>CM062809.1:831861367-832461367 GCA_031772625.1 Pinus tabuliformis | reverse complement strand
TAACCATTTCATATTGACCTTTCATCTCAAGGTTGGAATTTCCATTGATGTATACTAAAGTGGAATATGAAAAATATTAGTTTCCTGCAATTTGATAACCCTAGTTTTGTGGAATTTGAAAACCCTACTATTTTGTGATTTGAAAACCTTACTATTATGGAATTTGAAAGCGTTGTTAATCTGGAATTTGATAATCCTAGATTTGTGGAATTTAAAAAGCCTAGTTGGTGGCTAAGGTTTCTTATTTTGGTGGATGTCCTATCAAGGGTTTGGATAGTATCACTTGTGCCAACTTGTACTAAGTTGTGGTGGATAAGCATAAGTGTGGAAATCCTACTTGATGGCTAAGGTGAAGTGTGGGTAACCCAATTTTTTCCTAAGAGGTAAATATAATCTTTCTTTATGCACTTTCTTTGGGATGCTATCTTTGTCGATTATATTTATGAATGTTATGAAATACTAAAATATTATATGGATGGATTCATTGTTCTTTATACCATTGTGACTAATTTATACTCAACACACCATAAGATACACCCATAAGTAAGATAATTAAATGATTCCCCATAAGAAATGTACATAAATGATACTCTTCAAAATGAGACACACAATCAACATTCCATGAGATACTTACCATAAATGATGCCACATATAAGTTATGCACCTTAACTAACATGACATAAGAAATTCACATAATAAATGAACCATCACCATCAATACATGTGTATCAATGCACATATGCGATGTACCTTCTATTAACCAGTCCCCAATTTTGACAAGAGGTTGATGACTCTCCGTTGTAGCTGTCATGATGCAAGAGCATCTTACCTCCAAGTCAAAATGTATTTTGACTAGACCTATGGGTTTTCATTTACCAGGGGATTTGGTTCCCTAAGATTGATTTCATTCTTTATTTTAATGTATAAACCTATGTTTTTATGAGGGTTCTATGAAAGTGAGGAATATTCTAATGAAATCTTCTAATTAAGAGAGATTTCGAGAATAGGGTGTGAGTTTGGGAGAATATTGGGTTAGTTATAATATGGAGACATGCAACAGCCTAAATTAGAGGGTCTATATGAGGATTTTGTGGATCTAAGAGAGTTTTTTGGATATGAAACCAAATTGTTTTCAATCCTTCATGTATCAAATTGTTTTATGTAAACTATAGAGCAAGAGGAGTGTGCGTACAGAGAGGAGAGGTGTAAGAAATAGAGAACCTTAAGGACCAAGACAGGTGATAAGGCCAAAAGAGTGCCAAAATGATGTATTTTGTAAGCCAAAGACCTTTCGTAATTATTTGCATATAATTCAAAAACACTTTGTTTCGAGGGTATTCCGAGTGAGAATATTTGTTCACTATGATTGTTGAGCATTTGTTTATATATATATATATGAGGTTGCAGGCATCAATCTCAGGAAGGATAGCAGAAACCTTAATTCAGAAGTCGAAGAGGAACGCTAAGACTTAAGCCCAGCTAGAGCGATTGAAGTTGAAGCTCAGATTTAAACCAAACCAACATATGAAACAGAGGTATGACAAAGGATAGTGAGAATCATGTGGTATAAAAATATTAGGAGGGATAGAAGTTGTTTGTTGATCGATAATGGATCAACTATCCATCAACTAAATGAGCCAAAAGCCAAAGAAGGAGTTGAAATCAGAGTCAAAAACAAATCTGATAGGAGAAAATACTTAGCGTAATTGGTGTTGACAGAGAATTTTAAAGTGACAGTGTCCAAACCAACAACAAATGGCATAGGGAGACGAAAATAAAAGCACCGGACCATGTCATCCTAGAGACCATAGCCTGAAATAATTTTTTTGAACCCCAAGTCTAACGAGCAGGATTTGTCAATTGACAACATCGAGATATGGCACTTGACAAAAGGAGAGATAGAGAAGGGAGCATTATTTGACTAGGCATCGAGCAGACTGTTAGCCTCCTGTTGCAACAGGTTTCATATTTCATGATTGACAGTGGAAGTGCCAAAAATGTTCATCTTTTTCATGCTGCAAAAGTTCCATTTTTGAAAGATTTCTCAGTTAAGGAAAAGCCAAACAGCCTAAGCTTGGTTACCCTAGGTTTAAATTGTTTGTCTTAGATGATAGAGAAAGAAAATCTGTCCAAACAGTTTAAGCTTGGCAGGTTAGTAGCTAGGTAGAGAATGAAGGCGCCCAACTGTCTAATCTAGGCCCTTGGAAGCAATAAGGGTAGTTTTTAGATAGGAGGGCAGTTAAAAAAGAGAAAAAGCAATCAGGGTCTACAAGTCCAAGTGCACCCTTCCTGAAGTAACAAAAAATGATAGGTGTATTAGGTTGGGTAGGTAGCTTGGGGTTGCAGAACCAAGATCATCTTCGGTTTTTGGCCTTGACTAAGAAAGCTCAACTCATCAGTGGCAGAGGTAGCAAAGCAGTGTTTTGGTGGTAGAATTCTGGAAAGCATGTCTAATTTCCTTTCACTCCCCCTCAAATTTTCTTACTAACACCCCCAAAGGACCTTGGGATCTACCCAACAAGTCCCGATTCCATTTCATTCTTGTGAAACATTAAGTCAAAGTTTTGGCTTTCTTCATGAAAAGAAGCCACATTTCTTGTGTAAAAATGTTTTCATCTTCTACACAATTTCTATGTCTATCATCACTTCATAGATTTATCATCATTCCCCTTACATTTTCATTTCAAAAACTCATATTAACTTCTAGTCCTATTATATAACTCCCTAACTAAATTTTCCCGTCCCTATTATTACAAAAATTTATATAAAATCCCAAAAATAATAATATCCCCACCACTTGGCACTATAGCCATATGTTCCAAAAATATTGGGAAATGTCAAATCCATCTGGGACTTACATTTAACCCTCCCTATTTGTCCCTTGGGATCAGTTAACCCCTGGTTGAACTGATAGCCATTTATTCCCCTCCGCAGTCATTTTTACAAAGTTAATGTTTGAATATTATATTAAACATTAAACTAAACATTTAACCCCCGCTCGCATATAAACCCATAAACCCACTTTCCTAAATTCCCCCCCCCCAGCCGAATCAAATAAGTTAAAAAGGCATCGCAGGCCCCGTCCCTTATCCTTCCGCCGCCTTGTCCGCCCCGCCAGCCGTCAGATCTGGCGCGCCCAAGATCTACGGTGGGCGGGTGTTTTCACACCCTAACATGCCGAGTTTTAGCGTCTAGGAGATCGGCGGTTTTCCCGTCGTACTCCCGCCACGCATCACCTCCTCAGCTATGGCGAAGCCCCCTCCTCCCAAACCACCCAGGCCCTAAAGCGGTGCGCCATGAAACCGCATACTGCCCTCGCCTGCATGACATCAGCGCCACGTTCCACCATGCGTCACCTTCCGCGCCTCCACTGTTGTGCCACAATTGCCGCCACTTCATCCCTCACCTCCCCTCGCCCTGCCACCGTGTCATTGCCACGTCACTGCCCTGTCAACTGCCACGTCATCCATCCGTACCGGGGACCCGTCGGTGACGTCACCCTGAAAAAGCGCCAAAATGTCATTTTTTTTTCTTAAAAGAAGCGTGCAAACGACCATTGTATTTCACTTCTATTGGTTCATTTGAAGGCTCCGGTTCACTATTTTATTCATTTCCTCATTCCCAAATTTTGAAATCAACCAGACCAGCTGTTGCGGCCTGCAATTCGACTTCATAGCCTACCTTCACTCCAGCTCGCCCACTCTCGGCGCTGTTTAAACCAGGTATTTGTCATATCTTCCCCTTTTTCGCTCCTGTTTTTCCTTTTATCCACTGCACATACTGTAAGCCTGCGGATTTCCCCAATTGGCAGCTCTTCCACGCTTAAATATTTATTCAAAACCACTAGAAACCTTTCACTTCAGAAAAGGCCTCGTAAACCTTTTGCCCATTTACAATTTCACTAGCGAGTTCTGTTTAGAACTCGGCCTCCAGGAAAAATCTCGCAGCAGCTCAGCATTGCCCTATTTTACCTTATTCCACTGCTTAAGCCAGTCCACTGAAACTATAATTGTCCTCGGCCCCCTTTGCATTGTTTCTCACAGTCTCTAACTCCAGAGAATTCACTAAGGGAAGGAAATTTGACCCAAAACTCCGCAAAGTTGGTCTCTCACATCATTAATCCTCCTTTCAGCTCAAGCATTCAAAAGTTGCATAATGGCCACTCCATCAGCTCTGAACATCGCTCCCATGAACCCACCAAGTAAAGAGCTTGAGTCACTGGCCTTGGCTAACACAGATTATCTTATTCAAGACCTGGTTGCGAACAGAAATCATTTGCATACCTACTGTTAGCTAAGAAATAGCTTTAAAAACAACACTGACATGTATGGCATATGGGAGTCCAATTTGCCACATTATTTCCTCCCCTCTGTCAATATTTTTCCTGAGATTATTCACCTGTGTGCTGCAAATTATGAGCCAAGTCAGAGGGCTGTTAAGTCTCCATCTGGGAGCATACTTTTTCATATCACACCTGACTCCATCAACTAGATTGTGAATTTCAAACAGACTCAGATACTATTTCCCTTCTCCATGAACAACTTGCTGGAAGAAGCCTCCTGGCTCCCTGGCCCCAAGATTGAAAAAATTGCTAAGACATATATGAGGGCAGATTTCCAACCTAAGGAACCACCTCCATTCCTTTATGACCATTTCAATGAGGTTGGAAAGCTACTTGTAGACATGATATCCTATGTGTTAGGCTTCACAACAAGTGAGCATGTGGATGAGACAGTGTTGGTTTTGTTGTCTTCATTCAGCCAAGGACAGCCTCCTGTTATCAAATATAATTATGCCAAGTTCATAGCAAATAAAATCCATGACCAGCTCATTAAGCTAGATAGGCAGGGAGTTTTCAAATATTCCTCCTACATCTATCATTTGTTCATGTATTACCAATCTGAATGCTTCCAATGCCCCATCAAGAAATTGGATTCAAAGGGAGAAAGAAGATCTGTTGTCTTCTAGTCACCAGTATTTCATCAAGTCCAGCATTCTCCTTACTCATACTGTGAGTTCATTGACCAGTTTGTTTATCCATTCTCCTGCCTCTTAATGAAAGCTCCCCCTCCCAGAATAACTTATGAGATGCAGAAGATATTGCAGCTATCTAAGAACTACAAATTAGGTGATTGGTACCTATACCAGGATCACACTGTCATTAGAATCTATGGTTGCGATCTTTGTCCTTACAGGCTCCCAAGATATGTACCAATGAGGTTGTTTGCTTTGGAATACTACAGGCAGCTTATCAATTCAGAATTGACTCATTTTCACAGCACCAAGAAGAAGGCTCAACTGAAATTTAGAGACCACCTAGGCCCCTTCATCATGAATAAGAAGGAAAGTTGGCAAGATGCTGACCTGATACTCAAGGATCAACTTAAGTTGAAAAGAAGTTTCTGGTGGGTCCCTTATGACCCGATGGGCTTTATTAATGCCAAAAGAGTCAAATATAGATTGACACCCTATGAACACTACAAAATCCCACACATTGAAAAATATGCTAATCAAGATGCGTGGGCACAAGGCACTTTAGTTGAAGAATTCACTCAGGAGGAAATTTTGGAGCAAACTGCTAAAGATCTTGAAAAGACTCTTGACTTGGATTCTACTGACTAGGTAACTTTCAAACTGCCATACCAAGTTGAAGAGGGCACATCTACAGCTACAGCTTCACAAGCTGCCCAAGGAGCATCTACATCAGCAACAGGTACAGCCAAAGGAAAAGAGCCAATGGAGACAGAACAACCAATGGTCACTGAACAACCTGTCACTTCAATGGAACAAACTCAAGAGCAAGACCCTCCTCAACAAACAAAGTCACTACAAGTGCCACCTCTGCAAACTGCTGCCAATGAAGAAAGAGGCAGAAAACGAGACCGAGAAGACTCCACACCTGCTAGTGGGTCTACACAGCAGCCTGAATCTAAAAGGCAAAGAGTTGACTCTCCAATTGAGGAGGAAGTCAGTGAAGAAGTTATGGAAAGCCCGAGAAGGGAAGCAAGCCAGCATACACCTACAAGCTCTTTTCAGCAAGAGCAAGATAGGCAGCACGGCATGGAGGTGTCTTCCTCCACACAACGAGGCGAAAGACCGGCTAGCATCAAGGCTAGCTTCAAAGAAATAAAATCGCAAAATGAGCTACTTAGAGTGCAACTATATGACCAATTTCTTAAGGCAACCCCTGCCAAGCAGGAAAGATTGATGGCAACATTTGACATCAAACAAGAAAAAATGGTTCTCAGCCAATTCAAGCCCAAGGTTCAGCAGCCTCAGTCAGCTGCAGACTTTTTCAAGACAAGGCTAGAGGTCTTAGCCAAGGACTTTCACCCCATGGATCAAATAGAGCTACATAAGCAAACAGCGGAAATGCTCTATGCCACCCTTGCAGAGAAGGCCACACTGGCTCATGAGTTGAATGAATCATTGAAGAATACGAACACTCAATTGGATTTAGAAAGAATGTCCTCCACAGCCAAAGACAATAGAATTAAAACATTGGAGGACATTATTGTGGACTTAGGACATAATCCTAAGGATTTTAAGGGTGTGAGGGCCCTTATGAAAAAGAAAGATGATGATATTGTTGCGTTGAAAAAATGATTGAGGTTGCTTCCTACTGAGCACCCTCAAACAGGTGAACTGGTCAAAGAGAAAGAAGCTGAAGATACATTGGATTTGCTGATGCAACTGAATCAGAAAGTAATTGAGATGGAAGGAGAGTTGGAGAGTGCACTACAAGAAAAGCAGGGAGAGTCGACCTCCTAGCCACCTCAAACAGTTCCAACTGTTATTACTGTTCCTCCTATACAAGCAGCAGTGACCCCTCCAGTTATTCCAGCTACTGCAACAGCGACAGAAGCTACAAGAGCAATAGCTCCTGACTCTAGCATGAGCATGGATGAATTGACAAAAGTTGTCAAAGAGCTAGAGCTTCAAGCAACAGAGATAAAAGAGGCCAAAGAAAAGTTGGCCAATCTGGAAGGAAAATATGATAAGTCCAAAATGACAGTGGCTGAGCAGACAAGGGAAATTAAAGCCCTGAAGGAAAAAATAAAAGCCTTGGAGAAAGAGTTGTCTTTGGATAAAACCTTGGCTAAAATAAAAAATATTCTGTGGACCAAGATTAATCAGTCAATCACCAGCCAGTGGAGGTCAATTCAGGCAATGTATGAACAGGTAGAACTAATTGGCCTTGCTCAGTTTGAAACTCAGAGAGCCAAAGCAGCATTGGGAAACATGCCTGAGCAGGCCAATAGAAAGATCAATTTCTTAAATCATCAGACCAAGGAAGAGTTAGCAGCACTGCATATCATGAATAGAATAGATGCCATATTGACAGCAAAGAGGGTGCTCACATTGAGAAGCTTTGTGCAAACTCTCGAAGCAAGGTGTTGGGAAATACAAAGGGATGTGGATAATTTTGAAATAAAGCTTGCAGCACTACAGACTAAAGGATTGCCCAGCCTATTGACTAGCACTGGAAAGTTATTGACACGTGACCAATATGCAACCAAGATCAATAATTTTGTCACAAATCAACTTACTGCTGAATCAAGTTCTCTGGCACAAGCAGGACCTCCTTCAGGACAGACTCTCTATGACAGGCTAGAAAAGTTATTTTACATGGAACATGAAGTTAACCATCTGTTTGAGATGTCGCCCAACTATTACAAGTATACAGAGGCCGATGAGACACTTGTCAAAATACAAAAGCATCAGTTACCTCCCGAGGATTGGTGGCAGGCAATGCTAGCCATTTTTCCTAGGTAATTCCAGTTTTTTCCCCCTTTTGTTTATTTCAAATATCGGTCAGCTATGAGTCAGCAACAGGTCAGTAGCAAGCACCGGACAGGGCAGTTAAGAAGCATGCAGAGCAGGTCGGAGCAGTCACAAAACAAAGAGCTCTGACGGCAAGCCTAAGAGCACGGATTTTTGAAAGCACAGTCCAGCCGACTTGAATGAACTCAAAGGTCAACATTCGCTGACAAAAAAGAACAGCTGTTACATTTGTCTTTATTTCAGCATTTACTTTCTCATCAACCGCTCCTTAGGAGTTGGTAAAGAATTTATGAGCTATTAACTCATCATCTAGATATTTTTGTATCTTGTTTTTGTATATATACCACCCTCTGCATTGTTAAAAGGGTTGGTCGGCAAATGTACTCCAAGAGAGACTCGCACTGCATATCTGATATTTTCTATAATCAAAGACTACTTCAAGTTTGAAGAATGGACTGTGTAATGTGTTATTAATGGTTTGAAGAATTGAATGCGGAATTCTTGTGCTGCTATATGAATCAATAAGTTTTCCTTACCTCTGTTATTTCGATTTCACATATGCTCAAGTCACAGAACGAAGGATTGGTTTAGAATTTTCTTAGCTGCACTCTATGCTCAGTTTCTGTGGCTTCTTAATGTTTTCTTCTTGATTTAGGCATAAATATGAATTCTGTTATGGCTCATGTTTGACCTATTTCACATATGGATGACTGTTATCTAGGAATTCTTAACTGCTCCTAGATAGGGCTCATTCATCTTCCTTCTGCTAACCTGATAGAGGGATTCTTTGTTGCCCCTCATTCCTTAGCCTTTAATCCATCTCTTTTACCTTGAATGATTGTTTCATATGCAGCTAGCTTGCTCCATATTCCTTCTTGTGACCAAGAAAACGCACCAGCAGTCCTACTCCTTGACTCCACGCCCAATGGTTTGAAACTTACCACACTATGCATTTCCTCTCTACTTGAGGGCATCCTCCTTCCCACCAAACACAAACAAAACCCCTTGAACCCAATAGCTAGCCTAAAATCATCGTCAACAGAGCTAAATCACAAAGAGGGAGCCCTCTCTGATTGCAGGTGTGCTAGAACTTGCAGTCCAAAGATTGGTTTGTGGTTACCTCGGCCGTATCCTTTCAGGAGCTTAAGGACAACCTGAGTGATAACATAATGGCGACTCCACTGGGGACATCCTCAGATAATTTCACAAGTCAAGTTGGAAAGCTCCACTGGGAAAGAACCAGACCTTTGAAGGTTTCTTTCTCTATTTCCCTCAGAACCATTTTTACAAAGTTCAGTTCTGATCTGTGATGGTGGACAGAGATCAGGCACTCCAAAGTTGATCATCCACCAGGCGACTCCACTTTATTTTCAAACAAGACTCCACTGGAGGAACGAACCTGAAAAGGGAAGGTCAGAATATTTTTGTTCAAAAGACCAAAAACTTCAAGTTTCAGAACACCACTGTAGCCAACTAATCCCATTTCAAAGTGATAATATTCAGACAGGATGACCAGGTGTGTGGAAGATGAATTTGAATAAGTTGTAAATGAATTCAGCAAGTTGTTATCAGAATATGAACTTGATGAAAAAAAATTTAGATTGGTATTGTTAAAAGTCAAAGCAATACAACAGCCTCAAATCAAAATGTGTCTTCTTGATTTAGTTGTGGAAGAACATGAAAATGAGATTGAACTTTTTCATTCTCAAATCCAGTCATATGATTTTCACGATCCCAAAGATTTTTTTCAAAATCTTCCTTCTCCAAGTCATGAGGAAATTGTACTACCTTCTAACTTGCAGATGGAGGATAATCAAGCTTTCAAGAGAAGGACTGAAGTATTGGCTGCAGAATTTGTTACTAAAGATACTGTTGTCCCATCAGACCAAGAAGATCCAAAAGAAACTATCCCACATGATGCTTTTGTTGATCCTCTAGCAGATTACATGGAGGATCTTCTCCACTCAAAATCTTTAGCATATTTTCTCCATAAGGACCAAGTAGTTCAGCAGTGGCCTTTATATCCTACAATTCTGATTATGAGGGAACATGTCCGAATACTGTCCCTGTTGTCACCAACTATTAGTCAAATAGTTTCTTTCTTTCTACAAGTGCTTAAGTGGTTGCATTGGTTGTTTCATTTTACCTAACCAACAAACAGGTGTTGATTAGGGTAGGTAGGTAGGATTTCAGTTTTCTATTTGGATTACAGCTTGATGTAGTTGAAGCCCGAAGTGAAGGCCCTAATATCTTCAAGTCTGCTAGCATATATATAAATAAAGCAGCCAACAAAGGGAAAGTTTCAGAATACAGCAAGGAATTGCATACTAAGGCATTCTGACCTACTGTTCTTGAATTTTCACAAGGAAAAGTCATCCCCAAGTCGAGCCACTGTTAGCCTCATGTTGCAACAGGTTTCATATTTCATGATTGACAGTGGAAGTGCCAAAAATGTTCATCTTTTTCATGCTGCAAAAGTTCCATTTTTGAAAGATTTCTCAGTTAAGGGAAAGCCAAACAGCCTAAGCTTGGTTACTCTAGGTTTAAATTGTTTGTCTTAGATGATAGAGAAAGAAAATCTGCCCAAACAGTTTAAGCTTGGAAGGTTAGTGGCTAGGTAGAGAATGAAGGCGCCCAACTGTCTAATCTGGGCCCTTGGAAGCAATAAGGGTAGTTTTTAGATAGGAGGGCAGTTAAAAAAGAGAAAAAGCAATCACGGTCTGCAAGTCCAAGTGCACCCTTCCTGAAGTAACAAAAAATGCTAGGTGTATTAGGTTGGGTAGGTAGCTTGGGGTTGCAGAAGAAAGATCATCTTCGGTTTTTGGCCTTGACTAAGAAAGCTCAGCTCATTAGTGGCAGAGGTAGCAAAGCAGTGTTTTGGTGGCAGAATTCTGGAAAGCATGTCTAATTTCCTTTCACTCCCCCTCAAAGTTTCTTACTAACACCCCCAAATGACCTTGGGAACTACCCAACAAGTCCCGATTCCATTTCATTCTTGTGAAACATTAAGTCAAAGTTTTGGCTTTCTTCATGAAAAGAAGCCACATTTCTTGTGTAAAAATGTTTTCATCTTCTACACAATTTCTATGTCTATCATCACTTCATAGATTTATCATCATTCCCCTTACATTTTCATTTCACAAACTCATATTAACTTCTAGTCCTATTATATATCTCCCTAACTAAATTTTCCCATCCCTATTATTAAAAAAATTTATATAAAATCCCAAAAATAATAATATCCCCACCACTTGGCACTATAGCCATATGTTCTAAAAATATGGGGAAATGTCAAATCCATCTGGGACTTACATTTAACCCTCCCTGTTTGTCCCTTGGGATCAGTTAACCCCTGGTTGAACTGATAGCCATTTATTCCCCTCCGTAGTCATTTTTACAAAGTTAATGTTTGAATATTATATTAAACATTAAAATAAACATTTAACCCCCGCTCGCATATAAACCCATAAACCCACTTTCCTAAAGTCCCCCCCCCCGCCGAATCAAATAAGTTAAAAAGGCACCGCGGGCTCCGTCCCTTATCCTTCTGCCGCCTTATCCGCCCTGCCAGCCGTCAGATCTGGCGTGCCCAAGATCTATGGTGGGCGGGTGTTTTCACGCCCGGACATGCCGAGGGTTAGCGTCCGGGAGATCAGCGGTTTTCCTGTCATATTCCTGCCACGCGTCACCTCCTCGACTGTGGCGGAGCCCCCTCCTCCCAAACCACCCAGGCGCTGCGCCATGAAACCGCTTATCGCCCTCACCTGCATGACATCAGTGCCACGTTCCACCACGCGTCACCTTCCGTGCCTCCACTGCTGTGCCACGATTTCCGCCACTTCATCCCTCACCTCCCCTCGCCCTGCCACCGTGTCATTGCCACGTCACTGCCCCGTCAGCTGCCACATCATCCATCTGTACCCGGGACCCGCCGGTGACGTCAGGCTGACGTCACCCTGAAAAAGCGCTAAAAGCGCCAAAATGTCAATTTTTTTTGCTTAAAAGAAGCGCGCAAATGACCGTTGTATTTCACTTCTAGTGGTTCATTTGAAGGCTCCGGTTCACTATTTTATTCATTTCCTCATTCCCAAATTTTGAAATCAACCAGACCAGCTGATGCGGCCTGCAATTCGACTTCATAGCCTACCTTCGCTCCAGCTCGCCCACTCTCGGCACTGTTTAAAGCAGGTATTTGTCATATCTTCCCCTTTTTCGCTCCTATTTTTCCTTTTATCCACTGCACATACTGTAAACCTACGGATTTCCCCAATTGGCAGCTCTGCCACGCTTAAATCTTTATTCAAAACCACTGGAAACCCTTCACTTCAGAAAAGGCCTCGTAAACCTTCTGCCCATTTACAATTTCACTGGAGAGTTCCGTTTAGAGCTCGGCCTGTTAGCCTCCTGTTGCAACAGGTTTCATTTTTCGTGATTGACATTTTTACATGCCAAATATGTCATCTTTCTTGCAGCAAGGTTCCATATTTCCAGAGAAGAGAACCAGAGAAGAAGTAATAAAGTGTGCCAATTCAAATGCCACTGTTGTCTCCAATTTTGATGAGTTGTTCCAGTTTTGAAGAATTTCTTAAAGGGAGGTCCAAACAGTCTAATCCTGGCCTCCCTAGGTTTCAATTTCCTATTTTAGAATATAGAGAATGACATCTGTCCAAACAGCTTAATCTTGGCAGATTTGTAGATAGGTAGAGAATCAAAGGGACCCAACTATTTAATCTGGGCCCTGGCAGAAACAAGTGTAGATTTAGCTAGGAAAATAGAAAAAAGGAAAAATTGTAAGGATGGGTCTGCAAGTCTAAGTGCACCCAAAACAAAAAGAAGAAAAAATGTTAGGACAGTAGGCTGGGTAGGTAGCTTTGATGTGGCAGAATCATGATTGGTGATCAATTTTGTATCTCACAATGTATCATCTTTTCAGATCACAGTTATCAGGCAGTTTTGTATTCAAAGGAGGTACTCAGGCTGGAATTCACTAACCTCCCCTTTCTTCTCATCACCCCAAAGTCACTTACTAACATCCCCCAAGAGGTCAAGATATGCTTGAGCCTCTCAGTTTCATCATTTCCATGACATGTACCTTGGTGAACATCTCCTTCACTCAAGGACTGCTCACTCAGTGTTTGTGAGCCTTCCTTTCCCCAACAAAGCCTAAGGTCTCATACCTTAGCGCCCTCTTTTCATCTCCATATTAACTATTAACTTTATTATATAACTCCCTAACAATTTTCCCCTTTCCCTATTTAAATCATGTATATAAATCCCCTTATGTAAATACCCCTCCCTGGCAATATAGCCATATTATTCACTAAGTCAGGGAAATCATAGTCCATCTGGGATTGTTTTTGGCCCATCCGTGTCCAGGGATTACTCTGACATCTGGTCAGAATAATAACCTCTTCCCTAAACCAAAAACCCCTAAAAACCTTCAAAAACCCATTTTTGCGCCTTTTTCCCCTCATTCTGTGCATAATATATTAACCTCGCATGTCAAAAACCCATATTTCACTCATATCCCTAAGTCGGACTGTAAATACATTAATGCGCCCTTTATTAAAACCCATAACCCACTAAACCTAAGTCTAAAACCCATCCGCCGCAATATCTCAAACTTGGAATATTCCTGCGAATATTCCCACCCGCTAACCCGCCGTTACCTCATGATCGCCGCCAACCGTTGGATCGCCCGCCCCACAGATCAACGGCTGGCGGGCATCCCCATCCCCGACACGCCCGGGCTTTAGCGTCCGGGAGTTCGGCGGTTTTTCCGCCGTACTCCCGCCATGCGTCAGGCTCTGGGGTGTTGGTACAGGTGCACAGCAAACTTAAATAAACTTAACACAGCAGAACAATCAAGCACATAAGAGACAGTTTTTAACGTGGTTCACCCAACCAATCTGGGCTACGTCCACCAAACATAGGCATCAGGAATTTATTAATCAAATTGGAGATTACATAGTGAAAACCTCATAAAACTCTCACCCTCTCAGCAAACATCCGAATGGTTGCCTGTTATATAGCATAGAGAATCTAACAGCCTCATTAACTCACTCACATCAAATATAGGAGGCATTAACTCCCTCCCAACAACCTGGAGTTAATCTAGGACCTGAATTCTATTGTTGTCATCAGCTGAGATTTTTCCTATTTTGCTACAAACAGAAAATCTCAACAATCTCCACCTTGACAACAATTCGCCTGATACCCCGTTATTATTATTTTATCTTTTCTACAAGCCAAGAGAAGCCAAACACCAGCGTAGCTTCTCCAACAAAACTGGTTTCGTGAACATGTCTGCACAGTTCTCCTTTGTATGCACCTTTTCAAGAGAGACTCCCCTTTCAGTGATAACCTGTCTTACAAAATGGTACTTAATTGGAATATGCTTTGATTTACTATGATAGGCTGGATTCTTAGCCAAATGTATTGCACTTTGACTATCACAAAGTAACCTGATGTCGTCCTGTAACCTACCAAACTCACCAAGCAAACCTTTCAACCAAACCGCCTCTTTGCAAGCATGCGAAGCAGCAATGTATTTTGCTTCAATAGTGGATAAAGCAACAATGTTCTGTAGCTTTGACATCCAGCTTATAGCTCCACCTGCAAGAGTAAAGACGTACCCTGAAGTTGATCTTCTCTTATCCAAATCACCTGCAAAATCGGAATCAACATATCCGCAAACAAATTCACTACTCTTATTGTAAGAAATACAATAACTACTTGTGCCTCTCAAGTACCGAAGCACCCATTTCACTACTGACCAGTGTTCTTTACCCGGATTTGCCATGTACCTGCTGACAACCCCAACTGCATGTGAAATATCTGGTCGAGTACAAACCATCGCATACATTAAACACCCTACCACATTGGCATATGGAATTCGAGACATATAATCCTTTTCTTCATCTGTATTAGGACATAAACTGGAAGAAAGCTTAAAATGGGAAGCTAAAGGGACTGAAACAGGCTTCACATTATCCATACCAAACCTCAAAAGTATTTTCTCAATATACTTTTGTTGTGATAGCCACAGCTTACCATTGCCCCTGTCTCTGAAAATCTCCATGCCCAAAATCTGTCTTGCCGCTCCTAGATCTTTCATATCAAACGTCCTTGCCATCTGAGTCTTCAACCTGTTGATTTCTTCAATGCTTTTGCTTGCTAAAAGCATATCATCAACATACAACACTAAGATAATGAACATGCCATTATTTAACTACTTAAAGTAAACACAATGATCATATTCACTTCTTACATATTTCTGACTCAACATGAAAGAATCAAACTTCTTATACCACTGCCGAGGCGACTGCTTCAGGCCATATAATGACTTCTTGAGCCTGCAGACAAATTTCTCATTGCGATGCTGAAAAAACCCTTCCGGTTGTTCCATATATATTTCCTCATCTAAGTCTCCATGTAGAAATGCAGTCTTAACATCTAATTGCTGCAACTCTAAATCAAACAAAGCCACTAATGCTAACACAATTCTAATTGAGACAATTTTAACCACTGGTGAAAATATCTCATGAAAGTCTATGCCAGCTTTCTGAGAAAACCCTTTTGCAACCAGTCTCGCTTTGTACCTGTCTTCCGTATCATTCACACCCCGTTTCAGCTTGAACACCCACTTGCATCCCACAGTTTTCCTGCCTTTGGGAAGTTCAACCAGATCCCACGTGCCATTCTTACCTAAGGCCATCATTTCTTCCTTCATGGCTGCTTTCCATTTGTCACTATTTGAACCTTCTACAGCTTCCTGATAACACAAAGGTTCATCATCATTAGCGATCAAAGCAACTGAAGTAACATGATCACCATACCTTCTCGGAGGGCGTTTGATCCTTGTAGACCTCCTTAAGAATGTTTCTGGTGCTTCCACAATTGGCTGTCTATCAACTGTAGGAATTTCTTCATGATCGCCATCTGAGACCTGTTCATGTCCTCCATCTGAACCCTGTTCATAATCTGATTCTGAAACCTGTTCATGACTACAATCTGAACTATGGTCGTTATGACTATCATTAGAAATGTTGTCAAACTGAATATGCTGGAAATCAGATACATCATCCTGTTTCAATCTTCTATCTACATCTAACTGTACAAGAGAGGATTCATTAAACTTTACATCTCTGTTGATGATGATTTTGTGGGTAGTAGGATCCCACAATCTATATCCCTTTGTTCCATCACCATACCCAACAAAGATATACCTTTTAGACTTTGGATCTAATATAGTTCGCTGATGTTTAGGCACTAGAGCATATGCATCACATCCAAACACTCTGAGTTTAGAATAGTCACAAGGGTGTCCTTTCCATACCTCTTGCAGAACCTTGCAGCCTATCGCCGTTGATGGAGATCGGTTTATCATATAACAAGCTGTTGCCACCGCTTCCGTCCACAACTCCTTTTGCAACCCGGCGTTACTCAGCATACACCTTGCTCTCTCTAGAAGAGTCCTGTTCATGCGTTCAGCAACTCCATTCTGCTGAGGAGTATAAACCGTGGCCTTATGTCTCTCGATCCCTGCATCCTTGCAATAGCTGTCAAACTCCTTGGAGGAAAACTCACCACCATTGTTAGTTCTTAAACATTTTATAGTTCTACCAGTGCTGTTTTCTACCAATGCTCTAAACTTTTTGAAAACTGTAAAAACATCAGACTTCCGTTTCAACATGTAGACCCACACTTTTCTAGAAAAGTCATCAATGAATGATACAAAATAAGACGAACCACCATATGAAGTTGTAGGAGCTGGACCCCACACATCTGAATGGATATAATCAAGTATGCCTTTACTAGTATGTTTGCCTGTTTTAAACTTTTGTTTACTTTGTTTACCAAACAGACAATGTTTACAGAAATCCAATTTTCCAGATCTTAGATTAGGAAGTAACTTTCGGTCAGCCAAAATTTTCAATCCTCTTTCACTCATATGCCCCAATCTTTGATGCCATAAGTGAATGGAACTACTGTCATGTTCAGACACAGACACATGATCTGACCCAGTTCTACCTTCTAACTGAAATAGATTTCCTACTTTCTTAGCTTTCATAACTAGTAAGATGCCTTTGTAAATTTTCATTACTCCACCTTGAATTACAGTTTTATATCCATTTGAATCAAGTGCTCCTAATGAAATCAAATTTTTCCTTAAATCTGGTACATGCCTCACATCAGTTAATATTTTGGTTGTGCCATCAAACATTTGTAGTTGTACACTTCCTATTCCAACAATACTGCAAGTGACATCATTACCCATGTACACGACTCCATCATCAACTGATCTATATGTTTTAAACCAATCTTTATGAATACACATGTGGTTAGATGCCCCGGAATCTAACAACCAATGTTGATCATGTTTTGACATATTAACTGACAATACCTCATCACTCATACCTGAACCAGATACTGAACCTGTATCTGTTGTGTTGGCTTCCTTCTTTTCTGTCGAAGAGCCTTCTTTAGCAGCCTGCTTTCGCTTCCAGCAATCCTTTTTCAGATGTCCAGCCTTGCCACAATGCCAGCACTTCACCTTTGGCTTCTTTCCTTTGGACTTTGAGCGAGAGTCGCTATGCTTTCCCCCGGAGTGTCTCTCTCGTGAGCGACCTCTGCCATCATTACCTCTGATGTAGAGGTGTCTGCATTCAACCTCTTCCTCGTCTCCTCAGCCAACAAGGCTCCAACAACATCGTCAAACTCAAGGATATCTGATGTACTAAAGCTTATGGAAGTAACAAAGTGATCCCAGGATTCGGGCAATGAACATAATAGAGTTATTGCCTTATCCTCTGAATCAAATTTCACATCTAGACTGTCTAATTTCACCAAAAAGGTATTAAAAACATTCAGGTGATCAGCAATTGAGGTACCTTCTTTCATTCGCAAACCATAAAGCTGCCGTTTCAGGAGAATCCGATTTGTCAAAGATTTCGTCATATAGAGCTTTTCAAGCTTCGACCACAAGCCTGCGGCAGATTTCTCTGACACAATGTTGAACAGAACATCGTCCGCCAAACATAACCGAATTGCGCTCAGAGCTCTATCGTCCATCTCATCCCATTCATCCTCCGTCATGGAAGGAGGTCTTTTGTTTTTCCCCAACAGTGCTTTCGCCACACCTTGTTGAACCAGCAGATCGTGCATCTTCACCTTCCAGATCTCAAAATTATTCTTGCCATTAAATTTCTCAATTTCAAACCGGGCACTTTGAGTTTTCGCCATTTTGTATCAAAAAACACAATAATCTCCAATATCCAACTTTAAATACCAGCAATAGAAAAAAACTGCCTATGCCTTTAAAAAAAACAAGCAACTATCTGCCCTTTGTAAGTCACATACATATATCTGCCATATGCCTATGCTTAAAAAAAAAAACTTCAATATCCCAGCACACAAATATGCACATACGCACCAGATGTCCCAGCACATAAACATTGACTGCGCATAAACATTCCCACATACAACTGGCACTGCGTTTTTAAAAAAAATTGACTGCGCACTTAAATTATACATTTCTGCGCTAATTCTGTTTACCAAAAAACAAAACTGCAAAACGCACGTTATACTTCCACGCCGGTTATATATATCCACGCTGGTTCAAATATATCCACGCTGTTATCAAAATAAATCCATGTTGTTTTTAAAGCCACGCACCAAATAAAACCACGTTGTTGGAAATATATAGCTATACCCACGCAGGTTTTTAAATCTAATTCACACCGTTTTCAATATATTAACGCAGGTGTTATAACAATCCCACACCGTGTGATATTAATTAAACGCAGGTATATATCCACGCAGATATATAACTACATACCCACGCTGTGTTAAAAATTTTCACACCGTTTATAATAGATCCATGACGTTTGTGATAGATCCATGCCGTTTTCCAAAAAACATATATCCATGTTGTTTTTAATCCATATATCCATGCTCAGAGTTGAAATCACACGGAGAGCAACAGAAACAACATACCTCAGCAAACGCACCACCAACAGCTCCACGCGCACAGGTTTTTACAGCGCTCCCGCAACCAACAGCTCCACGCATTTCAGGCACCAGGTATTTCAGGCACAGCAAATCACCAGCCAGCGCTAACAGCGAACAACGCATTCACTTCTCCAGGCAAAAAAAAACGCACAGCAAACGCACCGCGGGCATTCACAGCAGTCACGCACGCAGTGCGTCCAGTCAGCTCCTCCAGGCAGCACCTCCAACATGCTCTGATACCACTTGTTGGTACAGGTGCACAGCAAACTTAAATAAACTTAACACATCAGAACAATCAAGCACATAAGAGACAGTTTTTAACGTGGTTCACCCAACCAATCTGGGCTACGTCCACCAAACATAGGCATCAGGAATTTATTAATCAAATTGGAGATTACATAGTGAAAACCTCATAAAACTCTCACCCTCTCAGCAAACATCCGAATGGTTGCCTGTTATATAGCATAGAGAATCTAACAGCCTCATTAACTCACTCACATCAAATATAGGAGGCATTAACTCCCTCCCAACAACCTGGAGTTAATCTAGGACCTGAATTCTATTGTTGTCATCAGCTGAGATTTTCCCTATTTTGCTACAAACAGAAAAACTCAACATGGGGTGTGGCGGAGCCCCCTCCCTCGAAACCACCTTTGCCCATAAGTGGTGCGCCAGAAACCGCTTACCACCTTGTCCAGTCACTCGATGAGTCACCTGCCTGCGTGGCCTCCTGCCACGTCACTTCCACGTGTCCCCGCCACCGTACCTGCCACGTCATGGTCCGTACGTGATGACGTCATGCTGACGTCATCCCGCCACGTCGCCCTGCTGACGTAATGCTGACGTCACCTGCCGTACAATGCTGACGTCATCAGCACTTTTTGGGCGCAGAGGCGCGAAAGTCGCACTTCGGAGCCCTGGAATCCAATTCTGAGCAGTTTTTGTCAGGCCAGGGTAACTCCAGAATTAAATGAGCGGAAGAAAAACTGACTGCTTTATTCATTAGCTAAATTTCATTTTTATATACATAAGTCTGACGGATCAGTTCATCTTCTTGATGACTGTCCAGTTCACCCATCCGTTGAGGATTAGGTGTCAACATTCCCCCCCTTAATCTGAAGGGATGTTGGTGATTCCAAGCATCGTTCTGAATCTTTCAAGCTTTTCTCTTCCAAGCGCTTTGGTGAAGATGTCTGCAATTTGCTCGTTTGTGGAACAATGACGGAGATGGATTGTTTTGGCCTCAACATGATGTCGGATCAGATGATATTTAGTATTGATGTGCTTAGTACGATCATGGAACTTTGGGTTCTTGGCCAACTTTATTGTAGAGGTGTTATCAATCATGAGTGGAGTTGATTGTATTTGTTTTACCTGGAAATCTTCAAGAATTTTCCTGAGCCACACAATTTCTTTCGTTGCTTCAGCTGCTGCCACATATTCTGCTTCTGTTGTGGAATCTGCTGGTACTGATTGTTTGCGTGATCTCCAGGAGACAGCTCCTGATCCAAGACTCATAGCATATCCTGAAGTAGATACCCCAGTTTCTTTGTCTCCATCGAAGTCTGAATCGGAGTATCCAATCAAGTTGAAGTCGTCCACCTGTGTATACTTGATTCCAAGGTCTTGAGTTCCCTTCAAGTACCTTAGAACTCTTTTTGCAGCAGACCAATGTCCCTCACAAGGCTTTTGCATAAACCTGGAGAGGATTCCAACAACAAATGAAATGTCTGGTCTGGTAGTAGTGAGGTAGATGAGACTTCCTACAAGCTGTCTATACTTTGTTGCATCCTCAAATTCCTTTCCTTCAATAGATGTGAGCTTCAAGTTTTGTTCCATTGGAGTAGAAAGAGGATTGCACTCTGTCATGCCAAATCTGTTTAACAAATCTCCAATGTATTTCTTTTGAGAAAGAAATATGGACTTTGGATGTTGGGTTACTTCAATGCCAAGATAGTAATGAACATAGCCCAAATCAGTCATTTCAAAAAAATTTCCTAATTCTTTCTTTATGGATGCAATATAGCTTTCATTGTTCCCTGTCATTAAAAGATCATCTACATATACCACAAGATATACAACTGTTTTGCCAACTTTCTTGATAAATAAAGTTGCATCATCAAGATCAAAATGATTGAAGTTGAGTTTCAGAAGATGCTCAGTTAGTTTTTCATACCAGGCTCGTGGTGCTTGTTTGAGGCCATACAAGGACTTCACAAGTTTGCATACTTTATGTTCATGTCCTTTCACAACAAATCCTTCAGGCTGGGACATAAAAACATTCTCTTTTAGATCTCCATTCAAGAATGCAGTTTTTACATCCATTTGATGGACTTTCCAACCGTTCTGAGCAGCTAGTGCAAAGAGTGTCCGGATGGTGGCCCATTTTGCTGTGGGGGCAAAAGTTTCCTCATAATCGACCCCTTCCTTCTGTGCAAAACCTTTTGCCACAAGCCTAGCTTTGTGCTTGTCAAGTGAGCCATCAGCTTTGTATTTGTTCTTGTAGACCCACTTGCAGCCAATTGGTTTTGTTCCAAATGGAGGATCAACCAGCTTCCAAGTGCCATTCTTTATGAGGGCATCATACTCCTTCTGCATCGCTTCTTTCCATTCATCATGAGAAGCAGCTTCTTTGAAGGAAGTTGGTTCAAAATCTGTTGACAAGTTCAATTCACAATCATAAGTAACATCCATATCAATAGGTGAATTAGAGTTCTCTACATCACCTCCATCTTGTCGGTTTGTATTTCTGGTTCCTGTTTTTCCAATTTCATCAGGATGAACACTTTCAAGCGTCTTTGTTAGCCACTTTGGGGGACCTTTCTGAGATGGTCCACGCTGCTCTGTTGATTGAGTTGGGTCTGAATCAAGATTGAGTCTCCCAATTCTATCAATTACATCACTTAAAGCATCATCCGTTGTTGGAGTGTCATGCAGGGGAGATTGTTCTTCAGAAGGAGATTCCACATGTTGATCTAGTATAGGAATCCCCCCTTCAAGATGTGGAATCTGATTATCAAACTCTTGGAATGATTTCGGTTTTGTGAATCTATCCAAGCGATCAAGTTGCCGCTCAACAACACTGTCAGATTTGGATGATTCAAGAAAAATGACATCTCTAGATAAAACAAACTTTTTATTTACTTCATCATAGAGGCGGTATGCTTTAGATGTGTTTGAATACCCCAGGAAGATACACTTACGACTTCTAGCACCAAGTTTGTTTCTATGTACCTTGGGTATTAAAGCATAACAGGTGGAACCAAAGATCCTGAGATGTTTTACCGAAGGAACATGTCCATACCACAATTCATAAGGAGTCTTGTTTCTTATAGCACTAGATGGACATCTATTCTTTATATATGCAGCACATAGAACAGCATCAGCCCAAAACATTGTCTTTACATTTTTGAAGAAAAGCATGGATCGTACCATATTCAAGATTGTTCTATTCATTCTTTCTGCTACACCATTCTGTTGGGGATTATAAGGTACAGTTGTTTGATGTTTAATCCCATGTTGGCGAAGATAGTGTTCAAATTCATTTGATGTATATTCTTTTCCATTATCAGTGCGAATAGACCCAAATGAGATTGTGCATCATTTTCAATCCACTTATGAAAATTCTTGAATGTTTGAAAAGCATCAGATTTGTTCTTCAATAAATAAACCCAACACATTCTGGTGTAATCATCAATAAATGTCATGATATATTTATTTCCATTTGCAGAAGAAACAGGCATTGGACCACATAAATCTGAATGAATGAGTTCAAGCTTCCTATGTGCTCTTGAATGTGAATCATGAAAAGATTGTTTGCTATGCTTTCCTAGAATGCAAGCATCACATTGCTTATGTTTTCTAGGAATTGTAGGCAAACCAGCAACACCATTTTTCTTCAACAAGCGGAGACTATCATAGTTTAAATGTCCAAATCTAGCATGCCATAATAAACTTGATGGAAGTGTAACTTCTTCATGATGAGAAATATATGAGAAATGTTGTCCATGAGCAGAGGTTCCTTGCAGTTTAAGAAGTCTTTCTTCTTCTATACCCCTCATGACAAGTGAGTGGTCAGATGCCTTTCTTACCTCAAGCTTTCCATCAAACATGTGAATGGAGTGACCTTGCTGGCGGATGTGGACCAGGGACAGCAAGTTTCTCTTGAGTTGTGGGAGATATAGAACATGATCCAGAAGAAAGTCTGGAAGACCAGGCAGTTTAAGCCTGATTGTGCCAAGCCCTGATGGCTTGATTTTTGACTGATCTGCAAAGTATACTGCTCCATCAACATTGTCAGTGAAATCTTCAAAAAAATCTTTCCTATGAGTCATATGACAGGTTGCTCCTGAATCAAGCAACCAGTCATTTTTCGAAGAAGCAAGTGAAGCATTAAACAAATCTTCATTTAATCCAATGTTACATTGTGCCTCAATATAGTGAGCGGATTCAGGTGCTTTACCTTTGTCTGTGTCATCAGTTTTACCTTTCTGCTGATTTCTTCTCTGCTCAATTTTGTCCCATGGTAGCTTGCATGTAGAAGCATCATGTGATCCATTTTTTTTGCAGCGAATGCAATGCAGATCTACCTTTTCTACTTGAGAATGTCTGCCCCCCTGCCTCTGAAGTATCTTCCTCTTCCTCTTCGTCCACCTCTTCCTCTTGTAGAATCTTGAGCAGGATGCTTTTCTTTATGAGCAAGGCAAACAGTCTCTTCAGAAGATTCAGGGACTGTTTTCTTTCCAAAGGCTTTCTCTCTTTCAGCAAACTTTTTCACAAGAGACTCAAAGGTTATGTCTTTAAGATTTCCATTTGCTTGTAAAGACTCAAGATAATTAGAGTAGGTAGGATAGAGTGCTTTGAGAAAGGCAATAAGAGAGATATCCAGCTCAACCTTGGTGGATTTAATATCATGCATTATAGACTTTATTTCAGATGCAAGAGCAAGAGGATCATTATTTTTCAGTTCAAGAGTGAAGAGTTTAATCATGAGCTGAACAACTTCTAGTGCAGAATGTGTATCAAAGAGTTCTTTCAGCTTTTGTAGAGCTTCAAAGGCAGTGGAATAGGATGAAATATGACGACTTACTTCTTCATTTACAGATGCTGCGATCAATGCAAAGGCTTTGTTGTTCTTGTTTTCCCAAATGGCGAGTTCTTTGTCTGATGTAGGTTGCACAGGGTCTTTATCTTCTTCTCCGACACACACTCCCTTCCACAACTCATTGTAGATGAGGGTGTGTTTTACCATCCGAGACCATTCAGAATAGTTCTCCTTGCCAGTGAGAACTATTCCGACTATAGAGATGATTGAATGCATTCTGTAAAAAAAAATACTTCTGCTAAAAAAAAACTTCTGTTGATAAGAAATTTCTGCTGATAAAAAAAACTTTTGCTCAGGCTAAAAAATCACGATAAATCCCTTTGATTCTCTGGACCTGAGCCCATAACCAGATTGAGTATCGTTTCTATTAAACACAGATTGAAAAGTTTATTCAAAATCTGGTGGCTCTGCAGAACAGACCTTGTAGCAAAAGAAGATAGCTTAGGATTTTTTTTTTTTAATAAAAATGAATAAAATCCCCAGTTACATCCTTCAACCCACCATGAAAGCCGTGAATGAAGTATCAACTAAAACACAACAAATCCATGTTATAAAACTTGGTTTCTAATTCAACGACAAAGCCTTTGTTTGAAGCCTTCGATCTCCATCATAACAATAAGGAAAATGAAAACATCTTAACCCTGTTGTCGATGCTTTCTCAGTAACCAATATCTTTATGCGGATATAGATGCAATTGTTTGATTCAACGAAAATATACAGCAATTGTTCAGATTGTGCTACAGCGGAGGCTTAATTGACAAAGAGAAAGAACAACTTAAGCTACGCCCCGAGTTCAAATGGTCCTTGGACTCAATACTGTGTTTCTTGAGAAAAGAAACTGGAGAAGCTGAGATGGAAGCTCATAAAATCAAGAGCGTTCTATTTAAGCTTTTCGGCAAGAAAGCTAGCTCCAAAGTTCAAAGGCTTGCTACAGATAACGACTCTTTCCGGAGGAAATGGGACTACAACAGCTTGAATTGCAGTAGGGGAAGTAGCGTATACATGAGGACATGGGTATTCTATTGAGTGGATGCCAAACTGATGAGACATTTGCCGACGCGTCCCTTACAGAGGATCACCTTAACAATTATAAGGTTAGCTCGTGTGTTATTTCACACCTCCTCGCAGAATGAAATGCAGACCTTCACGCAGGAACACGATCAGATCCAATACCTCCTTGCTGCGGAACTTTCAGTTCTACAATGAAAAAAGACAGCAGCTCAAACATTACCCGTGAATAAACTTCAATCAGCCGCTTTAGAGGAAAATTTGAGTTTTTTTTACCAAATCCCGCTCCCTTGAGATCAATGCAGCAAAAACGGATGCGCAGAGGCAGAGCAGGTCAGAGGCGGTGGCAGCGCTATGTCAGGCATATGCGCAGAGAGACTAACGACTATAGTATGCGTTGGTGTCTGTCAGAGGCAGTGGCAGCGCTATGTCAGGCATATGCGCAGAGATACTAATGTTCATGCAGACTAAGGCGTGATAGCCAGGCAGACGTTTCAGGCAGAGGAGTTACAAGGAATCCCATCTGGGACCTGCGCTATGATACCATGTCAGGCCAGGGTAACTCCAGAATTAAATGAGCGGAAGAAAAACTGACTACTTTATTCATTAGCTAACTTTCATTTTTATATACATAAGTCTAACGGATCAGTTCATCTTCTTGATGACTGTCCAGTTCACCCATCCGTTGAGGATTAGGTGTCAACAGTTTTTCGCAAATCGCTCATCGCAGGATTTTTTAGGCCGAAATGGAAAATATTCAGGGAATCTTTAAGGAATCTTCTCACCATGCGGCCCCAGGAAGCCCGAAAAGGCGCAAAAATGATATGTTTTCCTCACAGAGCATACCAAAAGGAGCAGAAGACAATTTCAGAAGATACAGAGGCCGAACAGCGGCCATTTATTAGTGATTAGACCCGCAGCACATCAGATCAGCAGTCCAGATTTTTTCAAAGAGTATCAGAGAAGGAAAAAACGCCAAAGAGTATCAGCCGAAGATATTTTAGTGGCTCGAAGCAGCTAAGAATTAATGAGCCCCCCAGAAAGTCAAATCAAGCAGCTAAAGCCCATTCCTGCACTCAAATCACAGCTTAAACTTTAAATGCAGGCAAACATCGAGGAGCAGGAACCCATGCATATTTACTTCAGAAGACACTACAGCAAGCCACCAAGGACCACATCATTTACTTATTTCTGATACGGCGACCCTCAGCACCGCTCAAGAGATTTTTTGCATTTAATTCCAGATAGAGTTAGGTCAATAAATTATGTTTTATGACCTGATTAGGTCAAGATGTAATAAAAGCAGTAGGTAGAAAGTTTTTCCCTATAAATACCACCCTCTGTATATTTTTAAGGGTTAGTTAATTGAGAATTTTCACTAGAGACTCGCTGTGTATACCTGAATTTTTCTGTAATCAAAGATTGCTTAAAGCTTGGAGAGCGAACTGTCTATTTTTGATGAATGTTTTGAAGAGTTGAAGATGGAATTCCTGCGCTGCGGCCTGAAGCAATAAGTGCCTCTTATCTCTGTTTATGTGTTTGCCATTATCTAAATAGCCTAGAATTAGTTTAAATACTCTCTATGCTCAATTTCTGCTGTTTCTGGATGTTTTCCTCTAAAAGAATTTGTTATGAACATTGAATTCCTCCTGGCTCATGTTTACCCCAATTCACCTGTGTTGGCCAATTATCTAGGGATTCTTAACTGCCCCTAGGTAGCGCCCTGTTATTTTCTCTGCTAATCTGTTGGAGAGATTCTTAACTGCCTCTCTTTCTTTGGCATTCAGTTCATCCCTTAAACCTGAAAATTGCTTCAACCTCAGCTATCTTGCTCCATGTTCCCTCACTGTTATTAAGGAAGTACACCGGCAGTTCCCCTCCTCAACTCCACGCCCAATGGTTTGAAAGGTTCAGACTATACTCTCCCTCTCTACCTGAAAGTGTTAGTTTTCCCACCAAAACAAAACAAAAAACCCTCTGGACCCAAGACCTAGCCTAAAATCTTTTTCAAACAAAGCTAAATCTAAAAGAGAGAGCCCTCTCTGATTGCAGGTTGGCTAGAACCTGCAATCCAAAGTTGGTTTGTGGTTACCTCGGCCGTATCCCTTTCTTAACCTTCAGGGACAACCTGAGTGATAACATAATGGCGACTCCACTGGGGACCTTCCTCAGTTAATTTTACAAAGTTTCACGAAGAAGGTTAAAAAAAATCCCTTGTAGAAATTGATTTTCTAATTGCCGTATATTTCCTAAAACTACAGATGAAGCCTGAATGTCAGCCAGGAAGCCTTTGAAACTGTTTCTGTTTTACATTAACAAGTTTAGATAAAAGCTGCTTCAGTCAATCTTCATGCTAGTTTTAAGATATACACAGCCATTCCAAAATCTTATCTGGCCCTTGTGAATACAAAAATATACCCAAAAAACAAGTTCGGAAGCTGGCTCCCAAGAAAAATCCGCGTTATACAAGGGCAAACCCAGACCCAGATCCTCCAACTGTTTTTGAAAACCCTAACATAATCCCTAAAAACCTTAGGAAGCAACAAAGACAGGAAAATTTTGCTGATTTGAGTCCTGAAACAGCTTACCCTAGCTCTGTTCCAACTCCTGTCAAGGTTTTATTCCGGTCTACCCCTGCTTCCCCTAGTTCATCATCTACATCTCAAAGCCCTCCCTTCACACCTTCATTCACTACACATATTCCCATTACCACTACTGTTGTTTCTACTATTCCAATCACCCCTGTTGTCCCTGTAATCCCTATTGTTCCTGTTATCCACACCAATATGGCTAATAGATATGCACCCCTGCAATTACCTGCTAACGTTGCAGCTTTACCTCAAGATTACCAATCCAAAATCACACATTTTGATTCCACTGGCCCTTTCACAGCTATTCAGCATGCCAAAAAGATGCAAGACTATTTTGAAAACTATGAAATAGACGATGATAGTGTAAGAATGAGAATTTTTGTCCAGAGCCTAACAGGTGATGTAAGAACTTGGTTCAGATCACTTGCTGCAAATTCCATAACCACTCCTGATGAGCTTTACCTATCCTTTACCAAGAGATGGGAGAAAAAGAAAGATCCCTTGCACATACTAGCTGAATATGATACAATCAAACGAGGTCCTCAAGAGACCGTTTTGGAGTACTGTGCAAGATTCAAGAATGTATATAACGCGATACCGCAGAACTTAAGACCTCCATCCGACCTTGCCTTGTACAAATTTCCCGATGGTTTTGACCCTGATATGGCATATCAGTTAAAAGAAAGAGCTCCTACAACTCTTGAAGACGCCCAAAAGGTTGCTGTCACGGTAGAAGCTAACTTAATTGCCAAAAGAAACAGAGCGAGAATGGAAAAGAGAACCACCTTTAAAGAACAACTCTCAGCCTTTGACCAGAAGCTTGATGCTATCATTAATGGCCTACAAAGACTAGGGGAAAGAGTAGAAAATTTTGAGAGAAAAGCATCATGGGAAGGACAGCAGTCCAACACCATAAGAAATCCAAATTTTAGGAAAACACAGAACATAAATGCTGGTAGGTCTAACCAAGACCAAGACATCAGACCCCCTTTTCAAGATAACTATGTAGAAGGATCTACTTCTAGTCAGCCTATAGAAGACGATCACATGAATTTAATGGACCTAAAGGGTGAGCATCAAACTTTCCTGACACAAGAAGACCAAAATGAACATGATTGCAGTCAATTTCAGACTAAAACTGGCGAGTCTTTTGATTTCAAGCAGGGTTATGATACTACTGTGTATGAAGTACACAAACAGTATAAGCTCAGAACTAGGACCATTGACATCTCTGAGCCTAGCAAGACAAAGGAAGGTAAACAGCCCAACAAAATTAAAAACACAGCTGTTATAACCCAACCAGCTGATACGACTGCCTCAAACTCAAGTCAAGTGACTGTAGAGGACATAACAGACATGCAGCCTGCGGTTGAGCAGCCTTTGACGCCTCCTTTCTCAAAAGAAAATTCAAACAGCATCCCAAAAAGTACCCCTGAAGTTGCCAAACCGCAAGCAAATACTTCCCATAGCACTAATAAACAAGAGCAAGTCGCTGAAAATTCAAATGAAAAGGGAAAAACTGCCAATGCCAATACCAAGACTCCATTGGAGAAGCCTTTTAGTTTAGAAACAGAGATTGGAAAACTAAAGATAGCCATTCCTCTTTCAGAATTGGCTAAACACGATGTGTATAGGCAACAAATTCAAAGGTCACTTCAAATTACAGAAAACAAAGATGATGTAAATGTTTTGGATGATTCCCCTGAACTGCTATTTGGCCCAGAAGTTAATGGAAAATCTACATATGGACCTGTCCCACCCTTTTATATCAGTCTGCATATACATGACAAAGTTTTGCACAACGCTATGTTTGACTCAGGGGCATCACACAATCTTATGCCCAAAGCAGTTATGGAAAAACTGAATCTCGACATCACAAGGCCTTACAAAGATTTATACTCATTTGACTCAAGTCAAGTGAAATGTCTAGGTCTCATCAAAGATCTGTGTGTTTCCTTAGTCCAATATCCAAACAAAACCATCCTCATGGATGTAGTAGTCGCTGACATTCCTCCCAAGTATGGTATGCTCCTGTCAAGATCATGGGGAGCGAAGCTTCAAGGATCCCTTCAACTAGACCTTTCCTATGCTACCATTTCAGTCTTTGGGCAACCAAAGAGACTGTACAGAGAAACGCTGATGAAATACATAGTAAGTAGTGAAATCAAGCCTGAAAATTTCCCCATTTATTCAATTCATTCCGATATGGATTCTTTCATTTTATTTAATGATGAAATAAATTTACCCACTGAGGGTAAACTGCTAGCTCTAGAACAACAAGGGCACATCAGTGAAGAAATGGTTACCCATAATAGAGAAATCATCAAAACAGTAAATGCAACCAGCATGTTACAAGAACCTCCCCAAACAGAAATTTTAAATCTGCCCAATCCTAAAAAAGCTCAATCTCTTGATACTGATCACAAGCAAGACATCACATGGTTTCTAGAGTTTGATTGCTCTGTTAACAAGTTAGGAGCAGGGGAAGGTGTCTGGATTCACAATACATATGATAATCATGCAGAAGGACATGCCTATAGACTGAATTTCAAATGCACAAATAACATGGCAGAGTATGAGGGTCTGCTGTTAGGCCTTAAACTGCTGAAAACTCTAGGTGCTGTAAAAGTGTCTATCTTAGTTGACTCTGATGTAGTTATACAACAGATGAAAAGTAATTTTGTTACCAATTACAATAGAATGAGAGCCTACAGAACTGCCACTACTGACATACTCCAGTCATTCGCCGAATTTAAGCTTGACAAGATTTCCAGAAATCACAACATTCACGCTCACAGCCTAGCCACCTTCGCAAGTACATGCAAGCTTCCTTTTGACCCGAATCATTGCTTCACAGCCGAAATAAAACATAGGCCCACCATCCCAAATAACGTCAGAGATTGGCAAGTATTCGAGAATGATGCCCAGATTAATAATTTCCTTACCCTTGCGCACGAATTTTCAAATATTCCCATTGACACGGATGCCATGACAGATTCTGAACAACAGAGAAATGAAAGTCAGCAAGCTCTAGATGCTGCAATAGCCAAACTGATTCTGAAGCCAACCGTTTTTGACAATGAAAACTTTCAACAGCTGAAACAAACACAGGCAGAAGAAATAGACAAAACAGAGGCAGAGGTCATTGACTTGAAAGATAATTTTTTGCCCGCTAGCCTCACCCCTTTAGAAGACATGTTTGACTCTAATGATGTTCCCAGAAAACCAAAACTGCAACCAATAAACACGAAAATTGAAGAACACAACATTGGGACACCAGAGAATCCAAAAATGATCAAACTGTCCAAAAATTTGCCACCCGATCAAAAGCCCAACTACATTGACTTATTCAAAGAATTTCAAGATGTATTTGCTTGGAGCTATGAGGATTTGAAGTCCTATGATACATCAGTGATTCAACACACAATCCCATTGAAGCCCAATCAGAAGCCCTTCAAACAGAAATTGAGAAGAATCAACCCTGTGCTGCTTCCCCCGATTGAAAAAGAAGTAAAAAGGATGTGGGAAGCAGGCATAATAGCCCCTATCAGATTCTCTGAGTGGGTGTCCAATCTTGTTCCTACAAGAAAAAAGACAGGTGAAATCAGACTTTGTGTAGACCTCAGAAACTTAAACCAAGTCTCCTTAAAAGACCACTATCCTTTGCCCAAAATGGACCACATATTGCAGAGAGTAGCGGGATCATCTAGAATCTCGTTACTAGATGGATTTTCAGGTTTTAACCAAATACTTGTTCACCTAGATGACCAAGACAAAACAGCTTTTACCACACCCTGGCAACATTTAAGTATGTAAAGATGCCATTTGGACTTAAAAACGCTGGTGCTACTTTTCAACGAGCAATGGATATTGCTTTCGCCAAAGAAATACATGACTTCCTGATTGTGTACCTTGATGATTTAACCCCGTTTTCCAAACCTGATGAGGAACACCTCAAGCATCTCAGACAAATTTTCATGACATGCAGAAAATATGGAATTTCCTTGAATCCTAAGAAGTCCTTATTTGGCCTTGAAGAAGGAAAATTGCTTGGCCACATTATATCAAAGGATGGGATCAGAATTTACCCTGAGAGAATACAGGCCATCCTCCAAATTCCATACCCCAGAAACATAAAAGAGCTACAAGCATTCCTTGGAAAAATCAACTTTTTGAGAAGATTCATTCCAAATCTGGCTGAATTAATAAGACTGTTAAGCAACATGTTAAAGAAAGATGCCAAGGTAAGATGGTCCCTGGAAGCTAAGAAAGCATTTGAGAGTATCAAATCTGCCTTAACTCAAACCCCTGTCCTAACTAGTCCACAGTTCGATAAAGATTTCATCATATTTTCATTTGCATCCAAGCATACGATAGTTGTTGTCCTGCTGCAGAAGGACGGACAGGGAGGTGAAAAGCCAATTGCTTTTTTCAGCCGAGCCTTAAGAGACACCCCATTGAAGTACCCGATAATGGAAAAACAGGCCTACGCACTTGTCAAGGCCATCAAGGATTTTAGAGTGTACATACTGTATTCACACGTGATTGCCTACGTCCCACACGCCGCTGTAAAAGACATACTGACTCAAGACAGATTAGAAGGAAAAAGAGGAAAGTGGATCGCAAGTATCCTCGAATACGACATTGAAATAAAACCAACCAAGCTGATAAAGGGACAAGGTTTAGCTAAACTGATGTCCGAAACAAATTTTCAAGCCTTAGACATTAACCAGCTGGACAATGAACCAGAGATGGCGACTCCACAGATCAGTGAAATATTTCTGCAATGCCCCTGGTACACTGATATTTTCTTTGTATTGTTAAACCTGTGTGCTCCCCCAGGATTGTCCAGGACAAAGAAAAGATTTTTGAAAATAAAGGCTTTGAGATTTTGTGTTATTGATGGTGCATTATTTTGGAGAAATCATGAAGATATATTGTTAAATTGTTTAACCATGCATGAAACTAACAATGTCATGAAAGAATTCCATGCAGGTGATTGTGGAGGACATCTCTACTGGAAGTCCATAGCAGACAAAATCCTGAGGGCTGGTTTCTACTGGCCCACTCTCTTTTGCAAATGTAAAAACGTTTTCCACGACATGTCACAAGTGCCAAATTTTTGAAGGCAAGAGAAAGTTGTTGCCCCTGCCCCTTAAACCAATCTCCACTGAAAAACCTTTTCAACAATGGGGTCTTGACTTCATTAGAGAAATCCATCCCTCTTCCTCAGGCCAGCACAAATGGATCCTAACAGCCACCGATTATTTCACCAAGTGGGTTGAAGCCATTCCCTGTAGACAAGCCAATGATACCATCATTATCCAATTCCTTGAATGCAACATCCGTTCCAGATTTGGCTGCCCTGAGAAAATCATCACTCACAATGCCGCTGCCTCTAAGTCCAAAAAGATGATCAGTTTCTGCCATAAGTTTCATATCACCCTGGGCCACTCTACAGCATATTACCCTCAAGGCAATGGATTGGCCGAATCATCTAACAAGTGCCTCATCAACATCATAAAGAAAATGCTAGAAGAAAACAAGAAAAACTGGCACAAAAAGCTGGTGAATGCCCTATGGGCAGACAGACTTTCAAGCAAAAGATCAATTGGAATGAGCCCTTATGAGCTGGTATATGGCATGGAGGCTAGATTTCCTTCATCCCTGGGCATTCCCACCATCAAACTGTTACAGGAAATTCAGGCTGAACCAAATGACATTCAAAGAAGAATTAATCAGACAATTTATCTTCAGCAAATGAGAGAACAAGTCTATGACAGAGCACAAATCCTACAAGAAAATCTCAAAAAGATGTTTGATAAGAGAGCTAAAGCTGAAGATTTCAATATTGGTGACAAAGTTTTGAAGTGGGACTCAAGAAGAGAAGACAAGGGCAAGCATGCAAAGTTCGATTTCCTATGGAAAGGCCCATTTATTATTTCTGTTGTTCAAGGAAACAACACTTATTCTCTCAGATCTATGGAGGACAGCACTGTTGAAGAAGGCCCTGTGAATGGCAGGATGTTGAAACATTATCACGATCCTTGTTGTTGAAACAATGCAAGTTCTGTAAATATCTTTGTACAATTATATTGTGTATATATGAGCACTGTTTTTATTCCTTTTGATAAGCAGGCCGATTATTGAAGAAATAGCAGTAAATTCATGGAGGCACAGCCGGTGCTGATTTTCCAGTTTTTAAAGACCTATCTCTGTATCAATCTCAGCAAAGCAGCAAGAGTAACAAAATCATAACAGCAATTTGGGTCAAAGAGAAGCTATTTTGCACTTGCAATTTTCAGGCAAGAAAACGTTAATAGGAGAGGAAAAATTTCAGCAAATTGTTTCAGACCAAAGCTGAAGGAAGAACATCAATTTTCAATCCATGTTTTCAAAGATATATTCTCAGGCGACATTGTACATAATAATCCAGCACGCAGAAGAAAGCAGGCGTTGCTGAGCAGTTCACAAAGATTCACTTGAGGAGAAGGTTGTTTCGTCACAGAGTTTCATATTTCTAACAGCCAGAGCAAAGAAGTTTTTCAGTTTACGGTGACAACAGAGCTCAAGGCAGTCTGACCTGCTGTTCTTGACTTTTCACAAGGAAAATCCATCCCCAAGTGGAGCCACTGTTAGCCTCCTGTTGCAACAGGTTTCATTTTTCATGATTGACATTTTTACATGCCAAATATGTCATCTTTCTTGCAGCAAGGTTCCATATTTCCAGAGAAGAGAACCAGAGAAGAAGTAATAAAGTGTGCCAATTCAAATGCCACTGTTGTCTCCAATTTTGATGAGTTGTTCCAGTTTTGAAGAATTTCTTAAAGGGAGGTCCAGACAGTCTAATCTTGGCCTCCCTAGGTTTCAATTTCCTGTTTTAGAATATAGAGAATGACATTTTTCCAAACAGTTTAATCTTGGCAGATTTGTAGATAGGTAGAGAATCAAAGGGACCCAACTGTTTAATATGGGCCATGGCAGAAACAAGTGTAGATTTAGCTAGGAAAATAGAAAAAAGGAAAAATTGTAAGGATGGGTCTGCAAGTCTAAGTGCACCCAAAACAAAAAGAAGAAAAAATGTTAGGACAGTAGGCTGGGTAGGTAGCTTTGATGTGGCAGAATCATGATTGGTGATCAATTTTATATCTCACAATGTATCATCTTTTCAAATCACAGTTATCAGGCAGTTTTGTATTCAAAGGAGGTACTCAGGCTAGAATTCACTAACCTCCCCTTTCTTCTCATCACCCCAAAGTCACTTACTAACATCCCCCAAGAGGTCAAGATCTGCTTGAGCCTCTCAGTTTCATCATTTCCATGACATGTACCTTGGTGAACATCTCCTTCACTCAAGGACTGCTCACTCAGTGTTTGTGAGCTTTCTTTTCCCCAACAAAGCCTAAGGTCTCAGACCTTAGCGCCCTCTTTTCATCTCCATATTAACTATTAACTTTATTATATAACTCCCTAACAATTTTCCCCTTTCCCCTATTTAAATCATGTATATAAATCCCCTTATGTAAATACCCCTCCCTGGCAATATAGCCATATTATTCACTAAGTCAGGGAAATCACAGTCCATCTGGGATTTTTTTTGGCCCATCCGTGTCCAAGGATTACTCTGACATCTGGTCAGAATAATAACCTCTTCCCTAAACCAAAAACCCCTAAAAACCTTCAAAAACCCATTTTTGCGCCTTTTTCCCCTCATTCTGTGCATAATATATTAACCTCGCATGTCAAAAACCCATATTTCACTCATATCCCTAAGTCGGACTGTAAATACATTAATGCGCCCTTTATTAAAACCCATAACCCACTAAACCTAATTCTAAAACCCATCCGCCGCAATATATCAAACTTGGAATATTCCTGCGAATATTCCCACCCGCTAACCCGCCGTTACCTCGCGATCGCCGCCAACCGTTGGATCGCCCGCCCCATAGATCAACGGCTGGCGAGCATCCCCTTCCCCGACACGCCCGGGCTTTAGCGTCCAGGAGTTCGGCGGTTTTGCCGTCGTACTCCCGCCACGCGTCAGGCTCTGGGGTGTGGCGGAGCCCCCTCCCCCGAAATCACCTTTGCCCATAAGCGGTGCGCCAAAAACCGCTTACCACCTTGTCCAGTCACCCGATGAGTCACCTGCCTGCATGGCCTCCTGCCACGTCACTGCCACGTGTCCCCGCCACCGTACCTGCCATGTCATCGTCCGTACGTGATGACGTCATCTCGCCACGTCGCCCTGCTGACGTCACCCGCCGTACAATGCTGACGTCATCAGCACTTTTTGGGCGCAGAGGCGCGAAAGTCGCACTTCGAAGCGCCGGAATCCAATTCTGAGGCAGTTTTTGATGAGCGATTTGCGCCATCGCTCATCGTAGGATTTTTTAGGCTGAAATGGAGAATCTTCAAGGAATCTTTAAGGAATCTTCTCACCATGCGGCCCCAAGAAGCCCGAAAAGGCGCAAAAATGATCTGTTTTCCTCACGGAGCATACCAAAAGGAGCAGAAGACAATTTCAGAAGATACAGAGGCCGAACAGTGGCCATTTATTAGTGATTAGACCCGCAGCACATCAAATCAGCAGTCCAGATTTTGTCAAAGAGTATCAGAGAAGGAAAAAACGCCAAAGAGTATCAGGCGAAGATATTTTAGTGGCTCGAAGTAGCTAAGAATTAATGAGCCCCCAGAAAGTCAAATCAAGCAGCTAAAGCCCATTCCTGCACTCAAATCACAGCTTAAACTTTAAATGCAGGCAAACATCGAGGAGCAGGAACCCCTGCATATTTACTTCAGAAGACACTACAGCAAGCCACCAAGGACCACATCATTTACTTATTTCTGATACGGCGACCCTCAGCGCCGCTCAAGAGATTTTTTGCATTTAATTCCAGATAGAGTTAGGTCAATAAATTATGTTTTATGACCTGATTAGGTCAATATGTAATAAAAGTAGTAGGTAGAAAGTTTTTCCCTATAGATACCACCCTCTGTATAGTTTTAAGGGTTGGTTAATTGAGAATTTTCACCAGAGACTCGCTGTGTATACCTGAATTTTTCTGTAATCAAAGATTGTTTAAAGCTTGGAGAGCGAACTGTCTGTTGTTGATGAATGTTTTGAAGAGTTGAAGATGGAATTCCTGCGCTGCGGCCTGAAGCAATAAGTGCCTCTTATCTCTGTTTATGTGTTTGCCATTATCTAAATAGCAGAAAAAAGGAATAGCCTAGAATTGGTTAAATACTCTATATGCTCAATTTCTGCTGTTTCTGGATGTTTTCCTCTAAAATAATTGGTTATGAACATTGAATTCCTCCCGGCTCATGTTTACCCCAATTCACCTGTGTTGGCCAATTATCTAGGGATTCTTAACTGCCCCTAGGTAGCGCCCTGTTATTTTCTCTGCTAATCTGTTTGAGAGATTCTTAATTGCCTCTCTTTCTTTAGCATTCAGTTCATCCCTTAAACCTGAAAATTGCTTCAACCTCATCTATCTTGCTCCATGTTCCCTCACTGTTATTAAGGAAGTACACCGGAAGTTCCCCTCCTCAACTCCACGCCCAATGGTTTGAAAGGTTCAGACTATACTCTGCCTCTCTACCTGAAAGTGTTAGTTTTCCCACCAAAACAAAACAAAAAACCCTCTGGACCCAAGACCTAGCCTAAAATCTTTTTCAAACAAAGATAAATCTAAAAGAGAGAGCCCTCTATGATTGCAGGTTGGCTAGAACCTGCAGTCCAAAGTTGGTTTGTGGTTACCTCGGCCGTATCCCTTTCTTAACCTTCAGGGACAACCTGAGTGATAACATAATGGCGACTCCACTGGGGACCTTCCTCAGTTAATTTTACAAAGTTTCATGAAGAAGGTTAAAGAAAATCCCTTGTAGAAATTGATTTTCTAATTGCTGTATATTTCCTAAAACTACAGATGAAGCCTGAATGTCGGCCAGGAAGCCTTTGAAACTGTTTCTGTTTTACATTAACAGGTTTAGATAAAAGCTGCTTCAGTCAATCTTCATGCTAGTTTTAAGATATACACAGCCATTCCAAAATCTTATCTGGCCCTTGTGAATACAAAAATATTCCAAAAAATATACCCAAAAAACAAGTTCGGAAGCTGGCTCCCAAGAAAAATCCGCGATATACAAGGGCAAACCCAGACCCAGATCCTCCAACTATTTTTGAAAACCCTAACATAATCCCTAAAAACCTTAGGAAGCAACAAAGACAGGAAAATTTTGCTGATTTGAGTCCTGAAACAGCTTACCCTAGCTCTGTTCCAACTCCTGTCAAGGTTTTATTCCGGTCTACCCCTGCTTCCCCTAGTTCATCATCTACATCTCAAAGCCCTCCCTTCACACCTTCATTCACTGCACATATTCCCATTACCACTACTGTTGTTTCTACTGTTCCAATCACCCCTGTTGTCCCTGTGATCCCTATTGTTCCTGTTATCCCCACCAATATGGCTAATAGATATGCACCCCTGCAATTACCTGCTAACGTTTCAGCTTTACCTCAAGATTACCAATCCAAAATCACACATTTTGATTCCACTGGCCCTTTCACAGCTATTCAGCATGCCAAAAAGATGCAAGACTATTTTGAAAACTATGTTAGGCTTCACAATAAGTGAGCATGTGGATGAGACAGTGTTGGTTCTGTTGTCTTCATTCAGCCAAGGACAGCCTCCTGCTATCAAATATAATTATGCCAAGTTCATAGCAAATAAAATCCATGACCAGCTCATTAAGCTAGATAGGCAGGGAGTTTTCAAATATTCCTCCTACATCTATCATTTGTTCATGTATTACCAATCTGAATGCTTCCAATTCCCCATCAAGAAATTGGATTCAAAGGGAGAAAGAAGATCTGTTGTCTTCTAGTCACCAGTATTTCATCAAGTCCAGCATTCTCCTTACTCATATTGTGAGTTCATTGACCAGTTTGTTTATCCAGTCTCCTGCCTCTTAATGAAAGCTCCCCCTCCCAGAATAACTTATGAGATGCATAAGATATTGTAGCTATCTAAGAACTACAAATTAGGTGATTGGTACCTATACCAGGATCACACTGTCATCAGAATCTATGGCTGCGATCTTTGTCCTTACAGGCTCCCAAGATATGTACCAATGAGGCTGTTTTCTTTGGAATACTACAGCAGCTTATCAATTCAGACTTGACTCATTTTCACAGCACCAAGAAGAAGGCTCAACTGAAATTTAGAGACCACCTAGGCCCCTTCATCATGAACAAGAAGGAAGGTTGGCAAGATGCTGACCTGATACTCAAGGATCAACTTAAGTTGAAAAGAAGTTTCTGGTGGGTCCCTTATGACCCGATGGGCTTTATTAATGCCAAAAGAGTCAAATATAGATTGACACCCTATGAACACTACAAAATCCCACACATTGAAAAATATGCTAATCAAGATGCGTGGGCACAAGGCACTTTAGTTGAAGAATTCACTCAGGAGGAAATTTTGGAGCAAACTGCTAAAGATCTTGAAAAGACTCTTGACTTAGATTCTGCTGACCATGTAACTTTCAAACTGCCATACCAAGTTGAAGAGGGCACATCTACGGCTACAGCTTCACAAGCTGCCCAAGGAGCATCTACATCAGCAACAGGTACAACCAAAGGAAAAGAGCCAATGGAGACAAAAGAACCAATGGTCACTGAACAACCTGTCACTTCAATGGAACAAACTCAAGAGCAAGCCCCTCCTCAACAAACAGAGGCACTACAAGTACCACCTCTGCAAACTCCTGTCAATGAAGAAAGAGGCAGAAAACAAGACCAAGAAGACTCCACACCTGTTAGTGGGTCTACACAACAGCCTGAATCTAAAAGGCAAAGAGTTGACTCTCCAATTGAGGAGGAAGTCAGTGAAGAAGTTATGGAAGGCCCGAGAAGGGAAGCAAGCCAGCATACACCTACAAGCTCTTTTCAGCAAGAGCAAGACAGGCAGCACGGCATGGAGGTGTCTTCCTCCACACAACGAGGTGAAAGATCAACTAGCATCAAGGCTAGCTTCAAATAAATAAAAGCTCAAAATGAGCTACTTAGAGTGCAACTATATGACCAATTTCTTAAGGCAACACCTGCCAAGCAGGAAAGATTGATGGCAGAATTTGACATCAAACAAGAAAAAATAGTTCTCAGCCACTTCAAGCCCAAGGTTCAACAACCTCAGTCAGCTGCAGACATTGTCAAGACAAGGCTAGAGGTCCTAGCCAAGGACATTCACCCCATGGATCAAATAGACCTACATAAGCAGACAACGGAAATGCTCTATGCCACCCTTGCAGAGAAGGCCACACTAGCTCATGAGTTGAATGAATCATTGAAGAATACGAAAACTCAACTGGATTTAGAAAGAATGTCCTCAACAGCCAAAGACAATAGAATTAAAACATTGGAGGACATTATTGTGGACTTAGGACATAATCCTAAGGATCCTAAGGGTGTGAGGGCCCTTATGAAAAAGAAAGATGATGATATTGCTGCGTTGTAAAAACGATTGAGGTTGCTTCCTACTGAGCACCCTCAAACAGGTGAACTGGTCAAAGAGAAAGAAGCTGAAGATACATTGGATTTGTTGATGCAACTGAATCAGAGAGTAATTGAGATGGAAGGAGAGTTGGAGAGAGAACTACAAGAAAAGCAGGGAGAGTCGACTTCCCAGCCACCTTAAACAGTTCCAACTATTATTAATGTTCCTCTTATACAGGCAGCAGTGACCCCTCCAGTTATTCCAGCTACTAGAACAGCGACAGAAGCTACAAGAGCAACAGCTCCTGATTCTAGCATGAGCATGGATGAATTGACAAAAGCTATCAAAGAGCTAGAGCTTCAAGCAACAGAGATAAAAGAGGCCAAAGAAAAGTTGGCCAATCTGGAAGGAAAATATGATAAGTCCAAAATGACAGTGGCTAAGCAGACAAGGGAAATTAAAGCCCTGAAGGACAAAATAAAGGCCTTGGAGAAAGAGTTGTCTTTGGATAAAACCTTGGGTGAAATAAAAAAATATTCTGTGGACCAAGATTAATCAGTCAATCACCAGCCAGTGGAGGTCAATTCAGGCAATGTATGAACAAGTAGAACTAATTGGCCTTGCTCAGTTTGAAACTCAGAGAGCCAAAGCAGCATTGGGAAACATGCCTGAGCAGGCCAACAAAATGATCAATTTCTTAAATCATCAGACCAAGGAAGAGTTAGCAGCACTGCATATCATGAATATAACAGATGCCATATTGACTGCAAAGAGGGTGCTCACATTGAGAAGCTTTTTGCAAACTCTGGAAGCAAGGTGTTGGGAAATACAAAGGGATGTGGATAATTTTGAAATAAATCTTGCAGCACTACAGACTAAAGGATTGCCCAGCCTACTGAACAGCACTGGAAAGTTATTGACACGTGACCAATATGCAACCAGGATCAATAATTTTGTCACAAATCAACTTACTGCTGAATCAAGTTCTCTGGCACAAGCAGGACCTCCTTCAGGACAGACTCTCTATGACAGGCTAGAAAAGTTATTTTACATGGAACATGAAGTTAACCATCTGTTTGAGATGCCGCCCAACTATTACAAGTATACAGAGGCCAATGAGACACTTTTCAAAATACAAAAGCATCAGTTACCTCCCGGGGATTGGTGGCAGGCAATGCTAGCTATTTTGCCCAGGTAATTCCAGTTTTTGCCCCTTTTGTTTATTTCAAATATCGGTCAGCTATGAGCCAGCAACACGTCAGCAGCAAGCACCAGACAGTGTAGTTAAGAAGCACGCAGAGCAGGTCGGAGCAGTCACAAAACAAAGAGCTGTGACGACAAGCCTAAGAGCGCGGATTTTTGAAAGCGCAGCCCAGCCGACTTGAATGAACTCAAAGGTCAAAATTCGCTGACAGAAAAGAACAGCTGTTACATTTGTCTTTATTTCAACATTTACTTTCTCATCAACCACTCCTTAGGAGTTGGTAAAGAAGTTATGAGCTATTAACTCATCATCTAGATATTTTTGTATCTTGTTTTTGTATATATACCACCCTCTGCATTGTTAAAAGGGTTTGTCGGAAAATGTACTCCAAGAGAGACTCGCACTGCATATCTGATATTTTCTATAATCAAAGACTGCTTCAAGTTTGAAGAATGGACTGAGTAATTTGTTATTAATGGTTTGAAGAATTGAATGCGGAATTCTTGTGCTGCTATATGAATCAATAAGTTTTCCTTACCTCTGTTATTTCGATTTCACATATGCTCAAGTCACAGAACGAAGGATTGGTTTAGAATTTTCTTAGCTGCACTCTATGCTCAGTTTCTATGGCTTCTTAATGTTTTCTTCTTGATTTAGGCATAAATATGAATTCTGTTATGGCTCATGTTTGACCTATTTCACATATGGATGACTATTATCTAGGAATTCTTAACTGCTCCTAGATAGGGCTCATTCATCTTCCTTCTGCTAACCTGATAGAGGGATTCTTTGTTGCCCCTCATTCCTTAGCCTTTAATCCATCTCTTTTACCTTGAATGAGTGTTTCATATGCAGCTAGCTTGCTCCATATTCCTTCTTGTGACCAAGAAAATGCACCAGCAGTCCTACTCCTTGACTCCACGCCCAATGGTTTGAAACTTACCACACTATGCATTTCCTCTCTACTTGAGGGCATCCTCCTTCCCACCAAACACAAACAAAACCCCTTGAACCCAATAACTAGCCTAAAATCATCATCAACAGAGCTAAATCACAAAGAGAAAGCCCTCTCTAATTGCAGGTGGGCTAGAACCTACAATCCAAAGATTGGTTTGTGGTTACCTCGGTCGTATCCTTTTAGGAGCTTAAGGACAACCTGAGTGATAACACAGAAGTGGTGCCCCAACTTGAATGTGATAAGGTTCCAAACCTTTTAGCATCAGACTATACATGAGTCCTATCTCTACATGATCCTTTATTTATATGCATCACAGTGGAAGCATGGACCAGTGGTAAGTGGACCCTACTCGGCGACTTATATGTGGTGGCATTGTTAAATTCACTTATTAATAAAGTCAGGCTATGAGGAGTGGGCCTGTGTGGCAACGCAAACCCCACACAGGAGGCATACCCTAGCATCTCTACACGAGCCTTCATATAAGTTCAAAGCACAATGGAGTGGTGGGAGGGTCTAGCCCGGTGGGCTTACCCAGCGGACTTTCAAACCTAGTAAATTATAGCATCAAGCTAATAAAAACGAGTTGAAAGACTTAACATCGAAAGTGGAAAGGAGAAGTGCACAAGAGTAATGTTGGGACAACTTAGTGTCGGATTGATGTGGCATGGGGGACTCGCCCAAGAGTTTGAATACCTGTCAGGTTTCATAGATTGAGCTTTGTTGCAACACCGGTTGGATCAAAGCGGGTAGAGCCCACCCAGTCGATGCCTAACCCATCCATATAAAGATGGAGCACCAAGGCTATGCACCGAGAAGAAAATTTTAGGACACATTGGATTTAGTGCTTGGTAATAACACTTTATTCTAAGGGCAAAGAAATATTGCGAAGCTTGACTCCAAGGGCTGTTGGAAGGGATTTGACCATGAAGGAAAGCCAAGGTACGCACAAGGAAATAAACACTACGAAGAGATTAGTGCTTGAGTCTTGTGGTATTTTGGATGATGCAGTGGAGGCCAGTGTAGTAGTGAAGTAGGGTTGTAAAGGTCATGTGTTAGAAAAGGGAAAAAAAAAAAAACCTTTTGGCTCCTCCCACTTTTAAATGTGATTAGTTCACTCACGTAGAGGGACTATCTCTTTTAAACTCCTCCCACTATGATTAAATTTTATAAAGGGATTTATATATTGAGGACCAAAAGAAGCACCATTTTAGACAAAAGATTGGGCCTAGTGGGTTCTGATAAAACCTGCTCTCAAATATGAGGTCAGGTTGTTATCATGTTATAACCCCCCTCCAAAATTTTACATATGCCTTGATTTTGGAGCCTACCTTTTATTCATAAGAACTTATCTTTCACGGTCGTCATGTATCCCTCTTGTTGTTTATTATAGATATTAATTTTATTTCCATGCAGTGCTTTTGATGACTTGATTAGGTTGTCTTATGACTAAGTCTTGTCGATGACAACTAAACAACTTCTAAACACAAGCCAACTTCTGCCCTGATATTGCACCAACTATCAGTCTTCCCTCTACGAATTGCGCAAACCCATACCACTGGAAAATGCACAAGCCCTTGAATATTTCAGCTGTGCAATCCCTTAAGGATCAAAATTGTGCAACTCTAAAGATAGGAAGTCATTAAGCATGCAAACTGTACAATCTTTCTCTCAGAGTCAAGACTACACGAACCATTGAGTGAATGAACTACACACTCCCTTGTTGTTGGGAATTTCACATTCCCTTATTCTAGTGAGACTATTTAGTTTCCTGGAGTAAGCTAATGTGCATCCCTAGAAAATATGTAGTGCACAATAATTGTTTGACAAGTGGCACAAAATTTCTATTTTTTATCTTAGGACATGTGTCTCTTCCTCTTTGATTCTAGGCATGCATGTCATAAACCCTAACCCAACCTTGTGGGATATATATCTATATAATATGCACTTGTAGAGCTCATTTTCACACTTGAAATTGGAGCTCTATTTTTCCCCATGAGATCAAGGAGCTTTGGACTTGGTTTGCAGCACTTTTTCAGGTAAATTTTCATGAGTCACTTTTTCTGCTTTTTTGTCACTTTTGTTGCTTTTTCCTATATGAATGTTATTTTGCCTATTTATTTTCATGGTATCTAGTGTTTCTATTATTATTAGCTTGTACAAGTTTTTTTTCATTTCATCGTTCAGTTTTTTTAAGTGTCACATTTCCTTCTTTCTTTTTTCCTACTAGCAATTATCGTTGCTGGGACTTTTTATGCATGCATGAATTTCCTTTTGCATGATATTTTCTAGCACATGTTATTTATTGATCTAAATCACCTTAAAGATGATATATACTTTTTTCTTACCCCAACATTAGATCTTGAAGTTTTTCTCTCTCTCTCCCGGGTAGAACTATGCAATCCTTGAGTAGTTGTTTCTTCTCCAAGTGTGCATTTTGCAACTTCAAGGCTCAAGCTCACTCCTTGACCTCTAAGACTATGTAGTGCATAGTCACTAGATTTTCCAATTATGCATTACGTAGTTCTAGGCCTTAGTCCTCAGCCTTGGCCTTTGAGACTGCTCAATCCATAGTCTCTTCTCTCTCCTAACCAGCTAAGACTATGCATTGTGCATTCTCAAGCCTCAAGCTTCATCCTTGTCTTATGAGACTATGCAGTGCACAATTCAAGAGCCTAGTTTATCTCCCAGAGCCCAGAAACTGTGAAATTGTTCTCCTAAGTCAATGTGTTTTTGCTTTAATTTTTTTTATGAACTAATTTGATTAAGCTAATTTGTCTTTTCCATGAATGCATCTTTCAATTACACGTACTACAAGTTTTCATCTCATCTCTCTTTCATCAATTTCTATCATCATGCCTCCCAAGATATCAACCTCAAAAGAAACAACAGATAGTAGTACCGATGAAGTGGTTAAGAGAACTCCAGCTACTATTCCTATTCTATATAATACTTAGCTCTCCATTGAAAAGGACTCAAATATTACATGGCATATGGTCAAATATGCATTCACACCTATGGAATTCAGGGAAAATATGGAGGAAAAATAGGTGTACATTAACATCTAGTGAAAGGTTTTCACAGTGTTTCTTGTAGGTTCCTATTCCTACCTTGTGTAGATGTCCTCAAATGGATTTTTTAGCATTTGGATACTAAGAGAATGACCATCAGTAGTGTCAGTGGGCAGCAACTTGCTTCCTATTTAGCCCATGATATTCCCTTGATGTATCACTTGCCTAAGACGGAGGGATATATGGACTCACACTTCTATGCAGTCACCAAATATCTAAACAATATGGATTTTATCAAGACATGATAAATTCCACCAGACACCCAATAATAGTTACAAGACTATATCTCTCAGAAAGGTGTTCCATTACCTGATTATGTTATGTTATCGGATATATGGAAAGAAGAGTATTGAAACCTTCTCTGAAGGATGGGTTTACATGTTGCATCCTACTATCATTGCAAGGAATATATTTAACTAGTCAAATATTTTAGCTCAACAGCTTAGGATTAACGTAAAAAATGCAAAGAATCCACCTAAAGGAAATCAAGTTGAATTCTACATGTTTTGATACTTGTTAGATGGTATTTGTGATTGGAATGTTTTTCCTAGCATGGATTGGAAATGGACACCCAAGGATCCTCCTATTCACATTCATTGCAATTTTCTTTTAGAGTGCAGCTATAGAGAAGTCATGGAAATGTTCATTGACCACTTCCTCAAAGACTTATACGAGATGATCTTTGAAGAGGAACCTCATTGCATGTCAGGTGAGGAAATGGACTTAGTATTACAATTTGTCTATTGGTTTGCCTCACAAGATGGCACTTACCTTATAGTGTTCAGCTGCAAAATACCATCACATTTGTTACCAAGGAATGCCACAGATAATTTGGTCATGGAGCAACTTGCACATCATCTTGCCACAGGCTTATCACCAGTACTGTAGAGGAAAAATAAAGCACCCTAACCTACTTTTCCTTTGCAGGAGTCATGGAAAATTTCGCTAACCACTTCTTCAAATTATTGTACTAGTTGATCTTTCAAGAGGAACCCAATTGCATGTCATGTGAGGCAATGGACTTCGTATCAGAAGTTGTCGATTGATTTTGCTCACCATATGGCACTTACCTCATAGTTTTCAGCTACCAAAATCCATCGCATATGTTACCGAGGCATGCCACGAATAAGTTTTTCATGTAGGACGTTACATATCATCTTGCCACAGGCTTATTAGTAGTATTGCAATGGAAAAAGAAAGCACCCTGGCCTACGTTTCCTTTGCAGGTGAGATCCTATGAAATAAAGAATCTGAAGACTGCAGAAGCTAGAGGAAAAGAGTTGGAGAACTTCAAGTTTGGCACAATGGAGTATCATCAGTACAATATAGAGGAATTTTCAATTAGCACTATGCCAAGTTACATTTCAACTGGTCGTGTGGAACCTACTCTAGACCAGAGGAGGAGAATATCAACAACTACTATAATGCTTCTAGGCCCCACACACCATGTAGCCAAGAAGGCCCTTCTCATGTGACGCTAGAACAAGACACTACTCTGGAAGCAAGGAAATTAGAAAAGCATAGCCCAATGAGACTTAAATATAAAAGGAATTTTACACGTAGTCTGGTAGAGGAGAAAAAGTGGATCCAACTATTCTGAAAGCAATTATGGTAGCTGAGAAAAAAAGGACGCAGAAGTGAGAAGAGAAGAAGAGGTAGGAAGAAGAGAAAATATGGAAGGAATAATAAGAAAAGACTAGAGAACAGGAAGAAATGTGGATGCAAGAATAATAATTAAGAAGGAAGGAGGAAGAAGAAGCAATGATGAAGCAAGCAGAGGAAGAAAGGCATAATTAGCTACAAGAAGAAGAGAATAAATAGCAATAGGATCAGGAACTTTCCCAAGATATTGAAGATATAATAGTTATTCAATACATGGAGATAGAATAAGAGTGGAAGAAGAAATACGTTGATCTTACACCCAGTCCAAATAGATCATCATTCGGTCTCTGCTTCCTCCTAGAAATGGGCAAGCTTCGGGTGATGAAGAAGAAATTTCTCCTTTATATGATATCTCGGTCATGGATATTTGTTTCCTGACTTTCAATGAGCTTCAGAGGAAAATTGTGCAAGAAAGAAAGAAGAATTTCCCAAATGACCTCATGCATTCTTATTTCATCAATATAGAAAGGGTAATTGTCATGGATACTAGAAAGAATCCTGAAACTATTGCCACATCTAACATGATCTTTTTAGAAGCTTTGAAAAATAATGCAGAGTATCTGATGGTAGAAAACATACAAATGGAAAAGTATTTGGAAGTTGCAAGACAATAGATAGAATAACTCTAGGCAGAAACTCAAAAGTTGGCTCCTGCACATGTGTACTTGAAAGAGCTTCCTGTGGCTATATTTGGTGAAGTGCAAGCATTAGGAGACACTATGATGAATATTTATCAGGGTTTGATCATTGTGCATAAAGTATTTTTCCCCTTACATGATATGCGAAAGAAATCATGAGAGAATGAAAATTCTCTAAATGTCATTCATGCAACTATCACTGCATTTCATGAATTGTGAATGAAGTACTGAAGTGCACCACTGGAATTGGTTAATAAAACAAGTTGAGTTGGATAAATTTGAAGTTAGAATGCTTATACAAAGTAATAAACAACTCAACACTTTCATAGCCAACATCTTATCTTCTTATACATGATTGTACGATAGTGTGGACTCCCTAGTAAAATCTCATAAGATCCCTTCAGGCGGGACTTTGATAGAGGCTAAGGGTAGAAATGCAGTCAAGCAACACGTTTCAGAGTACTTGGAGCAGCTTAAGTACATTTGTACCAAAGAAGACTAGGAGACCAATAGACACATCATGCAAAAATATATTGGTGGCCCTGCTAAGATCAATACTATGGTGTTCTTATTAAAGAAGGAGACACAAACTCGTTCCAAAATTGTCTACCCATATGCAATGGAAGCTAGAGTTTTCTTTCATCCTAATCTTCTTGTAAAGTCTGAGGAGACCATCGTACAATATAAATCTTGGAACCACTATGTAATCAAAGATTTATAAACTGAACCTAATGAGGTAGAGTTTCCTCCAACTCAAGCTTCATATGTCTATTTTTTCTTATTAGGCTTGTCTTATTAGGATCTACCCATTTTTGTCTCATATGGTTTTTTTTAATATTGTATTTAAAATAAATATGTAAGCGGATGTCCAAGTGTCAATTATGGAATATGAAAATTCATTAGTTAGGAAGAGACAAAGGAAGTAAAAGAGTCATGAGGTAAGTTCAAAGGTCACAAAAGGAGATGAAGGGTCATCTCACTTGTTATAAATGAACCCTGATAACTCAAGCAAATGGCTTGGAACCAAAGGCTTGGAAGCTTTGTTTTGGAGCCTTGGCTTCTATAGTGTAGCATAGAAGGAATATCATTCATTGGAGAAGCAAGTGTTGGCTTCATGTTCCACTATTGGGGTTAGTGTCTTGTCAATCTTAATTGTATTTCTGGAGCTTTCAATCTTTAATAAAAGCTTAGAGTCGGCAGGTCTTCATGCATATGTCTTGAATGTAGTAATACTATTATTTTTATGTTTGTGATATGTGTTGTTTCATTTACGCCAATTCTTATGAACTAATTTGTTTTCTTTAGTATGAATCTTGGTGAATGTGTGTTGTTATGTTATTACGATTTTTGTTACCTTGTGAACTATTTCGCAGGTTAGCTAATGATTCTCTTGCATTTCTCATGCGCCTATTTTAACCTAGTACTATTACATGCTTCTAAGGGGCTCACTTATTTCCCTTCGATGTGATGGAACCTTTCATGCATTACATTTGATACTTCACAAATTTTATACACTTGTTTTTACCATAATTATGTTTATATCATTTTATGTGTTTATCACAGCCAAGGCACACCTTTGAAACCACCACTTTGGCAACTAGTTGTTTTCCGATTAGGGCTCTTACTCCAAATGGTGTGTGGTCTAATTAGGACTTCACATCAGTGATAACCACTTCCCTGTTGGAGGCTTCCAACACCGTTAACACTCTTTTTCTAAAAAATGTAGTATAAGTATAAACATGAGAAGGTGGGGAGAATATTGAAGTGGAATTTGAAAAACCTTAGTTTTGTGCAATTTGAAAACCCTAATTTTGTGGAATTTGAAAACCCTATTCTTATGGAATTTGAATACCCTAGTAGTGTGGAATTTGAAAACCCTGGTTTTGTGGAATTTGAAAACCCTGGTAATGTGGAATTTGATACCGTAGTTTTGTGGAATTTAAAAATCTTAGTTTGTGGATAAGGTTTCTTATTTTTGTAGATGCCCTATCAAAGGTTTGGAAAGTATCACTTGTGCCCACTTGTATTAAGATATGGTCACCAAGAAAAAGTGTGGAAAACTCATTTGATGGCTAAGATAAAGTGTGGGTAACCTAATTTTGTCCTAAGAGTTCAACATAAGCTTTCTCTTTATGCATGTTCCTTGGGATTTTATCTAATTTATTTTATTTTGAATATTATGAACCCATGAAACATTACCTAGATGGAATTGTGCCATATTTGCCTCTCTTTCTAATAGTTGTAGTGTACTTGCATAAATATGATGCTAAATTTTTTGATACACATGTAAATCCAAACATTTCTAGGTGGAAATTTTCATCAATTTATATTCACGTGGAATTTGAAAAACCCTAGTTAAGCAGAAATTGTAAATTGTAGTAATGTGGAATAACCAAACCCTAGTTTTGTGGAATATGAAAACCCTAGTTCTTTGCTAAGATTTTTTATTTTTGTGTATTCCCTATCAAGTGTTTAGAGGATATCACGTGTGCTAGCTTGTACAAAGCTATAATGGTCAAGGCTGAGAATAAGAAGAATATCACTAACTTGAAAAATTGAAGAGAGAGGCTAATGAACAAGGAAGATGCTAAGCATGAAAAACCTTGTTGATGGCTAAGGAAATAATAAACAAATGGATGTCCAAGACGACTATAAAATTGAATACATCCTAAGTATATACATCCAAGATCCATTGGGTTAGTGTTTAAAAACATTGTTGTTAATATTGATGAGCCTTTGTGTGCCTATGATTCACTGGTTAGCCTAGGCACAACAAAGGACAACAGAGTTAGATGCACATGGAAAATTTTAAGGATGATTTTTTTTCTTAAAATTTAGAAACCTTGACGGTTCTCAAAATTCCGTAATATGCAATATCTAAAATTTTTGATGGTATTTTTGTAAAATATGTTCCAGATCTTTTAACTCCAAGGATGCATTCAGAATTGCATATAAAGAAGAGGAAAACATAAGAAAACATGAGATCAAGGACACAATTATTTTATTATGGAGTTAAACCAATGTGGGCAACATCTTCGAGCCCTACTTAATAGTGGGGAGGCCTTATTTTATTAAGTGGAATCAAAGAAATCAGTTACAATAAACTTTGAAAAAAAATGACCCTTATACTCTAATCTAGATGATGGCCTGAAAATGGAAAGCTCAACTGGAGAAGCGGACATCACCATTGAATTCCTAGCATGAAAATGTGCAAAATTGGCTATAATCGAATCTGACACCGGCACCTCTAGCCCTCTAAGCGAATCTTCATAGAATCTTGATGATGCCCTCACTCAAGCTTCCAACCCTTGGACCACTCGTGGTTCCACAAATCTTCCCTCCGCCTTCGCTTCCCGATCGACTGAATGATTGAGTTTAATAACTTTTCGCTGGGTAGAGCCACCAAGGAGTGAGCCTGTGGCTCATTGGTGGCAGAGCTGATCAGGTTGGTGGAGGTCACGGTTTTGAACCCCCCACCTCCCATTATAGTCGAGTATTCTTTTTAGATGAGGTAATAAAAGCTTGGCAATTGGGCTTCGGTACAACAGTTATAACCATTGGCTAGAAATCACATTAGATATGGTAAATGGTTATGACAATAATAAAGAATGGTTCGGCATGACATTTTGTTTCAAATATAGTTCCAACAATGGTCTATATAATACATGTTGTTGTTTGGTGGTCAAGCAGGTCTGTTGGGGATGGCTCGCCCGCCATACATCCCTTTTTTAATATTTTATTAACATCCATCTATTGGGGGGTGGCAAGGATAAGGGATATTGGAAAAATTAACGATTTGACAAATTCACCCGTCCAGTGGCCAAATTTCATGCGTTGGGTTGCTGCCAAATTGTTACCTCATTAAGCCTATCACTTGGCCAAGTTTGACTGAAACTTTGACCAGCTATAACTTGAGCATACGAACTCAGATTTGAGTGTCATTTGCACCATTGGAACCAAGGTGATGAGCACTACGATCTAGTTCTAGTTTCACTTCCATATGAAGACTTATATTTTTGAGTTATATTCAAGGCCACTTGTATTTCTAGATCCTCTTGGATCACTCCTCCCCACTAAAGAGTTTTAGGACCACCAAAAGCTTTATTAATCAATTGTAAAGTGAGGGAATTGCTCGCTCACTTTCTCCTTTTCCATCCATCAAGCATTACTTGGATGCATTCCTTTGAAGCCAATAAGAAGATACTCCACGTCTCCCTGTCATGAAGTCCTGATCTTCCTGTCGAGAATGATGCCCTCTTGTATCTTGTCCAAGTATTCAGGTGAAAAACCATCCACTGTAGGAGCTTGTCCAACCTCTTCGGTGTCCATCATTAATGGAAGCTCATAAAGCTTCAAGTTCTCAACGTTTACCACTGAGTACATCTACATGTATGCTATCAAATCAAGACAAAAAGAATTGTCTCCAATCTTCTCCAACATGGGGAATGGGCCATATCGGATTGGTCACAACTTCTTTCCTTCCCCTTTCATTTTGTCATTGCTGATGTGGAGCCACATTTTGTCTACAACCTGGAACTGGTGATCGACTCGATGCTTCTCATGTCGGCCTTTGTATTGAGCTTGACTCTTCTCCAACTTCTCTTGCATTTCTTGGTGAATTAACTAAATCCACTCAATGAACTTTCGTGTTTTGTCCCTGTCATCTTGCCCACTAGAATCTTCTGCTCTCCCAAATACCATGTCTAAGGGATCCTTTGTTAAATAGCCAAATCATGTCTCGAATGGTGAGCTCTACGTGGATGAATGCACTACTCAGTTGTATGCATGTTGTACATAAGGAAGTTTCTCATCCCACAACTTAGGATGATTTCCACAATAGCCTCGAAGTAAGTGTATCATTGTGCGGTTGAAAACCTATGTTTATATATCGGTCTAAGGATGAAATATCATATTCCTCTTCAACTTGGTGTCCATCATTGTCCACAAACTTGTCCAAATATCTCCAATAAAAAGAGAGTCTTAATCAGACACAATGGATGTGGGCACCTATTGGGTAGGGGTCCCCTATGTCTAAGTTTTGTTCGAGTCATGTAAAGACTTCACATTTCGAGGAGCGAAGCACAATTAGAGCATGGTTATAAGATTCAAAGGGGCTTTAGGGTGGGTCAAAGCCCCTTATTTTGTAAAGGGATGGGATTATCTAGAGGATTTTGAGCTCTACCCATGGTTTGTGGACCATGGTATTATAAGGGTAAAAGCATATATAAAGGAATGTCTTAGCAAGTCTAAGGTATATAATTCAGTGGATGAAATACTTTTGAGTCTGTTTTGTAAGATATTTCTATAGTCAAGCAAAGGAGCAGGATCTTGTAGCTATGTGCGCGAAGACCTTGGTAAGTTTGCAACTGAGTGCACAGGCCCCTGCAACTGTGTGCATAGGGTTAGAAAGATTGTATTTAAGAAGACTTGACAAATAAAGAAGAAATTTGAGGATAAATTTGTGTGTATATGTGTGTTCGAATAAGTTCTATTTTTTAGCCTATTTATGGTTCATTTTATATATTTCTTCTACAATTGCATCGCGAAGGTTCAGATATTTTTTTATACACTGAATAATACATGTTAGAATAGTTTCGCGCAATTCACAGATCTGTTAAGTAAGAAAACCCTTTACGACTATAAGAATAAGGTTAGCGAATCGTGAAGGTCAAATTAAGCCCTAAATTGTTACAAACCTTACAGCCACACTACATAGTCCCTCTGGAGGTAGAAACCTAGTTTTATCATCCCCCAATATCACCTCGGTGAGATTGTGGTCTACGCGAGCAAGTCGTTGTTGAAAGGCCTAATGGTATAGGGTTTTGTTGGTTAGCGCAACTAACTCTGAACCTCGGTTTAAGCCTCTAAAGCCAAAAGATGTTTCTGTCTCTTCACTACATATCTATCGAGGTACGTAACTTACCATATTATGATGGGATAGGTGATGTCAGCATATTTCTGGATAAATTTGAAAGGGATGTACCAGAAGAACAACGATTTTAGGCCTTGGATCTAGCTTTGACGGCGACGCCTGCAGACTGGTGGGGTACACATAAGGATAATAGAGGAGATTTGTTAGAGTACCGGTGATTGATGAGGCTTAGGTTTAGTCCTGCAAACATAAGAATCATAGAGAAGTACAATGGAAAATATGATCATCGAAATCATTTGTCTCGTTGGACTAAGGCATGGGTGAAAGAACCTCAACCAGAATGGGTTCATGTATTTTTTCACACTTTGGATGTGATACCATGAATTGGTATCTTGAAATGGAGTTGCGCCATGGTATCGTTGATTGGAACGATATGAAGGAAAGTTTTATATTGACCTTTATCTTTGAGAATGGCTTTCAGTGCATAGATGATGCCCTCCAAGAAATTAGAGCAACACTTTTTTGAACACCTAAGGAGCCAATGACTTGGGTATAGACTGACTAGAACGCACAGTTGCAACACACACTGGAGTGCTATAATATTACCGCTGAGGAAGGCAAGAAAGATCCATGAAGCATTAATATTCCTGATTCAAAAGGACAACGCGAAGTGGCACGACTAGATGTTAAAATACCTTATGTAACGAAGCATGTTAAGACAAGTCAGGTCAACATAGCCTCAGAGGTGGAGCCCAAGTTCGCATGCATGGGAGATTACTGGGATGAAGATACAATAGGAAAGGTTGTTGAGTTACTGCATGAGTACCAGGAGTTGTTCCCAACAAAGTTTACGGATTTAAAATGGATCGTGGGAGACTTGGGCATCATGAAAATCACTTTGAAGCTAGATGTGAAGCCTATAAAATAGTGACCATATAGGCTCAACCCAAAGTACAGGGAGAAGGTAAAGAAGAAATTTGGGAAGATGGTCGCAACTTGCATAATCGAGCATGTGGAAGAATCTAACTGGGTGAGTCCAATGGTAGTACAAGAGAAAAAGCCTAAGGGTGAAATAAGAATTTATGTTGACTTAAGGAAACTAAATGACACATGCATACATGACTCATTCCCAGCACCATTCACAGACAAAGTTTTGGAAAATGTAGGAGGACAGTAGGCTTACTCCATTACAGATGGGCTTTTTAGGTACCATCAGATTAAGATAGCACCAGAATTTAGAAGTAAGACCACCTTTGCTACTAAATGGGGATCCTTTCAATATAGAGTCATGTTGTTTGGGTTAAAGGATGCACCAGCGATATTTTCCAAAGTTGTTGGCGCAGCATTTAAAGAATTCATTCACAAGTTTATGGAGGTATAATTTGATGACTGAACAATCTTTGGGATGTTAAAGAAGCATGTATCAAGCCTGCGCTTGATGTTGGATATCTGCAAGAAGTATCAAATCTCATTAAACCTAAAGAAGTGCATTTTTTATGTACCTTATGAAATTTTATTGGGACATGTTGTCTGTAAGAAAGGGATGATGGTAGATCCTGCAAAAATCATTGTTATTAATAATTTGGATCAGCCAAAGAATGTGAAGCAGCTATGCGCTACTCTTGGACACACTGGATATTATCATAAATTTATTAAGGAATACATGCAGATCACTGCACCGATGGAGAAATTACTTAAGAAAGATGCCACCTTATGTTGGGATTACGAGTTTCACAAGAGTATTGACATCTTAAAAGAGAAAATGGTCATTGTGCCAATCCTGGTGTTTTGAAATTGGAATAAGGAGTTCCACGTTCATGTGGACACATCATGTATAGCTTTGGGAGTTGTATTAGCGCAGTAAGGGGAGGGGGATATTGATCACCCCATTTCATTTGTGAGTCACAAATTGTCTAAGGTGGACAAGAATTATTCCACAACGGAATGAGAAGACTTGGCTACGGTGTACGCACTGCAGAAGTTCAGGAATTACCTATTGGGTGTGCACTTCAAGATGTTCACAGTCCATTCCGTGTTGAAATACTTGGTGAACAAGCCTGTGTTGGGAGGGAATATTTGTAGATGGATATTATTGTTTCAAGAATATGATTTTGAAGTAATCGTCAAGCCAAGACGACTAAACGCTGGGCCAGATCATCTATCTCAAATTGAGATGGTCAAGAACCAACAAACATTGAATAACGATTACCTAATGCGTAGATATTCGCCGTAAGGGTTGCTGATAAACTTTTTCAAGATATTATTTAATTTTTTACTACCGGACTAGCCCCTGTGAGGTATACGATGTAACAAAATAAATAATTAGTAGTCAAAGCAATGGATTTTTCTCTAATTGTTGGGCATTTGTATAAAATGGGCCCTGATGAAATATTGCATAGATATGTCCCTGAGCATGAATGCCACAATATTTTGGTCGAAGTGCATGATGGTGTTGTAGGAGGGCACTAGGCGAGCAAAGAAATCACGTAGAAAATTTTGTAGGCAGGACTATGGTGGCCCACAATGCACAAGGATTCTAAGGAATATTGTAGTGCTTGGGATGTTTTCTAGAGGACCAAAAGACCATCATGGAGAGATGAATTTCTATTGAATCCAAAAGTTACTTTGCATGCTTTTGATAAGTGGGTGATTGATTTTATGGGGCTGATCAATCCACCAGGAAAGAAGACTGGTGCACGCTATATTATTATCGCGACAGATTATCTGACCAGGTTGGTTGAGCCACAATTGGTAAAGGAGTGTAGCGCAAACATTGTTTCACACTTCATCTTTGAGTATATATTGTCAATATTTGGATGCCCGAAGGTCCTGATGAATGACAGAGGAACGTACTTCCTCAACTGCACGATTGAAGCATTAACAGAAGAGTTTCAGGTCCATCACCAGAAGAGCACGCCTTATCATCCTCAGGTGAATGGTATGGTTGACGTTCTTAATAAAATTTTGGAGAAAGCTCTGACAAAGGTGTGCAATGTCAACAAGAATGATTGGTATGTGTGCATACATGCAATATTATGGGCATACAGGACTACTTGCAAGAAGATGATAGGTCAGACTCTGTTCAGGCTGGTGTATGGACAGGAATATGTAATTCCAATGTAATATATAGTACCCAGTCTTAGAATTGTAGTAGTCACAAATATGTAAAATAACGATATTATGGAAGAAATAATGGAACAACTACTTGTGCTAGAAGAAGATCACTTTCTTGCAGGTTTTCACCAACAAGTACAAAAAGCTTAGTAAAAGGCATGGCACAATCAACATATTAAGTAGCGAACTTTTAAGAGGGGAGACTTGGTTCTGATGTATGACAGTAAGTTCATGCAGTTTCCTGGAAGTTAAAGATGCATTGGCTAGACTCGTACATTATCAGGGATATCTCAGGTGTTGGCAAAACCCATCTTGTGAAGCTGAATGGAAAATTATTCGTTGGGTGAATAATTGGAGTAGGTTGAAACTCTACAGGGACGACTCCATCTCTGGGACTGCGCGATGACTATATGAATGCAGGACAGTCTTAGTGCTACAAGCAGTTGGAAGGAAGCATGGGACTATAAATTACTCTTCCAATGAAAGAATTTGTCGAAGAACAAGGGTTGTGCGGAATTCAGGTGGATGGCACAGGTGGAGAAAGTTACGAAGAAGAAGGGGTGACTACGTTGCAGGGAGGTCTCTAACACAGTTTGTCTGGAATATGACCGTTTGGGATGATTTGACAAGAAAATTGTCATTACAAGGAGTGGGGGAAACATATCTAAGAGGCATATCTAGGAAAATATACTTCCCAATCCAAATTGATTAGGAAGATCTGGAGGGAATTGAGCGGTTTGAATTTGAAAAAGGATATAAATATGGGACCCCACTCCACATTCAGACACCTTTTTTTTAGAATTCATTGTGAGATTTTGTGCCTAAGTGTGAGTTGAGCACTCTGCTGCATGTCTGGTTGGGGTTGGAAGATTATTGAGCAAGCATTTTTGAGTCAAGGGCTACAATCCATTATGACCAACTCATAGTTGGTGCATACTACTGCACCTAGATTACCAAGAACTAAGCCTAATGTTGCATCATCAGTGGCCAAGAAGCAGAAGAATCCCTAACAGACCCCAGTTAGACAATCACCAAGGAAAATCCCCACAAAAATACGGAGTAAGGAGAAAATGGATCCATAGAAACCACCAATGGAACCCCAAGATTTGGATGAGGAAGAATTAGTTGACAGATTTGTCGATATCAATGTAGACGAGGTGGAACCAATATCCAGGTTTCCACCCTATATGCCGCAGAGGAAACCAACTGCAAAGGTGATGAAGGACCGAGATTCCATAAAATACAAGGTACTTACACCCTTGTTACTAAAGGAAATGTCAATTGAGGGAGAGTTGTTGGCCAAGGTGCCACATCTGCACATGGAGGACTGCAATTTGAATGATCACAACAAGTATCCCCAATTCGATCCCAAAAAGTACCTCCAATCTGTTTGTTACAAAGAAGCTAGAGTGACAAGGGTTGAACCAATGAAGTGGGTAGCTGAGATTAAGAATGATGGGTTGTTGAATATGCTTTATGTTCCACATTTTTGGCGCAGAAACATAAACACAATCTATGTGCTCCAACTACTAGATTTGGTACATGAGGGGCATCTACGGCTCAGAGAGGCAATCCCAATTGATGATATGTTAATCCCAAGGATTACCAGGCTGCCTCATCAAGGAGTGAATCCCAATGACGCATTTGTTGGGAAATATTAGGAGAAAATTTTGGATCAAATGAAGAATGACTATGGCATTGTCAAGAAGTCCCAATGCAAAGCTATCAGCTCTATTAATGATGAGGCTATGCATTTTAGCGCATCTATTTTGGCCAATAAGATCAAGTGGAAGTGTCAGGCAGACGAAGTGTCGACCCCAGTCATATCCTTGGCTGTGCAGCGCAGCAAGGGGGTCCAATTTAATTGGGTCGGGTATCTATGTCAGGATTTTTTGGAATGTTGTCGTGAATCATAAGAAGAAGGAAAGTCATTCCGCTATCTGTGGTTGTTACCCCTAATCACGTTGATAGCATGGTGAACACCGAAGGATCCATAGTTCCATAATATGGAACCTAATGTGTGTGAGGCTGCATAGTTTTCCTCATTGTGGGCTTCTAAGGAACCGACCTAGGTTATGGAGAACAAAATATTTTGGGTTCTCTTTGAGATGGATCTACACACAGTCATCAACCAAAGGCTACGGTTATCACCTACATTATTTCAACAGTATGGTGACATTTTTTATTTTAAAGTGGACTTTCACAGTGTCTCTATTCGCTCCAATAAATATTTGGAGAAGATATGGCATGAGCTAGCATATGTAGTGTCTACAGATGACATTTTAATGGTCATTAGTAAGTGATCGAGTAATTGCCTTACCCCAACAGCTGTAAAAATGACCAAGAAGGTCGAAACAAATGTGTAGGACAAAAAGTAAGCAACCAAGAAGGATACTGAGGAAGTGTCTCTGATGGTCACCATTGACCTCAAGGGAAAGACTGCCGAGCCCACAGTTGAGAAGGAGACTGACAAAGGGAATAGAGTGGTGGAGACCTTGTTGTGGACATGGATGACATTGATTCCCCATTTATAATAAAGAAGTGAAAGAAGCAGAGTATTGATGGTGCACGAAAGAAGCAGAAGTCAAATTTATAAGTTATAATCATTATTATAATGACAAATTTACAAAGATGAATATTTTGTTATAGAGATTAAGCACACAATTTTGATCATAATAATATGAGGGGAAGTTATAAGACAAGGGAAACACAAGGCGAAACCCATGGAGAGAGCTAGTTTTTAAAGGAGGGTCAAATCAAGTGCCAACACTATGCATTCATAATTGTCTCATTCATTATTACCACATGTTACATAGAAGCAAGAGAGTTTTCTCTATTGGAAATATTGGGGGGGAGTGAATTAGATTTTCATTTTTTTTAACTATTTTGTGAACTTCCTTGTAGAAAGTAAGGACCAACTTACAACTTTTATAGGAACCAACCTATCTCTTCAATTTGTTCCTTTCATTTTTCATCAATAACCTCTAGTCCTCAACAAACTCTACAAAGATTTTTCATCTAACTATGAGACCCTCAAGTTTTCACCTTCAAGATTGATCACAACCACTTGTATTTTACACCTTAACTTTTTTTTCTTTAACTAGGCTTCTTGACTTATATTTTTAGACTAAATCTACTACATGTTAGTTCATTGTATGTGATTAAAAGAGGTCTTCCCACCTATAACTTAAAATTCCTCAACCTTTTTTTGTTCATTATTCAAATGCCACTGCTGAGGATCATTATATGTCCAAAGAAAAGGTTTGTCTGCCCTGTAGCTTGTACTCAGCACTTTAGATTTCTTTCTACTACATAGGGATTCCCAAAACACTTGGAACCAAATAGACCTTTACAACCTTGAAGGTTTTTTTCTTATGTTGTAACAACCTTTGCACTAAATACTCCCTTTACTCCCACAACCTCTCCAACTTGGTTTCACTTCACTTGGTTCATGAGGTATGAACTTCAGAACTTCTCTTTCACTTGCTTATAAAAACCAAATTAGCTTAGATAAGTGAGTCATAGATTCCTCCCCATAACACTTATATATAGTGTGTTTGACTTCCAAAATCAGGGAAAACTTGCCCACTATTTGGGATAACTTGGTAGATTGCATAATGAATATTCAAAAAATTATTTATCCTCAAGTGCGGAGTTAGAGGGAGTGCCATATACTATTGGAAAGGTATCATAATAAGCTTTCCATCCATATATATTATGCTTCCATTTGAGATAGGTTATTGGAGTATAAATGCAATCAAATATAGGGTATTAAAATGGGGCGTTACAAGATCCAAAACAATATTTTCTTGAGGCTCGAAATATGCTATTTGACTATGTAACTTTATCTTCCGTTTGGAAGCCCTTTGACATCAATAACAACCATTTTCAATAATCACCCTCTTTATTATTGATGGAAATAGTTTGATATATGCTTCTTCTAACAACTACTCTCGTTGTCTACATTATCTTCATACTTCTTGTCAGTTACTCCCCCTTTGACCTCAATAGAAAAGGGTGCTCAATATGTACACATTTTGTAACACTTATTAATAAATGTTCACATTTTTTTGTCACTGAGAACTGCTCCCCCTAAGCTTGTGCCCCAATATTTATATTCATGTTGAGACTTGTCAATCAATATCAAATATTGACATCTTGATCCATAGCTCGAAACATCATATGTATATAAATCTATTGTAGCGGCTGCAACACCCTCCAAAATTTTGGCTTGCATCCAATTTCGGAGCCTTCCTTGGGTTTCTCCTTGATGTTTGCAAGCACTCGGGCTCATCCCGTGAGTTTGTAGTGAGTCTTTGCACCCTCCTCGCTTAATCGTTCAATGGTCATCTATGTTGCATGTTGGTCACAATGTCATTCTTTCATTCATGTTCTTGGCCACACACAAGGTCTCGCTTCGTGTACACAAGTTGTATTCGCTATGTAAACATCTGTTGCACTCACACACGAAGTTGTATGCACTATCGCACAAGCGTCGTCACGGTTGTTCCACGATTTATGACAAGTGCACGCTTGTTGCTCGCACCGTCAGTCAATCAAGTTGAGTATATGTTTTCTTGATGGTTGAGGTGTCTTGTCGTCAAGTCATGTTGGGTGTGTGATTCGCAAGGTCATGTATGCACAAGTTAACTCATTCACACAATTAGTCATTTTGTTGAAGTTCTGATGACCGGATCACCCTCCAAAAGTCGGACCACCACCTTAGAATCAACTCAACCGATTGTCACCAAAAACAATGTAGAAGTGTCCCAACAAGCCATTTCAATCTGTGCTAGCTGCAATCTCATCAACCAAGCCTCCATCTGGTCAACCAGAGAGTTTGACCGGGCAGTGACCCCAGGACTCACTCCCCTAAAAAATTGCGCAAAAGCTACTAAGAATGCTTGCTCCGCTGACTGAGGAAATTGTGCAGACATGTCGGACAGACACCTAGTGTCTATCACTATCTCCATCAAGAAATTGCATAGTTTTTTCAACCAGTCACCTAGTCAGTCAGCCTGTTTCTCACCTAGAAAACTGCACAGATTTCATGAGTAGTCCCTCAGCTGCCTAGTATCTGACTCAGCTCAGAAACTGCACAGAGATGTTCAGCAGGCCAGCCTCCTAGCTCTACGCGATTTTTTCCAGTAGCACTCCTGCAGCCCGCTACCAGCTCCCTGAAAAAAATGTGCATTTTTTTCCGGCAAGCCTCCTATGGCTCGTTGCCAGCTCCCCAGAGGAATTGCGGAGTTTTTGCTACCAACCCCCCTCTGCTGCCTGCATTGCTTCCCTTAAGAAATTGCGTAGATCTTCCCTCCAGCTAAGCTAAAGCCCGCAGATAGTCATTGTTGATCCAGATTGTCCATCTCAGTCTCCCAGTGACTTTTGTGCAATTTTCACTGACAGTGCCTCGAGCTCACATCCTAGCTTGAAATATTCCTTGCACAATTTCATAGCTTTGTCCTCTCTCCCCGTCACCTGCATCCGAAAGCGAATGACAATGAATCATGGTATACTAGGATATTTATGGATTTGATGTCGTCTTGTCATCAGTGATTGCAGATACAGGTACAGGGATAAGACATGACGTGACGACGAAAGGGATGAATAAGGAGAGCACATGCAAGGAGATTTTTTCACGAACAGACAAACGAAGACTGCATTGTGAGGAGATTTTTTCGCGAACGGACGAACGAAGGATGCATGTGAGGAGAACTTTTCACGAATGAATGATCATGCGAAGCATGCCAAAGTACAAGAAGAGACTTGCACATGCGAAATCAAGCAAACACCAAGACCATCGAAGACTCTGCACACATTGCCATGCTAAGGTGAATCTATGATACACCAAGAGGACATCCATCACTCAGTAGCACTACAACTCGACATGGAAACCACCACCAGCATGAACATACCAGCACTGTCGTGTCGAGTCATGTCATGAGTCATCTCGACCACATCACTATTGTGGGCCATATTGTTGTAAATCAATTTAATGTAACGTGGAAGTCCAAGAGACCCACATGTAAGATGAACAGTCGTGTAAAGTTGAAGAGTCAAATAATTCAAACAATCATGAGGGAAGCTGAACAGTCACAAGGTCCAATTTTACCCTTGGCTATAAATACCCCTCATTTGTACATGCAAAAGACTTTTCACCTTGGCTCCTCCCACATAGCCTTGAGAGTTTGTAATCTTTTCTTTAAGGAGTGAGTAGTGGCTCCAACGCCCCTCTCACGGGGTTAGTGATGTATGGTTTACCGATGTGTCTTGGAACTTTCACTTAATTCAGAAGCCTGATAACAGGCCGAACGTTTTCACACATGTATTGTAATTGTTTGTAAGAGTAATCTTGGAACACTTTTCATGCATGATGCTTTAACCTGTGTTAAAACAGTTGAACTCTTTTAGTTTTTCTAATGCATATGTTTATGAAAATGTGTTGTATAAGTTGTTAATGTTGTCTTTAGCATGTGGTTTTCCTCGCCGGACATCAGACATAACCTTTCCCATAAACTTGTTATAGCGATCGTCGCACTCGTGCAGACTACTCTGTTGAGAGTTGTACGTGCTATTCCTTCTTATGTGTTTGACTTTCGCATCCATTTGGACTACCCTACCAGAAGCTGCGAATGTCCTGTTTTGTTGTGTGTCTCTGATAGAGTTGGGACTTTTCCCTTTCAACTAGAGACTCACTTCCACCCTCTCCCTCTATGGTGAAAGAACCTTGACACAAGTAGCACTAGCACTCTCCAGGCATGCGAACCTTGTTGTTCGAAGACAAAGCAGACCATTCACATGAACTGACAAGAAAGATTTAAGGAAAATATTTAAGATAATTGAAACTAGGCCATCATACCATATGGGACTCCTACACCAAACGATGTAAGGTCTTGTTGGGACTTCATACTGGGGGGATCCCCTTAATGTTGGCGGGTCTAGTACCATCAACATTTATGGCGTTAGAACGAGGGTCGCATGTTGTCTATGGTTGAATTTCCTCTCACCCCCACTCATCAATAATTTGGTCAAGGTAGTAACTCGCACTCCCTCTCACCTACACACGACTCTGAAGTTGGTTACACCTCACCTCCCAGACATGAATAAGAAATTTCGAATCAACACCTTCGCTCTGTCTGTCTAATCACCCGTCAATTTGCAAAAGCATTCAGACTGATCCCTAGAATACAAGACCTTCCACATGCATCAAGAGAGCCAAAAACCTCTCCCACAGGCGTTTTTGTATCATCAGTGGAAGAAGAAGTTCTTACCACACTCAAAGGTTTGGTAGAAGTTGTTGTGAATAGAGAGGAACCTTCAGCTTTCCAACAGGGAGAATGAGACACCCTCGTGATATTGGGCTTAGATTCTGGTATAGGAGGTAGAGGGGAAGGTAGTGGAGGAGGCATAGGTGGAGACGAACCAACAGACTAAAAGCTAGAACCATCAGATTCTGAAGAAGAGAAGAGGAGGAGGACGAAGAAGAAGAAGACATGGCTGACCAAAATCTGGAATGGATGACTCATGCACCATCAGCTCTCCTGAGTGATTTACACAAGATGCCAAAGCGTTTAGAGAGAATACTCATGAGGTATGACCCTGACAGAGAAATTAAGGCAGAAGATCAATTCAACAACTTCTACCTATAACTACAAAAACTCGAGGCATGGTACGATGACATTGCATGCAGATTGTTTCCGTGTACCTTGGATGGTCGCACAACAGTATGGTATCACAGCCTTCCGGTCAACTCCATCCATAACTTGGGTATGCTCAAATGCATGTTTTTGGAAAATTTGTTGATGACAAGACCCCAGCCATGTTGCTCAAAGAGTTGGGAAGCATGAAGATGGAGGGGAAAGAAAAGGTAAAAGATTTCAATTAGAGGTTTTTGTGCATATTGAATAGTTTTGCAGTGGACACAAAACCTCATGACTCCATCAGTGTCGATTACTACATGTCTGCACTTCCAACCAACATTCCGCAGTTCGTCAAGCGAGTTGTGAAACCAACATTGTTAGAAAACTGTGAAGAGGCAATTGTTGTTGAGAAATACCTGCGTGCGATTGGAGTCATCAAGGATGACGAACCAACAAAGAACTCCATAGACGTGGGCAGGAAGCCCCAGGCTACAACGAACAAGGGTAAAGACAAGGAAGTGAGTGATATTAAAACCCTTACTTGCCTGGTCAAGAAATTGATAATAGATGTGTATAAGCTCAAACAACAAACAGTTGACACATCTGCGAGCACACAATCACCCAGACAAAGACAAGGAAGCATGTCATCTAGAAGCAACCGCTTCTCGACTAAAACTATGGAGATCTCCAACTCAGTGTTCCAAGTCGAAAAGTGCACGAAGAATGAATTTTTCTCATTTCATGAAGATGAGCACCTAGAAGGGTCTTGTTCGAATTGGAAATGAGTTGTAGGCTCAGTATGCGATCACATGCCAAACATGATGAGCAGTGCGCAGGGACAGCTGGGAGACATGGATGGTAACGAAGATGTTGCACCTAATGAGACCTCAAACGCTGGGAAGTTGATTAACATGTATCAGTGCTCGTAAGCAGCGTAGAAGACAAACACGAAGAAACAGCCCCAAAAGAAAAATGGTCATTACAATCTCAGAAATTAATGGACTCCCCTCACACTTAGGGAAATGCAACAAAGGCTTGAACTGTTGAGGAAGGTTGAACCACCATCCATACAAAAGAAAAAAACACAAAGCAAGCCCGAGAAGACAGCGGCAAACAAGAGTACGTCCATGAGCAGCAAACTGCAGAACACTACGTCAAACAGTGTGAACACCAGTCTCACCCTGCAAATATCGGTGAGTCTGTCGGCTCTATATTACAACATTATGGAAGACATGAATAAAACTCACGCAAACATATTTTTTTTCGATTTGGCTAAGATTCACAGTCAACGGGACATCTTGCTGCATGCACTTGGGAAGACATCTACGGACAGCATAGCTTCTACCAGCAAGGGAGCAAGCACACCTCCTAGATCACTTTCAACTTTGCTAAACACACTCTAGATGGAAGAAAAAAACTATGTTTTCCCTCCATTCTTGCTTTCATTTGAAATATTTAACTGTAATGTTCACAACTGTTTGGTTGATTCTGGCATGGAAGTCAACGTTATGTCACTCTCCATTACCAAAAATATCAACACGCACTGGAGCAAGATATCCACGCATATTATTCAACTTGATCAGAAATTTGTAATATCCATTGGTGAACTTCGGGATGTGATCATCCTACTATCTCATGACGTCGAGTTCACCAGTGCATAAACATTGTTGTTGTTGACATACTAGAAGCATATGGCTTACTACTCAGCAGAGACTGGTCTAGCAAGTTGAATGGATACTTTGCTACAAAATGGTCACGCTTATGGCTTCTGTACAAGGGAAAAAATAAATCAAATTTGGGTTTTATCCAAGAGATACATGAGGCACAATGTCACTCCCTTCAATGGTGAGAACGAATTGTTGGCCTTCGCAGAGCTCATGTTCGGAAACTGCCTCTTGGAAACAATGTTGGGGTGTTATCACGCACAACCATCTTTGACCCCACCAGACACACATTTGGGTCTCCTTCCTTGCCCAACTGATGGAAATGAAACTTGTATAGTGCATTGTGACATTAGTAGCAGTAGCAGTAGCGACAATAGTAGAAGTAGTGCAAGCGCGTCTAATGGTTCGTGTACAAATGAGTTGTGGACCATGTACTTCAACAGATCAAAGACACTAAATGGCTATAGAGCCGGGTGTGTCTTCATTAACCCAAAAAATAAGAAACATTTGATTTCAAGCCGCTTGGAGTTTGAGTGCACAAACAACATTGTTGAATATGAAGCACTCGTGTTGGGCTTAGAGAAATTCATTAGCCTCAACGTGGTCACTCTCAAAGTGATACTACATTTCATGGCCAACATTTATATCTTCAAATATGAAACGATTGATGAAGACGATCATGAGAAGTCTCTGCAAGCTAGGGCTGACAATAAGAAAGACAACCTCATCCCCAAGGGTCTGGTATCTTCGGAAAAGCTCTATGACCTACAAGAATGCTTTCAAGGGCCAAGGAATAGCAAAACCCATACCTCTACCATGATTCACGAACTGATTAACTTGGGGACAGAACAAGATCCAAATTTCATCAATCTCGGTACATGTTGCACGTAGCAGGAGCAGCAAGCCTTTGTCCACTTGTTAAAACAGTACCAGGATGTGTTCACGTGGACATATGACGATCTGAAAACTTACTACACATGAATAATCCAACATATCATTTTCATCAAAGAAGGGGTCAAGCCATATCAGCAGAAGCTGAGGAAAGTGCATTTGTCACTTGAACCCCTCATACAGAAAGAGCTCACCAAGTTGTTGGATGCACGGATTGTTGGCTTAGTGGGTCCTGACCCAGGTTCAGAGTTAGTTGTGCCAACCAACAAAACCCTACACTACTGGCCCTTTCGGCAACAACCCGAGTAATGTAAGTTGCAGTCTCACCCAAAGCAGTATGGGGGGATGTTGGAACCAAGTTTCCACATCCAGAGATCAATGTGATGTCTTTTATTTCCCTAGATCTCCCTTCGCACAGATCTATAAGCCCCTAGGGCTCAGTACTACAACTCTAACTAAATAGTCTTCAGACCTTCGCGAAGGTCAATGATTGGTCTTTGGAGACCCTAAAGAGTCTATTCATCCACTTACGTGCACTAGAAAATGACCAGCGATTTGAGCTCAGCCAGATCTACTTAAGTATTAATAAACAGAGCAGATAATTCATCAAAGTCTTCGTATAATTACATAAAAATGCTTGTGTATATCTTCTAACAATTATTCAATAGATTCGTGCATCATTAGATCAATATTTCATAAACATATAATTCATTCACAACATATATCGCAAGCATAAATCAGCAGAAGTAGACAGATAAACACATGAATTCTTCAACAATCTTCTTTATTGATCTTCAATATGGTATTACAGACTCAAAACTACCCTGCGCACTCAACTGCAGGGGTCTGCGCACTCAGTTGTGGAGTTTACTCTAGCCTTAGCACACCCAGCTACAGATCCTTTTTCTCCTATCTGACCCACTCTCTGCGCTAAGACTTCTCTCCTATTCACCTATTACAACTCTTATTATGCCTTATACTCTCTAAGACATGCCTACTTATATATTTTTACATAAATCCCAGGTGGATCTCAAAACCGACTCAAGTTTACATAAACAAGGGGCTAAAACCCTTTGACTCCTAACTATCATGACTCGCCCTTGAGTCACTCGACTGGCATGAAAATCTTGTTGCAAAGATCCCCTAGCTCCACCTTCACTACGACAACATCAACATCACTCTGCGTAGCTGCCTGCTTGACTTCTTCCACTAACTGCTTTGTAGCTAGTCCTTTTGCAGCCAGCTTCATCATTTGTTTCACTCGCTGCAAGCCTGTGAGCTTTTCCTGAATGTTGGTTGCGACCTGGTCAGCTTCATCTAACCAAGGCCCCAACTTGGCCTTAAGAAAGGCCTCCTTCTTCTGTGCTGCTTCGCCCTGCGCAAGGAGCTGCTTCCCTTCCTGCAACTTGGCTAGGCGTTGTGTTGGGGAAATGGAGCGCGTTGTTGCCTGGACTTCGTCGTACTGTTTCTACAGCTCCCTCACCTTTGTATTCAATATCTGCGAGGTTAGGTCTTCCACCAAACTCATCACCAACTCCATTTCCAACTCAAATAGTGACGAATAGTTAGTGATTGCGGCATCCAAAGTGGTCATCCCTTCTTTTACAGTGGCTCTACGCTGCTCCCGAACCTCCGGTGGAGTCGATGGCTGCATCTTCAATTGCAACTCGGTTATCTTCATGTTGAGTTCAAATTGAACTCGACTAACCTCAACTTTGGCCTCGCACACACCAGCAGCCAATTTTCTAATATGTTAGAATAGTTTCATGCAATTTGCAAATATGTTAAGTAGGAAAAACCTTTATGACTGTAAGAATAAGGTTAGTAGTTCGTGAAGGTTGGATTAATCCCTAAATTGTTACAAACCTTACAGCCACACTTCATAGTCCCTCCAGATAGAGAAACCTGGTTCTAGCATCCCCCAATATCGCCTCGAGTGATATTACATTCTGCATGTGTAGGTCATTGCTGAAAAGGATGGTGGTATAGGGTTTTGTTGGTTAGCACAACTAACTCTGAACCTAGTTCTAAGCCTCTGAAGCCAACAGTAGCCCAAAGTGGACCCATACAAATGGGAAGAAGAGATGAGCAATTTTATTTGTAGTGGATTTCTTTTTACAAGGCATTAACACACACATTTTTCATAATCAATCAACAACGACATACAAATAGTCATGACCTCTCCTAGACAAAGGCGAACTGCCTACAAAATCCATCGACACACTTTCACATGGAAGACTTGGAACAGGGAGTGGTGTGTAGAGCCCCAATTTTCTATTACTGGGCTTGCTAACAGAACACAACACACATCCCTTTACATATCGAGTCACAAAAAATTTCATGTGAGGCCAATAACACAACCTTTGCAAATGACACAAAGTTTTCCCTACACCAAAAGGACTTAACACAAGAGAGGTATGTGTCTCTCTAATTACATGTATTCATTCATTAGTGGGCATACAAAGTTTTCCAAGGTGATACAACAAAGTTCCCAACAAATGGTGATTATCCGCCTACGATCCATTAGTCATCTTTGCGCAAATCTCCTTAAAATCATCATCATTAACATATTGTTCAGCAGATCTTTAAAAATATAAAGAGACACTTCAAAAAACTATAGATGCATAAATAGGATGGCGAGAAGGCATATCTGCCACTTTTTTGTTGGTTCCCTTCTTGTATTTTATTACCAAGTGAAACTGCTAAAGGAATCCCTTCTATCTTAAATGACGTGCATGTTTAAACTTGGTCTGCGACTGAAGATACTGCAAGGGTTGGTGATCTATGTGAATCACGGCCTCCTTACCGATCAAATAGTGCTTCCACTTCTTCATGCTTTGAACCAATGCATACAACTCCTTGTCTTATGTGGGATAGTTCAAAATAACTTGGGAGAATGTCTTAGAATGGTAACATATAGGTTTCCGTTGCTACATAAAAATTGCTCACATGGTGTATCTGCTGGCATTGGTCTTGATCTCGAAAGGCTACTAGAGGTCTAGTAAGGCAAAAAATGGTGCGGTGTTGATCTTTTCTTTTAGTGTATCAAACGATTTCTTCTAATTTCCTCACCACTGAAAGTTTTGCTTCACATTTTTCAATGCATGTAAGGGGGATGCAATAGCAGAGAAGTTAGAAATGAGCCTTCTCTAGTATAATACTACACCCAAAAAGCTACCAACCTCTGTAACAATGGCAGGTTTAGGCCATTTCATAATCACATCAATTTTAGAAGGATCTATTTTTAGTTGTCCACCATTGAAAATGTAGCCTATGTAAGCCAAACAGGTCTTCGCAAACTCACCTTTAGACATTTTGAGATACAAATTTTCTTTTTTCAAAACACCAAGCACTTTTTTAACATGACACACATGATCATCCCATGTCCTACTGTAAACAAGAATGTCATCAAGATACACAATTAAAATATCATCAAGAAAAGCCCTGAAAATATCATTCATTGCCCTCATGAATGTGGTCAGAGCATTGCACAATCTAAATGGCACCACCAGCCATTCAAACAACCCATATTTCATCTTGAATGCAGCCTTCCATACATCTTGTTCTGCAATCCTGACCTAATGATAACCATTGCACAAGTCTAGTTTTGTGAAATAGATAGTATTTTTCAATTGATCTAACAAATCATCAATGTGATGGAGAGGGTATTGATTCTTCACCATTATTTTGTTGAGTGTTCTGTAATCCATGCACATCCTCCATGGGCCATCCTTTTTTTGCACCAACACGATCAGTGAGCCACAAGGAGCAGAACTCGGTCTTATGACCCCTTGATTTAGCAATTCTTGTACCTCCTTCTTTATCTCCTCCATCTTGATAGCTAACAACTTATACATAACAATTTCTGGTAAAGGAGCTGTTAGCGCTTGGAATTCACCTAGGCTGAGATAGACAAACTCTCAAGGCTACATCAAACCATTTCACCTCGTAGCTAGCCCTACGAGGTATGAGAAGGCTCTCTCGGGTCAGATTCGGTAGATCTTTCAATATGATAAGCTGACCAATTAGGAATAAAGATTTTAGGCTAGTAAATTGATAAGGGAGGTTGATTTAAAGATTTTTGGGGTTTTTGGTGGCAATTGGAGGGAGTGCAATTCAGGGTGCGGGGATTGGGCTCAGTTTTTGCAGGGGAATCTTTGGGGCAAGGTAGGAGTGAGTGCTGATGCCTTAATCTGAGATGGATGATCAGGAATGATAGAGGAGGAGCTAAAGAGGGCAAACAACAACTTTGAATCCTCTTTAGACAGTGGAAAACATAGATATTGAACAAAATTAAAAGCTGAGCATGGCATGCATGAATTCAAACTTTATCACTTCATCTGTTCAATTAGCAGCAAAGAAAGAGATGGAACACATAAACACACTTACAGTAACATGTAGAGAACACACCATCAACACAACAATCCACAAGAATCCACAATGATGTCTGCAAAACCCTGGCCTTCCCTTTCCTTAAATTGCAGTAATAGATGTACAATATACAATAATGCTTCTCCCACAAGAGTCCAACCATGAAAATGAGCAAGAGAAGGCATAATATAGACCATCTAACTCCTTTCCCCACCTCTAGGGGTCGAGCTCAGCTTCCTAGGAGCAGTTTGAACTGATTCTAAACTAAGCACTAGATAATAGGTAGTCAAACAACTTGCCTCTATTACTTAGCTAACTCATCCATGCATTAATTATTCACTTTTTACATCAAGGAAGCTTCTAGAAGGGTAAAGAGAGATAAAATCTATCAATGTGCCATGAAAATTATACATTCATCCATCATCTACAAGTAAAAATCATCAACCAAGGTGAAAACAGTGTTTTCTGGCCTGAAAAGTCAAAACTGCCAAATTCAGCTCGAGTGGTCGCGCCCCCTGCTCGAGTGGTCGCGCCCCTTTGCAGCAACTTTTGAGTGGGTTCCACTGGTCCAAATCAGGTTCAAGATGGCTCATTGGAAAGCTTGGTCTATCTACTTTCCATCCCAAGTGGAATTTCTGGATTTGGAGTTGATTTGACCCCTCAAAAGTCAATTCTCCCAAGGTCACTTTCTGCAACTCAAAAAGTGGGCAGAAAGTCATTATTTTGATGTATTTTGAGCTTTTGGAGGCTCAAATCTCAAAATCAGGCTTCTCCCAAGTATAGGTAATTTTAGTCTTTGCATACCCTTTCCAAAAATGTCAACCTTGTGCAATTCCGAGCAATCCTCACGAGTGGTCGCGCGGGGGGTGAGACCACTCCACAGGCAAAAACCTGTAAATTTCCAAAAAATTTCCAAAATGCCCCAAAATTCTCAAAATTTTTTGATTTTGCTGCTGGATGAAGGCTAATGAGTACCATGGTGAGTGAGGGATGCCTCAGCCAAGATACGGAGTGGGTTTGTCCTTTTCTTCTTCTTTTGGGCCTCTGACAGCTTCCTTTGGAGAATTTTCATTTTAGCCTTGCAAACATGCAATCTTGCCCAATAGTGTGTTTTCATGTTGCGTAGCAGCTCTTTGTCACGATTTACCTTCTCCAACAATCTCTCCAAGTGTGCATTCACGCGGATAAGCATGGACTCCCGGTCAGCAGGCAATGGGTCACCGGGCCTCCTACGGTTCAAAGTTCGATCATTGCGGATCCTCCATAGCTCATCAAGTTCTTTTTCTTCTTCTAATTGTTTGGTGCGCTGTTCTAGATAAGTGATGGTCCATTGAGCCATTTGGAGCTTTTGCTGCAACACGAGGTTCTCCTCCTCTCTCTGCCTGATAATCTCATAAAAATCTGAAGAAGGAGAGCGGGCATCACGACCAATGAAATCATCATGTGTATCACCAGCTCTCTCATCCTCAATCATGGGCTGCTTGCCCTCCCGTACTGCCTCTGCTGATGAAGAATGCGAGGTCCCTTCCACCAGGTGTGGAGATAAAACTCGCTGATCTGAAGAAGATGACGAGACCCCTTCCACCTGCTGTGGAGAAAATACTCGTCGAGCTGCTGCAAATAAGGTCCTAGGACCTCTCTGATAGGTGACCCGAGGGGAAGAAGCCACATGTCTCGGAACAATAATCTCGGGCTGGTGTGATGGACCTCCCACCTCATGAATGACCTCTGGCTCTGGCTGTGGCTGTGGCTGTGTGAAGAACTCACGGGAGATAAAATCTGCCCAAGAAATGCCCTGCTGACTCAGCTGATGGGAAACAACCAGCTGGATGAGACCATGATGACACAAGCTCCTAAGCTGCTGAGCTGGGGACTGCCTCTGAAACATAGAGACTATCCTCTGAATGTCATGAAAGAGATAAGCCGGGATGTTCATCATCCTCACCCTGGTGAAGTGCATCAGCATGCGGATGTGACAAGCAAATACCCGTGAGAATCTCCCCTCGCATGTGAAATAGTGCATGATAAGCCGCATGATAGGAGCATACTCCTCTCGGAGGAATCTGAAAGGAAAGTTCCCTGACAAGTTGTGTATGTATGTTGGCCTGACATATGGCTCAAAGTAAACAAAATCCAGCCACTTGCGCTTTGGCCACACCTCACCCACATTGGGTATCCCGGTAGCCTGTGAGATGGCCTCTGGAGAAAGCACAAAATTCACCCCTGCAAGGGTGACCTGCCCGTCATGAAGGTGTAGGACAAATAGCCGGGCCAGCTCTCTATGATGCTGAATCTGTGACAGCCTCTCGCAAAACTGATAGCAAGCCATGTGCTGAAAACAAGCCACTGCCAATGGGCAAGCCTGCAACTCTGCCAATGATGTGGGCTCTTCCCTCTTGTGATGACCACCCTTACCTCCTTTGCGAGGCCTCCGCTGTGTCTCAATCTCAATGGATGAAGATCGGTCATCACCTTGCTCATTAGTCTCAGTGGTTGACATGGTGTTATTGAGCAAGGTGGAATAAATAAGTCAAGATGACTGCTGCCCCGCCTGCAAAATGCTGTGAAGTATGCTGTTTTCAAGGGGAAAAATCATGAGGGAAATGTTAGGGGAGGGAATTTACATAAGGAAAGGGAATATATATATATAAACAACAGGGAATTTCGAAGGAAACAATCACACAATGTTAAACATGTCATTCTATCTCTCATCATTTGCAAATTAATACTTTATTAGGGAAAATTTGTATTTTGAGCACCAAGGGAAAGGACAATAAAAATCTCCATCATGGAGGAAATAATGGCATGGGCACAGGGGAATAGGGTAGCATCAATGATGTACAAGTAACAGGCTGCTCCTTTGCTTATTTTGTCTTTTAATGCCTTTCATAAGCATACTCTGTTTTTTCACATGTAAAAATGGCCATTTGATGCTAATGGAAAACAGGGGTTTTGGGTATTTGATTACAAGGGGAAGAGAAGGGTTGCTGTGATTATTTTGCAATGGAAGGGAGAGGGATTGTATCAAGGGAATTAGGGGAATGAGGGGATATAGGGAATTAGGGTTAGGGAGTAATGAAACCTATTAACAAAGTCTGCCAACCAATTTTCACAACAGCAGTCTTTCAATAGTGCTGGCAGCTTCATAATTGCATTTGTCATGAGTGAATTAAGGTTTCATTGCATGTTTTGACAATAGGGAAGGAGATTCAATTGCATAGGGAGTTTGAAGAAGGGATAGGCAATTGAATTGGGTTTTTCATGAGGGGAATAGGTAGGAAAACAGAGTCTAGGGAAAGGGAGATGATACCATGTTAATGCACAAACCCTAGCACAGCAAAACTGCTCCTTTTTGATAGCTAGCAGCTGGTACATTTGATAAACTTTGTCATGATTTTCACACAGCTTCTAACCTTTGATATTTACAGCAAGATGACATTTTTCTTTTGTTTTTTATAAGGCTATGCAAGTTATATTTTTTACTCTGTTTTTGTGTGATTATAAGCATGCCTTGTCATCATTTTCTTTTCTTTTTACTATATTTGTTTTCATTCTTTTGCTGTGCAATTTACATATATAATTTGCTGTGTGTAATAGTGTAGGGTTTGAGCATGATGCATGGTAGAAAACTAGGGTTCGAAATAGGGTTTAGGAGGGGTTAGGGTTTCATGGAATTTGGGGTAGGGTTTTAGCGCTTCTTTGCAAATGAGATTAATGAAAATGACACTCTAACACATGTGAATTTATGATGGGAAAATAATGGAAGGGAATAAAGGAAAAATTACCTTGAAAAACAAACAATACAACCTAACATAAGCTTGCAAAGACATCAAGTCACTTAACCTATTTTTCATTAATTTCTTGCATGATATTTATGACCATAACCCTCCTTTGGATCCATGACACAATTCAAAACTTGATAAAGGAGGCATACCTTGTAGAATCCACGAGCGAATTTGAGAGAAAATTGAAGTTTGGGTGAGTTTTTTGTGAAGGCGGAACGAGTGGTCGCGCCCCTCCTTGGAGTGGTCGCGCACCCTTGGAGTGGTCGCGCGCGACCAAAAATACACTGCGAAAATTGGATGGAGTGGTCGCGCACCACCCAGGTGGTCGCGCACCCCTGTGGAGTGGTCGCGCACCCTCAAAAAGCCTGAAAACTGCTAAAACTTACCAAATTCGCCCTCTTGCCTCTCTCCTTATGTTCTCTTGCCTTCAAATGCACAATGAGTCTCTTTTGAGAGGGAATTGGCCTTTATATGCTCACATTTGAAAAAATTAACTTGAAAAACCCACTTTATAATGTTTTCACTTTTGCATTCTTTTTAACACTGTTTTTGAGTTGATTTTGTCCTGAAATTAGCTTTTTGAGGCGTTTGACTCCGTTCTTTTTGCAGGTTGACCATCTGATGGACTGTGGCGAATGAACCAGGGTTGTTGCCGGCACTTTTGAAAACTTTTGAAAATTTCTTTATTTTTACAAATTTCTCATGACCTTGAACTTAAAAACAGGGTTTTTAAATCCAAGGCATTAAATGACCTGTAGCTGATGAAAATAACAATGAAACATATGTACATACCTCCTTCTGGCTTGCTGGGCACTCACTGAACTTGAACTCATGACCTTGCAGTGATTTTGACTCAAAACCCTAGACCTAAGACCTGGGACCTCAAGACAAAAATAAAAACAAACATGACTCAATTTCATTGTGGTATGACCTGATCCAGCAAAGCCAAGAAGGGAACAAAGACCAGCCCTCCATTCAGTTTTATGGCATGCCTAGCGGGATGCAAAAACTGACACTAATGAGACACCTACCTATGCATATGCAAAGAGCTATTGATCACTGATGGAGGGCTCAAGACCGACACTAACATTGGCTCCAATGGGGATGGCAGCTCCTTGGAGGTGCCAAGAACCTTAGACCTCTGGGAGAGCAGACCAGTGCTTGCAATCATTGGGCGATGGAGTCATTATTTACACCTTTGACACAAAACTTTGACACATTTATTGAATGAAAACTTGACTGAAAACTGACTGAAACTTAACTGAAACTTGACTCAAACCGACTCGATGGCAAACTGAAATAACTTGAAAAAACTCACTCAATAGACCAAACACAAATGACTCATGACTGACTTAACTAAAACAAGAGAAGGGCAGCAGTCCATCAAGATGTGAAATCATGATGACAACCACCGGTGTTTCTTACAAGACTATATACATCAAACTATATCAAAATGCCAATGCAACCAATCAAGCAGATGCCTTCTTGATTGATTCTCCTGATTAGATCTTCTGGTCAACAATACAAACCTATAACTGAGCATCCGAAAACATAGCTGACCATGATCTCCTTCATCACTGAACACTGTAATAAACACTATCACTGCTGGCTGCAACAAACTTGCTAGAGGATCGTGAAAAACATGAAGTCTTGACATTGCCACCTCCTGCTGAAAGAACAAGGTATCCTTTGCCTCAAATTCTGATCTACCCTCATCATGTGCTTCGGAAAGAGTATGTTCCTGGTCCTCAAAAAATTCTGAACAAGTAGATGAGCAAATCTCCTCTTGAAATAACATTTCAAAACATGAGACATATGAGGAAGAATCTGAAATGGAATCCTGAATGTTTTGTTCTTCTATGGTGTGAATGCGCTGTAGGTCATCTTCATATGATATCACAACCAAATGATCAAGTTCCTTATTACATTCTTCAATCATAAGGAAAGAAACTTCAGCTGATTCTTGAAGTGCACCAATGACATTTCTATCATCTACCATAAATTCATCCAAAGGAACTGTTTCACTTACTTGAATGGAGATGTCATCTTGCTTTTCATGAACTGACTGAATTACCTCCTCATGCAGGCTCTGTTCTAATGGCATGAGAACATTTGGATCAAAAACTTTGTCTATGGTCTCAACAACAAAATTCTCCCTTTCAAGATTCAGCACAAGGTATTCTTGGTCATCACAATCTGAATGTAGTTCTGAAGTAACTGACTGGACATTATCACACTCTACAATCAGCACTGGACTTATTTGCATGCTGCTGTCTTCTTCTGTAGGCAGATCTGAAACAAGCTCTTCTTTTTCATCAATTACAGTCATATGGCCATCTTCAACCTGCTGATCTTGACAAGTATCTTCTAAGATTTTTGTGTGCTGCTGAAATGGATTTTCATACAGGGCTTCCATGATCTCTTCATCCATGAAATTATCATCTTCATAAAACTTCTCAAGGCTTTCAATAAAACTATAGGCATGCTTGCAACAGTCTTGAACTAAATTCAATGATGGATAAGAGTCCTTATATCTTTCAATGAACATAGCATGAAAATCCTTTAAACAATAAATACAAGCAGGCGGCAAACTTTCATACCATGATTGGGCTTTACCTTCCAGAGTGGCCAAGAATATCTTCATCAAGCAATCTTCAGGAAAATCGACCTTCAACTTGCGAATATGCATGTGAAATCTAACCAGATGTAAAGCAGCATCCTTCTTACCATCATCATTAAATGTAGGCAAATTCCTTGACCAATCTACCTTCGGAATTTTATTCGGAAAACCGGGGATGTGATCTCGGCTCAAGGGAGCGTATCTTCTTGCAATTAGGTCCATCATGAAAATCTCACAGCTACTGATCTTCCTGCAGTGAAGTCACCATGAAGCATAGGTTGCTGGATTCTTCAGTGAAAGGAGTCGCCAAGTGAATGATTTCAGCCTTTCAAGTGTCTGATCGTTGTCCACTATCAACAATCAGATCTGAACTTGATACATGTACTGGGGTAAAATGCAAATGAAGTGTTGTATTCACAAGCTCACGGAGATGGACTGAAGCAGCGTTTATCTACTAACGCTGATGTAAAACAAGAGCGTTTTCGAAGGCTACCTGGCGTATCTTCAGGCTCCGTCTAAGACTTATGAAGCAAACACATCAATGAGCAAACGATTAGTTTGTTCTCCCCAGTATGGTCGCCACTATGTTAGCGCTTGGAATTCACCTAGGCTGAGATAGACAAACTCTCAAGGCTACATCAAACCATTTCACCTCGTAGCTAGCCCTACGAGGTATGAGAAGGCTCTCTCGGGTCAGATTCGGTAGATCTTTCAATATGATAAGCTGACCAATTAGGAATAAAGATTTTAGGCTAGTAAATTGATAAGGGAGGTTGATTTAAAGATTTTTGGGGTTTTTGGTGGCAATTGGAGGGAGTGCAATTCAGGGTGCGGGGATTGGGCTCAGTTTTTGCAGGGGAATCTTTGGGGCAAGGTAGGAGTGAGTGCTGATGCCTTAATCTGAGATGGATGATCAGGAATGATAGAGGAGGAGCTAAAGAGGGCAAACAACAACTTTGAATCCTCTTTAGACAGTGGAAAACATAGATATTGAACAAAATTAAAAGCTGAGCATGGCATGCATGAATTCAAACTTTATCACTTCATCTGTTCAATTAGCAGCAAAGAAAGAGATGGAACACATAAACACACTTACAGTAACATGTAGAGAACACACCATCAACACAACAATCCACAATAATCCACAATGATGTCTGCAAAACCCTGGCCTTCCTTTTCCTTAAATTGCAGTAATAGATGTACAATATACAATAATGCTTCTCCCACAAGAGTCCAACCATGAAAATGAGCAAGAGAAGGCATAATATAGACCATCTAACTCCTTTCCCCACCTCTAGGGGTCGAGCTCAGCTTCCTAGGAGCAGTTTGAACTGATTCTAAACTAAGCACTAGATAATAGGTAGTCAAACAACTTGCCTCTATTACTTAGCTAACTCATCCATGCATTAATTATTCACTTTTTACATCAAGGAAGCTTCTAGAAGGGTAAAGAGAGATAAAATCTATCAATGTGCCATGAAAATTATACATTCATCCATCATCTACAAGTAAAAATCATCAACCAAGGTGAAAACAGTGTTTTCTGGCCTGAAAAGTCAAAACTGCCAAATTCAGCTCGAGTGGTCGCGCCCCCTGCTCGAGTGGTCGCGCCCCTTTGCAGCAACTTTTGAGTGGGTTCCACTGGTCCAAATCAGGTGCAAGATGGCTCATTGGAAAGCTTGGTCTGTCTACTTTCCATCCCAAGTAGAATTTCTGGATTTGGAGTTGATTTGACCCCTCAAAAGTCAATTCTCCCAAGGTCACTTTCTGCAACTCAAAAAGTGGGCAGAAAGTCATTATTTTGATGTATTTTGAGCTTTTGGAGGCTCAAATCTCAAAATCAGGCTTCTCCCAAGTATAGGTAATTTTAGTCTTTGCATACCCTTTCCAAAAATGTCAACCTTGTGCAATTCCGAGCAATCCTCACGAGTGGTCGCGCGGGGGGTGAGACCACTCCACAGGCAAAAACCTGTAAATTTCCAAAAAATTTCCAAAATGCCCCAAAATTCTCAAAATTTTTTGATTTTGCTGCTGGATGAAGGCTAATGAGTACCATGGTGAGTGAGGGATGCCTCAGCCAAGATACGGAGTGGGTTTGTCCTTTTCTTCTTCTTTTGGGCCTCTGACAGCTTCCTTTGGAGAATTTTCATTTTAGCCTTGCAAACATGCAATCTTGCCCAATAGTGTGTTTTCATGTTGCGTAGCAGCTCTTTGTCACGATTTTCCTTCTCCAACAATCTCTCCAAGTGTGCATTCACGCGGATAAGCATGGACTCCCGGTCAGCAGGCAATGGGTCACCGGGCCTCCTACGGTTCAAAGTTCGATCATTGCGGATCCTCCATAGCTCATCAAGTTCTTTTTCTTCTTCTAATTGTTTGGTGCGCTGTTCTAGATAAGTGATGGTCCATTGAGCCATTTGGAGCTTTTGCTGCAACACGAGGTTCTCCTCCTCTCTCTGCCTGATAATCTCATAAAAATCTGAAGAAGGAGAGCGGGCATCACGACCAATGAAATCATCATGTGTATCACCAGCTCTCTCATCCTCAATCATGGGCTGCTTGCCCTCCCGTACTGCCTCTGCTGATGAAGAATGCGAGGTCCCTTCCACCAGGTGTGGAGATAACACTCGCTGATCTGAAGAAGATGACGAGACCCCTTCCACCTGCTGTGGAGAAAATACTCGTCGAGCTGCTGCAAATAAGGTCCTAGGACCTCTCTGATAGGTGACCCGAGGGGAAGAAGCCACATGTCTCGGAACAATAATCTCGGGCTGGTGTGATGGACCTCCCACCTCATGAATGACCTCTGGCTCTGGCTCTGGCTGTGGCTGTGTGAAGAACTCACGGGAGATAAAATCTGCCCAAGAAATGCCCTGCTGACTCAGCTGATGGGAAACAACCAGCTGGATGAGACCATGATGACACAAGCTCCTAAGCTGCTGAGCTGGGGACTGCCTCTGAAACATAGAGACTATCCTCTGAATGTCATGAAAGAGATAAGCCGGGATGTTCATCATCCTCACCCTGGTGAAGTGCATCAGCATGCGGATGTGACAAGCAAATACCCGTGAGAATCTCCCCTCGCATGTGAAATAGTGCATGATAAGCCGCATGATAGGAGCATACTCCTCTCGGAGGAATCTGAAAGGAAAGTTCCCTGACAAGTTGTGTATGTATGTTGGCCTGACATATGGCTCAAAGTAAACAAAATCCAGCCACTTGCGCTTTGGCCACACCTCACCCACATTGGGTATCCCGGTAGCCTGTGAGATGGCCTCTGGAGAAAGCACAAAATTCACCCCTGCAAGGGTGACCTGCCCGTCATGAAGGTGTAGGACAAATAGCCGGGCCAGCTCTCTATGATGCTGAATCTGTGACAGCCTCTCGCAAAACTGATAGCAAGCCATGTGCTGAAAACAAGCCACTGCCAATGGGCAAACCTGCAACTCTGCCAATGATGTGGGCTCTTCCCTCTTGTGATGACCACCCTTACCTCCTTTGCGAGGCCTCCGCTGTGTCTCAATCTCCGTGGATGAAGATCGGTCATCACCTTGCTCATTAGTCTCAGTGGTTGACATGGTGTTATTGAGCAAGGTGGAATAAATAAGTCAAGATGACTGCTGCCCCGCCTGCAAAATGCTGTGAAGTATGCTGTTTTCAAGGGGAAAAATCATGAGGGAAATGTTAGGGGAGGGAATTTACATAAGGAAAGGGAAAATATATATATAAACAACAGGGAATTTCGAAGGAAACAATCACACAATGTTAAACATGTCATTCTATCTCTCATCATTTGCAAATTAATACTTTATTAGGGAAAATTTGTATTTTGAGCACCAAGGGAAAGGACAATAAAAATCTCCATCATGGAGGAAATAATGGCATGGGCACAGGGGAATAGGGTAGCATCAATGATGTACAAGTAACAGGCTGCTCCTTTGCTTATTTTGTCTTTTAATGCCTTTCATAAGCATACTCTGTTTTTTCACATGTAAAAATGGCCATTTGATGCTAATGGAAAACAGGGGTTTTGGGTATTTGATTACAAGGGGAAGAGAAGGGTTGCTGTGATTATTTTGCAATGGAAGGGAGAGGGATTGTATCAAGGGAATTAGGGGAATGAGGGGATATAGGGAATTAGGGTTAGGGAGTAATGAAACCTATTAACAAAGTCTGCCAACCAATTTTCACAACAGCAGTCTTTCAATAGTGCTGGCAGCTTCATAATTGCATTTGTCATGAGTGAATTAAGGTTTCATTGCATGTTTTGACAATAGGGAAGGAGATTCAATTGCATAGGGAGTTTGAAGAAGGGATAGGCAATTGAATTGGGTTTTTCATGAGGGGAATAGGTAGGAAAACAGAGTCTAGGGAAAGGGAGATGATACCATGTTAATGCACAAACCCTAGCACAGCAAAACTGCTCCTTTTTGATAGCTAGCAGCTGGTACATTTGATAAACTTTGTCATGATTTTCACACAGCTTCTAACCTTTGATATTTACAGCAAGATGACATTTTTCTTTTGTTTTTTATAAGGCTATGCAAGTTATATTTTTTACTCTATTTTTGTGTGATTATAAGCATGCCTTGTCATCATTTTCTTTTCTTTTTACTATATTTGTTTTCATTCTTTTGCTGTGCAATTTACATATATAATTTGCTGTGTGTAATAGTGTAGGGTTTGAGCATGATGCATGGTAGAAAACTAGGGTTCGAAATAGGGTTTAGGAGGGGTTAGGGTTTCATGGAATTTGGGGTAGGGTTTTAGCGCTTCTTTGCAAATGAGATTAATGAAAATGACACTCTAACACATGTGAATTTATGATGGGAAAATAATGGAAGGGAATAAAGGAAAAATTACCTTGAAAAACAAACAATACAACCTAACATAAGCTTGCAAAGACATCAAGTCACTTAACCTATTTTTCATTAATTTCTTGCATGATATTTATGACCATAACCCTCCTTTGGATCCATGACACAATTCAAAACTTGATAAAGGAGGCATACCTTGTAGAATCCACGAGCGAATTTGAGAGAAAATTGAAGTTTGGGTGAGTTTTTTGTGAAGGCGGAACGAGTGGTCGCGCCCCTCCTTGGAGTGGTCGCGCACCCTTGGAGTGGTCGCGCGCGACCAAAAATACACTGCGAAAATTGGATGGAGTGGTCGCGCACCACCCAGGTGGTCGCGCACCCCTGTGGAGTGGTCGCGCACCCTCAAAAAGCCTGAAAACTGCTAAAACTTACCAAATTCGCCCTCTTGCCTCTCTCCTTATGTTCTCTTGCCTTCAAATGCACAATGAGTCTCTTTTGAGAGGGAATTGGCCTTTATATGCTCACATTTGAAAAAATTAACTTGAAAAACCCACTTTATAATGTTTTCACTTTTGCATTCTTTTTAACACTGTTTTTGAGTTGATTTTGTCCTGAAATTAGCTTTTTGAGGCGTTTGACTCCGTTCTTTTTGCAGGTTGACCATCTGATGGACTGTGGCGAATGAACCAGGGTTGTTGCCGGCACTTTTGAAAACTTTTGAAAATTTCTTTATTTTTACAAATTTCTCATGACCTTGAACTTAAAAACAGGGTTTTTAAATCCAAGGCATTAAATGACCTGTAGCTGATGAAAATAACAATGAAACATATGTACATACCTCCTTCTGGCTTGCTGGGCACTCACTGAACTTGAACTCATGACCTTGCAGTGATTTTGACTCAAAACCCTAGACCTAAGACCTGGGACCTCAAGACAAAAATAAAAACAAACATGACTCAATTTCATTGTGGTATGACCTGATCCAGCAAAGCCAAGAAGGGAACAAAGACCAGCCCTCCATTCAGTTTTATGGCATGCCTAGCGGGATGCAAAAACTGACACTAATGAGACACCTACCTATGCATATGCAAAGAGCTATTGATCACTGATGGAGGGCTCAAGACCGACACTAACAGGAGCATCCTGCTGTAAGTGGATCTCATGTTGGATCTCATGTTTTGGAGGCAACCCGCTTGGTTCCTGAAAAAGCCCATTATAGTTAGAAACAATTTCATATAATTCCTTTTTATGAGTGGGATCACAACCTTGGAAATCTTTAGATGTCTTAGCATCCTTTTCTCCCACAACCATGAGCATACACCCTTTGATGGAACTAATCGATCACTTCATCTAACCTACACTTACAAGGCTTGCACTAACTTTGACACGATGAGCTCTAACAATGTATTCTACCCCATATTTCATGAGGTGATACTTGTTTTCATGGCAAAAAAAAATTTCTTTCTTGTCATACAAATACGAACTCCCCAATACAATACCATAGATATCCAAGGGTACAACATCAACTTCAACAACTATTTTGGATGCAATCACAAATAGAGCTCTTCATTGCTTGGTTACATGTAATTTTGTTTTATCACGCACCCAACCAAGCAAGTATGGTTTCGGATGAGGCATGGTCTCAAAGCCTAACTTTTTAACCAAGGATTCTGAAATCAAATTTTCTTGTGAGCCCGAATCAAAAATGGTTTCCTCTTTAGTATGTTTTAGATGAGTCTAATGTGGAATAATTCAATTCTCTTTTGTTCATTAATAAGAGGCTCATTTAAAGAACTTGTACTTGGATGTGATTCAGAATTTTCATTAGCATGAAGAGAAAGAGTACCTTGTGTTCCCACTGTTGTGATCAATGATCCAAGGTCCTGCTACATGGTTGCCACCATCTTTTGCTTGCCCTTTCCACTAAATCTCTTTGGTTTCAACTCTGGATGTAATTTCCAATAGTGTTCATCGTCGTGGCCTTCCTTCTTGCAATGTGTGTAAGATGGTTTTGCTTCTTCCTCTTTCTTAGTTGTAGCTACCTTATTTTCCTTTCCCTTTCCTTTTCCATTGAACTTTCCATTATGAGGTTTAAAAGATGATTTATTTGGCTGATCTTCTTTATCATTCTTTCCCCTGCTTTCAAGGTGAATGGCTTTCACACTGGCTGCATCAATAGTAGTAGGCTAAAATAATAATAAAGAATGTCTTATGTAACTGTGTAAAGCACCAATATATTTTGTTACAGTTTTGGGTGAATCAAGTGAAATGCCCAAATTCAATGCTTATTTTCTAAACTCTTCTGTGAATCTTTGCATATTTTGACCCTTTCCTTGCATTTAATATTTGCATTCCATTAAAGCCTTTTGTTGATAACCCAAAGGATAAAACTGATATTTTAATGCAAAAACCAAATTGGACCAAGAAGAAATGATATTACCCAAGTTTTTGTTACCTTTCTACAAATTTCTCTCCCACTAGATGAGAGCGGTGCCAGTCAGCCGAAGAGATGCTAATTAGATCTTTGCCTCATCTTCTTTGATCTTCTGAATCCGGAAATAAACCTCAATTTGTCTAATCCAATTGTTAAGTTTTTCTGCATTACATTCTCCATTATATGTGGGAAAATAAAACTTCCTTGTAGAAAGTAAGGACCAACTTACAACTTTTATAGGAACCAACCTATATCTTCAATTTGTTCCTTTCATTTTTCATCAATAACCTCTAGTCCTCAACAAACTCTACAGTGATTTTTCATCTAACTATGAGACCCTCAAGTTTTCACCTCAAAGATTGATCACAACCACTTGTATTTTACACCTTAACATTTTTCTATTTAACTAGGCTTCTTGACTTGGATTTTTAGACTAAATCTACTACATGTTAGTTCATTGTATGTGATTAAAAGAGGTCTTCCCACCTATAACTTCAAATTCCTGAACCTTTTTTGGTTCATTATTCAACTACCACTGCTTAGGATCATTATATGTCCAAAGAAAAGGTTTGTCAACCCTGTAGCTTGTACTCAACACTTTAGATTTCTTTCTACTACATAGGGATTCCCAAAACACTTGGAACCAAATAGGCCTTTACAACCTTGAAGGCTTTTTTCTTATGTTGTAACAACCTTTGCACTAAATACTCCCTTTACTCCCACAACCTCTCCAACTCGGTTTCACTTCACTTGGTTCATGAGGTATGAACTTCAGAACTTCTCTTTCACTTGCTTAGAAAAAACCAAATTAGCTTAGATAAGTGAGTCCTAGATTCCTCCCCATAACACTTATATATAGTGTGTTTGACTTCCAAAATTAGGGCAAACTTGCCCACTATCTCAGATAACGTAGTAGATTGCATAATGAATATTCAAAAAATTATTTATCCTCAAGTGTGCGGAGTTAGAGGGAGTGCCATATACTATTGGAAAGGTATCATAATAAGCTTTCCAACCATATATATTATGCTTCCATTTTAGATAGGTTATTGGAGTACAAATGCAATCAAATATAGTACAAAATCCCAAACAATATTTTCATGAGGCTCGAAATATGTTATTTGACTATGTAACTTTATCTTCCGTTTGGAAGCCCTTTGACATCAATAACAACCAGTTTCAATAATCACCCTCTTTATTATTGATGGAAATAGTTTGACATATGCTTCTTCTAACAACTACTCTTGTTGTCTACATTATCTTCATACTTCTTTTCAGTTACTCCCCCTTTGACCTCAATAGAAATGGGTGCTCAATATGTACACATTTTGTAACACTTATTAATAAATGTTCACATTTTTTTGTCACTGAAAACTGCTCCCCCGAAGTTTGTGCCCCAAGATTTATATTCATATTGAGACTTGTCAATCAATATCGAATATTGACATCTTGGTCCATAGCTTGAAACATCATATGTATATAAATCTATTGTAGTGGCTGCAACACCCTCCAAAATTTTGGCTTGCATCCAATTTCGGATCCTTCCTTGGGTTTTTCCTTAATGTTTGCAAGCACTCGGGCTCATCCCGTGAGTTTGTAGTGAGTCTTTGCACCCTCCTCACTTAATCATTCAATGGTCATATATGTTACATGTTGGTCACAATTTCATTCTTTCATTCATGTTCTTGGCCACACATAAGGTCTCGCTTCTTGTGCACAAATTGTATTCGCTATGTAAACATCTGTTGCACTCACACACGAAGTTGTATGCACTATCGCACAAGCGTCGTCGCGGTTGTTCAACGATCTATGACAAGTGGCATGCTTGTCTCTCACACCGTTGGTCAAACACATTGAGTATATGTTTTCTTGATGGTTGAGGTGTCTTGTCGTCAAGTCATGTTGGGTGTGTGATTCGCAAGTTCATGTATGCACAAGTTCACTCATTCACACACTTAGTCGTTTTTTTGAAGTTCTGACGACCAAATTACCCTCCAAAAGTCAGACCACCACCTTAGAATCAACTCAACCGGCTGTCACCCAAAACAATGCAGAAGTGTCCCAACAAGCCATTTCAATCTGCACTACCTACAAGCTCATCAACCAAGCCTCTAGCTAGTCAACCAGAGAGCTTGACCGGGCAGTGACCCCGGGACTCACTACCCTCAAAAATTGCGCAAAAGCTGTTAAGAATGCATGCTCCATTGACTGAGGAAACTGCGCAGACATGTTGGACAGACATATAGTGTCTGTCACTATCTCCATCAAGAGATTGGATAGTTTTTCCAACCAGTCACCTAGTTAGTCAGCCAGTTGCTCACCCAAAAAACTGCGCAGATTTCATGAGTAGTCCCTCAGCGGCCTAGCATCTCGCTCAGCTCAGAAACTATGCAGAGATGTTCAGCAAGCCAGCCTCCCAGCTCTGCGCAGTTTTTTCCAATATCACTCCCACAGCCCGCTGCCAGCTCCCTCAAAAAATGTGCATTTTTTTCCCGGCAAGCCTCCTACGGCTCACTCCCAGCTCCCCAGAGGAATTGTGCAATTTTTTCTACCAACCCCCCTCTGCTGCTTGCATTGCTTCCCTTAAGAAATTGTGTAGATATTCCCTCCAGCTAAGCTAGAGCCCGCAGGTAGTCATTGTTGATTGAGATTGTCCATCTTAGTCTCCTAGTGACTTTTGTGAAATTTTCACTGACAATGCCTCAAGCTCGCATCCCAGCTTGAAATATTCCTTGCGCAATTTCATAGCCTTGTCCTCTCTCCCAGTCACCTGCATTCGAAAGCAAATGATAATGAATCATGGTATACTAGGAGATTTATGGATTTGATATCGTCTCGTCATCAGTGATTGCAAATACAGGTACCAGGATAAGACATGACGTGACAACGAAAGGGATGAATAAGGAGAGCACATTCAAGGAGATTTTTTCATGAATGAACAAATGAAGACTACAATGCAAGGATATTTTTTCGCTAACAGACGAACGAAGGATGCATGTGAGGAGAACTTTTCGCAAACGGATGATCATGCGAAGCATGCCAAAGTACAAGGAGAGACATGCACATGCGACATCAAGCGAACACCAAGACCATCGAAGACTCTGCACACATTGCCATGCTGAGGTGAATCTATGATACACCAAGAGGACATCCATCACTCAACAGCACTACAGCTTGACATAGAAAACACCACCAGCATGAACATACCAGCACTGTCGTGTCGAGTCATGTCATGAGTCATCTCGACCACATCACTATTGTGGACCATACTGTTGTAAATCAATTTAATGTAACGTGGAAGTCCAAGAGACCCACATGTAAGATGAACAGTCATGTAAAGTTGAAGAGTCAAATAAGTCAAACAGTCATGAGGGAAGTTGAAAAGTCACAAGGGCCAGTTTTACCCTTAGCTATAAGTACCCTTCATTTGTACATCCAAAAGACTTTTCACCTTGGCTCCTCCCACATAGCCTTGAGAGTCTGTAATATTTCTTTGAGGAATGAGTAGTGGCTCCAATGCCCCTCTCACTTGGTTAGTGATGTATGGTGTACTGATGTGTCTTGGAACTTTCACTTAATTCAGAAGCCTGATAACAGGCTGAACGTTTTCACACATGTATTGTAATTGTTTGTAAGAGTAATCTTGGAACACTTGTCATGCATGTTTCTTTAACCTGTATTAAAATAGTTGAACTCTTTTAGTTTTTCTATTGCATATGTTTATGAAAATGTGTTGTATAAGTTGTTAATGTTGTCTTCCCCATGTGGGTTTCCTCGCTGGACATCAGATAGAACCTTTCCCATAACAAGACCGTCGCACTTGCGCAGACTACTCTGTTGAGTGTTGTACGTGTTAGTCCTTCTCATGTGTTTGACTTCCGCATCCGTTTGGACTACCCTACTGGAAGCTGAAAATGTCTTGTTTTGTTGTGTGTCTCTGACAGAGTTGTGACTTTTACCTTTCGACTGGAAACTCACTTCCACCCTCTCCCTCTACGGTGAAAGAACCTTGACACAAGTAGCACTAGCACTCTCCAGGCATGCGAACCTCGTTGTTCGAAGACAAAGCGAACCATTCACATGAGCTAACAAGCAAGAGTTAAGAAAAAAATTTAAGATAATCGAAACTGGGCCATCATACCATATGGGACTCCTACACCAAACGGTGTAAGGTCTTGTTGAGACTTCACACCAGGGAGATCCCCTTAAAGTTGGCGGGTCCAGTACCATCAACATTTATGGAACTAGAAGGAGGGTCGCATGTTGTCTATGGTTGAATTTCCTCTCACCCCCACTCATCAATAATTTGGTCAAGGTAGTAACTCGCACTCCCTCTCACCTACACGTGACTTTGAAGTTGGTTACACCTCACCTCCCAGATGTGAACAAGAAATTTTGTATCAACACCTACACTCTGTCTGTGTAATCACCTGTTAGTTCACGAAAGCATTCAGATTGATCCCTAGAATACAAGACCTTCCATATGCATCAAGAGAGCCAAAAACCACTCCCACAGGAGTTTTTGTATCATCAGTGGAAGAAGAAATTCTTGCCACACTCAAAGGTCTGGCAGAAGCTATTTTGAATGGAGAGGAACCTTCGGCCTTCCAACAGGGAGAATGAGACACCCTCGTGATCTTGGGCTTAGATTCTAGTATAGGAGGTAGAGGGGAAGGTAGTGGAAGAGGCCGAGGTGGAGACGAACCAATAGACTCAGAGCTAGAACAGTCAGATTCTGAAGAAGAGAAGAGGAGGAGGATGAAGAAGAAGAAGACATGGCTAACCAAAATCTAGAATGGATGACTCAGGTACCATTATCTCTCCCGGGTGCTTTACACAAGATTCCAAAGCGTTTAGAGAGAATACTCATGAGGTATGACCCTGACAGAGAAATGAAGGCAGAAGATCACTTCGACAACTTCTACCTATAACCGCAAACACTCGAGGCATGGTACGGCGACATTGCATGCAGATTGTTTGTGTGTGCCTTGGATGGTCGCACAATAGTATGGTATCACAGCCTTCCTGTCAACTCCATCCATAATTGGGGTACACTCAAATGCATGTTTCTGGAAAATTTGTTGATGACAAGACCTCAGCCATGTTGCTCAAAGAGTTGGGAAGCATGAAGATGGAGGGAAAGAAAAGGTAAAAGATTTCAATTAGAGGTTTTTGTGCATATTGAATAATTTTGCAGTGGACACAAAACCTCATGACTCCATCAGTTTCGATTACCACATGTCTGCACTTCCAACCAACATTACGCAATTCATCAAGCGAGCTGCGAAACCAACATTGTTAGAAAATTACAAAGAGGCAATCGTTGTTGAGAAATACCTATGTGCAATTGGAGTCGTCAAGGATGACGAACCAACAAAGAACTCCATAGACCCAGGCAGGAAGCCCCAGGATACAGTGAACAAGGGTAAAGACAAGGAAGTGAGTTATATTGAAACCCTTACTCGCCTGGTCAAGTAGTTGACAATAGAAGTGTCTGAGCTCAAACAACAAACAATTGACACATCTGCGAGTAGACGGTTGCCCAGACAAAGACAAGGAAGCATGTCATCTAGAAGCAATCACTTCCCGACTAAATCTACGTAGATCTCCAACTCAGTGTTCCAAGTTGAATAGTGCACGAAGAATGAATTTTTCTCATTTCAAGAAGATGAGCACCTGGAAGGGTCTTGTTCGAACTGGAAACGAGTTGCAAGCTCAGTATGTGATCACATGCCAAACATGATGAGCAGTGCGCAGGGATAGCTCGGAGACATGGACGGTAACGAAGATGTTGCACCTAATGAGACCTCAAGCGCTAGGAAGGTGATTAACATGTATCAGTGCTTGCAAGCAGTGTAGAAGACAAACACCGAAAAAAAGCCCCAAAAGCAAAATGGTCATTACAATATCACAAGTTAATGGGCTCCCCTCACACTTAGGGAAATGCAACAAAGGCTCGAACTATTGAGGAAGGTTGAACCATCATCCATCCAAAAGAAAAAAACACAAAGTAAGCGCGGGAAGACAGCGGCAGACAAGAGTATGTCCATGAGCAGCAAACTGCAGAACACTACGTCGGACAGTATGAACACCAGTCTCACCCTACAAATATCAGTGAGTCTGTCAGTTGTAGATTACAACATTATGGAAGACATGAAGAAAACTCACGCAAACATAATTTTTTTTTATTTGGCTAAGATTCACAGTCAACGGGACATTTTGTTGCGCGCACTGGGGAAGACATCTACGGATAGCATAGCTTCTACCAGCAAGGGAGAAAGCACACCTCCTGGATCACTTTCAACTATGCTAAACTCACTCTAGATGGAAGAAACAAACTATGTTTTCCCTCCATTCTTGCTTTCATTTGAAATCTTTAACTGTAATGTTCACAACTGTTTAGTTGATTCTCACACGGAAGCCAACGTCATGTCACTCTCCATTACCAAAAATATCAACAAGCAATGGAGCAATATATCCACACAGATTATTCAACTTGATCAGACATATGTACTAGTCATTAGTGAACTTTGGGATGTGATCATCCTACTATCTCATGACGTCGAGTTCACCAGTGCATAAACATTGTTTTTGTTTACATACTAGAAGCATATGGCTTACTACTCAGCAAAGACTGCACTAGCAAGTTGAATGGATACTTTGATACAGAATGGTCACACTTATGGCTTCTATACAAGGGAAAAATAAATCAAATCTGGGTTTTATCCAAGAGATACATGAGGCACAATGTCACTCCCTTCAATGGCGAGAATGAACCGTTGGCCTTCACAGAGCTCATGTTCGGAAACTGCCTCTTGGAAACAATGTTGGGGTTTTATTGCGCACAACCATCTACGACCCCGCCAGACACACAGTTGGGTCTCCTTCCTTGCCCAACTGATGGAAATGAAACTTGTACAATGCATTGTGACATTAGTAGCAGTAGCAGTAGCAAAAATAGTAGAAGTAGTGCAAGCGCGTCTAATGGTTCATGTACATATGAGTTGTGGACCATGTACTTCAATGGATCAAAGAAATTGGATGGCTCCATTCATATCCGTGGCCCAGTCTATCCCTAACAATGTAGGATACAAGTTACTGTCATCCACAATTTCTATTACCTCAAAATCTGTTTGTGTGCTTGCACCTTCGATGTCTACTGTAACTCCTTTCAGTCTCCTGATGGGCAAGATCTTCTGTTGGTTCACCATCCGTAATTGGATAGGAGACCATTGTAGTGCGGGCCTGCCCATGCACTCCCAAGTTTGTTTAGGTAGCACATTCGCATCTTACCCTAAGTCCAGAATGACCTGATCCATCTCATAGTCACCAATCTGGGAAGTCAACTGCATTTCCTGCCCGGTGTGCAAAGCATGCTTGCCTAGTTTTCAGACCATACGTGGTTCACCCGACCCTGTGCACCTTGTTATCAACTCTTGCAATCCCTTAACTGCTTTAGTGTCTTGTAATAGCTTCATGCATGTCTCTAAAAAGGTAGTTAGCATAGAAGTGTCCAGTTCCTACTCAGTTTGATCCTTGCTTCCGGAAGTAGAAGCCTCCATGAAGCTCTTCTTAGCTTCCATAAACATTTCCTTTGCACGTTCCAAATAAAACTCAGGTTGCTTTGTATGGGCCTTGTGAACCTATGTATCCTCCTCAAGTTGCTTCCCCTTATCTTCTCCTGCGTTGCACCACTTCTGAGCACCATGTTCATGTTAGGGTCTTCTTCGAGTCGTTTAGCCTTCATAATTTGGACATTCTGAGTGGGAGTAGACTGAAGCACCCCTTTTGATCTGGATCTTGGAGGGAGGCCCCCAAGATCTAAAAAATTGAAATGGATCTTGGGGCGAGAGACCCCCAAGATCTGAAAGATTGAAATGGATCTTGGGGGAAAGGCCCCCAAGATCTGAAAACTTGAATTGCCATAAGAAAAATAGGAGAATGCCCAATAAACAAAACCACAAAGAAAATTTTTATTAAAACCGATAATAACTGTAAAGGATACATTATGGCGGACAATCTCTCCTTTTACAAAATGTGACTTGTTACTTATAGTATTTTTCAGTTACAATACCACGGGTCAATTCCATGGGTGAATGAATACCATGGGTGGATTTTAGAATACCATGGGCTGATGCCATTTACAATACCATGGGTAAATTCCATGGGTTAATGAATAATATGGGTGGATGAGTACCATGGGTTGATGCCATTTTCCATTCGGATCATTCCTCCCTCCTTAAGAAGCAATGGTCCCCATTGCGTAAAGTTTCCTCCTGCGAAGCCTTTGTTGAATATGAAGAGCCACTGAAGATAGGGGTTTTATGTGGTTAACCCAAAACTCTGATAAACGAAGATCCAAGGATAGAGATACCCTGTAATGCTTGTGACTAACTATGATTCTGACAGTGTGCAGCCTAGCAAATGGACTTCGATGACAAGGATTTTATGCGGTTGACCCATAACCATGATGTTGGTTGCTGATGAAGTAGCAGGTGCCTACATAGCCTCGGGTGGGAGGGCACGTCTCCAAATAACCCAAGTCGAATGCTGCTATGTTAAAACTGATGAATGTGAAGCAAGCACCTACTAAAGTGGGGTGGGAGGGCACCTCTCCAATGGGAACCCACTCCAAATGCTGCTCCAGAATTAAAATGGGCACAACTCAGTCAATATAACTCAGAATATTTATTATAACCTGTTTTTGGAAGTAGAAGGACCATTTTGCATCTTCCCATGTGATGGAAATCCTTATCTGGACACTCTAGAATCTCATATTCATGCTGCAACAGTTCTGCCGTCATAAAAGTTCTGAAAAAAATAGTTTATTTTAAATCAATGATATCTCCCACATCCGAACTCTGATTTGACCCATTTTTTTCTGAAATTGGGTGATTTCTCAAGAGGAGCTCAGATATCCAATCCTTTTTATGAAATTCTTCAACAAAAACTTCAAAAAATGATAGGAGAGTCGTCGTCCACCAGTTGTCATCAGAAAAAATTCTACAACATAGTTGATTTTAAATCAACGATATCTCCCTCATCCAGACTCTGATTCAGCTGATTTTTTTTTTTTAAATTTTGGTATTTTTTCACAAGGAATCTAGATCTGGTATTTTATTTTGTAAATTTTGTACCAAATTTTTCAGATATGATCTGCAAACTCACCACCGAAAAACATTCCTGCAAAAAAAAAGAAAAAAGAAAAAATCTTCTCGCTTGGCCCAAGAAAATGCTTTGTGGAGGATGTAGCACATGCCTGAAGTTTGTTGAATCTTGCTACAAAATTTGAAACTGAAATATGCATCAAAGCCTCATTCCCATGGAATCATAACCTGCTCTTATACCATTGATCTGGATCTTAGAGGGAGGCCCCCAAGATCTAAAAAATTGAAATGGATCTTGGGGGGAGAGACCCCCAAGATCTGAAAGATTGAAATGGATCTTGGGGGAAAGGCCCCCAAGATCTGAAAACTTGAATTGCCATAAGAAAAATAGGAGAATGCCCAATAAAAAAAACCACAAAGAAACTTTTTATTAAAACTGATAATAACTGTAAAGGCTACATTCTAGCTGACAATCTCTCCTTTTACAAAATGTGACTTGTTACTTATAGTATTTTTTAGTTACAATACCACAGGTCAATTCCATGGGTGAATGAATACCATGGGTGGATTTTACAATACCATGGGCGGATGCCATTTACAATACCATGGGTAAATTCCATTGGTCAATGAATAATATGGGTGGATGAGTACCATGGGTTGATGCCATTTTCCATTCAGATCATTGAAAACTTGAATTTCCATAAGAAAAGAAAAAAGAAAAAAAAAGAGGATAATTCCCAATAAACAAAACCACAAAGAAAATTTTTATTAAAACCGATAATAACTGTAAAGGATACATTGTGGCGGTCAATCTCTCCTTTTACAAAATGTGACTTGTTACTTATAGTATTTTTCAGTTACAATACCACGGGTCAATTCCTTGGGTGAATGAATACCATGGGTGGATTTTACAATACCACGGACGGATGCCATTTACAATACCATGGGTAAATTCCATGGGTCAATGAATAATATGGGTGGATGAATACCATGGGTTGATGCCATTTTCCATTTGGATCACCTTTTTGCGCATCTGTGCAATTAGTGTGGGGAAATCTACCACTTCATGATCAAATTGGTAACAATACGGGCAACGTGTTCTAGTTGGGTTCGTGCAATCACGCGTGTAGTGCCCATGCCCTCCACAATGGTAGCAAATTAATTTTCCACACCCTCATCCAAGTCCCATTCCTCCTCGTCCCTGTCTGCGTCCCTGGAATCCACCGCGCGCTATTGCTGCAACTGGATCTTGACCTTACGCCTCAATCTACATCCTGTAAGCAGATGTCTGATCCATCAGCAACTCATAACTTTGGAAATTTCATTTGTCATGGCCCATCGATCTACAGAAATTGCAAAATAGTTGTTGGGGGGTTGTATAAGTTTCTGCAATAGATGATAGTTATCCGTGGTGTACTTTCCTCTCACCTGATAGATCACGCACCAAAGTACGGGTGCCGCACTTGGCCCCACTTTTGCCTTTGGTCGCAATGGCATTGGAGCCCCCCCTGCCAGATAATTCACAAATATCAGACAATGATCCTTATCATAGCCCTAGCCTTTACATTTTATGCACCACACCTCTTCACGTGCCTCTGACCAGGGTGCCTTATCTTGTTTCAAACTTTGAATTTCTAAGCATAGGTTTTGTAGTTGTGCGTGGATTTGCTAAACTCCCAACCCCGGATCCTGTATTGAAGTTTCATGGAACCTCATCACTATCTCTAATGGTTCAACATGGGTTGAGATCTTTTGTTGTGACAGTGCCGTCCTCAGATGTGGTGTCAAATATGCCACAAACCACATGTGGTGGTGCGCCTCTGTCAACGTCATGTTAGCCTCACGGATCGTACTCTTCAATCTCTGATCTAGATCCCATGGGGTTTCACCTGGAAGCATCACAATTTATTTGAACCCAGTGATCAACTACATCTCCGATTTTGGTTGGCTAAATTCTTTGTTCAATGCATCCTAGATTTCCGCTATTCCCACATTCGGGTGATCTCTAGAGTACTTTATATACCACGTCAACGTGCGATCCTGCAGCGCGCTCACCAGAGTAGCCCTTTTTATTTTATCATCCGTAACATCTTGGGCTTCCCATACTGCATTTACCATGAACTAGAACTGATCTAGTTCCTCATTTCCTACGCCTCTAAATATAGGCAACTTGATTGCACTCGCCATTCCAACCCTGGGTAGTGGCAGAGGTGGGGTAGTTGAAGATGGGTTTGATGTAGGTGAAGTGGGAGATGGCGTGGATGGCTATGGTATCAATGGAATGTGTTGCTTTATCGATCGGACTGCGCTTCTTGGAGAGAACCCAGCAAGCTCCTCCTCGCTTTCTTGCGAAGGAGAAATCAGGGGATTGTTCTCCAATACTTCGACCCCTCGGTAGCCTCTTCCGCTCCACGTTACCCCATACATCAATGGATTCGCATAACCCGTTTTTCACATGACAACATTTTATTCCAGGTATTCAACGATTTGATGTACTTACCCCTTGGCCCCTGGAGAAAATTCCCTTTCGCTTCACTATAACTCATGGTCGTGTCTATCGCAAACTCAGTGAGGAACCATCCTATTATCCAATCTAGCCAATGATCTACTGCCCGTGTGATTTTATCTTCAGACGCCTCTATCTGGCGCACCAACTCTGGAGTCCACACTATTGGTTCATCAAGTCTGCAACTTCCCACACTATTAGCTAGCCTCCTGATCCACTAATACAGTTCTAATGAGAAGGCCGCAAAGAATATCTCATGGATCTCTATATATATGTAGAGATCCAGCCACCTCTCCTCAGATATTTGCAGGGTTTTGTTCTCCTGAACCATGAATTCATGAAATTTCTGATCCAACCAATATTCAATCTCTTTCTTCGTAGGGTTCCAGTGTTTCAACATTAGACATCCCTTAGGAAGATCCCAGTCTCGGCAATGAAACCAATTGTTGGCTTGTTGGGGCTTAACCCAGGTTCAGAAGAGTTATTAGCCAAACAAAACCCGCACTACCAACCCTTTCAGCAACAGTCCGTGGAGCGCAGACTGAAGTCTCACCGGAGGTAGTAGGGGAGGGTGCCAGAACCAGGTTTCCGCACCCTTGGGATGTCTTGATGTGGCCTAGATGGGTCACGAACCGATCTGCGCCATCGCGCCACTCTGCACTACTTTCAGGCTTCCACGTAGGTCCGCACCGCGGCGCTTCTTAATTCTTATGATTACTAAGCGTATTATAGATCAGATCTGATTCTTAAGGCCTTTAAGAAAACATTTAACAGTAATAACTAGTGCACACACACATACGTAAGCATACATTCAGAACATAAACATATAGATCATAACAAATGCATAAACCAGAGTATAGCAAGATCCACAATATTTTAGAATAAACTTATCTTTATTAATGTCTTTGCTTCAGTACAATCCACTCCTTACCCTATGCACACAGCTGCAAGGGTCCGTGCACACAGCTGCGGACTCTACTAGGCCTCTATGGACACGCTGTAGAGCCTCTATCCACCTACTAACACCCTCAACTCGGACTTACATATGTAGAGAGAATATTGCCTTCATAAACCCATAACATTCAAGATCCAAAACCCAAAACTTACTTCTACCCTAGAGCCTTACTCTATTTATACCTTCCCATGGCCCGCGGACCATGGGCAGGGCAACTTACTATCTATTTTCCTACAAGATTTTCGGGCGGACCACCCTTTGACTTGACTCATTACAATTCGCATTCTGCGTATCTCGCAAAGCCTTTACCATACTGTTACCCAAAATTGTGGGCTTTGAGCCCCAACACCGTTACGAGGGGGATCCGTTGCCCAACAGTTATCCCATGCATATTACAACCCCAACCAAACCACAAGTATACCTTTGTGGGGACCCCTGCTCATCCTTCCTGGTCTATGCATCTCAATATCATTCCCAACCAACCAGCTAGTCATTTCAATCTTATGTTCAACCACAACCTCAGTGGAATACCCCACTCCAGGGGTGGAGGCCCGAATACAACAATGCTCCAGTTCTATTGCCTCCACAACCTACCCAACCACAAATATTACACTCTGCTCCACCCAAGAAACCCTGGATGCCTACCGAGCCAAATCTGAACACGGACAATAGGAAGGCTCAACAAGTATACAGTGGAGAGACATCATACCCAGCTTATGTTGTACAAATCTAGGAGATCAACCTAAGATCTAGGAGAATTCTCCCAAATAACCAACCTCCCCCTCCACATAGGGAGGTTGAGGAAGAAAGAGAGGAAAGCCACCTTAAAGTAAATCCACCCTTTCCCGAGAGATTAGCCCAACCACTCCAGCCTACCCCATAAGAAACTAAACTTCTAGGAGAGTTGAAAAATATATGTGTAAATATTCTCCTTCTCCAGGCAATAAAAGATGTTCCCATTTACAATAAGTTCATTAAGGAGATATGCTTCAAACATCTAGGAAGAATAAAAAGGGATGCCCCTACCATTAATGTAATTGGGAAATTGTCTGACTTAATGCTGGGGCAGGTAATATGTCTGAAATATTTGGACCGTGGAAGCCTTGTAGTAGATGTGCACATCAATGGCACCATTGTCCCACACACTCTGATCGATCTTGGGGCTACCATTAATGTGATGACCAAGGACACCATGCTCAAGCTCAACTTCCATGGGTCATTAAGGAATACCACAACAGTTCTGCAACTTGCAAACCATTCCACAGTCACCCCCAAGGGAATTATGGAGGATGTGATGGTCTCCATTGACTCTCAAGAGTACCCTGCATATTTTCTAGTTCTCCAGCCTAAGACTAAGCTTACTGGTTACCCTCTCATCCTTGGGAGGCCATGGTTGGCCACAGCTGATGCTTACATTAGCTGCAGAGCTGGGAATATGACTATCAAGAATGGGAATATGTCTAAACAGTTAGTCCTATACCCTCCTCCTCAACCTTCTCTAGAGCATGATTTACCTTTACGGTTGGAGGAGGGGGAAGAAGATGAGGTTTATTCCACCCAAATTTATGCTTTAGAAGCAACCACGGGAGGAGGACAACAAGATGAGGATGACTTAATTAAACACTTTCTCCAAAGTCCAACTCCTGGTTCATTACCATTAGAAGAAGAAGTAAGGGAAACCCAGAACAATCATCCAATTGACTTATGCATGGCCAATTCCAACCCACTCTGTGTCAAAACCATAGAATTCATCCCAGAGAAAACCTTGAAAATCAATCCATATATTTTTGCTCTCGAAGAGAAAAAGATATGCAACAAGTTGAGAGAAAACCTAAAATCCTTTGCTTGGAGTTACAAGGAAATGAAGGGAGTACACCCCTCAATGTGTACTCACCACATATACATCAAAGAAGGTTGCAAGTCGGTCCGACATTTACAAAGGAGGATGAATCCAACTCTTAAAGATATAGTCAAAGAATAACTGCAAAATATTCTAGATGGAGGATTCATTTACCCTGTCTCCGACAGTGAATGGGTCTCTCCCTTAGTGTTAGTTCCCAAGAAAATTGGTAAGTGGAGGATTTGTGTCGATTACATGGAGTTGAACAACCACAAAGAAGGATCATTTTCCCCTATCCTTCATCAACCAAGTGTTAGATGACTTGGAAAGGAAAAAAAAAAATTCTTTCCTAATGGATTCAATGGGTACAATCAAATCCAAATATGCCTAGAAGACCAGGATAAGACCACATTCACCTATCCTTAGGGTAGTTTTGCCTATAGGGTCCTTCTTTTTGGTCTATGCAATGCTCCTGCCACTTTCTAGAGAGCAGTCTTGAATATTTTCGCCGAATTGGTACATGATGCTATGGAAATTTATATGGATGATTTCACACCTTATGGTTGTGATTTTCAAGAAGCCCTGACTAACCTAGGCAAAGTATTGGAAAAATTCATTGAAAGGAATCTGTCTCTCAGTCTGGAGAAATGTGAATTCTTAATGACTGAAGGGACTGTGCTAGGTCATTCAATATCTCAGCAAGGACTGCAGGTGGACCTAAACAAAATAGCAATCAACCAAAGGGTCACACCTCAATAAAAGTAGAGAGATGTTAGGAGTTTCTTGGGGTTAGTTGGAAACTACAGAAGGTTCATGAAGGACTTCATCAAGTTGGCCTATCCTTTATTTTTGCTGTTGGCCAAAGATTCTGAGTTTATATGGTCAAGAAGTTGTCAAGAGGCCTTAGACATTCTAAAGGGTAAGTTAACCACTGCACCAATTCTCCGAGGCCCAAACTGGGCCCTCCCTTTTCATATTCATGTTGATGCCTCATAGAAAGCCATAGGAGCAAGAACTTGTCAAAGGTTGAGCTAAATTATACAGTGAATGGAAAGGAACTCTTGGCTATTGTGCATTGATTAAACAAATTTAGGCATTACATTACATGATATCAAACATTTTTGCATATTGACCATGCTGCAATCAAATGTTTAATGAGAAAACCATATGTGAATGCTCGAATTATAAGATTGTTTCTTTTATTATAGCAATTTGATGTAACCATTTTTTATAAGCCTAGGAAAGAAAATGTTGTTGCAGACTCTCTATCTAGGGTGAATCTGCCTGCAGGTGAAGAAGGAATGGTCGATGACTAGTTACCATACGATCACTTGTTTGCTCTTTCGGTTCTCTCTCCATGGTTTGTTGATATAGCAAAATATTTGGTATCGACACAGTTCCCACCGAATTTCCCTCCAAAGAAAAGAGCAAGATAGTTAGGAAAAGAACCCCCTTCACCTGGATTGGGGGCAATCTTTTCAAACTTGGCCCAGATCAAATCTTGAGAAAGTGTGTAAGGGAAGAGGAAGTTTTTGACATCCTTCTGACCTGTCATGATGGGCCTTGTGGAGGTCACTTTGCAGCAAAGAGGAAAACATTCTAAGTGTTACAAGTAGGCTATTGTTGGCCCACTCTTCATCAGGATGTGAAAAAATACATTAGTCAGTGTGATCGGTGCCAGAGGATGGGGAAGCCTACTCCAAGAGACAAAATTCCCCTATAGCCTCAAGTGACTTTTGAGCCATTTGATAAGTGGGTCATGGACTTCATTGGGCCTATCAACCCTCCTTCAAAGCAAAAACAATACATTATTGTGTGCACTGATTCTTTGACTAAGTGGGATGAAACCAAGGAAATTAAGGCAGCAATAGAAGAGAAGGTGGTTGAGTTCATAAGGGAGAATGTATTCTACAAATTTGGATATCCTAGAGAGCTAGTCATAGACCGAGGCTGCTAGTTTACCTCCAACATGATTGAAGAACTGCTCAACCATCACAAAATAAGCATAGGACCTTGACTCCTTATCATCCACATGCTAATGGGAAAGTGGAGGTGACCAACAAGTCACTCGAGAGCATCTTAACCAAGGTAGTGAGCAGTAGCAAGAAGGATTGGGCAGAGAGACTAGTTGAGGCCACCTAGGCCTATAATACAACATGGAAGACCACCACTAGATTTACACCCTGTGAGATGGTTTATGGGAAAAAAGTCTTTGTTGTCCATTGAGTTTGAATATAACACATTGAGGATGGCAACCCAACTATATTTGGATCTCAGTCATGCACAGAGAGAGAGATTGTTCCATTTGAATGGCTTGGATGAATTCATAATGTAGGCCCTCCTACATACAGAGATAGTTTAGCTTTAGAGGAAGATATGGCATGATAGACATATTAAGGAGAATCAATTTCAGAGGGTGATTGGGCATTGCTATATGATTCTAGGTATAAAGACTTCAAGGGCAAGCTAACAACAATATGGCTCAAACCTTATGTGGTGGAGAGGTGCCATGATAATGGTTCGGTGTAAATTAGAACTATAGATGAAGAAGCCATCAATTGCTTGTTAATGGACACCAATTGAAAACGTACAAGAGGCCCTTATCAAAGAAAGAGTTCATTGACAATATCAATAAGACAGTGATGATGGTGGAGCAAGTTCCGACTCCTCCCTGATTAGGTCAATAAAGAAAGAGAAAAAGGAATAAGGATTCATGTGAAAACCTCCATGAGGCACTTGAGTCCAATATTTGGGTTGAAAACCTTGTGAGATGGCCCAATCATGGAAAAAATAATGGAAATAAGAATAAGAAGATCCCTGGGTGAAAATCTTCCTTGAGGCACCCAAGGCAAACATCTAGGGCGAAAAGCTCTCTGAGGTAGCCTAGGTATTTAAAAAAAAAAAGAGAGAAAGAGAAAAGAGATATAATTGTTATTTGCACATGGGTGAGGAAGACAATCAAGGAGCAAAGAGAGTATCCAAAGGGAACCCTGCCTCACATCTATCCATCTCTGCCACTCCTTACCATGCATCCCTCCAAAAATCCCATTGTTTTTTCACTCCATTGCTTCAATTTAGGCGAAGACTGTGCTTTCTACAGGATCCGCTGAAAACCTACAAGATGATCCTGTAGGAATAATAGTGGCCCAAAAAACCTATAAGAAGCAATCTGAGGGTGAATGGTAGGTTGGTTAGGTCCCTAAAATTCATCCTAGACATGATCTAACCCATCACCTCATCCATTACCACCATCCTTGCAGTCACCATTCAAAATAAAAAGAGATCAGTTTCTACCAGTTATGAAAAAAAAGAAAAACAAAAGGGAAAACATAGCAGAGTAACAACATTACCTGAATGTCCCTTTCTCCACACACATTAATACTCCCTCTGTCCATTCATTGCACCATCCTCATAGCCCCAGTCAGCAACATGATTAAGAAATTCTAAGGGAGAAGAAACTACATGACATCCTGTAGGAAATCCTGTAGCATCCTATCCCACAGAATGTCAGTCATCAGTTACATGTCTTCACTAGGATGATCAAGGGGCTCCATAGTAGCATCAGTATCAGATATTTAGTCATAGATACCTACAAAAGCCAAGAAACCATCAGTAGACAGGAAGAGGCGAAAGAAGAATGAACATGCAACCAATAAACAATGCATCACCTCTGATCTTTGACGACTGCAGCATGGCAACGAGACCACAGGTATGTATCCCTCTCACTCACTCATTTGCATCATTTGATAAAAATTTGTAAGGGTTACGAGGTAGTTGGTTTATAAGTGAAAAGGTGGCCAGTTAACTTGGCCACCTTCGTTTAGTCATCACATGCAAAACTGGGCGTCCTCTCATACATGGTTGCAGTCAACTCAAAGACAGAGGAGGAATAGGATAAAAAGTGGTTAACTATGGATCTACAAGGTGGGAGATGATTACGAGGAGTAGGAATGATGAGGTGGTAGTGGGGACCAACAGTTCAAAAATGTCAACGTACCTTTGATGCCAGCACACCACCTCACACCGAAACACCATAAAGGGAAACAAAACATCATTTACATGCATTCATGCATTCCACCTCCTCGAAACTCCCTCACTCAAGCCGCTCTCATAAATCTGTCCACCCACCGGAAGTAAGGATCCATCACTCTGCAAGAAAATTTCGACAGGAGGATGCATAGGAATTCCTACAAGAATAGTCTACATGATATAGTCTACAGGAGAAGTCTACAGGATACAAAAAGGCAGTCTACAGGATAGGCAAAGAGGGGTACAAGAGAGAATATCATGAGAATTTTCCACTGCCACCATTCTAAAGAGGTAGGCCATAAAAATACATCCCCATTTACAAGCAAATGAACTAGAAATGCTCTAAAATCTAGTGGATTTAGCAACTGTGGGAGGTGAATTACATACACAGTAAACTATGTTTTCCTCTTGAATTTAAAAATTTGTGTCAAACCTCTCATTTTCACCTCTAGCCTCACAAGCAAGATGACAAGATGGTTTAAAATGAGAGAACCCATAAACACCGTGATGATACAACAACACCCCAAGTGCTTGAAATCTTTATAAGACACAATGGATGGAGTTTTTCGAAAAAATCACAGGGTATGATGATGAGGTGGCTCAAGAATTTTCTCATTCCCTCACTCCACACAACAAAATCCATGCCACTATAATAGTTAGAAGGCTCACTATAGATCTCACCCCAGAGATCATCAGTCAGGTCACCACACTTCCCCTAGGAATTCCATGGAGAAAAGAAGACAAAGCAGCCTGTCAAGTGGCAAAAAGGAAATTCTTTTTAGAAGTTGAAGAACCCACAGAGGATAAAAATGGAGTAAGGAGTGAGGTAGGCTACCAAATCATCAAATATATCTCATGTGAGGGTAGATACAGTGTTGTTTATGGCTACCATTTTAGGATTCTTGAATAATTAAGATTTGGAGTAGAAACACTAGTTCACCAAAGACTCAACATACCCTATATCTTGATGCAATCACTCATAGACTCCAGCAACAAAGTAAAGGAAGGAAATTCCCAACAATTGGCTCACCATGGGTTGATTAGGATCCTCATTGAGGATGCCTTCCAAAATCTTAGAATCCTTATAACATGGTCAGTCTTCAGAGACTTGCCAACAGAGGATGACATCAAAACCCTCACTTATGATGTTAGTCCTTCTGTCAATGAGGAGGAGGAAAAACAGGGAGAAGAAGATACAAAGCTAGATAGGGATGAGATGGATGAAGAAGGGACTAATATAGAGGAACATGATGAGGTAGAAGAAGAAGAGTAAGAAGAGAAGGAGAATGATGATGAAACAAAGGAGGAAACTAAAGAAGAAACTAATGGAGATGAGGAAGAACAACAAGAGGAAGAAGATAGGAAAAATAGAGAGGAGAAGGCATTGAAACAGAAAGGGAAGAACACAAGGAGGTGTCACCTCGGGTGTGTCCAGAGGCCCCCGAGAGAGAGGCAGTAGCTGTCCTCACTACTCTCAGCACCCTAGTCTAGCAAAAAGGAAAAAGAAGGAGGCAAGCCCCACTATATTTCAGAAGAAGAAAGAGCACAAGAATGAAACAAGGAAAGCCACAAATATCAACAAAAATCTCTATTGAGATTGAAGATTCCCCTACACCAAGAGACAAAATGCCTTCCCCTAAGTAACCAATCACCCATGTAAGGAGGCCTAGTACCATATCAACTTCCTTAAAGGGTAAGGCCATCCTACTGGATCGACATCAAAACCTATAGGAAGCAAAAGTAGTCCAACAGGATACTCTGCAAAAACTATAGGAAGAATAGAAATTGGAAAGCAAGGTAGGGGAGCATCAAAAAACAAAATAGGAAGACCTTGAAACTAAGGAACTAAGCCCCCAACCTAACCTAGACTCCTACTACTGGTTTATTGAAGGAGGCAAGGTAATACCCCAAAAAGTTTCCATCCCATTTTTTTTCGAACTTGAGAAGGAGAGGGCTAGAACCCACTAATGGATGAAAATTGCCAAGTCAAAAGGGGTGGAAGATATTGGGCACATGGAAGAGAAGCTCAAAGAAATGGGAAAAGAGCTAAGTGGCTTAAGGGATAGAGAAGCAATAATGAGAGATCAACTTGAAAGGAAAAATGTATGGCTAAGGGTACAACTACAGGAAAGAGAGAACCAACTATCATGTATGGCCATCCTCTCCTTGGAGGCCATCTAGTGTAGGATGCTAGATAAATCCTATTCTCTTTACCTCAGAGAATAATGGCTGCAATTTCATATTAAAACACTAGCACAAAGGGTCACCATGCCATTTCAGGACTACAAACAATTTATTGATCTTTGTGATCAAAGTACACTAGAGGATAGGGCCAAAATGGTTGTGTTTTACTTGCACAACATGGCCCTCACAAACATGAATGTTTGGGTTCCTAATGTTAAGCTAGGAGATATACAATTAATGGATTTGGCATCATGGATGAACCATGAGGAGTCAAGGGCTATAGAGATGAAAATAATATTGGCTAGAGAGCAAAATGAACCTCTTTTCATCAAAGATGAACAATCAAATTGCATGGCCCTAATCAACACCCATAATCTGATTGCAAATGATCCTCAGCTGGCACCTAGATATCTTGTTTCCTGAGAGCAAGAAATTTCACATTTTGAGGATATGTTTAGGCTGCTAGGAGATGATAGCATCCATGCCTGCCTAAGGAGATGGAACACACTACCACACAGCTTGAAGATCAGAGAATATCACTCCCCTCAAAGGTTGAGAGAGGCACTCAATAGGACACATATGTATAAGAAATCAATGCAAAGGTTGAAGGTCAATTGGATAGGCCTAAAACTCTGTCCACTACTACTCTTAGGGATGCTAGAAGGGAGAAAATAAGGAGAGGACAGGAGGTAGTGGGAAGAAGTAGAAAGGAAAGCAGGCTTCTATGAACAAGAAGAAGAGACCACAACATAGGCATGGGATGTTAGAGAGGCTACCAGAGCCATGAAGGACATGGAAATTGACTAAGTTGCTTAGAGGATGAGAAACACTTTCAATACGGGGGTGAGGATGAGCCTCATAATTGGGTAATTATATGGGCCTTAATTCACCTCCTAGCTTAGTGTTGGGCATGGGATCCACTGCAGCAGGTTTTGGGGCTTAAAGCCCAAGTTTTGGTCAATTTTATTGTAAGACTCCGCAAAGTGCAGGCGCAGAGCCCGAAAGTCTAGGATGAGTCATAGAGTTGTCCGACCTAAGAATTGTAAAATAATGTAAAGTTGTGTCGACCTACCCATGGTCCACAGACCATGGGATTGTATAAATAGAGTGAGGCTCTAAGTGTAAAGATGGTTTTTGGCAAGCGTATAATAGATAGATGTGAAGGCATGGTTAGAGCATAAGAGGAAACATTGAAGTGAATTGGGTCGCAGTAGTAGGAAGAGGCTATGCAACTGAGTGCACAAAGGCCTAGTAGAGTCCGTAGCTGAGTGCGTGGACCCCTGCAACTGAGTGCGCAGGGTGGAGTTGGGTCTGTAAGTGGGATTGTACTTGAAAAATAATACTAATAAAGGTAAGTTTGATTCAGAATATTATGCATCCATGTTTCTGTTTATCTTTATGCATTTATATTGTTTATGATTACGCGCACTTCCCTGAATGTTGAATGAAGTAACAAGAATATTGGGCCCTCAAAAGTTAAGTTAAGCACTACTATAATAGCGTAGTATGAATAGAGATTAGGGTAGTACTTTCTTCGTGCCCTTATAGAAGTGCGGAGAGGTAGTGGCACAGGTCACAAATGATAGACAGCAGCGTGGAGTAGCGCAGCTGCACAGGGCCGGACCACGACCCCTTCAGAAACTTCATCAAGACATCCCTAGGGTGTGGAAACCTGGTTCCTGCACCCTCCCATACTACTTCGGGTGAGACCTCATTCCGCACTCCATGGATTGTTGCCGAAAGGGTAGTAGTACCAGGATTTTCTTGGCTAAATCACTTACGAACCTGGGTCAGGCCCTACTAAGCCAACAAATGGTTACGTTTCTGGGATTGAGATATACATAAGGGATGTACGATGACATGGCACTGGAACCCAACAAAGAAGGAAATTGAAGAGTGGGTGGACAAGAAGATTCACGAGTTCGCAACATAGGAAAATAAAACTCCGCAAGTATCTAAGAAAAAGTGGTTGGATCACTATGTGTATACAGAAATCCATGAGATTTTCTTTGCATCCTTTCCTTCTGAATGATATGAGTGGATCGTGAGGTTAGCCGATAGCCAGGGAAGGTGTAGGCTCGACCAACCGACAGTGTGGACTCCGGAATTAGTGCACAAACTGGAAGCCTCAGAAGATAAGATAGCACAAGCTATGTACCACTAGCTAGATCAAATAATAGGAGGATTTATCACTGAGTTCGCAATGGACACAACCGTAAGTTACAGCGAGGCAGAGCAACGTTTTCTCAGGTGACCACGAGGTAAGTATATTAAGTCTTTGAATACTTGGATTAAGATGCTATTGTGTGAAAAAAGGGTCATGCGAATACATTAATGTTTGGGACTATGCAGAGCAAAAAGATCTAGAAAAGCAGCAAAGAATTAGAAAACAGTCCCTTAATTTCACCCTCTTGAGAGAGCGAGGAAGAGCTCGCGAAGGCCTTGCCAAGAAGCACGATCAGTTTGATAAGGCAACGCATTCCAAGGTTACCACTTCCACCCACACTGCCACCTACTTCACCTCCCTCACCTCCATCGCCACCCATTCCACCTCCATCACCTCAACAGTTCAGTATGGCGAGGGTGATCAAACTACCAGTATTCAGGGGAGTAGGGAATGAGGATCCAGACCAATTTTAGTTCATGGTAAGAGCAGTATGAGAAGCACAAGGTGTCACAGATGACAACATTAAGAGGGCTACATTGGTGATTGCATTGTAGGATCACGCATTGACATGGTACATCAAGCACTCTAACTACCACCCAAACGCAAGGATAACAGAGATCCAGAATGCGTTGAACAGAGAATTTATCAGGCCAAAATCAGAGACACTGTCAATCATTGGGTTTAAAGAAATAGCGATGCTTCTGGGTGAGACCCCCTGGGATCTAGACCAAAGGTTGAAGAGTATGATCAACGAGGCTAATATGATGTTAATGGATGTGCAACATCGTGCATGGTTTGTAGCATCTCTGACACCACACTTGAGGACGACGTTGTCACAGCAGAAACTTTCTACCCAGGCCGAAGCATTGGAGATGGTGATGAAATTACATGAGACCCCGATATAGGACCCTGGGTTGGGAGTTCACCAAATCCACGTGCAACTACAGAATCTGTGTTGGGAAATTCAAAACTTGAAGTAGGATAGGGCACCGCGGCCAGAAGCGCGTGAGGAAGTATGGTGCATAAAATGCAAAGGCCAGGGTCATGACAAGGATCACTGTCCAGTTTTCGTGAACTAATTGGCACGAGGAGGACCAATGTTGTTGAGATCAGAGGCGCAGGTAGGGTTGAGCATGACACCCGCTTTATGGTGTGTGATCTGTTATATAGGAGGGAAAAACACGACGGACAATTGTCATTTGCTGCAGAAATATACACAGACACCCCAACAATTGTTTTGTAATTTCTAGATGTCAGTAGGCCACGATGAGTGCACTTATCGCAGTTACGAGCTAATGATGGATTGCACCCTAGCCTATAAAATGCAGACCGAAATGTGAGCCCTCAACCTAGATGCAGTGATGGTGCGCGCTGCATTTCAGGGGTAAGGTCGAGGACGAGGTGGAATGGGACCAGGAAGGGGCCGCATAAAATTAATTTGTTACAATTGTAGAGAACCATGGCACTATGCCCATGACTGTACCAACCTGACAAGGATATCCTATGCGTATTGTGCTCAGTTTGATCATGAAACAATAGACTGTCCTATGTTGATTACAAAAATGCACCCAAAAGGGGTATTCCAGCCTCCCCTGACTCAGAATATACAAATGATGAGGTCTGAGCCACGCGAAGAAGACCCTAATGTGAGCATGATGCTCAGAAGTGGTGCAACAATGGGAGAGGATAAGGGGAAGTAGCCTGAGGAAGATACATGGGTTCACAAGGCTCCTGTGAAGGAACCGGAGTTTGACTTAGAACGTGCAAAGGAGACATTCATGGAAGCTAAGAAGAGCTTCGTGAAGGCCTCCACTTCAGGTAGTAAGGATCTACTAGAGCTAGGAATGGATCCTTCAATGCTTACTACCTTTCTGGAAACATGCATGAAATTTTTGTGAAACAACAAGGTGGTTAAAGGACTATAGGACTTGATCACTAGGTGTGCAGGGTCAGGGGAACTACGCATCGTTGGAAATTGGGCAAGCATGCATTGCGCACTGGAATAGAAATGAGGTTGACTACATAGATTGGGGAATATGAAATGGATCAGGTAATCCTAGATCTAGGTTTAGAAACGAATGTATTACCAAAGCAAACACGGGAATGTATGGGCAGGCCCACATTATAGTGGTACCCTATTCAATTACGAATGGCGAACCAACAGAAGATTTTGCCCATGGGAAGGTTGCAAGGGGTAATAGTTGATATTGAAGGCACGAGCACACAGACAGATTTTGAAGTGATAGAGATTGTCGATGACAACAATCCATATCCCATGTTGTTTGGAATAGATTGGGCCACTGATATGAACAGAGTCATCAATCTAAAGAAGCACAAAATGATATTCGAGAAAAATTCGCTACACGTAGTAGTCCCACTGGACCCAGCCGAAGGAATGCACTACACTGAACCAGTTCGTGACGATGAAAGCAACGATGATCTTAATTGTATTTACAAGATAGCTACGTGAGACTAGGATTGGGTGAATTCGACTGTAGATGGGAGGATCTCATGGGAGCGTGAAAGTTCCTGCACTTCGGATTCAGATGAAGAAGTAGAGTGTTGGCAGAATCGGTTGCATGAAGTAACAACGCTGAATTGTAACATGATGATTCGATCACTACGTTGCGTGACAACAACGGCATGAGAGTTGCCAACATATGATGGATTGATAATGGTGGATGAATTCTTGAGCAAATTTGACAGCGCAGTACCGGAAGAGCGACAATTTGATGCATTGGAATGGGCATTGCGCGAAACACCCACACGATGGTGGGATACACATCAAGGAAATTTCGAGGACTGGCACAAATGTAGAAGGATGATGCGCCTACGGTTTTGGAAGCCTCAGCTATGACTAGAAGACAAATACGATGGACAAGATGACCCGTGTATACACCTCGCGAAATGGACCAAGGCCTACGGAGAAGAACCACAGCCCGAATGGGTACACTTATTCTACCATACCTTGGATGTCATACCCATGAACTGATATACTGAGATAGAACTCCAACATGGTACGGGCAAATGGGATTTCATGCGCAAGGGATTTTTGTTAACATAAACATTTGAAGACCAGTCGTCGGATACTATTGACAATGCACTGCAAGAAGTAAAAGCCGCCATCTTTAAAATACCACAGGAGCTGTTGAAAATGCTACAACCAGTATGGGAAACCTAGTTAAGCAGCGCTCTAGAATGTTATAACGTGCAAGTGGAGGAGGATGATGATGACCCCAAAAATATTGATATCGCAGAAACTGAAGGCTATCGCGAGGTTCAAGAACCATCAATTGAGGATCCCGACATCACCGCGCCACTAAAAACAAAGCAGGTAAACATTGGAACAGAAGCGGAGCCGAAGTATGCGATGCTTGGGGACTATTGGGACGATGCTATGGTAGATAAGGTCACTGAGTTACTTCGTGAATACTAAGACTTGTTCCTGACCAAAATCACAGACTTAAAAGGAATCATTGGCGACTTAGGGATGATGAAGATCACTTTGAAACTGGGCGTGAAGCTAATTAAGCAGCAACCTTACTGCTTGAACCCAAAGTATAAAGAAAAAGTTCGCAAAGAACTAGATAAAATGCTCGCAGCCAGAATTATCGAACTAGTGGAAGAATCCAATTGGGTGAGTCCTATGCTAGTGGAGGAGAAAAAACATAAAGGCAAAATAAGAATATGAGTGGACCTCAGGAAGCTTAGCCACGCCTGTGTTTACGATCCATTCCTGACACCATTCACAGATGAAGTATTGGAGAATGTTGGTGGTTAGGAAGCTTACTCATTTACGGATGGCTTCTGAGGGCACCATCAGATTAAGATTGTGCTAGAAGATAGGAGCAAAACAACCTTCACAATAGAATGGGGCTGCTTTTAGTACACCGTTATGCCCTTTGGACTGAAGAACGCACTAGTGATATTCTCGCAAATAGCGGTGGCGGCATTCAAAGAATACATCCACAAGTTATTGGAGATCTATCTGGATGATTGGACTGTCTTTGGATTAGTTAAGCACCATGTAGTGAGCTTACGGTTGATACTGGACACTTGCTGCCAACACCAGATTGCATTGAACCTTAAACAGGGCACCTTCCTCATTCCCTTTGGCAACCTGCTAGGCCATGTGGTCTGCAAACAAAAACTGATGGTGGACCCAACGAAGATTGTTGTTATTCTGAATCTGGAAGCAACGCATAGTGTCAAATAGTTATGCACTACATTGGGGCACACTGGCTACTATAGGAAGTTTATCAAGAGTTATGCCCAAATAACTACGCCAATGGAAAAGATATTAAAAAAAGATGTGTTATACTGCTAGAATGATGATTGCATGAAGAGTTTGGAGGTCCTAAAGGGGAAACTAGCCTTCGTGCCAATTTTGGTCTTCCCGAAATGGGACATGGAATTTCATGTACATATTGATGCATCATGTATTGTGTTGGGAGTCGTACTCACCCAGGAGAGTGTGGAGGGTGTGCATCACCCGATCGCATTTGTGAGTCGAAGATTTTCCAAATCAGAAAAGAACTACTCTACCACCAAACGTAAGGGGTTGGCAATGGTGTACGCGCTCCAGAAATATGGACACGATTTAGTTGGAGGACATTTTAAGATGTATACTAACCATTCTGCATTGAAATACTTGGTGAACAAGCCTGTGTTGGGGGGCCACATATGCAGATGGCTCTTACTATTTCAAGAATATGATTTTGATGTCATAGTCAAGCTGATACGCTTAAATGCAGGGCCAAACCACTTGTCACGAATTGAGACAGGCGAGGAACCAACAAATTTGGAGGGACTACTGGACACACAACTCTTTGTAGTATGTGTCGCGGATGGACACTTGGAAGATATAATCCATTTTCTAACAACAGGGAATACGCCAAAGGAGTGCTCAATCCAATAGAAGAAGGAATTGGTGGTGCACACGACGACCTTTTCTATCATCGCGGGGCACCTCTACAAGATGGGCAATGATGAGATATTGCGAAGATACATACCTGAATTTGAGCAAGGTCAGATCCTCGCAGAAGCACATGGGGGTGTTGTAGGAGGACACTATGTAGGATGTGCGACTGCACAAAATATTCTTCGTGTAGGGTTATGGTGGCCAACCCTGCACCAAGATTCGAAAGGGGATTGTAAGGCATGCGATATATGTCAAAGGACGGGAAAACCATCACGAAGGGACGAGATGTTGTTGAAATGCCAAATGACACTACAACCATTTGAGAAATGGGAAATAAAATTTGTATGTCCAATCAAACCTCAAGGAAAGAGGGGTGTGCGCTACATCATCACTATGACGGAGTACCTGACACGATGGGCAGAAGCACAACCAGTCAAGGACTGCACGGCTACCATGACTGCAAATTTTTTGTTCAAAAATTTGTTGTCATGATTTAGCTGCCTAAAAATCTTAATAAGTGATCGCGGAACACGTTTCCTGAATGAAACCATTAGCGCGCTCACAGAAGAGTTCCAGGTTTATCACCAAAAAAGCACACCATACCACCCACAGGCTAATGGAAAAGTAGAAGCATTCAATAAAATACTGGAGAATGCGTTGACCAAAATATGTAATGCGCAGCGGAACGACTTGGACCTGTGCGTACCCACTGTGTTATGGGCATATAGGGAAACGTGCAAGAAATTTACGGGACAGACACCATTCCGATTGGTCTATGGTATGGAAGCAGTCATGTCGATGGAATACATCGTACCTAGTCTGTGAATAGCAGCGCTCATAGGCATGACGGACCGTGAAGCTCTAGAAGAAAGGTTCGCACAATTAGAAGAACTCGAGGAAGAACAATTTTTTGCTAGAGTTCACCAACAGGTACAAAAGCAGCGTGAGAAAGCCTGGCATGACTGCCATATCAAGTTGCACACCTTCATGGTAGACAATTTAGTGTTGTTGTATGACAACAAGTTTGAAAAATTTCCTGGAAAATTTAGAATGCACTAGTTGGGACCATATGTGGTAAAATAAGTCATAGATGGAGGCGCGGTCTAGCTAGTCAAACTTAATGGAGAACCCTTCCCAGGAATAGTAAATGACAGTCGCCTGACTATCTGACTACTTTACTAACTGACCAAAGCACAGTCTTCGCAACCCGAGAAGCCGAACACGGGTGCGGGACTATAAACACAAGCACTAGAAGCCAATACCAAATAAGAGAATCGAGTCAAAGGTAGATGATTCAGAAGCTGAAATGGAGCAGATCCATTAGCCAGCAGAGTAGTGTGCTACAGACCTTCACACATCCCAGGCACAGTTGGAGGGGCTCTGTGCCAAGATCGCCCCACTAACAGAATGACTCGGGACGAGTCACAATGATTGTGTTGGGGGCCTGTTGGGCATGGGATCCCTCGAAGCAGGTTTTGGGGCTTAAAGCCTGAGTTTTGGTCAATTTTATTGTAAGACTCCGCAAAGTGCAGGCGCAGAGTGCGAATGTCTAGGATGAGTCATAGGGTTGTCCAACCTAAGAATTGTAAAATAATGTAAAGTTGTGTCGGCCTACCCATGATCTGTAGACCATGGGATTGTATAAGTAGAGCCAAGATCTAAGTGTAAAGATAGTTTTTGGCAAGTGGGTAATAGATAGATGCGAATGCATGGTTAGAGCATAAGAGGAAAGGTTGAAGTGTATTGGGTCGTAGTAGTAGGAAGAGGCTCTGCAGCTGAGTGTGTAGGGTGGAGTCGGGTCTATAAGTGGGATTGTACTTGAAAAAGGATACTAATAAAGATAAGTTTGATTCAGAATATTGCACATCCATGTTTTTGTTTATCTTTATGCATTTATACTATTTAAAATTACGCACACTTACCTGAATGTTGAATGAAGTAATAAGAATATTGGGCCCTCACAAGTTAAGTTAAGCACTAATATAATAGCGCAGTAAGAATAGAGATCAGAGTAGTACTTTCTTTGTGGCCTTACAGAGGTGCATGGAGGTAGTGGCACAGGTCACGAAGGATAGATAGCTGCGTGGAGTAGTGCAAGCGTGCAGGGCCGAACTGTGACCCCCCCAAAAACTTCATCAAGACATCCCTAGGGTGGGGAAACCTGGTTCCAGCACCCTCCCATACTACTTCAGGTGAGACCTTGATTTGTGCTCCGTAGACTATTGTCGAAAGGGCTAGTGGTACCAAGATTTCCTTGGCTAAATCACTTCCAAACCTGGGTCATGCCCCACTAATCCAACACTTATTCAAATCAACTATTCTCACAACTTATTGCATACTTTTGATTATATTTTGGTTATGAGATGAGTTAGAGTTGGATATTTTTCTTTGTGGTCTAATTTGCATTTAATGCAGGATTAAAGGTTAAAAGCAAGGAATTTTGGCAAAGACCTTGGTCAAAACTCGAATGGGACAAGGGAGAGGAATTATAGGAGGTAAATCCTCCTCATTTAATACCCCTCCATTCGAATATTCCTCCATCAGCTTAGAGTGCAAATGGTGAAATCATGAGGACTAGAAGGTAGCTAAGCAAGTGAAAGACAAAGCACCAGTTTATCTCGAGTTTGGGAGCCGAGCCTCCCTCATTTTAAGGAAGTTGTTGGAGACTTCAGATGTATAAGTAGAGAGGCCTAGGACCTCAGTAGGATTCAGATTTTTTATTGTAAAACTCTACTCTATTTTCGAGCTACAATACTTGTGATAGTTTTTAATGTAATCCATTATTTGGATAATAAGAATGAGTTTTTTTTTGAGCCAGCACTGAGTTAACTCAGAGGGCTGAAGCTCTTGGGTTAGGGCCCAACCCTAGAAGCCGAGGCTCCTCTTTATTGTACATGTATGCTAGCATAGATTCATGGTTTAATTGTTCATTTGCTTAAGTAGCTGCATTTCCATTACAACAGTGTAAAGTAGATTGGTTGTATTTTAGTTTGATTCCATTTGTGCCTTCTTTAAATTAGTAGGTTAGAAAGGAGAAAAATATCACCAAAAGTTTTTCAGCAGTTGTTTTGGCCTCACCTCCTCCTTCCGTGACCATGACTTGAGGAAGAGACCCTTCAACAACCCCAAAAACACAGATTTCTAGTTCTTGCATGAACTTTGGAGTTTGTTGTCTTGATTGAGTACTTAGTTCATTTCATTGTCATATTTTTCCATTACCTTATTTTTGCAATAAGATATAACTCATGTTCTCATTTACTTCAACACCTTCTTCATGGATAATATGGGAAATTAATTCATGCTTTCTAGTTGATGAAAATATATCTTGTTGCATAAGTTCTTGGAAGACACACATGTTTTAAGCATTGTAGGTACTTCAGGAGGAAGTCTAGACTTCATCACTAGCATCCATATTCCACCTCATCCACCTTAACCATCTCTTGTTCCACCATCACCCTCACTAGTTTTTTTGTCCTTTTTCATTGGAATTCCCCTAGACACATTGAGCAAATCTGGCAATCCCTTCTCTTGGATATTGACTCCCGAGTATTCCTAGACCTTCTAACACCCTATTCCACTCATCACACACCTTTTCCAAGCTTCCCAACACCTCTAACACCTCACAATTATCTCTCAGTTGTATTGTGTAGGTTTCCTGTAATTCCTACATGATCATCCTATAGGTTTCTAGTACATCCTGTAGATTTTCCTAAAATAGCCTGTTTTGAGGCTGAATTGATGGGGAACCGCTAGGAAGTCACAAAAAGCCTCCTAGGACCCTTCCACACCATCCAACCACTCCATAAACCTTCTAGCGGTCCTCAACCACCTTCCATGCACCTGTCACATCCACAAGAACAATTAAATTGCATGCTTGATTTTACCAAAAAACCAAAAAAGTGAAAACAGATTTAGTTTAGTTTTCTTTCTTACACATTAGTATGGTTTGATTCTCTTTACTTATGTAACTTAGATAGCAACATTAGGCTAGTGTTGATTTAGCAATTCTTCTTAGCATAACTGTTTAAATGGTTAATTTGGATATGGTGTGATTTAGAATTACATGTTGTTTTCTTTATTATTGTAGTAGAGTAGCTCTCTTACAACAGATTTTCTCTTGTCCCATCAAAGAATCAAGCTTCTTCTGACTCTATAAAATTCTGGCTTGGAACCCCTGGTGTCTCTTGCCAGATGAACAATGACAATAGGTAGGGCCTTCACTTTTACTTGTGCATATAGCACTGTCACCTCCAATTTTGTATGAACCCCAGGTTGATAAATAAAGTTGGTTTCCTAGGAGTTGCAGCATCCTTGTTGCAATACTAGCTCTCATCACATGGGTGGATCTCAAAACCGTCTCAACTTTACATAAACGAGGGTAAAAACCCTTTTTGACTCCTAACTACCTACGCTCTCTGCATCCACAATTCGCGAATACTTTACATTTGTCATCAAAATTTACAACAAAACTTGGGTTTTTATCCCCAAAACTGACCGACGGGACCCCATCCTAACATGGGTCATCCCATCCTAAAGGTGTGGATTTCATTATGCAGACATGTTTTTATAATTATTTTTCCTATAGCACATTTGGTATGGATTATTGGGTGCCTCAGAAGAACAAAGGGATTTTACTATAATCTTGTTCCCTTACCTTGACTGGGGGGTTAATCCTCAAAAAAAATCCCATGGAATGTCCCCTATCGACTTATAGATTTAGGGTGGGTACTGGTTGGGAAACCCCAATTTTAGTAGTGCAATCCCATTTTCTCGTTTAATATTTTTAGATCCATTTTGCGCATGGCATTCCCTATTTCATCATCTTCCCTCTCTAGGTCCACATGAACACTCGACCCACAATGCTCTGGTACTCCCCTCCACTTTTCCATGTCTCTGGGTCGAACCTAGAAATGTTTCCCTAGAGGTTGATGTAGCTAAAAAAAATCAAAGCTTATCATGTCCACTTACAAAATAAACTAATATCACAAAATGAAAACAATGGTTGGGACGATAAATTAGCACCTGGGAAAAACCAAAACATCACCTCTATGCATTCATTATGGCCATCACCATAGTTCTTAGGGCCCCGTGAGTGCCCCCACATCATTAAGGAAACCATTATTCTCCTATCCCGAGTGGGCGATGAAGTCCCCAATGTTAAGGGGGTAATCATTACTAATATCATACACATCATTCTCTTAAATGTTGGAGCCTTGAGTAGTATAATAAAATAAAAATCACGAAAGGTAAAAGGAAACTAAACAAGGGTGAAAAAACAAAGGTCAGGCTAACTCATGTACCATGGTTAGTAAATCCTGCATCTATCCACCCAAATGTGTGAACATCCATCACTGTTACCACCATTGAGCCCGTGGCATTTTGCCTTGATACCTGTATGTCCCAATCCCCCTCATCATCATCTACATGACCCCTATCACTTGAAGGATGTAACTTCGACTTGTCTTTCCTTTTAAGGGTTGGGACCACATAATAAGTTTGTTTATTAGTCACTCCTACCTAGATAGGTAACATTATTACATGCTAAAAGCCCCAAATTTGGAAGAGAAGCCAATTATGAAGTCTCATTTATGACCTTTACTAACAATCTTTGTTCACTTAGATGTAATAATGAATTATGATACCTAATGGTGAGGAGACATATTAGATCTTATATGTAATTATTAAGTGGTTTCATCATGGGCTAGGCAGCTTAACTCGGGCCCAATCCCATGAAAGGATCATATTGACACTTGTAGGGGAAGCGTTGGGAGCCATTGGAATCCATCATGTGATAGATCATTATTTCATATCATGGGAATCCTCAACACCTTCAACAACTTTTTCATTACCCCACATTATTTGCGAGATGATGCACTTGGAGCAACATTTCCCTAGCCTTATTAGCAGTTTACACATGGTTTGGAAGTTGATCCAAGGCCCAGAGGAGGTTTGTCTCACCCTCGAAATATGGGAGGGAAAGAAACATCATTAGTGCCCTTATTTCAAGCATTCTATGGGCTTATCTTTCACCAGGAGACCCATGAGACTCATATATGTGCTCCAAAGCCACTTTGGAGCACCACATGATGAATTACATGGACATTAAGGGGTTATTCACTTGTGCATAATTTTTGGATACCTCTCTCTCATTTTGGCACTTGGAGGACCTAACATGGCCTTCCAATGACCTCATTTCATAATGACATCATCATTTTGGCCTACTATTAGATGGTCTATTCATAATTTTTGGTGCTACCTGGTGGGCTTTGCACCAAGGACTTATTTTTGCATATTAAAATAATTTTAAGGGATTTAGAATAGAAATTCAATCTCTTAAGGTCTCATATAAATAAAACTAGCTCTCATTGTGGGATAGTGTCATCATCACTTAGATTTCTCTTGTAAAAGGCATTCACACCTTTTTTCTTGGATGAATTTGAGCCTCTTTGATGCATTTCAATATCTTTGGAAGCTAAAATTTTGATCTTTATTAGAGCTGCATATTTTTCTATGGTTGGATATATCTCATTGTCATCTTGTAAGTACTTAATGTTGAATATTTTCTCTTGAGTAATGTCTAATGTATGGAATTGTTTGAACTAGTGAATGTTATTGTTCCCTAGTTTATTGAATATCATTTTATAGGCTATATTGGTTGGAAATTGTACATGCTACTCATTGCATGAACATAGCTCAATGGTTCTAGTGGATGAATTTTCTTTCCTTCCACGAAAATCCATAGATCTTTGGTGGGTAAATGTTAAAGCTTAGTTGCTAGGGAATCCATTCTTTAGCCTCCTTGAATATGTTTTTGGAAAATATTGGATCATTTTATACTTCATAGCCAAGGGAAATAGGCACTGGTCTAAGAGCATTAATGATCACCATCTTTTTTCCATCTCTTTTCTTCTCCCAAAACTTTCAACCCTTCTTCATAGAATGGCTAGCTAGAACATCCTACAAATTTTATTAGAGTGAGAATTTTGTAAAGCCATTTGGATGGAACTCTTAATTTTTGTTTTATTTCGAAGATCTCAAATTTTGTTCGAGATCCCATAGTGAATTCTCCATAAATGTGTGTTCCCTAGGTGTTCCCAAGAAGCATAACCTATTTTTTTTCTTTGGATAAGGTGGCCTACTTGAGGATCATATGAGCCTTGTATTTGGTGGGGTAATTCATTAGAGACCCTCTCTTCTCCCATACCTTGATATAGGGAATATCTTGGAGGAACTTCTCCCATAATTATTCCTAAACCCTAGGTGTAGCATAAGTTATTTCTATGTATCTCTAGAGGAGAAAAAATCTTATCCAAAGTGTCAAAATCATTTCAAAATATTCCTTTGAGGTCCTATTTCACTCTTGAAGTCTTGATTCTAGGCATACCTATCCTCATTGTAAATTTCAAAGTCTAGGTATTGAATTCCATCCTAGGTATTTCTTGGAGAACCCCTTTACCTCATATAAGTCTTAAGCCTTAATTGAGCCTCTCCCTAAATAGTTCTTGTGAAATCACTCCATGCATAGTCATTGGTATATCCATTATAAGTGATTTCACCCTTACCAAGACTCCTCCCATCGGTGAAAGCCCGTAAAGAGCAGAGGACATTGACTTAGGTGACAATGGGTTTCTGTGCCATTGTTTTTTTTTATCTAGTTATTGTCCCATATGTTCCCACTCATAGGGCCCTGTTAGATTGTGTGGAAACATGGTGCTCATAAAGTGTTTGATGAAATTTTTCAATGAAGTAGTGGTTTAGTTGATTGGGTGTAACCATGGAAGTCATCTATGGAGAGGAGAGCATGAGGCTTAGAGCATGTCAAAGGGAAAGGATGGAAACATAAATTTTGGAGCAACAAGAAAAAGCTATAATGTAGTTGATTTTTAAATTACATGTAAATAGTAATATTGTTGTGATACCTAATATGACATGCATTCCCTTATGAAATTGCATGCAAAAATTCACTCAATGAACCTCTGACATAGCACGTGTGTTCGTGGAAACTAAAAAATACCCTTAATTTGACTACATATTATAAAATACCTCTAAAAGTCACATTACTTTAACCCCCTACCAATATGAACCCAATACACCTTGCCAATTTAAAAAACTCCTACTTTCACTAGATATTGTAGGTATCTATTTTTTCGTTAACATTTTTAATACCCCTTTATATTTTTCATTAACTTTGAGCTCATGTTTTTATACATGCCAATATAAAAACCCTTTACCTCCTATTATATGCTCAATATATTATGTGATTATTTACTCAATATATATCCCCCAATATGAGTATACTTAGTATGGTATTTCTCCCCCAGTGAAGCCCCTCTATGAAATTTTCGACAAAGTCTAGTGTTATAACTAGGTGATAGTGGAACGCATGATTAACATATAACCTAGGTATAAACTTTGAGGGGGATAAGGGCTATAGTAAGTAACGTTGAATCACTTAGCGAATTTGGTTGGATTTATTCAAGGAAACACCATGCTAAGGTTCAAAGGGGGAATGTTAGCAAAAATTGACTGAGGGAAAGAGTCAAAGTTGACAGGGTCATTAATGGAGGTTTTGGGGCTCTTGTTTTTTGGTCGCTCATGGTAATTTTCCTGTGAAATTCATGTAATGGAACCTTTAACAGGCTTGAAGGAATTCATTATAATATGGCTAGGGGAGGTGAGGAGTGAAGGCCTACTTGGCTGACTTGGCTAGGGTTTTTGCCAAGGGATCTAATGGAATTCAATTATCGCCATTTTTTCTTTGAGTTAGGGTTTTCCCAAGGTAAAAATTGTGCATATTATGTTTCTATGTTTTCATTTGTTTCATTTTTTTTGGTTTTAAGTTTTCCTCTCAATAAATATTTGCAATATTTTATATCTCTTCAGTCAAATTTGAAGGAAATATATTATATTTCTTTTATTGACCAAAGAAAACAATATACAATTTTACCTATTTGTTTTGATTTTTTTTTGTAAGAAAATATATCTACATTATATTAACAAGAAAAGATTTAGATTCTTTACATCTAAGAGTGAATTCTCTCCCTGTGTGTGAGGAAACCAAAGATGGAAAATGAAAATTAAGAAAACTGACAAACCAAAAGTTGTCTCCTAAGATCCAGCATTACATAGCTATTGCATGAGAAGATAAAACTAGTGTGCATCAAACCATATGGCTCTAAGAGACAGGCCCCCCAACCATCCAAAATAAGAAAACTAAGGAGGTTTGATGAGACACTAGACTGGAATAAGGGAACCAACCTAAAAGTCACCATACAACTGAGGAGGTAAATTCTACCACATTAGAATTGCATTGTTGTCACGTTGGTGTCAAATTGCACCTATGCGCTTGTGCATGCATGCTTCCAGTGTCTATCAGAAGCTCCTCTAGAACATAGGATCCATAAGGACCTGGATGAGGAGGGGAGGGGGGTGCATCAATAACCGAGGAGACTGGAGCATGGTAGGGATTGGAATTGGCCACAATAATACATTGAATGGGTGGACAAGAGGAGCTAATATGAGGGGAATGGGAAGGGGATGGAGTAGGGGAGGAGGAGGAGGGTATGTTTGGCACAAAATCAATGCGAAGGACTGCAGAAAGTCACATGAGAAAGGTGAAAAAAAAACTTTGGTGGGCATGTTAGTGTTAGTATCTACATACTTCCATTAGGGATCAACTTTTCTCTTCGCATTTTCATTTTAGGGGTCCCATACTGAAATTTTTACATCATTTCATTAGGTCATGTCAAACTGATCCACTGATGGTTGTCCTCTCTTCAGAAAATCTAATTTCTCCTTGATAGAGTATACTTTCTGACCCTTCTTTAGGTTGTCTTCAGTTATGGTTTCATGGTCAATTTGCAATCATGCTTTCATTAGGTCATAGGGCATGTTTCATTAGGTCTTAGGGTTTCATTTCCAAGGTCAAGAGCATGATTTAAAAGTGTAAATAAAGGGCAGCAAGGGTATGAGGATAATAAATAAGTCAAGCATGATGGCTAGTAAGTCATAGTCACTATATATTTATCTTTTAAATTAATGTAATTTTCACCTCAAAAACATGTTTTTGAGGTGAAAATAGAGTATTTTGAGTTAATTTGTATTTATTATGTATATTTTAAGTCACTTTATGTAATAAATGATCCTGGCTGCACCAATGCATCTCTCCTTTCTACAAGACAAAGAAACACTGCAAAAATTAGTTCAAGTTGAGCATTATCCACCTGAAAAGAAACAAAGACGGAAAGGCATTAAAAACAGTGTTTTGAAAAAGGTCAAGAAACATTAGAAAGTGGGTTTTTCTAGTGAAAAATCAAAATCTACTCATATATAAGGTGTCACATTTCATTTTGAAGTTCATCATTCTCATTTGGAAAAGAAGGAGTCAAAAATTCAGGAAAAGAGAGGTTGAATGAGTTTTGGGCCAAGGAGAAGTGGTGCTGTGCTTCTCGAGGTTATCACCGCGCGTTTGGAGTAGTGGTGAAGTGTCGTTGTGCTTCTGCAGTTTGGTGCTACACGTTTCAGGTATTGGAGGTGGTTCTACATGTCTAAGCTGGGTGTTGCACGTTGGGAGGTTTCAGCAGTGCAAAATTACATTGTGTGGCACATCTATAGTTAGCACTGCGCGTTGAGTAGCAAAAACCAGAGAGCCTCCAAATTTCATAAAAACTTCCAAAGAACCCTCTCATCTCTCAAACAAGTAAGTGCACTCCCTCTACCTCATCATTGAAATTGAAATTGAAGTGTTTGAAGGAATTTACCATGATAAATGTGAAACCCTAATTTCTCCCTCAATGACCTTCTAGAAACCCTAATCCCCTCTATTTTTCCCACCACCTATCACTAAACCCTAAACCCCTTCCCTACATCACTCCATAAACATCTATACCCCCTCATTCTTCATCCCACAAGTTATATTTTAGAAAGGGCCCAAACCCCTCTCCCTCACTTTCATAATTCATATCCTTCCTGTTATAGACATTTTTGTGCCTTACAGCGTGAAGCATGAAATGTCCATAATCTAAGGGATCCAAAGTCCCTAAACATGTTGTTCCTACCCCTAGAGGAACAAGGTCAGCAAACCACAGCACTGAACAAAAGTTCTCCACCTGAAAACACTCAAAAACAAGGCAATTTTTGATCATGTCAACTGCTCCACTGAGCATCTGCGCTGAATGTCAACTGCTCCACTGTCTACCTGCGTTGAATGTCAACTGCAAAGAAGGCTACCTACGATGGGCGAGTTTGGACATGTGGCACAGTCATTCCTCAAGGTGTCAATGCCCAGGAAGCTTCCAAAATGACACTTGGATCAGGGAATTCGACTGGTGATGAGTAAGAGGTTCTAGATCTCCAAGTGGAAGCAAGAACCTCCAAGTGGACTCAAGAACTAAAGAACAACTGAAGTGAGAGAGGATACTAGTCAGCTTCATGCCAGTCTCAAGCTGACTCATCCTTTCTCCAAAACTCCTATATATAGATCTCTCTCATGAGGTCTAGGGAGGCTGGAATCTTGTGAATGTAAAGAATTGCTGTTGGTTTGAGTTTAGAACTATTGGGTGATTTGCTTTGAAGGAGGTGAAGAGGAGATTTCTTTCTGCTGGGAAGGTGATGCTGGATTGGGCCTCTTATGGTTGTATCACTTCCTGAACTTTACTTCTTCCATTAATAAAGCATTTCAGGTTCTTCTATATGCATGTGTCTCAATGATGTATTGTTATACTTGTGTATTTGATTTATTCTAATCCTTGAATCAATTACGAATGTATGCTTCTGTTATAGACATTTTTGTGCCTTATAGCGTGAAGCATGAAATGTCCATAATCTAAGGGATCCAAAGTCCCTAAACATGTTGTTCCTACCCCTAGAGGAACAAGGTCAGCAAACCACAGCACTGAACAAAAGTTCTCCACCTGAAAACACTCAAAAACAAGGCAATTCTGGATCATGTCAACTGCTCCACTGAGCATCTGCGCTGAATGTCAACTGCTCCACTGTCTACCTGCGTTGAATGTCAACTACAAAGAAGGCTACCTGCGCTGGGCGAGTTTGGACATGTGGCACAGTCATTCCTCAAGGTGTCAATGCCCAGGAAGCTTCCAAAATGACACTTGGATCAGGGAATTCGACTAGTGATGAGTAGGAGGTTCTAGATCTCCAAGTGGAAGCAAGAACCTCCAAGTGGACTCAAGAACTAAAGAATAACTGAAGTGAGAGAGGACACTAGTCAGCTTCATGCCAGTCTCAAGCTGACTCATACTTTCTCCAAAACTCCTATATATAGATCTCTCTCATGAGGTCTGGGGGGGCTGGAATCTTGTGAATGTAAAGAATTGTTGTTGGTTTGAGTTTAGAACTATTGGGTGATTTGCTTTGAAGGAGGTGAAGAGGAGATTTCTTTCTGCTGGGAAGGTGATGCTGGATTGGGCCTCTTATGGTTGTATCACTTCCTGAAATTTACTTCTTCCATTAATAAAGCATTTGAGGTTCTTCTATATGCATGTGTCTCAATGATGTATTATTATACTTGTGTATTTGATTTATTCTAATCCTTAAATCAATTATGAATGTATGCTTCTTGTAGTTTCCCTTTCTTGCCATTTTGCAGGATCTTGGTGTAGCTGGGCCAGTGAAAGAGCAAGGAGCTGGGAGCAAGCAGCAAGGAGAGAAGATTGGATCAACCATTAGAGAAAGACATCGGTTAGTGGATCTCTTTCTCCCCTATTTTACTTTCATAAAGAAGAAATCTTAGATAGCTTTGCTTTGATTGTTGCTGAGGTACTATCACCCTTACAGTGGGATAGGGTCATTCCGTATTGGATACTTTTCCCAACAACAAATTGGCGACTCCGCTGGGGATCGTATCTTGTTGGTTGTTTGTGTTTTTGCTATTCATTTCCTAAACACAGGGAGTACCGAATCGAACTGCATTTGGATCTTTCAAATGCAAAGTAGAGGGCAGCTACTCTAGCTCAGTTTCTGGGCATGTTTATGATTTGAAGAGCTGATCCACAAGGACTCTGAACAGCTCTTAGTGATAGCTTTTCATCCTCCTTTTCATCCTTTAGTGTGTACTTGATTGATAGCTTTGATTTGGCCAAAAACTGTTGATTTTTTAGCAATCTGTGACCCAGAACCTGAGAAAAACAAGAGTTTCTCTCTTCATTGTAGGCACTGTGAAGGCAGTCTGCATTTCATCGCAGGTCCCGAAGGGGCTACCTGCGCTGAATGTCAAACTGACAGTGTTCTACCTGCGCTGAACCAGTGTGGCCTTGTGCAACTGGGGTTCTCTGCTTTCTGTTGCCCTGTTTTCATCCCTGTTTTTGCAGCCTGTTATCAGTCAATGTACCTATCTGAAACCACCTTTCTTTGCCACTATTCTGCCTCGGTTGTATAAAAAAACTGTATTTGTTCTTTGTGTATTTCTTACATCATTTGCAGTTTCCCATAACGAAAGTGAACTAGTCTTGCTGTGACCTCTTAGATCTAGACCTGTGATAAGTGTCGTTCTGATCTTAAGAGTTAGTTTGTTTGCTGTCCATAGCTGATTGAGCTTTTGCTTTCGTCATATGGTTTGAATTTATGTATTTCTAGTGTTCAAACAAGTAAATCTTAAGGTGTCTTTTGATTTTGGACAAAAGCTTGTTTTCTTTCACTTGAAATTGAATTCAAAGTTATACAACAGCTTTCTTTTTGTAGTACATCAACATTAAGAAAGAGAAAAGAAATACCTGCATTGTGCATTTTGCATTTGATAAGTTTGCATGTGGATTTAGGAAAAAGTGCATTAGTGTGTGCTCTATGATCTGTGTGAAAAGATGATGTCTTTCTTTTCCCTCAGTAGTTAAGATTTTCATAAGTTGAAAAGATTGAAAAAGCTTGCTTCTCATCTTTAGACTGCATTTAGGAATTTGTATCATACATCTCGTGGTGAACCTTGAAAGGCAAACTTTAAAAAGATCAACTTAAAATATATTGAATGAACCTAACAACGCTTTGCAACATAACGCTCATCGTAGAGGTCTAGGTAGAGACGTGTTCCGGCGTCGTTAAACATAGTGACTGTCGATCTCGAAGAAGGTGGGTGATTCCTCCTGAGAGTCGGTGGCACTAATACGGACTTGTGCTCCCACGTACCGTCGCGTATATATTGGGAGACCCCTATAGGAACAAAGCCTTTATCCATAGGAAGCCGTGTCGGCTGCCCTACTGATCGCAATGCAGTGAACACAGCATTCACGAAGATCGACCACCCGTACTGTAAAACGTATTCTGTGGTTTTGCGAAAAGTTTGGCACACCCTCTGCATAGATCTCCAGAGTAGTTTCTTTTGGCCTTTTTCAAACTCTATAACTGAAAAAGTCCACCCGAGCATTTGTCACTTCGGGCTCGTTAAAACATCGAAGGAGACTAGAGTCATCTTTAGCTTTTTCTCGACTCTTTAAAACTGAAAAAGCAAGTTGTGTCTAAAAGCGTCTAATAAAATTCATTCAATTCGGAAACACAAATTTCCCCTTTTAATATTTTGGTTGATCGAGTAATCTGCAATCGTGGAAGAAAGTCAATTGAAACCCCTTCGTTCGCGGAGGCTTACGAGTCAACCGTCTTTGTCTCCGGAATCGAAAACAGTACGGACAAAGCGAACTCGTTTAACCGGTTCAAAATCTCCTATAAAAGTTAGAACAAGTGTTCCAACTACATCTGAGGTTCCGGTTACTCCAAACATTTCTGGAAACCCTGCCTCTATAGAAGAAGTTCAACAGCCACAGAAGGACAGTAATACTGATCCTAGTCTGGGGGCAAATACTTGTATAATTGAACCAGTTCCATCTGTAACCGGTCCAGAGAGTTTTGTTCCTCAAACAACTGACGCTGTCGAAACAACCACTTCTTCGGCACCAGAAATATTTTAAGGACCTGACGGTCTTCCTCTTCCACCGGGTTTGATTGCGATAGAGGAAATTGCAGAGGATCCGCAAGGAAGTACTCCAACCCATTTTGGAGTCGGGGTCACTCTATTTCCTTCATCAGAAGTTAATCCACCACAAGTGGAGGTTCCTGTAGAATCGCTAGGCAATCTATTGGATAGACTTAAAATGTCTGAACAACCGTCATCATCTAGGACTGTGTCAAATGACACAGCGACAGCAGAAGCCCCTACCGTCACTCCGACAATGTTTGCCGGCATACCATCTGTCCCAACTAGCTCACAACCGCTAGAAGGAGTCCACCAAGGGACCATTTCGACAGTATGGTCTGTTCCAGTTTGTTCATCTGGGGTAATATCCGGCAACTCTTATGTTGAGACTCGCCAAATTGATCCATTTGGAGGTCAATTTGGGCAATCCAGTCCCCAAGGACAATCAATCCCCTTGAGTTCCGGATTGCTACCGTATGGGGGGCAGTATGCCCTTTCATTACCCCCTCCGGGAGGGTACCCATACGGGAGTTCACAACAGTATTCAGGTTATACTGGAATTGCATCAAGTAGTTGGGTACCTATGCTACCTCAACAACCAAGGGTTGTATATTCTATGCAACAGTGTGTACCTATGACGAACATCCCAACCACACCGGCTATTGTAACAGTGTCAAAGTTCAAGCGATGCCTGTTGCATGTCAACCTCAGGTTGTAATGCAACAACCCCTTAACCTTGGGTCACAACCACAATCACCAACTGGTGGGGCGACACAGGTCCAAACGGGTACAATTACCCCACACCTCGGTCCAACGGTTAGCATAGCACAACAGAACATGGCTTCACAACCTTGGCTAGTGCAATACCAACAACCACAATTCCACCAGGTGTACCAAGGTTCTGAGCAGCAGATCTTTGCGAACAGTGGACAACCGTATATCCAAAACGGTCAAAACCAACCACTTTACAGTGGTCAAGTCCACCAACCGTATCAGTCATACCAACATCAATTACATTATGCTGGTATGCAAAGGCCCACTGCTCAAGCGATTCCATCGTACCCTGGTTATGCTTCACCAAACCTGAATCAACAGTTACCATTCGTGGCGACTTTAGAGTTACCCGATTTACACCGGTTAACCAACGATCCGATTGCTTATGCCCCTTGGTGGCCAGCGATTCCTCATAAACTTCCATCTGACATTCCTAAATTCAATGGAAATCCAGGTGAAGATCCATCGAATCACGTGATGAATTTTCATCTGTGGTGCTCGTCGAACACCCTAAACGACGATTCGATAAGGCTTCGCCTTTTTCAGAGGACATTGACGGGTCCAGCGGCTAAATGGTATATTGAATTACCTAGAGCCTCTTTCGACAATTTTAGTTCCCTAGCCACGACTTTCTTAACCCATTTTCAATTACCGATAAGGTATGAAACGGGAACAGAAATATTAACCAACTTCAAACAGACAACTGCCACCCATATATCTGATCATATACATGAGTGGCGTCGTCGTCGTAGGATGGTGAAAACATATGTTCCCGATCAGCTGTTGGCTGAATGGTTTATAAAGTCGTTACTTCCTGCTATAACGGAAGATGTGGCCAAGGGGGGAGTCGTAACAGAGGAGCAAGTTATCGCTCGTGCACAGTATTTGGACTTAGTTTATACTCAGTCCGACACGCTCTACGACAAAATACCTGACACTCCTAGACCGGAATTTTCAATTCCTCCTCCTCCTAAATCCAATAGTGACTCTCATGCTGTTGATGGCGTGATTGGCACGGAAAACGCGAAATCGATAAAGGCTTCGTCTAAGAAAACCCGTAAGAATTCGGATCAAAATGCAAAAGAAGACATTCTTGCTTCGGAAGTAAATGCCGTATCAGCAGATAAAGGCAAAGAAACCAATCAACCAGGAAGCAAGAAGAAGCAAAACAAAGGGAAGAAGAAGAAACACGGTGAGTCATCCCCTGGAAAAAATTCTTCGAACCCTCCTGGGAAAGGGAAACAAAATTTCCCATGTCAAATATGTGATGAGGAGGATCATTACACAAAGAATTTTCCATTCAAAGCTGAATTAAAGAGGTTCTTTAAAAGTTCCCAAACCTCAGCTGTGTTAACTGATCCATTTCCCAACCCAGGTCAAAATATGGTTGATAGTGGAAATGCTTGCCCGTCGCAAGTGCTTATGTTGTCGGTTTCAAAACAGCAGAATGATGCTTTGATTTCGACAAGGAACAAAGATTATGGGAATCCTTAGCTGTCGAACGACAAAGGTAAAGATCAACCAAGTAGTTCGACAACAACTTCAACCGAAGTTGACCCACCAATAATTCCTGAATTAACAATAAAACCGCCAAAGGGAGTAGTACACAAGTCGACATTTAATCCTCGCGCCAGGGCGGCGCAGCATTATAACATAGTGGAAGATTTGGCCCAATCGCCTTCCGCTATGTCGACTCTTGAGGTATTACAAAATTGTCCATCCCAAAGGCAGGCGTTGTTATCAGCAATTGGTGGGGTTGATCCTAAGGATTCCAATCTTGTATCCTTTGATCACAAAGGATACGATCCTCAGTTACCAGCTCAACTAGCTTTCCTTATTCAAGTGAAAGCCCTCAACAAAACTGTTCACAGAACAATTATTGATGAGGGAGCATCAACATGTATTATGTCGATTAGTTGCTGGAAAACTTTAGGATCTCCAACCTTGTCACGATCTTCCACGAAATTAAAAGCTTTCGACGGAAGGACTTATACCCCGTACGGTATCCTTAATAACTTGAAGGTTGAACTAGGAGGAAAAACAGTAGAAATTGATGTTGAGGTCATCGATGGAAATCTTGACTACAACATCCTACTGGGAAGACCATGGATTTATGCCATGGCAGCTGTCGTGTCGACTTATTTTAGGAAGATCGCATTCCCGTTTGAAGGAGGGATTACGGTCGTCGACCAACAGAACTTCCTCCCTAATGGTTCACAAGTTACAGGAAGCATTCCCATGATCCATGAGAGCAACCGTTCGCTTCAAGATATCGGAGTAGGATTATTGAAAGACCCCACATTGATGGGAACTTTCGCGCTACCACCTCCTATTTACATAGGAAATATACCGTTTGTAGCAACCTGCAACACGATATCTTCCACGAAGGTCGCAAAAGACAATGTCAACATGGATCATGCAGTTGTTTTTCCCCCAAGCCCTTTAGAAATATTGTAGCAATCAATGTTTCAAGCATGGGAGGCGAACCCAAATCAACGCTCGTCAAGCGTTTGGGTAGATAGGTCTAGAGAATATGGTACCTCATTAGATCCTTGGTCGAAAGTACATGGGACTGACGAAGGAATCTTACAATCAATGTTGATTGACGGGGCACCATGGAATGATCACCACCATCGTTCCCTTCTTCCGGAATATGAAGAAGATACTCAAAGTGACCTTTATCACCCTTCAGTTTTTGAATTCCTAACAAATACTGTAAATACGGTGGATTCAGAGCGAAACTTATCCAATATTGAAGAGACTATAGCCATAAATATCTCGACTAAAACAAATGTTGTAGAGAATATTTATGTCGGCAAAGGTTGTTCCTCTTCAGAACTGGAAATATATAACGCTCTTTTTCGCGAATTCAGAGATGTCTTTGCTTGGTCATATGACGAAATGCCGGGCATTGACTCGAGTATCGTTGAACATGAAATTAAAATGTATCCTGATGTCAAACCAGTAAGACAACGGCTTCGGCAGGTGCACCCCAAGAAAGCCGCTGCCATTAAGGCAGAAGTTGAAAAACTTCTCCATGCTAGATTCATCTACCCGGTTCCTCTAACCGATTGGGTATCGAATATTGTCCCTGTTATGAAAAAACAAGGGACAATTAGAGTGTGTGTCGATTATAGGGATGTAAACCAAGCTTGTCCGAAGGACAACTACCCTACACCCTTCATCGACCAGATAATTGATGAATGCGCCGGATGTGAAATCTTTTCATTTATGGATGGTTTTTCCGGGTATAATCAAATAAATATCCGCCCACAGGACCAGTCAAAGACTGCATTTATTTGTCCGTGGGGCACATTCGCTTATCGAAAATTACCCTTTGGTTTAAAGAACGCAGGGGCGACGTTTCAGAGGGCAATGAATTATGCCTTCCATGACATCAAGAAAATTGTTCAACCTTATCTCGACGACCTTCCGGCTCATTCGCGAAAGCGGACTGATCATCCGCAGCATTTAAGAGCGATATTTCTACGTTGCCGACACTACAAGATAAGACTCAATCCACACAAATGTGTGTTTTACGTCGGTTCTGGTCGTTTACTTGGCTTTGTGGTCTCTAAGGATGGGATTCGTCTCGACCCTTGGAAGGTTCAGGCAATCATTAATTTGCCTCCACCTTCAAATTTGCTTCAGATTCAGAAACTCCAAGGGAAAGCGAACTTTCTGAGGAGGTTCATTCCAAATTACGCAGAACTTGCTAAGGGTTATACTCGTCTTTTGAAAAAGGATGTACCTTTTGTCTGGGACCAGGTGGCGCAAGCTTCCTTTGATGCTCTGAAAGATTGTCTAGTAAAAGCATCATTAATGTACGCCCCAGACTATCAAAGAGATTTTAACCTGTATCTGGCTGCAGCAGATACGACCATTGCAATGGTTTTAGTTCAAGAAGTCGATGGAATTGAACATCCTATCTATTATTTAAGTAAAAACTTAAATGATACAGAAATTAAATATTCTTATGTTGAAAAACTAGCGCTTGCAGCTGTTCAAGCGATTCAAAGGTTTCGACATTATGTCCTCTTTCGGAAAACTACCATCTTGTCAGATTGCAACCCCATGACTTATATACTGTCGCGACAGTTGCTGGGGGGAAAATATTCAAAATGGATAGCGATCCTTCAAGAGTTTGATCTGGAATTTGTAAAATCCAAATCAAAGAAAGCTCTAGTTTTCGCAGAATTATTATGCAATCTCCCATCGTCATCCAACGATGAAACATCAGAAGAGTCAATCGTGGATGAAGGTTTGTTTATGATATCTACAAGCGATGAATGGTATGGAGATATCATAGTTTATCTCCAAACCCAAAAATTTAGGCCAAACACCTCTCGCTCCGAACAAAAACGTATATGATACCAAGCAAAAGACTACATGATCGTCGGTGATACACTTTACCGTCGTGGTATCGATACAGTTCTGAGGAGGTGCCTTACCCATGAGGAGGCCGAAAAAGCCCTGAATGAGTGTCATTCAGGCGCGTGTGGGGGGCATCAATCTGGATATGCAACAGCGCAAAAAATCTTACGAGCAGGATACTTCTGGCCAACCATGTTCAAAGATTGCATAACCACAGTCAGAAGTTGCCATGCTTGTCAAATTTTTGATAGCAAAACCAGAAGACCACCCGCACCTTTACAGCCGATAGTTGCTGTTGGGCCTTTCGCCAAATGGGGCATCGATTTCATGCAATGTAACCCCACCTCGACCGGGGGGCATGGGTATATTATAGTCGCTGTTGACTATTTTACCAAATGGGCCGAGGCGATGCCTACATTGGATAACACTGGTGAAACAACTGCCCTTTTCTTTTTCAATCATGTAGTCGTCTGGTTCGGCATACCACAGGCTATAGTTACAGATCATGGGTCGCATTTTCGCAATCACATGATGGTCGAATTAGCTGCCAAGCTAGGGCTATCTCATGACAGCTCTACCCCGTATTATCCGCAATCCAACGGACAAGTTGAAGCAATCAACAAGGTCCTGAAGCGTATGTTGCAAAGGATGATCGGGGTTCATAAAAGAAGGTGGCACCTAATCCTGTACTCAGCCTTGTGGGCTTACCGAACGTCGGTAAAGAACGCAACCGGGTTCACACCTTTTCAACTGGTGTATGGCCTGGAAGCAGTCTTGCCAATCCAGTGCGAAATTTCGTCGCTTAAACTCGCAATTGATCTCCTCCCCGGAACTTCAGAAGAAGAGGCTTGTTTCTTGGAATTAATCCAATTGGATGAAACCCGTCGTGATGCCGCTTTGGCTAATGAAGCCCATAAGAAACGAGTCAAGGCTCAGTTCGACAAAAGTTTCAAACCCCGTGTCTTCTCAGAAGGTGATTTGGTCTTGCTTTATGACCAAGAATCCGATAAATTGGGAGCAGGTAAATTCAAATCCTTATGGATGGGCCCCTATATTGTTAAAAGGGTGTTAGCAAAAGGAGCCTACGAGTTAATGGATTACGACGGAATTCCACTGGCGCAGCCCCGCAACGGGCTGTACCTCAAGCGTTACTATGCTTAAATAGTAACCTGCATTCTTTTGTTGTATTTTGTTTTCGCTAAAGTATTTGTTCTGGTCGAGTGATCCAACTTTTCCATTTGTTGCAGATGTCGAACCTTCTAGAGACATGTGTTGGATATGCCGACGGAGCGAGTCGTAGTTCGCGGAACCTATCCTCCGCAGCCTGGGCCATTTTTGATCCAAGCGGCGAGTTAGTAAGTTTTAGAGGTGTGTGTATTGGGCAATCAACGAATAACATCGCTGAGTATAGCGCGTTGATAGAACTACTCTCTGATGCCATCTCAAGTGGCATACACCGACTAATTGTCAGGCTAGACTCACAGCTCGTAATACTACAACTCAATGGTATATATTCCGTTCGCAATCCAGCTATTTATCGCATGTTCCTAAGGGTTAAGATTTTGGAAAGGCAATTTGATTCAATTCAATATCAACATATTTCCAGAAACTTAAACACATTAACCGACTCATTAGCAAATTATGTGTTAGATAGAAATTTGCGACATTTATAAAAGAGACACATCATCAATGATTGTACATATGGATCATATAACTCAACCAGAATAAAACTCGAAAATCAAAATATATATAAGCTGTTTATAGTTCATACATAATGTTCTGTAACCAAGACAAAAATGGGTCATATGACCTAAAACTCAAAAATGCTAGGGGGCACCCTAGCCTAGTGGTGCTCATGATAGCACGTCACGGCCTGTGCAATCATGCGCAAGAGACGAGTCCATCGTCTAGGCACGCCAGTAGTATGCCGCTGCAGCTGTAAAGGTAACTCATCGATCCGTACATCCGGAATACCGAGAGTAAGGCTCTCAACCTGCTCCTGCACAGCTGTAAGGGTCTCAGTATCGTCAAGGTTGCGAAGAATAACTCTCCTAGCAGGCTCCACTGCCGGGGCAGCAACTGGCGGTCTCGGACGAACTGCTGGACGGACAGGACCAACATCTGCATGCATCCAAGAGTATGATTAAAATTCTTGATAGAATAAAGCACAACAACATTATGAATAAAACAATAAACAGTGATGTGGTCAAAGAGTTTACCAATAGCGCCCCACTGTTCGCCATCCGGTAACACCAAATCTGGATCACCTCGGAAATCCATACCCACATATGGATACTCGGAAAAGACCATCTCCTGGCGCTCGAACCACCTGAAGAAGGCTTCAGTGAATGTGATCTGAGGTTGACCAGCATGCCTAGACATGTGATCGACCCACCTCTGCATGCGTGGCTCGGTCGGAGAAGGCAAGTCGAGTATAATATACTGAGGCTGCATCAGTGGGATTTTCTCCAAGGCGAAGGCGGTCAGGATAGAACCAAATCCAAAGTTCTTCAGCTTCCCGTCCTTTACCTTGGTCAACTGACTTTTCATCTAAACAAGTACTGCATCACACCAGTTGAATACTTTCGGTTGGAGACACTCCAAGGCGTGCTGCACATAAGATCTGTTGGCAACATGTAGAGCTGCGCTACCGGCCATCCTACCAATGGTATACAGAATGGACCTGAGAGACCTGTCAGTAATCTCACGGATAACAACCTTGCCGTCTCTGCTCGGCTAGGAACCTTCCCTGCAATACTGGTGGACATAATCTCTCACGGAGTCAGTCCCCCGGGCCGTACCTGACAAAGAAATGGGGGCACCTCGCCTTGACAATCCAGTCAAGAAGTAAATGTCCTCTATGGTCAAGGGGATGGACTTTCCCCTAATCTGGAATACTTGGTTAATGGGATCCCAAGCATCAAGCATATACTGCAGCAAAGTAATCTGTGCTCTCATGCTAGAGATACGAAAAAACTTCAGCAGGCCACAGTTCCGCAGCGCGTTCACCGTGACAGGGTCATGGAGGGCAATCATGTCCTCCTCTTCATGTTCTTGTTCTCGCCATGTAAGGGACATTTTGTTCAAAGTTCCCTGCAAAGCAAACAAGAGAAGGAGTAAGTTCCTGAATTTGATGAAAAACTGGCGAAAATTCATCAGAAAATGTGCTGAAAACTCAGTTTTCTGAGCCCAACGCAGGCAGAGAGTGTCCCACCTGCGTTGAAGGTCAGGCTGCCTTAAGGCAGCTTAACATTCAACGCAGGTTTCGAATGGGGAACCTGCGCTGAAGTTAGGGCGCCCTGGCAAAACCCCTGAGGCTCAGAAAAGCTGGGAAACAGGCACAAAACTGGAAAAGGAAACCATGAAAAGAAAGAGCTAGGGTTTAGCTCCTACCTGGTCCAGACAGCGCTGAAAATCGTCCGCAGAATCTCCCGGAATCAGCTGGTGAAAATCAAGGGGGAAGAGGCACCTCCAGAGCTCCAACAAACCAAATGCAAATGAAATGGTAAAATGAGAGGTAAAAACACCTTTTAATGGCTTTTTACGTAGTTCAAAGCGAAATATTAGGGTTATAATCTCATTTTCATGCAAATATTATTCATTTCTAACAAGGTTTGTTGCAGCAATTGAGAATGCAGTACTATCCTTGAAAAGAGAAAAGCTAGTAATGGTAAAAAATCAAAATTTGACCATATAATCGAGCAGTTTTAGCATAAAGTTCATGCTCGTTAAAAAATAAACGCAAGATCCGAGCAGTTTTAACGCGGTCTTCATGCTCGTTAAAAAATAAATAAAAGCAGTGAGCAATGTTTCCTCCAGAGTTTAAGCTCATTTTTAAATAAAAAATGAACCTATCCCGGTAAATAACCACTGTGATCGTAAATTTATCAGCCATAAGAAGCCTTGGTCGTGTTTGCACCTGCCACCTCCACTTTCATTTGGCCGATCGTTCACCTCCATATGATTGTTTACCCATTTTGAGGAACAGCTGCGAAGAGTGATTTCACCTAGCCATCCTTGTGACACTGTCGTGATTGGAAAATTCCAACCTGTACCTGGAATCAGTTGCTATCCCTGTTTATCACTCGTTCCTCAAAAGACGAGTCTTCTTTAAGCTCTTTTCAACTGACTCGTAAAATATGAAAAGATTGCCGAGTTTTGGCCTTCCAGCTCGTTAAAGGACCGGAAGAGCTATCCCTCCTCTAGATTTTAATCTTTTTGGACCTGAGGGATTATTGCACAAAAAGATCGAGCGCTTGTTTTGTTCGGCTCGTTAAAGATATCGAAAACTCATCCCTTTTGTATTGTTTTATACTTTTTCGGACTTAAGGGATTAGATGACGAAAAAGGAATTTTGGAGTTGACTTTATGTACCTTTTCAGACTCTCTAAAAATGAAAAGGGTCGATTTTTCCTTGTCGTTAGACTCGTTAAAATGATTAAATAGCGACAAACTTGTCTTTAGACGAGAACGAGTTTCCCTATCGCTAGGCTCGTTAAAACATAGCGATGGGCTTGCCCGAAGGGCAGGTTATAGAACAAGCATATGTTATCCTCCTCAAGCTTGACAAAAATAAAGAGGTACTGGTCAGAAATGACTGGGGAAAAATTGGGAGAACCTCAAAGCTTTAATGGTACCAAGTCGCTCTTGAACATGACACTTTTGCTCCGTACCACATCGGGTTGGGTTGTTTCATTCACCGGCCTCATCACCATGGTCTCGCCAAACCATCCATATTTGGGGTAATGCTACCGATCCATCGCATCAGTGTCGTTATATGTTCAAGAGATGTTGTTCAGAAAGAGTCAACCGTGTCCCATCCACTACCATACATCATCTTTCATCCTTTCATGACCGCCACCCTGAATCATATTTCACAGATCGTTTTCACCTTCATCACAATCATTAGCTCCGTGTCAACTGATGTGGGATTCATTAAGGCCCTCCTTTGACGGATCGCTTCTTGTCGACTTCAGCTCATTATCCAAGAAGTTGATCTAGGAACAACCCCCTCAGTACTTTGAAGCTTGCATGCCTCAATGGCAAGTTTCTCACTTCCGGCGACAGGTATACATCAATGACCTTCGACCGAAAGATTTTGCGTGGTGTTCGATGCCAAGTCCTTTGTTCACACCACGTGGATTGTACTGTCGTACCTTGAGGGTCATCATCATTATCGGTGATTCCTCTCGCGCTTGTTAACGGTTTACATCATTGACCGGTAATCAAGCGATGTCTTTCCATGTTCGACTTCAGCGCAATTCTCACATGGATCGACTTGTACTTAGAGTGAAGATCGGATGAGTTTGAAGACCCCGGATCTAGTTTCATCCATCCGGGCTGCGATATATATTCAGGAAATAAAGACATTGACATGTGCAGCAGATGATCATCCTACTCAAAGGATGATAATTTCAGCAGAGAATTATCAGTCTACCATCAGACGATTGTCTGTTCTATGTACAGAAAAATGTATTTATAAAGTTGAGCATGGGAATGCTCGCCTCAGCTAGATCATGAAAGCAGTATGAAAAATAATGTATTGTATTGTATCTTATTACAGGTCACCTCTCAGCGATTGAATGAACTTCGGATCCTCCTAATAAAGCATTTCACCCGATAAACGACCTCATACTTTAGGGGGCAACTGTTATAGACATTTTTGTGCCTTACAGCGTGAAGCATGAAATGTCCATAATCTAAGGGATCCAAAGTCCCTAAACATGTTTTTCCTACCCCTAGAGGAACAAGGTCAGCAAACCACAGCACTGAACAAAAGTTCTCCACCTGAAAACACTCAAAAACAAGGCAATTCTGGATCATGTCAACTGCTCCACTGAGCATCTGCGCTGAATGTCAACTGCTCCACTGTCTACCTGCGTTGAATGTCAACTGCAAAGAAGGCTACCTGCGCTGGGCGAGTTTGGACATGTGGCACAGTCATTCCTCAAGGTGTCAATGCCCAGGAAGCTTCCAAAATGACACTTGGATCAGGGAATTCGACTTGTGATGAGTAAGAGGTTCTAGATCTCCAAGTGGAAGCAAGAACCTCTAAGTGGACTCAAGAACTAAAGAATAACTGAAGTGAGAGAGGACACTAGTCAGCTTCATGCCAGTATCAAGCTGACTCGTCCTTTCTCCAAAACTCCTATATATAGATCTCTCTCATGAGGTCTGGGGGGGCTGGAATCTTGTGAATGTAAAGAATTGCTGTTGGTTTGAGTTTAGAACTATTGGGTGATTTGCTTTGAAGGAGGTGAAGAGAAGATTTCTTTCTGTTGGGAAGGTGATGCTGGATTGGGCCTCTTATGGTTGTATCACTTCCTGAACTTTACTTCTTCCATTAATAAAGCATTTGAGGTTCTTCTATATGCATGTGTCTCAATGATGTATTGTTATACTTGTGTATTTGATTTATTCTAATCCTTAAATCAATTATGAATGTATGCTTCTTGTAGTTTCCCTTTCTTTCCATTTTGCAGGATCTTGGTGTAGCTGGGCCAGTGAAAGAGCAAGGAGCTGGGAGCAAGTAGCAAGGAGAGAAGATTGGATCAACCATTAGCGAAAGACATCGGTTAGTGGATCTCTTTCTCCCCTATTTTACTTTCATAAAGAAGAAATCTTAGATAGCTTTGCTTTGATTTTTGCTGAGGTACTATCACCCTTAGAGTGGGATAGGGTCATTCCGTATTGGATACTTTTCCCAACAACACTTCCCTTCATTTTCCAGTCTACCAAAATACCTCACAAGGTCATCTCCCGTTCCCTCACTCCTAAATCACTCTTACTCATTCCCTTCATCCCTATTCTTGGAGTGTACAGCCTAAAACATTGCAAACATGGACAGAGAAGACTGAGACTATGAGGAGGAGGAAAACATAAGCAATGACAGTTCGACAGATAGACATCAACATCATAGAAACCCTTTTATGAAACCAGCTCACAAAAAGATAGAAAAGATAGATCAACGCCTTAGAATTCAGCCTCTTCGAGGGGGAAACCTCCTTTACATTACACAAATGAATGATTCTTTGATGATTCAAATGACAAAACCTACTTTCTATATATAGGAGTCTAAGGAGTCACAATATAACCCAGCCGACCTAACAATAATAATGTAAAGGCACATAAATAACAATAGAGGGATTCTATGGGGCACAGTAATAACAATATGAGGACAATAGGGGCACAAAAATATTAATAAGGTACATAACTACAATAGTAATGGGGTGATCACTAGTATTATAGGGACCTAACAAAACCACACAAGGGAGGCAGAACTATTGGGGAAGAGCCATCAAACCTCAGAGAATTGCAGGCCTCTCAGTTAGCTGTCACTTGTTTCATACATCTAGGGTGTTATGAGTTCTGTGAGCAGGTAGAGAGAGTTCAAAACCATCCTGAGCTCACCGGGCTTTTTATAGCCAATCTTCAGGACAATAGGGTGACTCTTGTTGGGGTGACATTCACAGTCTCACCCTCTATTATTGCAGATGCAACCAAGATTCCGAATGTAGGGGAGAAATGGTACAAGGCACAAGACCTGGATGAACATTATTATGAGACTTATATCAAACCCAGGTACAAAAATGAGGTGAAAAGACTTTTTCCTTTCAGATTTATTGAGGAAAAGTATGCCCCCATGATGAAAATCATCATGAAATATTTTACTTGTGAGGGCAGATTTTCTAGGTTGTACACCTATCACATAAGGGCTCTCATGCATTTTACCAGGGTGAGGATGTTAAACCTCCCGTATTTCTTGTTTAGGAATATTGAGAAGATGGACCATTTTGTGCATAAAAAGCCATTCCCTCAGCAGATGAGCAGTCTCTATCATTATTCCCTGATCAAGATGATTATGCTTCATCATCTTAGCCTCCTCAACATCTCTTCGGAGACATTTACTGCTCATGACATCTTCAGGGGTCCTCAAATTCCTCCACCAGTGTCTCAAGAATCAGGAGGACCTTCTAGGGGTGCTCTAGTGAAGACTGATGAGAAGGCCAAAGAGACTAAAGATACTGAGGTGCCCAGGACCTACATGACATACCAGTGGGGCACGAGGAGATTGTTTGCAGCTAATAGGAAAGTGTTTTCTCCATAATATGTGGAAGGGGCCTTGCCTTCTTCATCAACTCATAGGAAAATGCTAGCTCCACAGGATGTGGAAAGGGCTTTGCCTTCTTCATCAACACAACAGGTACAGGTGCAACAGCTGCACAAAGAGAAAGAAAAGATTCTGGAGGAAAGTTTTGATGATGAGGAGAAAGAGAGAGACTTTTATTTGATAGAGCATGATGAGCTGAAGAAGCATTATACTTGTCATGGCATGGAAACAATTGACTTAGAGGCTCAAGATGAAGAAACAATAAAGGACATCATCATATAGGAAAAGGAGGCTCAAGTCCAAGCATTGATGGAAAATTTGGAGAGAGCCAAGTATATAATCACATATTTGGAACAAGAGAACAAGAAATTGGGTGACAAGTAGGTCTTCATGGACCTAGAACTTCTCAAGGTAAAATGACAAGGTGACAAGGAGGCACTGGTCACTTTGTCTCCTATTAAGAAGGAAATAGAGAATGATAGTGAGATTTGGCTTGAGAGAGTCAATTTTCACCTATAGAAGCTGTTGTAGAAGGCCAGTAGGGACAATCATATTATCAGGCACATGGCCTACCATTACAGGACCTGAAACAAAATTTGCCACATGAGGGTCAAAAAGATGAAAGCTAGGCTAAGGTGGGATCTAAAGGGCAAGAAAGAGGAGGATAGGCTTATGTTTATTGCTGAATCTTCCTTGGCCCATAAAGATGCTTGATGGTGGTGCTTCTCACCAATTTTGGTCAAGTTTGGAGGAGATTTTGCATTTTGCAAATTTTGGAAATTGCACACACAGAAAATCTGGCTCAACACGCAACGCCACTGGTGCTACTATTTTCCTAGGGGCATCCAATGGAAAAATGTCTTGCATTTTTAAATTCATAGCGATGATTACATGCACCTTATGGATTTTCTAAGTTTTTGGGGTAGAACTAGTCCACCAAAAGGTCAAAAAACACCCTAAAAATGACCTTTTTGCCACTTTTTGGACACACAGAAGCAATCTTGGGAGAATCAAGTTATGAGGGGCCAAATAAGCTTCAAATTAAGAAATTTTAGGTTTCCTCGAAAGTAGAATTTTATACCTTTCTAATGAGCTATCATGAGCTCAATTTGGATGCCGGGAAGGCTTCCAAAAAGGACCTGAAAGTGGCACTACGCATTGGGCCAATGGCGTTGCGCATAGGGAAAATTTTGCACACGATGGCTATTTTCCTATGTTTTACTGTGTTCATGGATTTTATCTCATGGAATATGTTTTAATGATGTAAATTATAACTTGGCTTGTAAATATGATGGATAATTAGTAGTAGAGGGTAGATTCATTACATTAAAAGTCAATTTGAGTTCAAATGAATTAGTTTTTCACTTTTAGAGGCAAGTTGTTAAGATGCCTATATTCCTATTTCTTGTTCAATGTTGGTTATATTAGCTCCTCATCTTAGGGATTCGAACCCTAAGGATGGGAGGATTTTGAAACAATGCCTATATCTTCTTCTTCCTTCTCATTGTAGAGGGTTGGACTCAGTTGGATGCTCATACCTTCATTGTACATCATTTTGGAGCAGTTTAGTAGGAGATTAATAAGAATTGTAGCTATTTTTCTGGGATCCATGTGGTATGGAGTTTTAGTACAGTTTCTTCTCTTGTGATCATATGTTAGTATGTTTTGTGTATTTCGTTAATCATTTCATTGCTTCTAAGTGAATGTTTTCAAGTTGATAGGAAAAATTCATTACATCACTGCTCTGCTTTGGGGAAATATTCACCATTATATGTTTTCTACAGTTTGGGAAGGATCTATGGTAATCACATGCTCTTCCTAGCCTCTCACCAGTCTTAAAACATCTCACCCATCAAGCCCTAGAGTGCTAAACCTTATACCTACCTTTCCCCATTGAAAACCCTCCAATTTTGACCTCATTCCCTAGTCCTAAACTGTCCAGCTCCTCCTGATCCAGCAAAACCCCTTCAAAATCCAAGAAAAACTTTGTGCTACTATACCTAGCCTAAAATAATTTTCTTGATCCAGTCATCTTGGTTGAGATACTTATGGAGAGAGCCCTCTCCCGGCCTAGTAGGGCTAGCTACTTGGCTAAGCATGGTTTGTGGTTACCCTGGCATTGCCCTCATTTAGCCTGAGGTTTAATCCAGGTGATAACAGGGTAGAGAACTAAACATTAAATTCAAAGGTGAGAAGCCTCAATTAAGCCCTTCCTTGAGCTATCATTATAGGCGGTTGATGAGAGCTGAGAGTGTTGAACATCCTCTATGAATCTTTGCCTCCTCCATTGAAAGTATCTCCCGACGAATGGAATCAGGAACACCATAATCAAACATGACAACAATGGGGGCATCATCAAAGGTTCTGGGGAGATGCCCTTGACCTCTAGATCTACTAATGTGTGGGCCCCTCCCCTTGTCATGGTTCATGGTAAGATGACACGAGAGCATAGTTGCAGCGAAAGCGCTAAGGAGAATGATAGAAGGTGAATAGATAAGAGAGAAAGGAATGTTCATGGTTAAAATATGTTTATTGCTAGGGTTTGGGAGTGGAGGAGACAAGTACGGAGATAACTGGAGCCCGAGAGGAAGTGTAAAGGCTAGTTCTTCTACTTGGTGAGGGATATGAGCCAAGTGGAGGCAATTGATGAAGGGCCTTGGGAAGTGTACCATAGGACTCTGGGGCATCAATATGTGGGGAAATTTTACGTATTTTTTTATTATAGGCACAAATCATTCAAATTCCTCTAATCGTTTTCCCACCAAAAATGGGTTTGACTCATAGGGTCTTCATTGGGGGAGAAATACCATACCATGTGCATTCATATTGGGGGATATATAGTGAGCAAAAAATGACATAATATATTGAGCATATAATAGGGGGTAAAAGGTTTTTATATTGGAGGTATAAAAATGGAGATCAAAGTTAATGAAAACATATGAAGGGGTATTGTCGGCAGGATAAGTCATTCTTGTGGATAAGACCGACCTCCCTAGTATCTAATGATATCTAGCGACAAGCAAACCAAACAAATTCTATCTTTCTCTAAATATGCAATTTATAGATAAAGGCAAACAAGTGTTTTAGGCCTACCTTGGGTCCAGTGCAAGTTTGTAGAAGCCACGCTCCTTTGATCCAAATGAGCTTCCTTGTAAAGAATCTGCAAACACAAACAAGCACACACATTAAATAGCACCTGAAAAGCCAATATAATAAAGCATACTTATCATGATGATCAAAGAATTCATGAAACAAATCACATAAGACAATTTGTTGAGAAAAATGAATCTGATTGTATTAACTTTAATCAAAGAAGAACTTTACAACCTTAGTGCCTTGATGTTGTACAAGCTCCTCCCAGGGTCCAGCAAGAATCTCCTCTACTTTGAAAAGTTTCACTCTCTTCCCAATGAATCCAAAAAGGCATGTAATCTCTCCTCTCAAGATTAACTAGGAAGTCTCAATTCCAACAACATTTACCCTCAAAAATGTTCAACTTCTAACCTCCCTAGCAACTAGCCCAATGCCTTAATTTATAGTGCAATGGAGGGAAGTTACTAGGTCCACCTTCAAAGGGATAAAGCCCTCCTTCAAAGGGATAAGCTCCTCTCTGATCCAGGTGGATATTGGTGGCCACTTGCCAAGTCCACCTGGACCCCCACCATTGTTTCTCTCAGCATTTTCAGTTTCCTTAATTGTAGCACAACTTACTATTTTTAGCAGTTTTTCAGGTCCTGAACTTCTGGAGCCGTTTTGAGGCCCTAAACGACGTTTTTTGGGAAATATGGGGGCAACATGGGTCCATGGACCGATGTTTCCCTTCCCAAAGTGGTAATGCTCGGATAGATCTTTCTAACGAGCTATTGTACGCGTCAAACGGAGATCGTATGCCAAAGTTACGACCCCGGGAAGTTGATGTACCAATTTACCCAATCGGGGCCCACAATTTGGTGTTTCATCTCCTAGGGTTAGGTTTTGGAATGTTAAGGGTTTTCCATTGTTTCTCAACAATAAATAGGCCTTCGAACCTCATTGTAACACAGTTCAGAGGCATGTAGCCACCACATCTCTTCTCAGAGATAAGCTACCATCGCCCTAACTGGTTTATTTCTATTTCTGGTTGTAAGCATATTTCAGTATTTTCCATTAATGAAATGAAGTATTATTTCCATTGCATATTTGTTTACATGGTTATCTCTGTAATTTGTTGCGTTCCTGTTTAAATATGGATCAGTGGTATCAGAGCGGTCTGCTTTTTCTCTGTTTTTCTTTGCATTTCCCCAACAAGGTCGGGATATAAGGAGTTAGGGCTTGAACTGGTCGAACCTTTACAAGACCAGCCTTGCAAATCCCGACGGCCTCCCATGGCGGATGAGATGAAAGACGAGGGGGCAGGAGATCCCATCAAAATCTTGCTCGAAGAAGCCCTCGAGCAACAACGGAACGCGATGATGGATAGCTTTGCTCAGATCCTTTAGCAGTTACCCACAAGCGACGCATCGGCTTCTAGCAGCTACTCTGGAAACGCCACGCCCTTTAAGGTACAAGTTAATTTTGAAATCCCCATATTCGAGGGTCAGATAGATGTAGATGCCGTAGATAAATGGTTAAATCTGCTAGAGGGTTATTTTTCTGTTCATGAATTTTCGAGTCGAGAAAATATTGTTTTCGCTCTTCTCAAAGCAGCCCCCCACGTCAAGGACTGGTGGGAAACCTACTGTGAGCAGAAGGATGAAAGTACTGGCTCACTATTTTCAGCCGCACCCACCTGGAATTCATTTCGGGATGCCATCAAGGAGCAGTACTACCATGTCGGAAGCTATGAGGATGAATACATAAAGTGGACCACACTGCGGCAGGGAAGGGACCAAGACATGCCGGATTTCACCAATATTTTCCATACCCTTCGCACAAAGTTGGGTATCAAGGATTCGGAGCAACATTTGATACTCAAATACCGTGGCTGCCTACACAAGTACATCCAAGAAGAAATACAATTCCTGAACATCTCCTCGCTCGACGCAGCATACCGATATGCCGTCAAGGTCGAGCAGAAGTTTAAACAAAAGAAGCGAGACTTTGGATCTGCGAATCCAAAGCAGGGGAAAGGTTCCCCTAAACCATAGAACAAAGGACAAAGCCAAGGCGGGACAACCCAAGACAACCTGCCGAAGCTGCAAGCAAAGAACAGCGCCGCGAAGCCGAAAAAGGACACTGGAAAATGGTGTGAGTTCCATAACAGCTCCACTCACAACACAAGTGAGTGTCGGGCCAAGCAGTCACTGGTGGCTGAGCTAAAGGTTTCAGAATCAGATGCATGTTCCGACTCTGAGTTAGAACCCGATAAGGGAAATGACAAAGGGAAGCAGATCATTGATGCGGATCCCAACGCCATTGTTGCTACCGTCAAGATCCAGAAAAATGAACCCGACGATCCAGAGGAGGAGGAGCGTCTCTTCGACTCCCAGATGTGGGTAAAGGGCTCCCCGATACAGTTCATTGTTGATAGCGGGAATCAAAAGAACCTCATTTCGACAGAGGTCGTGAAGCGGTTGGGCTTACCGACCACAACACATCCACAACCATACACCATTGGGTGGCTTCACCAAGGACGAGATCTTCGCGTGAGCCAGCAGTGTCGCCTTCCATACAACATCAAGCCCTTCACGGATGAGGTATTGTGTGACATTGCTCCCCTTGAAGTTTGTGATGTATTATTAGGACAACCATACTTGTGGAAGCGACATGCTGTGTATGAATCAAGGCCCCGTGCTGTTATTATTACATTGGGAAATAAGTTGTACAGGATACCAGAGGTAGCACCACCTACCACCATCTCTTTGATTACTGCAAAACAATGCAGTAAGATCATTTCCAAAACCAGAAAATTTGTTTTCCTGATGATACGCCCTCAAGGAAAGAAGAAGACGGTGGTCGCGGCCACCAAACGGGGTCCCTCTGCACGACAACTACAGATGAACAAGGTTGTGGAGGAGTACGAGGACATCTTCACCTCCCCTGCAGGGGTTCCTCTGCACTGTCAGGTCAAGCACTCCATCGATCTGACCCCAGGTGCGCCGCTACCCAATGGACCAATTTATCGGTGCTCCATTCTAGAGAACAATGAAATCAAGAGGTAGATTCAGGAGCTCCTACAGAAAGGTCACATCCGTCCGAGTTCATCGCCTTGTGGGAGCCCGATCGTGTTGGTACAGAAGAAGGATGGGACGTGGAGACTCTGTATTGACTATCGGGCGCTGAACAAGATCACTGTCTGTAATAGGTACCAGATCCTATGGATTGATGACCTCCTGGACCAACTAAAGGGGGCGAAATATTTCAGCAAGATCGATCTGAAGTCAGGATATCACCAGGTACCAATCGAACCCTCTGATGTGTGGAATACTGCCCTCAAATCCAAGGAGGGCCTTTTTGAATGGTTGGTTATGCCTTTCGGATTGACGAATGCTCCTGCAACCTTCATGAGGCTAATGGATGACATCTTGCGGCCATTCACCAACTCCTTTGTAGTAGTATACTTGGATGACATTCTGATCTTCAGCCAGAGTTGGGAAGAGCACCTCCACCACATCCGATAAGTTCTCCAAACATTGCGACAACACAAGCTATGTGCTAATTTGGAGAAATGCACTTTTGGCATGACCCAGGTTCAGTATCTGGGATACATCATTGATGAACAGGGGGTGGATGTCGATCCAGCCAAGATCCAAGTCATTCGGGATTGGCCATCTCCAACCACTCTAACAGAGCTCTGCAGCTTTCTAGGTCTTGCCAACTTCTACCGCAGGTTCGTGTTGGGGTTTTCTCATATTACTTGGCCCTTGAGTCAAGTCACCAAGGGAGGGGCGAAAGCAAAATTCTTTTGGTCTGAATCTCAACAGAAGGCATTCATGGAGTTGAAGGATCGCCTCTGCACGGCACCAGTGCTCGCGTTACCAGATTTACAACAACCATTTGAGGTCGAGACAGATGCCTCTGACTATGCTATTGGGGCAGTCCTTACTCAACATGGACATCCAGTGGCATATCACAGTGAAACACTTTCAGACACAGTCTGGAAGTACCCCACTTATGATAAAGAGATGTATTCCATTGTACAGGCCTACCGACAATGGAATTACATTTTGGGGAAGGAAACGGTCATCCACACAGACCATCGACCCCTGCAGTTCATACAGACCCAAGGGAAATTGCAGAATGATCGCCATCAGAAGTGGTCTACATACCTGCAACAGTTCCACTTGAATATCAAGTATAAGAAGGGCAGCACCAATAATGTTTCATATTGCCTCAGTCGACCACCGATCATGGCGTTAACCACCGTGCTCAACTCTTGTGGGCACGAAACTTCTGATTGGCCACTTCTCTACAAAAGCGACCCAGAATTCGGCCACACATACCAGACACTCTTGGAGGGTCGGCATGTTCCATATTTTCACCTCCAGGATGCCCTATTATGCCACCTAGGTCACCTTTGTGTTCCTTCAAGCGAGCGTGCCAAGATGATTTGGGAAGCACACTAAAGTCGGGCTGATGGGCATTTCGGGGTCGAGAAAACAATGGCAGTACTGCAAAATTATTTCTATTGGCCGAATCTTCGACAGGATGTTGGGAAGTAAATCAGATCCTGTACTGCCTGTGCCATTTCCAAACTGACCATTACGAAGCACGGCCTCTATACCCCGTTGCCTACCCCTAGTCGACCTTGGGAATCCATCTCCATGGATTACATGTCAGGCCTTCCTTCCACTAAGCACGGAAATGACTGCGTTTTTGTGGTCGTCGATAGGTTCTCGAAGATGGCCATTATGGCGGCCTGCAAGAAGAATATCACAGCAGAAGCCACTGCTAAACTCTTCTTTGAACGAGTGTGGGTGCACTTTGGGATCCCACAGTCTATCATCTCAGATCGGGACAGTCGGTTCCTCAGCACATTTTGGTCCAGTCTCTGGTCAATGCTGGACACCAAACTCACGAAGTCCACAGCCTTCCATCCTCAAACTGATGGCCAGACAGAGGTTGTCAATAGGATGATTGTGCACATTCTGCGCATGTAAAACTCAAAGCATCCGCGCACATGGGACGAGAGCCTCCCCTATGTTCAACACAGCTACAACCGAGCTCTTCACAGCTCCACTGGCCATATCCCTTTTCAGGTGGGTTTGGGATTCCAGCCACTATGCCCCATTGATGTGGCCATGCCACTTGCAGCTACTCACATAAATTCAGCTCATGTCTAGTCCAAAACAGATAAGGCCGCCAACTTCATTGAGCGCATCCAACATATTCGCCAGCAGGTCCATGACATTCTTGAGAAATCAAATGCCAAGTATAAGCAGCGACATGATCAACATCGAGTGCCACACAAGTTTCAGGTGGGCGACAAAGTCTGGTTGCATTTGCAAAAGGAATGCCTTACTGGAGCCTATCGGAAATTGAGACCACTCCGATATGGTCCTTACACCATTACTAAGGCTATGGGAGACAATGCATTTGAGCTCAGCATTCCCCCATTCCTTGGCCTGCACCCAGTGTTCAATGTGGACCGCCTTCGGCCATACTTTCCACCATTGCTAGACACATCCGACATTGCAGAACAACTCAAACCCACATAATTAAATCCAGATTGCATGGAACAAGCTACAACTGATCGGATCATGGACACACAGATCAAGAACACTCGCCAACAAAATATCCAACTGTATCAAGTTGTCAAAGCAAGCCAACTCCTTCAGCAGGGCAAGTGGCTCACCAGGGAACAAGTTCAGCAAAAGTTTCCTCATCTCATGGAGGAACTCAACGCAATGGGGACCATTGCTTCCTAAGGGGGGAGGAATGATCCAGGTGGATATTGGTGGCCACCTGCCAAGTCCACCTGGACCCCCACCATTGTTTCTCTCAGCATTTTCAGTTTCCTTAATTGTAGCACAACTTACTATTTTTAGCAGTTTTTCGGGTCCTGAACTTCTGGAGCCGTTTTGAGGCCGTAAACGACGTTTTTTGGCAAATCTGGGGGCAACATGGGTCCATGGACCCATGTTGCCCTTCCCAAAGTGGTAGTGCTCGGTTAGATCTTTCTAACGAGCTATTGTACGCGTCAAACAGAGATTGTATGCCAAAGTTATGACCCCGGGAAGTTGATGTACCAATTTACCCAAACGGGGCCCACAGTTTGGTGTTTCATCTCCTAGGGTTAGGTTTTGGAATGTTAAGGGTTTTCCATTGTTTCTCAACAATAAATAGGCCTTCGAGCCTCATTGTAACACAGTTCAGAGGCATGTAGCCACCACATCTCTTCTCAGAGATAAGCTACCATCGCCCTAGCTGGTTTATTTCTATTTCTGGTTGTAAGCATATTTCAGTATTTTCCATTAATGAAATGAAGTATTATTTCCGCTGCATCTTTGTGTACATGGTTATCTCTGTAATTTGTTCCGTTCCTGTTTAAATCCGGATCACTATCATCAAGGGATTAGCTCCTTTAGTTTTGGGATGCATGAACCACCTAGGAGCGAACCATCCACGTCAAGATTCCTTCTAGAATCATCCAGAATTAACCACAAGTGAGTTTTTAAGAATAAACTTGCGCCTTTTTTACTTTCACAGGGGTCCGCACCCACTCCTTTAGAGACAGAGCGGGTAGGTCCGCAGGTAACATGACCATGGGGTGTGGGACCGCAGGTAACAGTAACAGAAAGTGCGGAACCAGAGCTTTATTGATTTTTAAGGACTTTCTCTCATTTTTAAAGCTTGACATGAAGAGATGAGGTTTGAGACTTGCTAAGGAGGACAGTATGAATGATGATAGACCCATACTGGCTGCAAATAGTCATGGTGACAATATTTTGTGTAACAGATTGCCCCCTAAAGTGCGAAGTCTGTAGTAGATGAGGATTTAATTTATCATCTAAGAAGAGTGAAGTGCTTTATCATTTCGAGGATCATCTTGTGGAGAGCCCGGTTGGAACCTATAAAAACATTCAATGCAAAATATATATATGAGATCATATCATCTCTGAGGTAGGCATTCCCATACTCAGATCAAAACTGACTAGAAAACTAACTACTGCTCTGATATAGGAATGATCTTGTAATACATCACAAGTATAGACACATGTAGACACAGTATGGACGCAGCCATCTGTTTATGAATAGTCCACTGTATAATGAAAACAAAATTCCTCGTAGCCTGGATGGTGTAAACTAAATCCAGGGTCTTGATTTCTACTTCCCGAAATAGTACGATTCTATCCATGTGAATGAATGTGTCGAAGTCGAACATGGTAGAAACCACTTGATTACTTGTCAATGATGTAAACTATTAACAAGTGCGAGAGAAACCACCAGTAATGTCAATGGCTCTCAAAGTACTCAGTACAATCCATGAGATGTGAATAGATGTGTTGATGTCGAACATGTCACAGAATCCTTTGATCGAAGGAAAATGATGAAACCTATCGTCGAAGGTGAGAAACCTGCCATTGAGGCATGCAGATCCCAAGGTACTGACGATTTCTAGATCATCTTTCTAGATAATGAGTTGAATTCGATAGAAAGTGATCTGTCGTAGGCAAGCCCACAACACGAAATCATAGATCAAGTTTGAAGAAATTTAGTCGCAAGGACTGACTCAGGGATGGTCAAGATCAATGACAGATATTTTGCAGATGAATGGTTTATTTGCACTGACCTCTTGAACACATAACGACACAGCACATGGTTTAGTGACAATTGACCCAAAGTTAATACCCAGAAACCGGCTGAAGACTTTCAATATGGTTTGATCAACTTTTAGGCAAAGGATTTCCCAACCCAGGTGAATAAAAAGTGTCGTGTTCAAGAGTGGTTACAAAGTATGACAAACAGGCTCATTTTTCTCTCTTTTCCCCCACCATTTCTGGCAAGTACCTCTTTATTTTTGACAAGCTTGAGGAGGATAACATTTGCTTGATTATAAGCTCATCCTTCGGATGAGTCAAACTTAGTTTAAATTCAAACCCTTAGAAGGAGTGGTCCATTCTTGTTTGTAATTGAACAGGTCCTTTACTATTAAATTTTAACAAGTCCAGTATAGGAGAAACTCGGCGTTTTTCAATTTTAGAGAGTCTGAAAAACTTAAGAAAACTCCATGGTTGTCCTTTTTCATAAATTTGTGTCTCCCAAGCCCGAAAAATTATAAAATAATACTTGAGAGAACCGCTTGATCATTAGGACCAAGTAGTACTTTTCATAATTAGTGCCTCCAATCCGAAAAAGTAAAAAAGCGATCAATGACACGTCGTTTTATAACCAATATCGAATTTGAAACGACAAAAATCTGGCAATCTTTTCATGTTTTTTACGGTCAGAAAAGAGCTGTAAGTGGACCATCTTTTTAGGTTTTAACGAGCTTAAAAAGAAAAATCGGCAATCTTTTCATGTTTTAGGAGTCATAAAAGAGATTAAAGGTGACTCTAATGTTTTTTGTAAAAAATGACCAATTTTGCTTGAAAAATCTATTATCCTGCACAAAAACTCAAACATTACTCATACCTATTTAAAATAGATAAAAATGTTGCAAAAGTTACCTCTTTAAAGTGAAAAATAAACAAATTAAAAACTCATTTATTCAAAAAAGCTTATAAAAAGGGCTTTTGTAAATTCATTTTTACCATTTGACTTCAGAGTGAGAAAAGAGAGCTTTTGGTCAGAAAATTCCCGTGAAGATTGCGGAAAATCCATCCGTTGGAATCGAATGTCGTCTCCTCCAGGTAATCCACATCATCATACTCTTTCATTTTATCCATTTAAAAATTGTTTTTAGGGCTTTATTTTGTTTTTTAGGAAAGTTTTTAGGTTAAAACCCATGCGCGGGGGTCCGCAGGCATAGCACAGGAAACCTGCGGACCCCGACTTTTTCGTAAAAGGAAAAAAGTCAAGGGTCCGCACCTACCATGAAGGCAAAGTTTGGACCCATGCACTGTCTCTAACAGAGAGGGTGCGGTCCCCGCAGCAAAGGTTTTTAAACCTAAATTTTTCAAATTCCACCCAAAAGTTTTGATTTTAGATATTCTAATCCACCTTTTTATTTAATTTAGGGTATACATCATGCTTGATTGGTGGGAACGGGAGCATGAGGATGTAGATCTCACCGCGATTAATCATCAACCTTCGATTGATGCATTGAAGGCATGCAGTTTATACAAATTCTGGGCCATACCTGGCATGAGGGCCCAGGTGGACTTTTTGCAATGGCTGGTAGATAGGTGGAACATACAGGACCAGTGTTTCTTTATTGGTGGCCACCAGCTCGAAATGGAGCCAGAAGACATTTACTTTTTGACTGGTTTTCCTAAGAGAGGTGAACATTTGACTCTATTCGAGACTAGGCCAGGTGGCCAGTCTGTCGATAGCCTCTGGATAGAGTTCTGTAACGACCAAACTAGAGACAAAGGGATAGATATCAAAACCATCTCCCTTCCTGAACTCAAAGTGATTGCGTTTACTGTTACCAGGCTCTGCAGAAGCACAACACTACATATAGCCACTGGATCCCAAATGCGGATGGCAGTAGATTGCTTTCGAGGCACCATCTTCAACTAGTGCGAGGCTGTGTTGGCTAATATAAAAGGCCAATTGACTAGAGCAAAGAACGAACAACTGAAGACCTTTGGATATGGTGCTTTAGTTGTGAGATTTGTTCTGGAGAGGGTTCCAATGTTGGTCCCACAGCATCTCATTGTTGGAGCTGGACTTCCCCGAGAGCCCAAACTGACGCGTTGGGTTGTAGTTATGGCCCGTCATCTTGAGGAGGGAACAAAAGTCGTTCGATTCACTCCTGAGTATTTTCATTGGTTGGAGAACCAAGTTTTTGCTATTCAGGACTTTCCTTATGCTAGGGTATATTATCGTGGTGACCCAGACATGGCTCTTCCACCATGAGAGCAATGGGATGACTCAGGTAAAATAATTTTCAACGTTTTCTAATTTAATTTTTTTTGTTTTGTTTTTATTTCGTCCAAAAATTGATAGTAAAAGTTTCAAATGCAGATGTAGGCCCACAGTGACCAGCCACTCTCCCGCCCTATGAGAGGAAACAGCTAGCTGCAGCAGCACCAGCCCCACAGGACGAATCTATAGAGACCTTGGCCGAATTGGAGAGTCATCTAGAGCGTTTGACAGTAGACATTCCAGAGACCAGCATAGATGACATTCCTCTTAGGCTACAGCGCTATGTGATTGGGGTCCCAGGACCTTTCAAGAGGTTCCTTTGTAAGGTGGCCCGTACAGTGGTTTCTTATCGTGATCATCACCAGTGATAGGATGATCGCCTGTTGTAGACTCATATGACATTTTTTGCTTTTTGTGCTATCATTTTTGCCGATCATAATGTGTTTTTCAACCTATGATCGAAGACGATGTATATTTGACACACTTCTATGCTATACTATATCACTATTATCGGCTTATCTTGTAAAACATGTTATGGAATGTTTTTAAATTTACTTGTATGATTATTGCAAATGTCTACTTAACATTCGAGAAGAAATCACATCTGCTAATGTATTTAAATATCTTGGAATACGTTGATATTCAATATAGTCAAATTCACGTTCCAAGAGACGAACTCTCAAAAATAATCTCAATAACACTGGATTTATGATGGCATATACTCTATTAAGCTGTAATACAACGAGTTCAGAATCTAACCTCACTATAAAACTCTGAATCCAAAATGAGATAGATTCAGATAATAACTCAATCACTGCACTATATTCGGAAATGTTGTTTGTTGTTTGACCGAGGCTTATCCCATGCATAGATACCAACTCGTCAGAGGGCGAATAGATAACCCAAGCTACGGAAGAAATGTTCCGTGTATTACGACAAGCACTATCAGCGAACCCAATGTATGTTTGGAGAGACATCGGCATCTGCAATATCAAGAGTAAAATCAAGATAAGCAGGAATAATGACAAAAACACTCTCTAAGCTAAGCACACTTTTTAATCTAAAACACACCAGCTAGAAAGAAAGCTAACCTAACTAAAAATCTCCACACCCAAATTTAAGCATAATATCTCTTCATGTAAAGACCATTTCTGGGTTTACCTAAAGAGACCCCGTCAAAGTCTACCAGTTCATAGGCCCCTTTTGCCAGCTTTCGCTTAACAACATAAGGACCCTGCCACATGGGTACGAATTTTCCAGCACCTAATTTATCATTTGCTTGATCGTACAATAAGACTAGGTCTCCTTCCGAAAAATTACGAGGGGTAACATTTCGATCATACTGAGCTTTAATACGTTTGGCATGAGTTTCGATTTCTAATGCAGCATCACGTCGATTCTCATCTAGTTGAGCCAAGTATAACAAACGTTTTTCCTCTTCGAAAGTGGTTGGAAGTAATTCGATGGCCATTTGCAATGATGGGATTTCGCATTCAATGGGTAACACAGCTTCCAGACCATAAACTAGTTGGAAAGGAGTGAAACCGGTTGATGTTTTTACTGAGGTTCGATACGCCCAAAGCACTGAAAATAGCATGTTATGCCAATTCGACCTATGAATCCCAATGATTTGTCGAATCATGATGACTAGAACTTTATTGATGGCTTCAACCAGACCATTAGCCTATGGATAATATGGAGTTGAACTATCGTGATGCAAGCCAAGTTGGTCTGTAAGTTCAGTCATCATAATATTTCGAAAATGATGCCCATGATCAGTGATAATCGCTTGTGGAACACCAAACCTAGAAATTATATGATTGAACACGAAAATCACAGCATTTTTGCTGTCTTCCTCAAATGTAGGCATTGCCTCGACCCACTTGGTAAAATAATCTAACGCAAGGATGATATACGCATGCCCCCCGGCCGAGTGAGGGTTACATGTAATAAAATCGATACCCCATTTCACAAAAAGACCGAAGACAATTATAGGGTGGAGAGGAGCAGGTGGAGTGCGCATCTTTCGATCAAAAATTTGGCAGTTGTGGCATTTTCGGACCGCGTTAATACAATCTTTAAACAAAGACGACCAGAAATAGCCAGCGCGCAATATCTTTTGGGCTGTGGTAAACCCGGACATATGACTGCCACAGGCTCTAGAGTGATAGTCATTTAGAACCCTTTCAGCTTCCTCATGAGTTAAACAACGTCAGAAAATAGAGTTCGCCCCACGATGATAAAGTGTATCTCCAATAATTTTGAATTGTTGGGACTGGAATCGTATTTTCCGATGTTCTAATCTTGAAATTTCTGGCCGAAAGGATTGGGTTTGGAGATAAACTATGATATCCACATACCATGGATCTAAAGTGCTTATTAGAAACAAGGATTCGTCCGCAATGGGCTCCTCCGCCACAGTTTCCGTGTCAGCACGCAGGAAGTCACACTTCAACTCCGCAAAAACAAATGATTTCTTTGACTTAGACTTTTCAAATTCTAAGTCAAAATCCTGCAGGATCACAATCCATTTGGAGTACTTGCCCCCTACAATTGTCTGGTCAAGATATAGATCATAAGGTTGCAATCGGAAATTACTGTAGTTTTGCGTAGTAAAATGTAATGACGAAAACGTTGGAGAGCTTGAACAGCTGCCAATGCCAATTTCTCCACATGTGAATATTTTAGCTCAGTTGGATTTAAAGTGCGACTAAGGTAATATATCACATGTTCACTACCGAATTCATCTTCCTGAACTAACACCATTCCAATGGTGGAATGCGAGGCGGCGAGATATAAGAAGTAGTCCTGGTTGTAGTTGGGAGGATGCAGTAACGGTGCATGGGTGAACGCGTGTTTTAGTGCATCAAAAGATTTGTCAGCTATCTCATCCCAAAAGAATGGAGTATTTTGTTTCAACAACCGGGTGAAACCCCTTGTGATCTTGGCGTAGTTAGGAATGAATCGACGTAAAAAGTTTGCTTTCCCTTGCAAAATTTGGAGTTGGTGAAGACTCGAAGGAGGAGGCAATTTGACAATAGCTTCAACCTTCGAGGGATCGACGCGAATGCCAACTTTCGAAACAACAAAGCCCAGTAACCGACCCATTTCTATACAGGAAAAACACTTATGTGGATTCAACCTAATTCGATAATGCCTACACCTCATAAAGATTGCTCGTAAATGGATGAGATGATCAGCTTGATGTAATGAATGAGGAGGTAAATCATCGAGATAGGGTTGTACAATGTGCTTGATATCATGAAATGCGTAAGACATGGCTCTTTGAAAAGTTGCCTCGACGTTCTTGAGCCCAAAAGGTAATTTGCAATAAGCAAATGTCCCCCATGGACAAATGAAAGCCATTTTTGGTTGATCAGCAGGTAGAATATTTATTTGATTGTATCCGGAAAAACCATCGATGAAGGAGAATATTTCACTGCCGGCACAATCATCAATGATTTGATCGATATAGGGAGTTGGGTAATTGTCTTTTGGACATGCTCGATTAATATCCCTATAATCGATACATATTCTTATTGTTCCTTGCTTTTTGTTAACAGGAACAATATTTGATACCCAATACGTTAACGGAATTGGATAAATGAAACCTGCTTTAAGTAATTTTTCAACTTCTACTTTAATGGCAGCAGCTTTTCATGCGTGGATCTGACGCAAACGTTGCGAGATGGGTTTAGCATCCGGGTAAGTTTTGATTTCATGAAAAACAATTACTGGATCAATTCCTGGCATTTCCTCATATGACCAGGCAAACACGTCAAGTAATTCTTGAAATAGGGCCTTATATGTTTGAATTTCATTTCCGTACAAAAGGCACCTATATGAATGTTTTCAACAATTCCAGGCTTAACCGAAATGTCAATAGGAATAGTTCGAGAAATATTTCCCAAATTTAACTCAGAATCAGGATTTTGCATTGGATTATGAGGTTCCTTGACATATTCAGCCGTAAAAATAGATGAAAAATCATTTTCAAAGTGATCAATCTCAGGTAAAAGCGAAGATCTATGATGAAGATCTTCCATCAACACACAGGATTTCACGAATTTGCTCATCAGTGTGAACAAGTTCGGAAAAAATTATTGAATCTGAGTTTGATGTTGAAAGTGATTCTTCATGGACCACATTCATTAAGTCAATTTCGGTTGAAGAAGGGTCGGAAAACGACTGCACGGCCTGATATGCAATTTCATATGGACTCAAAGGCATAACATCACCAAATGAATCTATCTCAGATTCGGAAGGTACGATCCAAGGATCATCATAAACAATAGTGTCTGAAGAAATCATATGAATGGTTGCAGTAGAAGACGATGTGTTGATAGGAGGAAAAGGAAAAGTTCCTAGTAAACCAGAATCTTTAACTAGTCCTACTCCAACATCCTTATACAGGATAGTTGTTTTGCCGACATGCTGAATACTTTCATAAGAGGTTGGGTCAGATGAAAAGTAAGTTAGCTGGTCTATAGTTACGATCTTTCCATTATGAGGGAACTTTATAAGCCAAAAGACCGATGAAACAACAGCTGTCATAGCGTAAGACCAACTACGACCCAAGAGAAGGTTGTAATCTAGAGGGGCATCAACCACCTCCACATCTAGATTTACAGTTTTGCCTTCAACCCCTATAGGTAAATACTGTAGAATGCCAAAAGGATGGAACCCATGACCATCAAAGACCTTTAGAATCGTCGGGGATTGATTAAGTGTAGGAGAACCAAGCGATCTCCAACACTAGATCGACATAATACACGTTGAGTCTCCATCATCAATCACAGTCCTATAACAAGGTCTGTTTTTTACTAACACTGGAATCTGGAAATCCATTTGATGAGGTAAGAGAGGTGTACTATTTTCTAGGTCGAAAATTATAAGGTTCGAGTCCTAAACGTCAACAGCTCCTATAGCCGACAATAGCAATTTACGTTATGCTGGACATGATTGCAGCACTTCCAAAGTCGACATTATTGAAGGGGAAATAGCCAAATCTTCAACAATGTTATAGTTCTGAGCCGCTCTCACATGTGTATTGAAAGCTGACTTTCGAAGTATACCCTTGGCGGGTGGTTTGATTACTAAGTCTGGGTTAGGTTTCTCCATCTGTAGTGGATCGGAACCGGGAGTTGAAGTTGATGGGTTCGAATTAGAAGATTCTGTTTCCTTACCACCAACAGGACTTTTACTTCCATAATCTTGTGATCGAGTCACAATCCTAACATGGGACATCATCATTATGGGTTCTTCGGAGGCATTTGAGGAATAACCTATCATCTTACTGTCTTGACTAGGAAAATGATCCTTCAAAACAGTAGGCATTTGGGAACCTTTGACGATTTTCGCAACCTCAGCGCGATGAGGGTAGTCTCTTGTAAAATGCTCTTCGTCACAAATGAGACAACGATAATGAGGTTTGCGTTTCTCATCAATTGATTCCGTTTTTTCTGGTTTCTCTTTCGAATTTTTATCTGTTTTAGTTTTCTTCTTCCCTTTCTTTTTACTACTGGATTTTGACTTGGCTGTAGATGACTCTACAACATGAATATCGGCGGAAATTTCCGTGGAAGAATCTCCTGTTGGGGAATCTGGTAAAGTTATGATAGGAGAAGAATTCTTGGAATATTTCTTTTTACTTTTGGTATTAACTGTACCAATCATACCATCAGCGACATGAGACCCTGAAGGAGCTGCAGTTATTTGATTTTGTTTAGGAAGGTCGGGGATTTTCTCGTGTAACATACCTGACTGTGTATAAACTAAGTCAAGGTACTGAGCTTGAGCAATTACTTTCTCTTCAGCAACGACTCCTACCTTAGCTACATCCTCAGTGATTTTCGGTAATAAATATTTGACAAACCATTCAGCTAGGATTTGATCGGGGATAAAAACTTTCACTAAACGTCGTCAACATCTCCATTCATGAATGTGATCTAAAATGTAAGTGGACGTTGACTATTTTAATGAAGTTAATAATTTCGTGCCATTGTCATATCTGACTGGCAACTAAAAATGAGTTAAAAACAAAGTAGCTAACTGACTAAAGTTATAAAAAGTGGCTCGCAGTAACTCATTGTACCACTTGGTCGCAATACCAATTAGAGTGCGTTGGAAAAGCCTTAAACGGATTGAATCATCTAAAATGGAGTTAGACGCACACCAGAGGTGATAAGTCATCACATGGTTCAACGGGTCCTCTCCTCATTTGCCTTCAAACTTAGGAATATCACTAGGCAACTTATTCGGCATTGGTGGCCAAAACGGAAGATAGTTAATTGGATCATTTGTAAGGCACGACAAGTCAGGAAAGTTCAAAGTTGCAATGAACGGTAACTGACGATTAGGGTCCCTGAAACCCTGGGTCATGAGACCAGCCCCAGGAGGAGGATATCTAGGATAACTAGGAATTGGAATTGCATTTGGGATATTATATCCTCCCAGAAAACCAGGATTAACCGGACCGTACTGGGTTGTTGAGGTTGCTAATATGTATATCCAAGGTATGGTTGATACTGATAGACTGGATGCTGCTCAACAGGACTGAATTGGTACTGTCCCTGGTATGGTTGATAAGTAAATTGAGGTTGACTTGTGACAACCGTACTTGGACCAGGTTGTCCTACAGGCATTTGAACCGAGGTCTGAATTGTGGATCCAGACTGAGGTAAAGATGCTTGAGGAGTTGATAGAAGAACCGTAGAAACCGGAGCTATCGATACTCCAGAAGTAGGTGGGGTAGATTGAACATATGTTGCAGCAGTTGCAGCAGTCATTTGAGGCAGAGTACGAGGCGTACTAGGCCCAGGCTGAGAAACTACAGAAGGTGCAGAAGTTTGAATAGTAGACTGGACAGGTTGCTGGGGTGAACCAGAAACCAAAGGTTGTCCAATTTGAGATGACAACTGCACATTTAGTTGCAAGATCTGTTGAGATTGAGATGGATCCCACACTAAATTCATTCCGGGGTATGGACCCATAGCAGGTTGAGAATATTGAGGACCATAACTGGGTTGAGGGTAGGGTTGATAATTCAAAGGTACATTTCTAGCTCCTTGGACAAATGATTGACTGGAAGGTGGTTGGAAACCTTGGGTTGGGTACTGACCTTGAGGTTGATAACCTTGAGGCACGTACTGATACTGGGGTTGACCTTGAGGTACATATTGATATTGGGGTTGACCTTGAGGTACATACTGAGTCTGGGGTTGACCTTGAGGAATGTATTGTCCCATAGGTATGTACTGTCCTTGAGGTTTCCCCCGAGGCGGTAATTGGGTACCTTGAGGTTGCCCCCCAAGCGATAATTGAGGACCTTGAGGCTGCCCCCCAGGCGGTAACTGGCCACCTTGGGGTTACGGATTAGGAATAGTACCTGACATCATAAGAATATCTTCTACACTCAACGACTTATTTTCGTTATTACCAGTTAATAACCCTTGTTCAATAGGTTGAGGAGATGCTCCCGAAAAAGTACCAGTAAGTGACTGATACCCAGAGGGAATAGAAGGACCGCCGTATAAAAAGGTTTCTGGAGATCGAGAAAACATGGACGACTGTCTTAACAAATTTAACGGAGGATAATAACCCCTAGGTGTGGGATGAAAATGAATGCGATGTGGTGAAAAACTTAGTCCCGAGTTTTCCAAAAAATTGGTCAATGAAAGATACCAAGCGTCCCTCCTAGGTGGACTGTAAAAGATCGATTCATGCTCCCTAAGTTCTATAGCTGGTTGATTTCCAGGGATAGGGATACTTTCATCCAGAGTAACAAGTTCTTCAATAGCAATAAGTCGAGAAGGAAGATTTTGGGTAATGACTCTTTCTACCCTGGGTGAACCAGGACCACTGGAAGTTGGAGAGGCAGATCCTGATGTTGGAGTAGCAACAGGTTCAGTTTCACGTTCAGATATTTCAAGTTCCTCATCTAAATCACTAGTAGATGAAAAACTACCAGTAACTTTGGAAAATGAAATAGATTGTGGATTATAATCTGCCACTAGAGCTTGATAATCATGATGTAGAACCAATGAAGACTCTCCTTCTTCAAGTGACCCAACTCTACTGTCACTAGGAGTTACAAGGGCTCGTAGCCCTTCAAGCTGGCTTGGTGAAAACTCAGGAGGTTGGCGCCGAAGTCTACGGGACTTCCTCGGTAATTCAGCCACGATTAAATATTTTAACTACTTCACACGCAAACAAAGAAAAATATTCAATGAAAACCACCTAAAGCCTCTAAAGAACCAAACAATTTTGTATCACACGCCTAAAGAATCTAGGAGATCAAACCACAAACAAACAGTAACTTTCCATACTGAAAACACTAGTTGGTGATGAAATCCAACGTCGCAGAATTCAATACAGAAATGGCGGTTGGAACAGTTACCCCGAAAACCTACTTAATGAATAGACTCGCAGAAGTTTCTCCACTAAACCGTCTCGAGTGAAGAGAACCCCCCAGAAAATCCAAGTGATTCTAGCCAACGTCTGCTCCAGGTACAGTGGGATCTTCCCTCCACCGTCACCTTAGGAAAGAATCCTATAGAATATGGTCACTAAAGTTACCAACGGAAACAAATATACCTGGGGGAACAGTCTACGATCCGACATGCACGCAAGGGTAGAGTAACAAGCTCAATCCCCTTAAAGGATCCTTGACATAATCCAAGGTTTACCAACAAGTGACCCCAGGCTCCTCGACAATGGTAAATCCGAGGTTTACCGTTTTTAATACGTGAATATCTTCTGTCGTTCCCAATGAGGAAGGATTGATTCCCACACTAGTTCAGATATGATCTCGTGCTTCTCATTTAAGAGGAGATTTCCCAGAGCATAGATGTAGCAATTGGAATTTATCTCCTACCGCAAGATACAACTACTTGTTTGTTTTACTATCTTGGAGAGTTAATTACTCCCTACGCCAAGATACTAGCCTAAGCTATGTTGGTGATAAAGAGCCCCAGAAATAAAAAGATTACTAGATAGATTTTACTTTAAGCGTTATTTTTATTGGTTTTTTCTTAACTCAAAAGGTGTGGAGATGAAACTTATGGTGTGAATAATCGACTCCAAGTCACTAAAAATGCACTTAAGATGAAAAACAATCCTTTCCCTTCAATGAATTTCTAGCTAGGAAAGAGTTGAGAATGCAAATTCTTGTAAAAACAAATCTTTTCTTAACAATCAAATCAAAAGAAGAGCTTTTTGTCTTTTCCAATACACTCAAAAATGTGACAACTAGTTATGCTCACGAAAATTTCCTTTTCTTTTCAAACACTCAAATACTTCTAAAACAAACTTTTTCAAAAGAGATTTTTTATTTTTATTTTTATAAAACACTCAAAACTATGGAAAAATCTAATCTTGAGATCTATAAATTCTAAAAAGCTAATTGAAGTAAAAGCTTACAAGATTTCTTTTCAAGGATGTTTTACTTAGCTATAAGCAAACTAAGGACTAATTTGTCCATAATACAAATCAGTCAAAAAACAACCAATTTTTGTTTTCTTTTCTAAAAATGAAATCCAAAACTTTCAACACAAGTCCTTTCGAAGTTTCGCAAAGAGAAAAATAAGATGGATTCCTCAACAAAGGCAGATTTTGCAAACGTTCAGACTCATAATAAGGCCAGCAAAATCCAAGGTGATCTTAGGTTTCTAAGACTTCTAAGCTCTGAGTTACTACAAGACCAAAATGAAAATCAAGTTCGGAAACCAAAACTTCTAGGAATTTCACCTAAAACCCTAATGCTAATGGAATTAACCTAAGAAAAGTTCCTGACAAGTCACGTGCAGATCTGGGCAGAGGCTAAAAACACATTAACGAATCCTAAGCTGACTGAAAGAGAAAATATTAAGTTTTTCAAAATTTTAACACGGTCCGCAGGCTCCCAGTTTACCCAGGTGCGGTACCGCTCTATGTGTAAAGCAAAAGTGCGGGTATGTCCACACTGTGTTACAAGTAGAGGGTGCGGTCCTCTCCCAAAAGTATGAAAAACAAAAAATAATTCAAGATCTACTAAACCTACCCAATCCCACACACATCAAGCCAAAAACAGAAACAAAGACATAGTTTCTCAAGTCAAAGTAAAAACAAAGGAAAAATAAAAAATTCAAGTCCCCAGCGGAGTCGCCATTTCGGTCGGATAAGTCGTTCTTGCGGACAAGACCGACCTCCCTAGTATCTAGTGATATCCAACGACAAGAAAACCAAACAAATCCTATCTTTCTCTAAATATTCAATTTATAGATAAAGGCAAACAAGTGTTTTAGGCCTACCTTGGGTCCAGTGCAAGTTTGTAGAAGCCACGCTCCATTGATCCAAATGAGCTTCCTTGCAAAGAATCTGCAAACACAAACAAGCACACACATTAAATAGCACCTGAAAATCCAATATAATAAAGCATACTTATCATGATGATCAAGGAATTCATGAAACAAATCACATAGGACAATTTGTTGAGAAAAATGAATCTGATTGTATTAACTTTAATCAAAGAAGAACTTTACAACCTTAGTGCCTTGATGTTGTACAAGCTCCTCCTAGGGTCCAGCAAGAATCTCCTCTACTTTGACAAGTTTCACTCTCTTCCCAATGAAGCAAAAAAGGTATGTAATCTCTCCTCTGAAGCTTAACTAGGAAGTCTCAATTCCAACAGCATTTACCCTAAAAAATGTTCAGCTTCTAACCTCCCTAGCAACTAGCCCAATGCCTTAATTTATAGTGCAATGGAGGGAAGTTACTAGGTCCACCTTCAACGGGATAAAGCCCTCCTTCAAAGGAATAAGCTCCCCTCATCAAGGGATTAGCTCCTTTAGTTTTGGGATGCATGAACCACCTAGGAGCAAACCATCCACGCCAATATTCCTTCTAGAATCATCCAGAATTAACCACAAGTGAGTTTTTAAAAATAAACTTGCGTCTTTTTTACTTTCACAGGGGTCTGCACCCACTCCTTTAGAGACAGAGCGGGCAGGTCCGCAGGTAACATGACCATGGGGTGCGGGACCGCAGGTAACAGTAAGAGAAAGTGCGGAAGCAGAGCTTTATTGATTTTTAAGGACTTTCTCTCATTTTCAAAGCTTGACATGAAGAGCTGAGGTTTGAGACTTGCTACGGAGGACAGTATGAATGATGATAGACCCATACTGACTGCAAATAGTCATGGTGACAATATTTTGTGTAACAGGTATAAAAAATATTAATGAGAAAATCGATACCTCTAATATCTAGTGAAAGTAGGGGTTTTTTGAATTGGAAAGGTGTATTGGGTTCATATTTGGAGGGGGTTAGATAATATGATTTTTAGAGGTATTTTCCAATATGTAGTCAGATTGAGGGTATTTTTTAGTATGCTACAAGCCCATGTGATCTATCTAAGTTTCACTGAGTGAAGCCCCCATGCTTTGAATAATAATATGAACAACATCTTGATTAATATCGTGAACATTTAATTTAAATAGATAAATAACATTTTGGTTTGGAGAAATAAAATATAACACAATATATTATTAAATTAGAATCATAGTTAATTGAGAGGTGTGCGCCAACCATTCATATTTATACATTTGAAATCTAAACCAATATTGTTCTCAAAATATGCACCAAATGGTAAATAAACATTGTATTATTACCTAATGTAGGGACTTCTATTGGTTTACTCTACATAAGGAGATATCCAATAACAATAAATTTAACATAACCATAGTAAAGGAATAAGACCACTATATAATTAAAAATAAATAATATAATAATAAAGCATATTTGACATATGTTCAAAAAATATAAATATACTACTTATAAAAAAATACCTCTTATTTATATATTATTTCATTTTAATTATATAATGAACCAATTTTATTATTATGACCCCAATACATTAATTTTCCATTTAAGTATCTCTCTAAACACTCCATATTATTCTCCATAAAAGAATAATATGCAAATTTACCTATTCCTTATGGAATAGATTAATTTATAGACGAAATAAAAATATTCCATAGGAATCAATGATGCAATTTCAAACTTTTGGATGTGAAAATTTCTCTATAGGAATCTGCGATGAAGGTGACCTAATGTTAGTGTTAGTGCTCTTCATGGCCTCCCCTAGCATGACTGGTTAGGTCAACATTGTCCCCCCGCTGTCATGATGGAAGCACATCAGAACCTCCACACCCAATCCTTTAAATACATGGTAACTTGTAGGCCTCTAGAACATGATTCATTTTTCACAAAGTTTGCCTCTAGCTTTGTCTTCTACTCAATAGGAGGAAATGTTGATAAAGAAGGAAAAATCCACTCTCAGAAAAAAGAACCGCCTAAGAGGAATAAAGGAATAGAGAATGGGAAAAACAAAGATATTAGCAAAACAAATGGAAAGGTCTCGGACATGCCTTCCCTTGCAGACACAAATCTTTCAAAATCTTAGGAGCACATGCAAGAACATAGGAAAAAAACAAAGAACCATTGCAACCCCATAGCAAATAAAATCCTGTAACTAAAAATTCACGACCAAGTAGTAGCAGTACAAAGAATACATGCAAGAACATGTAGTAATATGAAAGTTTATGGGCATGTCGCTAACTGAAAGAGCCCTGAACTTGTGGATACAAAGAAAATGGGCATCCAAGGGGGAGATAAGACTTTATTTGGGATCCAAAGGATTCTTCACAGTCATATTTGACCTCCCACAAGATAGATATAGAATATTTGAAGCTGGACCCTATTTTTACAACTAAGCCGGATTATACATAAGATTTTTGAAGGAAAACTTCACATCGGAAAAAGAGGATTTTACAAGTGTTTGAGTTTGGGTTTGCCTTTACTCCTTACCAACTGATTACAAGGATCCTTCGGTCTTAAAAGGTATAGGGGACCAACTGGGGGAGTATATCAAAATGTCTGAAGGTACAAAAACTCGACACTATGTTTCTTATGCATGTTTCCATGTATACATCAATGTCTTTGGAGCCCTTCTAGAAGAAATAAAATTAATATTCAGGGATGAAGTCTGGCTTCAAAGTATAGACTATGAACATATCCCCTTCATATGCAGGAAGTTCCATGAGAATGGGCATCTGTTCTAAGACTTTCCTCTTAGCAAAACCCCTCAATCTCTAGAGCGGGCAAGAAAAAAGAAAATATAGTGAAGGCTTGACAGAAGTCATCTCTAGGAATAATAACAACAGGAAAAAGACAATCCCCAAGAAGAATCAATACAAAGAGGCATGTCAAAACCAGTTCGAGGCACTGAACATCACTCAGGAGCAAATGGATCCCAACTACCTAATAGGAGATGAAGTAGGAGAATAAGGATTGAACCAGGTAGACAGAGAATATGAAGATAGAGATACTGTATATACGAATAGCGAGAAGGAGCACTCACAAGAGGATACTGAAATGGAGAAAATAGCGATGAAAGAAACACTAGAGGAAAGTGCCATAAAACAAGATTTGGAAGGGTTAGACTTAGCAACAATTGTAGAGGCATGGAAATTAAATGGAATTAATGCCATACCAAAACACCAGCTACAAAACATTTAAGGTGCTTATCTCCTATAGGAAAACTCAGAGCACTCCACCCCACTCAAGAAAGCACAACATCAAAGGGAATATTAGCAAATATTCCAGTAGGAGGACTCAACCTCAAAGGCCCAAGCTGGAAAAGAGACAGAAAGACCACCAACCAACTCCTCCAAGAACTAGGAGCCAAGCTAATCAATGAAGGAAAGGTAAAAGTTCTTTCCCTCAAACCCTCTCCATGTCAATCAATTGCATTTCTTGAAATATTAGAGGATTGAATGGTCCTGGGAGGAAACGAATCTTGAAAAACAACATTCTATCTAATAATCTTGATATCCTTCTAATTAAAGAAACCAAACTTGAGTCAGTACACCCCCCTCTTCTTCTAAACTGTTGTTTCAAGCCTTACAAATTCCTAGCCAACTCAACAAGAGGTTCAGCACGAGGAATAATGACCCTATGGAAAAGATCCAAGCTCGACGTCCTATCCTCCTTGGCCACTCATCATTCCATGACAGTGTTTCTTAGAATTATTGGCACCAATGATAGTATCAACATAGCAAATTTCTATGCCCCACATAAGGTTATAGACCAAATGAAAATGCTCCAATGCATCTCCAATGTCCTTGATCCTATACACCTTCCTTTCAATATCATAGTGCGTGACTTTAATATGATAGCTAATGTGGCTGAGAAGAGAGATGGTATCCAAAATCTCAATAAGGACTCAAAGGCTTTCCTTACTATTATAGAAAACCTCAACCTCATAGACATACCTACCACTAATGGAATTTTTACGAGGAATAACATAAGAGGAGGATATTGTCAAATTGTATGACGATTAGACCTCTTCCTTTTATTAGAGGAAACTTATCTCACCTCTTGGGAAACTGGAGTGAGATTCCTCCTGCAACCTCACTTAGATCACTGGCCTATCTCTCTCAAGATTCAAATTTCCAATGGCCAAAAAAATAAGCCTTTTAGATTCGAAGCCTTTTGGTTGGATCACTTGGACTTCATGGAAACAATTAAACAATGGTGGAAAAATCCTCCCACCAGATTAGGAAACAAAATGTACAAATTCCAACAAAAGCTAAAACATATCAAAGAGGAAATCAAAAAATGGAACAAAGAATCATTTGGCAACATCATCACGGAAAAAAAATAAAAAAATTGGAGAACAAATTGGAACTTCTCTGACAAAACATAATTGAGGAAGCGCTCATGTAGGGTAGAAAGCAAGAGGAACAAATATTACAACAAAGTTGGGAGAAAAGAGCCATCCAAGAAGAGAAGTTGTAGAAACAAAAATCGAGAATCAATTGGCTGAGATGTGGGGAAAAACATACCGCTTTTTTCCATAAATTAATGACACAACACAGGAGGAACAACAGAATTTTGGCTCTAAAGAACTGAGAGGGTCGTATCATTCACTCTCAAGAGGAGTTGGAAGTAGAGCTCACTCATTACTTTAGCTCTCTTCTGAAAGATCCAAGAAATGACGAAGTTCAGGAAATCAAAAAAATCACCAACCACATCCCAAAAATCCTCACTGAATAGCATAACAAAATGATCCTAAGAAAAGTGTCCCTTGAGGAAGTGGAAGATGTGATAATGGGAATGCCCAATGGAAAAGCCCCTGGTACAAACAGTTTCACCAATGACATCTACAAATCTTGTTGGCCCATCCTCAAACTGGAAGTCCATGCCCTTATGGAAGAGTCTTGTATTCAAAATTATGTCCTAAAAGCCCTTAAATACACTTCCCTAACCTTGATTCCCAAAGGAAAATTCCTTGAATCCCCAGACAAATTTAGGCCCATATCCCTCTGCAATGTCATCTACAAAATTATCTCCAAAGTCTTCACCAATCGGGAAAAATCCATCTTGCCTCTCCTTATCTCCCATCAATGATCTGACTATGTGGAAGGTAGGAAATCATAGACAATAGCATCTTTTCTCATGAGCTCATCCACTCTCTCAAATCTAAAGAAAAACCTCGTATGATGATACAATTGGACATGTCTAAAGCCTTCGAAAAAAATCAATTGGGAGTATATGAGACAAGTTCTAGAAGCGTTTGGGTTCCACAAAGAAAACATCAAATGGATCATGGCAATGGTGTCGGGAGAATTTTTCTTTGTCCTTGTGAATGGTTCCCCTTACCAACCCTTCAATCCTACCAGGGTTATGAGACAAGGAGATCCTATCTCTCCCTTCGTCTTTGTCATCATGGCTGAAGGGCTTAACCACTCTATTTATGATGCTTTGCACTCCAACAAGATCTCAATTTTATAATCTTATGCCTCTGCTCCCCCCTCTATGAGCCAAGAATTCATGGATGACACCATTCTTATGGGGCTCCCTACTATCATATAGGATTCCTCCTTTTAAGTCCATTATGTCTGACTTCTCTGTGGCCTTTGGCACGAGTATCAACCCTGAAAAATCCAAGTTATTATTCTTTAACACCTCGCTACCGATGCATTGGAACATCGCCAAATGTCTGGACTTCCCCATAATCACCCTCCCCTCCAACTACCTCAGTGTTCCCATGATAGACAGGCTACTCTTAAGGGCTACCTGGGAAGACTTGATCAATAAGTTGGAAAAAATAATTGTCAATTGGACCTTCAGATCCCTCAATCTGGTTGGATGCCTTATCCTTGTTAAATATTTTCTTCACACCATATCGCTCTACTTGTGTTTGGCTTTGGCAGTCCCTAAAGTGATCTCAAACAAAATCAGAAACGTGCAAAGGAATTTATTATGGAGAGGTGCAGAGGTTAAGCAAAAATGGGTTCTCGTTACATGGGAAATAATTTGCAAGCCTAAAAAAGATGGAGGCATTGGTCTAAGAGACATAGAACTTCCGAGGAAGGACCTGGGTACCAAAACCTTATGGAGATGGATTGAAAATCCCAACTCCCCTTGGGGAACCCTTTAAAAATCTAGGTACATCCCTTCCCTTTTGTAGGAGAAAATCATGAGGCTAAATGGAAATATCAAAGGATAAGTTATCTGGAATCAAGCGTAGGAGAATAGGGATATCATTCAAAATCCTAGTTTCTAGGAGATTGGCAACAAAATCAAGGTTCTCTTCTGGGAAGACACTTGGCAACAAAGGCCAAAACTTGATCAAGATCAATACCATCAAATCAATATTGACATGAAAAAATGAGGGAAGACTAAAGTAAGCTAGTATTGGAAACCAAGTGATGAAAAGGATAGATGGAGAGTCTGGATGGATCGAAAGGACTAGGATCCCCATATTAATCCTCAAGCCTGGTCTGATCTATCATCAAAACTTCAAAAAATACAAATCCTTCTTGACTCCGCTGAGGAAAAAATCAGACAGGGAAAAAACTCAGCGAGTCTTTTAAATTTAAAATAAGCCTATAGATACATTCCAAGCTTGATCAACTACAACCAGACTCGAAATGGAATTCCATCTCGGACACGAAGAATTGGCCAGCAATATCTATATTTCTATGGCTAGTAATGCACAGGAAGAGCTTAACGTCGGAAAACCTAAGGAGAAAAGGCTTCATCAATCCCTCCAAATGCCATCTCTGTCAGCAAGAAGAAGAAACCCCCAATCATCATGTGCATGAATGCCCATAGGCATTGATGAGCCCCAATTTTTGGTACAATTTGGGCTCATTTGGCCTACTTGCTTTGCTCAAACCATTCACTTTTTACTGCTTATGCATGCATTTCTTAGTTTATTCGTGTTGTTTGTAGGAAGAAGGGTAGACATTTTATCTACGTGACTAATGCATGATGCTTTCAGGATTTTGGCATTAAAAGGGAGAAAAAGACAACGAAAAAAGAGACAAGGAGACAATGAGGTGGCACTGCTGGTCTTTAGGAGAGGATGTCCACGGTCTTGGGGACCTTCCTCGTGATTCCCACCAAGAACTCCGAGCTCCAATCCATCTCCCCACCGAGCTTAGAAGAAGCCAGCTGTTCTACAGGAACAACAGTTATAACTATTCTACAGGAACAGTAGTTATGACTGTCCTACAGGATCAGCAGTTAAACTTTAGTTGGACAGCCGAGCTCCTAAAATCAAGGACATCTGTTGGCTGATCGTTTTTGCATAAATACTGAGGCCGTAGCCTTGTAGAGGAGCTTTTTGAACCTTGGCATTACTCTTGTAATTGAAAAGTACGAGCTAAAGCTCAGTTTTTGTTCCTTTTTGTAAGCCAATTTGGCATGACATCAGATTATGAATAAAGAAGGCAGATTTTGATCTAGTTCTGAGTTTTCTCAAGGAGCTATAGCTCTCAGGTTAGGGCCCAACCTGAGAGCAATAGATCTCCTCAGTCTTGTAATGTGTTTGCATTTCGTTCCAGCACTTTGAGTTTGTTTATTTCCACATGCAATTCGAATTCACAGTTTGGTAATTTAGTCGTTTTCATGAGCATAGATAGGACTAGTTTATGGTGATTTGCTTTCAGTTGCTTAAGTTTGATAGGAGGATAGATATAATCTCTTGGAGCTCCAGCAAAAAGGTTGAGGAAGTCTCCACTGCCATCTCTGTTTGGAGATTGGAGTGCAGCCTATACCAACCACAAAAATACACAGTTCTTCACTTTATACATGCTGCAACATAGTCTCGTTTATGATAGATCTTTCCATGCACTTCACTCTTGCACCATACACCTTCATCACCACTTCATGCACATTCCTCTACACGCTTTATATTGCTGTTCATTGAGTTCATAGCACAGGTAGCATAGGTTAATGAATTTTCATCTTGGTGATAGTCATAAGCCATTTGTTTCATTTACACTACTCTTCATCGTTCTATTACCTTCTTCTTCGTCTTGATCACGCATACAACCACATCCTCGACCTCTGCTCCACTCTGTTATCTCCCAAACTCCTCCACTCCTCACGTAACTTCATTCTTTAGACATTTCGTTGTTATAACCCTCCATCCATCAACCCACTTCATACACTCGTTCTCCATCCTACTTCTCCACTCCTGAGCCATCACCAGCTTTATTCCTACCTTGCACATCTCCCCCTACCATTCCATCACTCCACCATCACTTCAAACACCCACGGTAGGTCATCCTGTAGCAATTTGTAGACTTCCTGTAGAAACCCCTGCGTTTCATGTAGAATCCCCTGCAAACATCCTGTAGGAGGCCACTCACTCGGTTGCTGAGCCTCTGAACGTGAGGAACCTCTGTGGACTGATGCTAAGGATCTCTGGGGACCTCTCCTAGCCTCCCCAACCTTTCCCAAGCTTTCCTTCCTTCCGCATCACATCTGCATAACCAAACCCTAAGAAGCACAAAATCACAATCACTCCATCCACTTAAAGAAAAAATACAAAAACATGTCTTTTAAGATGCAAGTAGATTAGATTCATGCATTTTCACTCATTAGAAGTAATGGCATCATTGGTAGAAGTTTCCTTCACATTCTTTGCATCATAGAGGTTAGACTAGTTAAATTAGGGTTTCCTAGGGTTTCCATGTTTTGATTTGCTTTCAGTTCATTTTTGCCAAGTAGATTAGTTTTCTTTGAGCTAGCTTTCGTCCATCATTTAACAAGCTTCTTCTGAGAGCCTATAGAAGTTGGCTTGAGCCCTAACGGACTTGTGCCAGCTGACCAAGTGACAGCTGCGACAAGAGCTAGTACTTGTGCATACAGCACCGTCGCTTCCAAGTTTGTACGAACTACCGGGTTGATAAAATTAAGAGACAGGAAGCCCCAGGAGTTGTAGCATTATTGCTACAATACTGGAGCTCACCATCTTTTTGGCGCCGTTTCCGGGGAAGCATCAGAGTATTAGTAATTGTTGCTTTTCTTCTACTTCCTTACTCTTGCCTTCTGCTAAGTAGTTTACTTCATTTCCATTCTGCAAAAGTAGCATAGACTTTTCCTGCTTTCATAGATTAGCATTTCCTGCTTTCATAGATTAGCATTTCCTTTCTGCAAGCGTAGACTAGCATTTCCTTCCTGCAATTTCATTTGAGCAAAGTAGATTAGTCCTTTCCTGCTTTCAGTTAATTGTGCATCTTTCATAGATAGTTGTAGATCAATCTGTCTCAGTTTTGCAGGTACCAAAAGAAAAGCAAAGCAAAAGTAATCAAAGAGAAAAAAGAAAGTCTTTTCCATTTCATGCCTCATAGGAACCGAGATAGATCAGGCAAAATCCTACCAAACACCCCCACCACATCACGGAGTCACCCTTCTCTCCTCTTTGGTGACAGTGACCCAGAAGAACCTATAGGTGAACATCCTGAGATATCCAAAGATCCTATAGTAGAAGAAGAGTTAGAGACTACTCCATTTGAAGCTATGGCTGATAATAGAAGAGAAGATGAGAGAATAGAAGGTGCCTTCCCCATCCGAGAGACCAATGGAGAGATGAAAATGAAAAACATTAGCCCCTCCGCCTTACCTCATTTCCATGGGTTGACCACTGAAGATCCAGATACCTTCCTGTTTGAGTTTGCTGTCCTTTGTAGAACCTATGACTATACTGAAGATGAGCAAAAGTTGAAACTTTTCCCTTCCACTCTCAAGGATGCAGCACTACGCTGGTTCATGGGTTTGCCTGGGAATAGTATCACTACTTGGGCTCAGATGCAGCAAGCTTTCAACACCAAGTACTGGGATTACTGTAGGTCCAAGGAAACAAAGGGGGAAATCTTTCGGATGTCCATGGGAAATGATGAGTCCTTAGAGGATTATGAGGAGAGGTTCCAACTAGGCTATAAGCGGGCCAGGTGCACACTTGACCCTGAATCCCTCAAGTTGGTCCTACTCCGAGGAGTCCCTGAAGACCTCTTAGATACCTTTCACATGTTAGCTGGGGGGGACATTTACCAACTGCCTTATGAGGACATCAAGGCTGTGTTTAGAAACCACTCCAGGGCAGCTCGGAAACGAGGTAGAGGAAACCGCCTCTCAACTAGTGTCCCTTTCTCCAAACATGAGCATGCAAACCAATTAGAAGATCTTAAGAGTGAGGTGAGACAAACCATTGCCATGCAGCTTGATACATTCAGGATTCAGCAAAAGAAAGAAGAGGCTGAGAGAGCCTTGGCTGTCTTCTGTCCTAGGTGCACAAGGAGGCACCCTAAGAACGAATGTCCATTGCATTCGGTTGAAGTGTGTTTTGTTTGTGAGGAGGACCATCCCACAAATCAGTGTCCAACCTTACCTGGGTTCAAAGCCATGTACCAAGGGACCGAAGCTCCCACAGAGCCTCTCTATTACCTCAACCAAAGGAGGCCACAAGGATCTAGACCTTATCAGCAGGGAATGCAAGGGGCATCTCAAGCTTATTACAACCCCAACCAGTCAACTCCTATGCCTTCCTGGGGCCCCCCTGCTCATCCTTCATGGTCCATGCCTCCTCCATGGTCTTATCCACCTCAGTACCCCACTCAACCTACTTCTCATCCATATCACTCACATACCCAGCCACAGCCTCAATGGAATGCACCTCAGTCAGGGTGGAGGCCCCAATACAACACTCCTGCCATTTTGCCTCCACCACCAGTTCAACCTCAACCATTACCTCCTGCTCCTCCAAGGCAACCTCAAATGCCTGCTCAACCGAACCCGAACCCCAACAATAGACAGGCCCAGCAGGTATACACTGGGGAAACCTCATGCCCTACCTATGCTGTGGAGATCCAGGAGATCAACCTTCGATCTGGAAAGACTCTACCAGATCGCCAACCTCCTCCCCCAGAGGATGAGGAAGATAAACAGGGAAGTGAACCGAAGGCTATTCCACCCTTTCCTAAGAGACTAACAGCCGCCACACAACCTAACCCAGAAGAAGATGAGCTTTTGGGTGAGCTCAAGCAGTTGTGTGTAAAAATCCCACTTCTCCAAGCCATCAAGGATGTGCCAATATATAACAAGCTGGTTAAGGAGAAGTGTTTCAAACACCCAGGCAGACGGAAGAAAGATGCCTCAACTATCAATGTCATAGGACAACTGTCTGACCTTATGCTAGGACAAGTCATCTGCCCAAAGTACCTAGATCCTGGAAGTCCTGTAGTAGATGTTCACATCAATGGCACTATTATACCTCACACCTTGATTGATCTGGGGGCTGCCATTAATGTGATGACCAGGGATACCATGCTTAAGCTTAATCTTCAGGGTTCCTTGAGGAAGACCTCGACAGTACTGCAATTAGCAGATCGCTCCACCGTGACTCCCGAAGGGATTGTGGAGGATGTCTTGGTCTCTATTGACTCTTGGGAATACCCTGCAGATTTCCTGGTTCTGCAACCAAAGGCCAAACTTACTGGATATCCTCTCATTTTGGGAAGGCCTTGGTTAGCCACTGCAGATGCTTACATAAGTTGTCGGGCAGGAAACATGACCATCAAAAATGGTCCCATGTCCAAGCAGCTAGTCCTATACCCTCCTGCCCAACCTTCTTTAGAGCATGATTTACCACTCTGGTTGGAGGAAGGAGAAGAAGACGAGGTGTACTCAACACCTCTGTGCACCTTAGATACCACTAGAAGAGACCCCCCAACCGAGGATGACTTGATCGAGACCTTGATCCAGAATCCACCTTCCAGTGCACTACCCTTAGAGGAATTGGTGGAGGATGCCCAAGCTAGCACCTTAGTGGATCTCTGTACAACCAACCCTGTTACTCCCAGAGTCAAGAATGTGGAGTTCGGCCCTGAGAAAGCATTGAAGATCAGCTCCTCCCTATCTCCTTCCCAGGAAAAGGAGCTGTGTAGTCTGTTGGCCAACCACCTAGATGCTTTTGCTTGGAGCTATAAGGAAATGAAAGGAGTCCATCCTTCGGTCTGTACCCATCATATATACATCAAAGAGGATTGTAAACCGGTTAGGCAGCCTCAGAGGAGAATGAATCTAGCCCTTAAGGACATTGTTAAGGAAGAATTGCAAAAATTGTTGGATGCCGGATTCATTTACCCCATCTCAGATAGTGAATGGGTGTCCCCTCTAGTGTTGGTTCCCAAGAAAAATGGGAAATGGAGAATCTGTGTGGACTACCGAGAACTGAACAAAGCTACCAAGAAGGACCATTTCCCTCTACCTTTCATAGATCAAGTGTTGGATGGACTGGCAGGAAAGAAGTTCTTCTCTTTCCTAGATAGGTTTAGCGGGTACAATCAAATCCAAATCAGCCCGGAAGACCAAGATAAGACCACCTTCACTTGTCCTTGGGGTACCTTTGCCTATCGAGTCCTTCCCTTTGGGCTATGCAATGCTCCTGCTACCTTTCAGAGAGCTGTCTTGAGCATCTTCTCGGAGCTGGTCCATGATGCAGTAGAAATCTACATGGATGACTTTACTCCTTATGGGGCCAACTTCCAGGAAGCATTGTCCAACCTGGGGAAAGTCCTAACCAAATGCACCGAGATGAACTTGTCCCTTAGTCCTGAAAAATGTGAATTCCTAATGACTAAGGGGACCGTGCTAGGCCATACCATTTCTTGCCAAGGATTGCAGGTGGATCCTAACAAAATTGCTCTCATCAAGAGGGTTCCACCTCCTCAAAAGGTAAGGGATGTCCGGAGTTTCTTGGGATTAGCAGGATACTACCAGAGATTCATTAAAGATTTCAGCAAGCTAGCCTCGCCATTGTTTGGTCTGTTGGCAAAAGATGTGGAGTTTAAATGGACTGACGATTGTCAGAGGGCTTTAAATGAATTGAAGGACAAGTTGGTGTCAACCCCAATCCTGAGAGGTCCAAACTGGGCCCTACCTTTCCACATCCACACTGATGCCTCAAACAAAGCCATAGGTGCAGCTTTAGGACAAGTTGAGCAGAAACTTCCATATGCCATCTACTTTGTTAGCAAAAACTTGTCCAAAGCTGAGCTGAATTACACTGTAACTGAGAAAGAATTCTTGGCTGTGGTCCATGCATTGAACAAGTTCCGACATTATATTACTGGTTACCAGACCTTTGTACATACTGACCATGCTGCTATTAGATATTTGATGAATAAACCAGATGTGAATGCTCGTATTATTAGATGGTTACTTTTATTGCAGCAGTTTGATCTAACCATTGTTGATAAACCAGGTAGAGAAAATGTTGTTGCTGACTTTTTATCTAGATTGGATTTGTCTGCAGATGAGGATGGAACAGTGGACGATCAGATGCCCGATGAACATCTGTTTGCTATTTCAGTACTCTCTCCATGGTTTGCTGATATAGCAAACTATCTTGTTTCAGCACAGTTCCCTCCACACCTATCTTCCAGAGAGAAGAGCAGAATCATCAGAAAAAGTGCCTCATTCACTTGGATCGGGGGCAATCTGTTCAAGCTTGGCCCCGATCAGATCTTAAGGCGTTGTGTAAGGGAGGAGGAAGTCTTGTATATCCTCCTCACTTGTCATGATGGGCCTTGTGGAGGGCATTTTGCAGCAAAGAGAACTGCCTTCAAGATCCTGCAGGCAGGCTACTATTGGCCCACACTTCATCAAGATGTCAGAAGATATGTCAGTCAGTGTGACCAATGCCAAAGAATGGGGAAACCGACCCAAAGGGATGAGATGCCTCTCCAACCTCAAGTGACTCTTGAGCCATTTGAGAAGTGGGGCATGGACTTTGTGGGCCCAATCAACCCCTCTTCGAGGCAAAGGACTTACATCATTGTGTGTACTGACTATTTGACAAAGTGGGCAGAGACCAAAGCAATCAAAGCAGCAACAGAAGAAAAGGTGGCCGAGTTCCTAAGAGAGAACATCTTCTATAAGTTTGGCTATCCAAGAGAGCTGGTCACCGATCAAGGGAGCCAGTTCACCTCCAACCTGGTTGAAGATCTCCTAGCTCATCACAAGATCAAGCACAGGACTTCCACCCCTTATCACCCTCAAGCAAATGGGCAGGTGGAAGTCACCAATAGAGCATTAGAAGGGATCTTGACTAAAGTGGTGAGCAGCAGCAGAAAGGACTGGGCAGATCGCTTGGTAGAAGCCACATGGGCCTACAACACCACTTGGAAGACCACCACCGGTTTCACACCATATGAGCTAGTCTATGGGAAGAAAGCCTTGCTGTCCATTGAGTTTGAATACAACACCTTGAGGATGGCAGCTCAGCTGGACCTAGATCTCAGCCATGCACAACAAGAAAGGCTGCTGCAGCTAAATGGCCTGGACGAGCACCGCCTGCAGGCCCTCCTTCACTCAGAAGTGGTTCAACTTCAGAGAAAGGTGTGGCATGACCAACATCTCCATGACAAGCAATTTCAGCCGGGAGATTGGGCTTTGTTGTATGATTCCAGATACAAAGATTTCAAGGGGAAGCTGAGAACCAGATGGCTAGGACCATATACAGTGGAGAAATGCCATGACAATGGATCTGTCCTCATTCGAACCATTGATGAGGAAGCCATTCCCATGCTTGTCAATGGGCATCGATTGAAGATCTACAGGAGACCTCTCTCAAGACAAGAGTTTATCAAAACTATGGAGAAATCTGTATTGGTCATAGAGAAGGGTTCTGCCTCTGCCTCTGGCACACCCTGAAAAAATATCTGAAAAAAAAAAAAAAAAAAAAATAAATAAATAAATAAATAAAGATCCTTGGGTGAAAACCTCTCTGAGGCGCCCAAGGCAGGTAGTAGGGGTGAAAACCTCATTGAGGCACCCCTATTGTCTTTCAAAAAAAAAAAGGAGAAAAGGTGAAAAGATCCTTGAGTGAAAACCTCTCTGAGGCACTCAGGGCAGATGGCATGGGTGAAAACCTCTTTGAGGCGCCCCTGTCATCTTTCAAAAAAAAAAAAAAAAGAAGAACAAAAAAAGAAAAAAAAAACAATAAGCAAAATATGGTAAAAATTGCATGCAGGTTGCAGATGCTCTATGGAGAAGAGGAAGCCCTTCAACTCACAGCCAAGGGTCCTTATCATGCTGTCAAGGAACCTCATCAGTACCTCCTCCAAGAGCACCCATGTTTTTTCAAGGTATGTGCAATTTTATCATGGTTTGAATCTTCTACAGGAAGCTGCTGTCTTTCTACAGGAAGGCGCAGTCTTTCTACAGGAAAGTGCAGACTTTCTACAGGAGGGCCGAACTTTCTACAGGAAGCTCTGTGTTCTACAGGAAACTTCCTGTAGGAGTTTTGGACGGCCAGAATTCATCTTAAAAAGAGAGTTCGCAACCATGGATTGGTTTGGGGAGCCTGCAAGCCTCTGTTGGCATCCTTGCACGTTGCTGTCACCACCACCCGTGTCGACATGCGGCCAAGTCCCTGCACAAACAAAGAAAATCGATGAGATCTCGCAGGAAAGCCATTTCCAAAGATTAACAAATGATGGAATCTCATACCACATGCATCAAGAGCTCCGGGATTGTGATCGAGAAGCCAGAACCGCCATCGTGCAGCATGCACCCAAGGAGAAAGGACTGTTACGAGACCCCTCGCGGGGATCCTGTAACAGTTCAACCTGCTCGAGTGGATACCATTCACAGCACCGCCATCCGAAATGAAACGCGGGCGCATGCAAGCAAAACCATCCACTCCAGCGTTGGCAGCCTGTAACCACGAGCTTCCGGGTCTGTGTAAGTCGCACGCAGCAGGTAGATCCGCTCACCATCGTCCGAGAACTGGAAAAATCGTGTACAGCCGCGCAGGTAAGTGTCTCCACCCTTCCTTCCATCAAATCGCATGAATCTAACTTTGAAATTGTTTGCAAAGCGTAAAATTGAATGGTTGAGCGGCCGTATGGCCAGTCGACTGGCCACGTCGGCTAGTTAAAGTGTAATTGGATGTTTGGGTGGCGGCCACGACAAAGAGAATGAACGGCATGCACGTGGGAACACTCTCGTCAGAAGCATGAGTTTAACAAGAAAGGCGGCGGCAAATCTGTGGGAATGAATACAGCAGCAAGTGAATACGCAGGCGGAGGATGGATGACGTCGCCCAACGGTCCGGCGGGGACAGCTCATCCCCCGCGCCACGGATTGCGCCGATTCAAAATCCAATCGGCTAAATCATGCGCATGCATTTATCATCCAACACTTCAACTCGGATAGCTATTCTGATCTCCTCTGCACTTTGATACGCTGAGTTGTTGGCTACCAGAACGCTGGTCAAGCACACCGCGAGCACGGCCAACTACAGTCCTCCCCGAGAATTGCGCACGGCTTCTACAGGAGCGCAGTTCTACAGGACCGCAGTTCTACAGGAGCGCAGTTCTACAGGAATGCAGTCTACAGGAACGCAATCATCTACAGGAAAGCGGGTGCCTCGCGAAAAAGGTGGCCAATTAAGGAGGTAACCCTGAACTCTTAATGTAACTGGTTATTAGAAGTGGCAAGACCATCGTCCACGGTCGGGCTATAAAGATATTGGTGGAATTGTTGTTTGCTGTGCCGTTTCTACCATTCTACAGGATGTTGGTATAAGTAGTCTGTGTTGAAATTTTGTATGTGCATGCTCTGTCTTCATAGACCAAATCTCTTTTGCATCTGCCACCTTTAGTTAAAACGACCGTGTTCATCATGCCGGGTGGGTTTATAAGACGAGAGCCCACTGATTCAACTAACTTAAGGAGAAACCCGGCAGTGGTAGAGCTCTTCACCAGAGCACAATGGATGCCTTTTTGTGATAAGCTGCAGGGCTACGATGATGAAGTAGCCGAGGAATTCTTGCAGGCTTTGAAGCCTAAATCCCAGACACTGGCCACAGTAAACTTCAGAGGTCTAAGCCTCAAACTCACCCCAGAACATATCAGTCGGATCACAGAACTTCCTATGGGTCTGCCGTGGGATAAAGAGGAGAGAAAGCTGAGTGAGCAGGCAAAGAAGGAATTCTTTCCACCTGAGGAAGAATTCTCGGAGGATAAAAACGGGGTGAGAAGAACGAGTCTATCACCACCTTGGAATGAAGTCAGTTTGCAAATCATGAAATATATTACTTGTGAAGGCCGGTTCAACATCGTGTATGCATATCACTTTCGGCTACTCACTGAGTTGAGGCACCGAATTGACCTTCCTGTAGAGCAAAAACTGAGCATCCCTTATTATCTCCTGCAGTCCCTAATGGAGTGTGCTACAAAGCTAAGAGAGGGCATACCTGATCAGATAGCCCACCATGGGTTAATAAAGCTACTTGTGGAAGATGCATTACACTCATATAAGGTCCCCCTCTCATGGGAATCCTTCCGCAATTTGACCAAAAATGGGGATATTAAAATGTTGATCGAAGAAACGGGTTCCTCTAGCAGTGAGGAACACGAAGCAGTGGCCGAAGAACAAAGGAAGAAGCATGAGGAAAAGAAGGACCAAGAAAAAGGTGGCACACCTATCCTGTCGGCAAGGGAAAAGAGGATGAATAGCAGAATGGACAAAGCAGAGGTGGCCCACGTCAGCCCAAGTACCTCAACAGTGCCTGCACCCAAAGCAAAAAGCAAAACTCAAGCAGGCAAGCAAGCGGAAGTGGAGACACCTGTGTCTACAGGAAAGCAAAAACAGGCTTCTACAGGAAGCCCGAAGACACAAACTCAGGCTTCTACAGGAAGCCCAAAAATCATTGAAAAACAGGCTTCTACAGGAAGCCCGAAAACAAAGACAAAGGCTTCTACAGGAAGCCCGAAGATCAGTGAGAAACAGGCTTCTACAGGAAGCCCAAAAGCAAAGACCAAGGCTTCTACAGGAAGCCCGAAAATCGTTGGAGAACAGGCTTCTACAGGAAGCCCAAAAATGGAGACAAAGGCTTCTACAGGAAGCCCGAAAGTGCAAACACAGGCTTCTACAGGAAGCCCGAAGACGGAGACAAGGGCTTCTGTAGGAAGCCCGAAATTGGAAAAAGGGGCTTCTACAAGAGGCCCGAAAGTCATTGAGAAACAGCCTCCTACAGAGAGTCTGAAGGCAGAGAGAGGGCCTTCTTCAGGAAGCCCAACAGCGGGAAAGAAAGAATCTTCTACAGGAGGCCCGGAAGTGGGCAAAGCAGGGTCTTCCACAGGAAGCACGAAATCTGGAAAGGAGGGGCCCTCTACAAGGAGCTCTGAGAGAGCAAAACGCAAGAAAGAGAAGGCTGGCATTCTCGAAAAAGAGGCAGCAGTGGCACTGGCTGCCCTCAGTACACCTCCAAAACCGAAGGAGAAAAGGGAGAGGGAGACCCCTCTACCATCTGAAGCCAGGAGAAGCAAGAGGATGACCATGGGCAAGCCACAGCCTCCACCCAGCAGGCAAACCATTTCAGGGGATGTCCCTACTTCACCCAGTGCAAGAACCCCCTCTAAAACATCAGCCACCCCGAAAAGGGGAGCCCAAAAATAACTTCCTGGACACGAAAAATAGGCCAGTCGCCTTCCGAAGCCCGGCTCAAGGAAATAGAAAAGGGGGAGGAAGCATCACCTTCGTCACCACCAGGGGCAGCAAAGGCAGGGCCGCCAAAAACGGGAAAGGAAGAAGCGCCACCCTCAGCAGAAAAGGCAGAACCACCAAAAATAGGGGAGGAAAAGCGTGCTCCGGGCTCTAGTTCTCGGCCAAAGACGAGGAGCCAGGGAAAAGTTGCTCAAGGATGAGCAAATAGCTTAGCTGGGGGGTGATGATGAGCCCCAATTTTTGGTACAATTTGGGCTCATTTGGCCTACTTGCTTTGCTCAAACCATTCACTTTTTACTGCTTATGCATGCATTTCTTAGTTTATTCGTGTTGTTTGTAGGAAGAAGGGTAGACATTTTATCTACGTGACTAATGCATGATGCTTTCAGGATTTTGGCATTAAAAGGGAGAAAAAGACAACGAAAAAGGAGACAAGGAGACAATGAGGTGGCACTGCTGGTCTTTAGGAGAGGATGTCCACGGTCTTGGGGACCTTCCTCGTGATTCCCACCAAGAACTCCGAGCTCCAATCCATCTCCCCACCGAGCTTAGAAGCAGCCAGCTGTTCTACAGGAACAGCAGTTATAACTGTTCTACAGGAACAGTAGTTATGACTGTCCTACAGGATCAGCAGTTAAACTTTAGTTGGACAGCCGAGCTCCTAAAATCAAGGACATCTGTTGGCTGATCGTTTTTGCATAAATACTGAGGCCGTAGCCTTGTAGAGGAGCTTTTTGAACCTTGGCATTACTCTTGTAATTGAAAAGTACGAGCTAAAGCTCAGTTTTTGTTCCTTTTTGTAAGCCAATTTGGCATGACATCAGATTATGAATAAAGAAGGCAGATTTTGATCTAGTTCTGAGTTTTCTCAAGGAGCTATAGCTCTCAGGTTAGGGCCCAACTTGAGAGCAATAGATATCCTCAGTGTTGTAATGTGTTTGCATTTCGTTCCAGCACTTTGAGTTTGTTTATTTCCACATGCAATTCGAATTCACAGTTTGGTAATTTAGTCGTTTTCATGAGCATAGATAGGACTAGTTTATGGTGATTTTCTTTCAGTTGCTTAAGTTTGATAGGAGGATAGATATAATCTCTTGGAGCTCCAGCAAAAAGGTTGAGGAAGTCTCCACTGCCATCTCTGTTTGGAGATTGGAGTGCAACCTATACCAACCACAAAAATATGCAGTTCTTCACTTTATACATGCTGCAACATAGTCTCGTTTATGATAGATCTTTCCATGCACTTCACTCTTGCACCATACACCTTCATCACCACTTCATGCACATTCCTCTACACGCTTTATATTGCTGTTCATTGAGTTCATAGCACAGGTAGCATAGGTTAATGAATTTTCATCTTGGTGACAGTCATAAGCCATTTGTTTCATTTACACTGCTCTTCATCGTTCTATTACCTTCTTCTTCGTCTTGATCATGCATACAACCACATCCTCGACCTCTGCTCCGCTCTGTTATCTCCCAAACTCCTCCACTCCTCACGTAACTTCATTCTTTAGACATTTCGTTGTTATAACCCTCCATCCATCAACCCACTTCATACACTCGTTCTCCATCCTACTTCTCCACTCCTGAGCCATCACCAACTTTATTCCTACCTTGCACATCTCCCCCTACCATTCCATCACTCCACCATCACTTCAAACACCCACGGTAGGTCATCCTGTAGCAATTTGTAGACTTCCTGTAGAAACCCCTGCGTTTCCTGTAGAATCCCCTGCAGACATCCTGTAGGAGGCCACTCACTCGGTTGCTGAGCCTCTGAACGTGAGGAACCTCTGTGGACTGATGCTAAGGATCTCTGGGGACCTCTCCTAGCCTCCCCAACCTTTCCCAAGCTTTCCTTCCTTCCGCATCACATCTGCACAACCAAACCCTAAGAAGCACAAAATCACAATCACTCCATCCACTTAAAGAAAAAATACAAAAACATGTCTTTTAAGATGCAAGTAGATTAGATTCATGCATTTTCACTCATTAGAAGTAATGGCATCATTGGTAGAAGTTTCCTTCACATTCTTTGCATCATAGAGGTTAGACTAGTTAAATTAGGGTTTCCTAGGGTTTCCATGTTTTGATTTGCTTTCAGTTCATTTTTGCCAAGTAGATTAGTTTTCTTTGAGCTAGCTTTCGTCCATCATTTAACAAGCTTCTTCTGAGAGAATATAGAAGTTGGCTTGAGCCCTAGCGGACTTGTGCCAGCTGACCAAGTGACAGCTGCGACAAGAGCTAGTACTTGTGCATACAGCACCGTCGCTTCCAAGTTTGTACGAACTATCGGGTTGATAAAATTAAGAGACAGGAAGCCCCAGGAGTTGTAGCATTATTGCTACAATACTGGAGCTCACCAGGCATGCAAATTTTGGGACTGGATACTACTCGCCTTCAACAACACACTTCAGGACCCCTCCTCCATATAGAACACCATAGCAAACTCGATATCATCCTTCTCCTCACATCCACTCGTTAACCACACATGGAATTTAATTCCTCGTCTAGTCTGCTAGCCACTTTGGAAGGAGCACAATGCAATAATTTTTTGGGGAATCTCCACAGAGGAGGAAGTTATAATATCCAAGATCAAATGAGAAATCTGGGAAACTATGATTTCTCTTCCCACTCACACTTCGAAAGACCCTACCACCAACTCCGAAGTGAGAATTCACTCAATGTTGGGCCTTCTTCAGATCAATTTTAACGAAGTCGCCTCCTTCTCTAGGCATGACAAACAAAGGGGCATTTGTAGGCCACCAGAGCTGGGCACCTTAAAGCTCAACTCCAATGGCACAACAAAAGGTAATCCAGGATAATCAGGTTTTAAAGGGGTCTTCAGGAACACAAAAGGTGAAATAATTTGGATATATGAAGGCAACTTAGGTTCAACCACAAACCATGTTGTTGAACTTCATGCTCTAGAAAATGGAATTACCATTGTGCACAACTTAAATCTTAGTCCTTTGATCATGGAAGGAGATTCCATGCTCTCCACCGAGATAGGAAAAAAGATACAACAAGGCATCGACATGGAAAAAGTCTCTGACAACTCGTGACTAAACAAAATTATATAGAGGATCAAACAAAGAATAGACAAAATGGTAGGCCTCCACTTTTATACTTTTAGGCCATAAGGAGTGGTAATAGGCTAGCGGATAGACCTGAAAATGAGGATATGACGACTCCATTTGGTTGAACTCCAGAGCATGGAAGGACCTGGAGGACGGTGACCTTCATCAACACTATGCAACCATTAATGAAAAAGTTATCCAATCTACCGGACAATAATTGTTTGCATACCCTTCATCATTTCAAGGTCGATTCCAAGTACTTGAGGAAGGACATCATAGTGGTGCACTCAACGAGACCCATGCTTGGCTCGCTAGATGTCATGGCCCTTACTCCCACCTCCCTTCTCCCCTGTGATGACACTGCCTCCCTGTCACATCCTTTTTGCTGGCCTCTTCCTTCACCTCCTAACATCTGTTCTTCACATGCTTCCCATTCTCCCCATCTTCCCTACCCCTTTACCCCCTTCAGCCCCTAGGCCCTATATATATTCCCCTCTAAAATATCCCCACCAGCTTCTCCTCTGCTCTCCTTCTTCCTTACTCATTATTCACTCTCTAGTTCCTCTCGACCCCCATCCCCTCTATTTTTCTCATGGCTCCGAAGCGTAGCTCCATCTCTGGCTCCAATGAGGGAGGAGGGAAGAGTCATGTAACTTCTCGATGACATCCAATGGGTTCACCCCCTACTACCCACGAAGAGACCTCTGTCAGGCACGCAGTTGTGTGCTACAAGGAAGTTCTTAATTAGGAAATCCAATAGAGCCTAGAAAATTTGGAATCGCAAGAAAATGTTCTTCGGAGAGAGGTCACGAATGAGGAAGTTAACACGGACTTCGCCTAGATCCATGATCATGCCATGACCAAAGCGCGCGCGAACCTCTATGCACGAACCATAGAAACATGGTGGCAGATGAAAACCATCATGGGGCTTGCAATGAAGGAGAAGGAGGAGCACACCAAGGTACTCCGAACAAAGATTGACAGTCTAACTTAGAAGTTCATTATCTATGTCAAAGTTGTGCACTACTATCGGTTCATAACTCGGGGTTCGCCACAATATATGGTTATCAGGAGGGAGTCGACAACGAAGATCCATTCTACAATTGAAGGCTCCCCAAGCATCAAGAAGGAGCCCGTAGGAGCTTCCACGAGTCGTCCAAACACTATTGTGTAGCAAGAGGGGAGCACCAAGGAGATTCCCATTAGTGTGGACAATGACCAAGAATGACTTCAACAAACCCCTTTTTGTCTATTTTCCTCCATGGAGGTCTCACTGTTGTGGACTCCTTAGTCTCAGAAATAATATACATAGGCCTAGTCTGTTCCACTTCAGTTATAAGTAATACTCTCCTTTTTTAGGATGTTGTAAAAGGGTTATCCTCTCTTTCCATGGAAGACCAGAGAACCCATTTTTGCGAGTGCTCCCATTCTCAAGCATCAAACCATCGCTTCTCTTGCAGGTCTGCTCAATTCCAAAACATCAATCCTTTAAGTGTGTTGTTGCAATGTGCACACCTCCTTCGCCACCCCATGCGCCAAGCCATGAAAGGCTAGAGATATTGCGGGAGATATTGTCTTTTCTGGAGGAGTGGGAACTTCTGCTTTACGCCAGGGATTTGGAAGAAGTTCTAGATGATGAACAACAGTGAAGGATCATTTAGATGGTTTAGATGGAGGACTTAGTATTTAGGGTTACTAAATTATAATGATTTTTAGATGATTTGAATAAAACACGAGTGATTTGAATAAAACATAATTTTATAATGAAGGATCATGTAGATGGTATAGACTGAGGGTTTAGTATTTATGGTTATTAGATTATAACAGATCATAGTATCCTAAGTGTTTTGAATATTTTTTTGGGTGGAACTGTTTAAGAAGTTTTGTATTATTATTGAAATGTTGAGTATTTTTTGTCTTTTTTATGTTAAGTAATTGGGATTAATATTTAATTTTTATGCAATATTGAATTGTTGTGATTTTTTTATTGTATCTAGAGGGAAGTGTTATGGTGATTTTTTGTAATGGCTTCTGAATTAAATCTAGGTTTAGGTTATTTTTTCTTCACTAATTTCTTTGGTGAGATTTATTAAAGTTTGTGAATTGTAATCTCTTTATTTGTAAGGGTGATTTTTTAGATGATTGGAATTTTTTTCTTTTGAAAAATTTTCTATCACATCTTTTATAAAATGTTATTGAAATTGTTGGTGAGAGACAAATTATAGGTTTTAGGTATATTGAATCTGCATTAATTGATTTATTTTTTAAATGCAATAAGAACCCTATCCTATGTATATCTAGATAGTTTAAAGCTTTATTTACGGTGATTATATTAACTTTCCTATCATATGTATATCTAGATAGTTTAGAGATTTATTAATGCTAATTACATTAATGATTATGAATGTAAAGAGTTTCTCTATATGGTTGTTTATGAAGTTTTGTATTATTATTATTGAAGTGTTGAGTAATTTTTTGCAGTTTTTATGTTATGTAATGGAGATTAATATTTAAAATTCTTGGCAATACTCAATTGTTGTGATTTTTTTTACTGCATCTAGGTTAAATTGATAAGTTGAGTTATTTTTAATGGCATCTAGATTAAATTGCTACTAGTTATTTTTTCTTCAGTAATTAATTGTTACCATTTTAGGTTATTTTTTCTTCAGTAACTTTTTTGGTGAGATCATGCACCTGGTGGTGTAGCCTGAGTGGCCCTCCCCACTAGGGATCTTGGCTGCTCTGCATTGTTGTGATTCTTTTTACGGCATCTAGGTTAAATTGATAAGTTGAGTTATTTTAATGGCATCTAGATTAAATTGCTACTAGTTATTTTTTCTTCAGTGATTAATTGTTACCATTTTAGGTTATTTTTTCTTCAGTAACTTTTTTGGTGAGATCATGCACTTGGTGGTGTAGCCTGAGTGGCCCTCCCCACCCTAGATCTTGGCTGCTATTGTTGTGATTTTTTTTACTGCATCTAGGTTAAATTGATAAGTTGAGTTATTTTTAATGGCATCTAGATTAAATTGCTACTAGTTATTTTTCTTCAGTACCATTTTAGGTTATTTTTTCTTCAGTAATTATTTTGGTGAGATCATGCACCTGGTGGTGTAGCCTGAGTGGCCATCCCCACCGTGGATCTTGGTTGCTCTGCATTGTTGTGACTTTTTTTACTACATCTAGGTTAAATTGATAAATTGAGTTATTTTTAATGGCATCTAGATTAAATTGCTACTAGTTATTTTTTCTTGAGTAAAATTGTTACAATTTTAGGTTATTTTTTCTTCAGTAACTTTTTTTTGGTGAGATCATGCACCTGGTGGTGTAGAGTGAGTGGCCCTCCCCACCAGGGATCTTGGCTGCTCTGCATCATATGTTCGCCATTCTGGTTAGCTGTTCCGGCATCCCATCCTGTCAATTTGGCATCTTGTACATATAGATAATGTAAATATATTGTGAATAATTGTGAAAGTATGGGCTCTATATAGCTTCTAATGGGACTAGCCCCCCTTTTTTCTTGGAAAAAAACTTTTTTGGTGAGATTTATTAAAGTTCAGGACTGTTTTTTAGATGATTGGAATTTTTTTTGAAAAATTCTCACAAATTCTTGATGATGATGATGGTTAAAGTCCATTGAGACCAAAATTGGTCTTACAAAAGGTTATTGAAATGGTTGATGATTAGGTTTTAGGTATTTTGAATTTGAATTAATTGATTTATTTTTCAAATGTACATTAAACCCTTTCATGTGTATATCTAGATAATTTATAGCTTTATTTCTACTAATTACATTAACTGTTATCGATTTATTTTTTAAATGTGCATTAAACCCTATCATGTGTATATCTAGATAGTTTAGAGCTTTATTTCTGCTAATTACATTAATTCTTATGAATGTACGAAAGTTTGTAAAGTTTTATATTATTATTGTAGTGTTGATATTTTTGTAGGGTTTCATGTTAAGTAATTGGGATTACTATTTAAAAAATTTTGCAATATTAAATTTGAGCTTTTTTTTTACTATATCTAGATTGAATTGTTAAGTTGAGTTTTTCTTATGGCATCTGGATTAAATTGTTTCAAGTTTAGGTTATTTTTTCTTCAGTAACTTTTTTGGTGAAATTTATGATGTTGGAACATGCCATATTTAATTTTATGTAATTATTTAATTGAAGAATCTAATTTTTTTAAGAATTAGTAAGTCATTTTAGAATTAATTGGGGATTAGAGAAATTATGATAGAACTCTAAACTTGAGAGGATAGGTCTCAACTTTCTCTAAATATGTAGGGTGAAGCTTATCTAGAAGGGATTAGAGAGACTTTTCTGGTCTATGGTTTAAATAAATAATCATGAAATTTTTTAGAAAATCATGTTAGAGTTTTGATTTAATTAAAGTTTTAAAGTGCGAGCTTAGTTAATGGAATTGTTTTGTTTATGTTTGGAAGCCTTGCACCATTTTGGTATCAGACTAGGTTATAAGACTGAATTTAATAAATTCAAGAAACCCCATCAGCTATTCATACACTCCCGGTTATTCCGTTATTCATTGGAGGAGCCTGGATTATTTTTCAACTAATTCAGAAGGTTTTTATACTGTGTATTGTGCAACAACCTGGAAATTTTTAGAGACTGCTGAGGAGAAGTTGAATCTGCATTTGAGAAGTCTAACGTTGCAAACATTGGAGACCTGGGCCGAGCAGGTGCAGCTTGGAAGTCGAATATTAGATAGTTATTGAGGAGTCCGTTGAAGAATGGTGGAAAAATCATTGAAAGAGAGAATTTCAGGAGATAAATTGTTCTTGTTCTATTCATGGAAATCAACAAAAGGATGGAAACAGATTCCAAAAAGAACATCACTAATCTTATGAGGACATTGTGTCGATGTTGTTTCTGAATGGGGAGATAAATTACGTGTAAGTGAACTAATTTTTAGGATTAAATGCTCATAAAACTTTTATATGTCCATGAGCTAGAAAATTTTGTAAGTGGACTAGAGAATAAGTACGTTGTTTTTATTTATGGTCGTATTCTATATTTAAAATTCTAATTCTATATTATGTAGATTATAATTCTTTTTTTTTAATTTTCAAGGAGGAAGGAAAGTATTTGCACCATTATAATATTTTATTGTAAGGTTTTATTTTAAGGAGGTAGTGAGAAGAGCAATTGGAATTAGTGGGACGAGAAGAGCAATTGGAATTGGTGGAGGAACACCAAATGCAGAAAAGGTCTTACTCTATGAAGTAAGACATATTAGAAGCCTAAGAAAGCTCAGAAGAAGAAACTCAAGAAGAGAAGATAATCAAGATGATGGGTCAAATAAGTGCCACCCCAAGATTAGACTTGCCTATGTATGAAGGCATTTTAAATCCCTAAAAATTGATAGATTGACAAATATTTTGATTATGAAGGTGTCGCCTAAGAGGAGAAGAAGGTTAAGTTTGATGTGACCACATTAAAGGACATGCTTAGTTATGGTGGTACAATGTGCAAGGTGAAAGGAAAAATGGAAAAAAAAGCAAAGATATCTACTTGGGATCTCATGGTGGCTAAACTCAAAGGTAAATTTCTTCTACAAGATTGACTATCAATAAATGGCAAAATCTTAAGTAGAAATTTATGTCCGTAAAAGAATATACAAAGGAGTTTTATAGATTGAGTATATGTTTGTAAAAGAATATAGAGAGGAGTTTTATAGATTGAGTATAAGATCTAGTCATCTAGAAAGTCATGAACAAAAATTACCTAGATACATTAATGGGTTGAAATTAGAAATTTATGAAATGAATATTTTGTCTCTAAAAACTATTGAAGAAGCTTACCAAATAGGTCTCAATGTTGAAGAAAAATTGGCAAGAAACCAGATTCAAAGAGAAAGAGACTAAGCAGAGGATCATCAAGTGGAGGATAGTCAAGCAAAGTAAGTTTTAGTGGAGGATTTCAAAGAGAAGAACCCAATAGTTCACAACACTTAGAATCATCAAGAGGATGAAAATAGGTTTATTAAAATCTGTTGAAGAAGTAAAGGAACCCACAGAAAGAAAACATTGTTCAAAACTATTTGTAAATCAAGAGGAAAGTGTTGTAAAGTCATTATTGATAGTGGGAGTAACTATAATCTAGTATCCACAGTAGAAAAATTGAACTTAAATAAAACTAAACATCCTACTCCCTACAAAGTTGAATTTAAATAAAACTAAACATCCTACTCCCTACAAAGTTGAATTTAAATAAAACTAAACATCCTACTCCCTACAAAGTTTCATGGTTGCTAGAGGGACATCACATACTAGTTAATGAACAATGTGAAGTGGAGTTTCAAATAGGAAGTTATATGGATACTGTTCTTTGTGATGTTATGCCTATGGATGTATGTCATATCTTGCTTGGAAGACAATGGCAATATGACAAGAAAGCAATGCAAGAGAAATACCCACGCTTTTGAAACTATGGTGAAAAGCATGTACTTTTGCCTTTGAAAAATGAAAAAGCACCAAAGAAGACCAAAGCTAATGTTACTTAAGGAAATAATTTCTTCAAGAAATCAAGCATGATGGTGGGGGTATACTATTGATTGGATATATCAATAACCTTATAATTAATTTTGAATTTAAATCCACCTACCTACACTCCTCCCTAGGGGGTCTCTCTGGCATGCCTTCTTGGGCTCAGGGCTTGTCACTCCAATTCAAAGTCACTTGTACTTTCTTCTATTAGGTTATTTGTCACTTTAGCTTACTATCCCAACACCTAAGCAAAGAAAGGGTAAGGGTTTCTACACTTTGACCACGTGTGACTTGTGAAGGTCTTATGTATGTGTGAAATGGTTTCACATCCTTCTATTGTGAGGTATTTGTCTCCACCAGAGGCACTTGTTTGGTAAATTGTTCTTTAGTATATTTATCCTTGGACCTTTGCTCATATTTTTACTCAATCCTATAAGTATTTGTTATAACTAATCTTCTAGCACGAGTATGTTCTTGTTCTAATTCTTTTTTTCAGGTCTTGTATTAGTTTTACTCATCGTTTGGCTACTTTCTGAGGAGATGAAACCCTTTGGTAACCTCACACTGATGGATTCTTGTTAGGGCCTACTCTTTCTTCCACCCTTCTACCTTGATGGCTTGTTCCTCCACGTAAATGTCAATGCAACCTTTCTCTTAGTCCCTTTTCAGCCTTCTACATTGATGGCTTGTTCCTCCAGGTAAATGTCAATGCAACCTTTCTCTTACTCCCTTTTCAGTTAGTTACACTCTGTGGTGGTTTTCTAACTTGGGTGCTCTATTATGCTTGCAGGTCTTCTAAACTCAAGACTCATGTATATGAAAAGAATAGGGTCTTTCCCTTTGTTGTTGGTAGTCTCAATTTAGTTAAAGTTTAAAACCCCAAGAGGGTTTCACCATACTTAATTCTTGGGTGGTTTGTATTTGCTCAGCTTTGTGATTTAAGAGAAATGTGGAAAAGTGGCAGTTTGAAAATATGCATATATTTGTTTTATAACCCTTTCTATCTTTGTTGTTCCAAACTATTTGGAACTTATTCAATGTATATCTTGTATTCTCTGAAACTACATAGACTTAAATTATGTTTTCCAAAGAATTTGTAAAAAAAAATGTACCTCTGATTTCTCCTTTGTAATGGTATTCTCTTTCAGTTGTTTCTCTTACTCCCTTTTCAGTTAGTTACACTCTGTGGTGGTTTTCTAACTTGGGTGCTCTATTATGCTTGCAGGTCTTCTAAACTCAAGACTCCTGTATATGAAAAGAATAGGGTCTTTCCCTTTGTAGTTGGTAGTCTCAATTTAGTTAAAGTTTAAAACCCCAAGAGGGTTTCACCATACTTAATTCTTGGGTGGTTTGTATTTGCTCAACTTTGTGATTTAAGAGCAATGTGGAAAAGTGGCAGTTTGAAAATATGCATATATTTGTTTTATAACCCTTTCTATGTTTGTTGTTCCAAACTATTTGGAACTTATTCAATGTATATTTTGTATTCTCTGAAACTAAATAGACTTAAATTATGTTTTCCAAAGAATTTGTAAAAAAAAATGTACCTCTGATTTCTCCTTTGTAATGGTATTCTCTTTCAATTGTTTCTATTGTAGCCTTGTTTTGAAGCAAGTTGTTCTTTTTTTTCATGGTTCAATTCCAATAAAATATGACTTGGTGTTCCTCATTGTCAATTGGGATGAGTTTTGATTAATTTTCATGCTTTCTGTGCTTTTGGTTTGTTAATTAACTAGAGCTTAGTTAATATTCTATCTAACTTTAATATGCCAATATAACATGATTACACGAAATTTATGATAATAAAATACTCCACACATAGTTTATCAAATCAATTATTTCTAGTTATTGTTCTTTATTACTATGGAAGACCCTCGCAATGTGGGTCTGGTTTGGCTTTTTCCACATGGTTGAGAAACTGTCTTTTAGTTATTGAAGAGTTTTTTGAAACAAATTTCAAATATTTAACTAAAGCTAATCTCACTGTTCTTTTAATTTCAAATTACAGTGGCTCTATGAACCCAAATTTAACTTAAAACAAAATTAAATAAAGTTCAAAAATTTCTTTGTTTCCTTCATCACATGAGGAGATAAATTTTGCCTTGATCCTTAAGCCAAAGCTAGTGTACAAATTTGAATGATATTCAAGAAATTAAAAATATGTTGAATGAATTCATTGATATTGCAGTGGATGCCTTGGCTCATGAATTTCCTCCCATTAGAAGCATTAGCCATCATATTGATCTCATGAAAGGTGGTAGCCTTCAAAACAAAGCAACTTAATGAATGACTCCAAAAGAGAGAAGATATTAAAAGTCAAATACAGGAATTGTTGGATAAGTCTTATTAGAGAAACATTAAGATTAAGTGCTTGTACAAAGAAGTATGGTGGATGGAGAATGTGCACATATTCTCTAGTAATCAACAAAATTACAATTACTTACATGTTTCAGTTAACTATGACCTTGTCTAATGGTCTTGCATATTTTTCTAAAATAGATTTAAAAAGTGGATTTGTCTAATGGTCTTGCATATTTTTCTAAAATAGATTTAAAAAGTGGATATCATCAAATCAGAATGAGAGAAGGTGATGAACGGAAAACAACTAAAACTAATAGTGGCTTATATGAATGGTTTGTAATGGCAAGGGAACTTACCAATGCTCCTATTACTTTTATGAATTTAGTGAATGAAATTTTAAAAGAATGCATTGAAAAAATTGTTATAGTTTACCTTGGTGATATCTTAATATACATTTTAAAAGAAGAGCACCTAAGACATATTAAGATGGTTTTAATGAAGCTACAACAAGAGAAATTGTTAGTCAATCTAAAGAAGTGTAGTTTCAAGAAGACATAACTATTATACTTAGGATTTATGATTTCAAGGGAAGGACTAAATATGGACTAGGAGAAAGTGAAGGCCATAATCAATAGGCCAACTCCTAAAAGAATTTGAGAGGTTGAGACTCATGCTAGTGGAACTACAATAGGAGATGTTCCAAGTCAAAAAGGAAAACCACTTGCCTACTACATTGAAAATCTTAATCAACCCAAGCAAAAATACTCTTCTTGTTGAAAAGTGTGCAACAAGAAATGCTAAATTTAGGAAGTGCTAAAAATAGAAATTCTAGAAATAGCAATTTGGCCAATGATCATTTTGGCCACCTTGGGTGAGAGGTGAAACTACAAAAAATAACATCTTCTGAAAATAGCATTTCTCGGTCCCTTCCTATTTATAGCAGTCCCTTGTCTATCTATAGGAAGTAAAATTCGAATTTGGTCTTACGAGCATTTTGGAATATTAATTAATTAATTCAGTTTGAGTTAATTAGTTAAGGAAAAGCAAAATTGAAGTCTTTGTGAGAACATGCAATTATTTCTCAACTAATTGGGGAATGTGTCTTTGATTTGCTCTAGTGATTGAGGAATTACGGATGAATTCTATATTGAAAGGATGAGTTGACTTAGTTTAACTTAGTCAAGTTCAATTAGATTAATTTAACAAGTTGTTAAATTAATGGAATATAGTTTGTTGATTCTTGCATGCATGTGACAACTATTATTTTCAGATAACTATGTATTCACTCATGGATAACTCATGCATGTGAGTTCAAATAGAGACTGAGTTGAGATCAGAGAAGGGACATTGTACTATCAGTTGAATGAATATTTTTCCTACAAAGGAAGCTCATCCATGATGAGGATTTTTCTCCTTGAGGTTTGTGCAATTATTTGAGAGGTCACTATTGTGTGTGAGGTGAGAATCACACAAGTTGCAGCTGGAGGACCCACGAAACTGTGCATAGAAATAGGAAGCTTGGAGGGGAGAGGAGAAGGTTTGTGAGAAGCCTTTGACTATCTATGAGCAACATAGGGATTGTACTGAGAGCTCGATAGCTTCCGAGCTAAGGCCTTGTGTAATCCAGACTATATTTCCACTTGTAAGATAAAATAGAGATGAGGTTTTAAGGAGGTGCTTTCCCCAGGTAAATTTTTCTGTGTTATGTGTGATTGATTCCTTCATATCAGTTGTATGTGCTCTTATTGATGTTTCTCATGTTTGATTAATCTTCCGCTAAATTGGTTGTAGAAGTAGATAAAGTGTTTTGCTTTAGTACATTGCATTACCACGATCTACAGGTTGGAATTTCTACATGATATCGGGGCTAGCCGATTTGTAGAAAAAGTTCTACATGGTATTAAAGCTAGTTGATTTGTAGGAAACATTCTACAAAATTCTACATGGTATCGGAGCACATGTCATCAAGGAAGAACAATATACAAGAAGAGGAGATTTCAAAGTTTTGAGTTTTGGGCCAAGAGTTTGCAAAGTAGATCTGAAAATTTTTGTACAAAATTTTCAGAAAAAAAAATAGCAGATTTGGATTCTTTGTGGAAAAATACTCAAATTAAAAAAAAAATCAGCCGAATCGGAGTTGAGATGAGGGCGATATCGCTGATTTAAAATAAGATCTTTTTCGAGGAAATTTCGTGACGGCGGGAAATATGAAACAGATTTGTGTGATAACTAAGAACCTATATGCACTTGAGGTTCAAGATGCATGCAAAGCCTTGAGCAGCAAGACAATTGATGGAGACTTGGTGGTTGAGAGGGAGGGTATGTTACCTCTCAACATGCAGCGCCAGAAGAAGTCTTAGACAATTGTGGAGGAGCTACGATTGGTGCACTAGCTTCAGGAGGTTGTGGAGCAGCCACAACAAGGGAAGCTCAGTGGAGATCGAGTAGAGACATCTACTCGTACAAAGACCTCTAGTAGGGGGAAACTTCGAGCCACGCGGGGAGAGGATCACATGCAGCCATATCTCCAGTAGGAGGTGAGGCAATATAGAGTGATCGTCCCAAGAAAGAGGGGAAGGTTCCTTGAGGTACCCAACCTCTTGGATGAGACCTTGCTACGGGAACCTTGATGTGAAGTAACAAGAATTGACGGATTGGGTAGAGAGAGATGCGAATGGAGCCACAGAGAAAGCTACAATGCACGAAATCCGAGGACACCGTAGAGCATGCAGGCTGCCGCAATGTGAGAGGCACAAGTGTGTTGCACAGTGTAGGGTAGCACAAAGAAGTGTGCAATGGTACAAGATGCATGGAGATGTTGCAATAGCACAGAGGTCAGAGAGAGATCACTTGTCAGGAGCGCGTTAGCTTGAGCATCAGAGTATGTTTCTAGCCCAACAGTGTGGTCAGTTGGGAGTTTCTTTGTTCTGAGTGTTGCTGGAGCAATTGCACTTGGTAGATGTGTTGCATGCAGAACATTTGAGAGTTAGAGGATCGGGTTCAAGAGGAAGCCTTTCTTGTTGAGAGGGAGTGTTGAAAAGTGTGCCACAAGAAATGCTAAATTTTGGAAGTGCTAAAAATAGAACTTATAAAAATAGTAGTTTGGCCAATGAGCATTTTGGCCACCTTGGGTGAAAGGTGACACTGCTAAAAATAGTATTGTTTGAAAATAGCATTTTAGGGTCCCTTCCTATTTATAGCAGTCCCTCGTCTCTTTATACAAAGTAAAATTGGAATTTGGTCTTCCGATAAGTTTGGAATATTAATTAATTAATTTAGTTTGAGTTAATTAGTTAATGAAAAGAAAAGTTGAAGTCTTTGTGAGAACATGCAATTATTTCTCCACTAATTGGGCAATGTGTCCTTGATTTGCTCCACTTATTGAGGAATTAAGGATGAGTTCTATATGAGAGGGATTGCTGGATAGCTTCCGAGCTAGTGCTTTGTGTAATCGAGACTATATTTCCACTTGTATGATAATAGTGGTTGCTTTCCGAGGGTAAATTCTTCTATGTTATGTGTATTGATTCATTCTTATGAGTTATATGTGATTTGTAGAAAATGTTCTACATAGTATCAAAGCTAGTTGATTTATAGGAAAAATTCCACAAAATTCTATACTTCTTATATAAAGAATTCTATGTCATCATACAAACTTATAAACACATAGACATAATATGAGATACAGGCTGACCGAAGAACTAAGAGTAGTTGAATAGGAAGAACAAAGGTCAACAACAATATTTTGAAATTGTAGTGAAGATTGAGAAAGATGAAGAAAGAGAACAAAATCCAAATTTTTTTCTTATGAGAGATGAAGAACAATACTTGGATAGAATGCCTTGAGGGATGATGAACCAAAAATAGAATGTGAGAATGGACAACTTCTAAAAGTTGTTGCAAATGTGAAAGTTGAAGAATTTGTTGTTAATATGGAGACAAATTTCAATCAAGCAGAGCAAAGAGTTTAGGAAACAAGTTTACAAGCATGGAATACCAATGAAGGTATGATGGTGTGATCATGTACTCTTCTTTTAATGATTTTGGTGGTTAGGAAAATTCCTCTTGAAATGGTGAAGAGAAACATAGTGAATAAAAGCCTAGGTCCTTTACCTTTTCCCTTATTTGTCTAACCAAATAGGAAAAGGTTCTAGTCAACGCCCTTCTTGCTAGCTTTCAAAATATATATCAGTGCTGCGAAGAATGTTGTATGATACCAAAATAATAAGTTGCCCAAGATAATACACGATGATAACACCAAGATGATAATAGCTTGTCAATGTAAATAATATGTGCAAACGCAGCATTGATCCAACGCATTGTAACATCAACGCAGAATTGATCCAACGCATTCTAACATTAATTTGTAACGTCAACGCAGAATTGATCCAACGCATTATAACATTAATTTTTTGTGAAGGACGTTGCATTATTGCACACAAACATAAGGATGCTCCAAGAAGAACGCTGCCCTAAGAATAATGCTGCTCCAAGAAGAACGTTGCTCCAAGAATAATGCTGCTTAAAACTATTATTGCCGCACAAAGATAACACTGAAATGAGATTGATGTTGGATGCTAGCAATGATAATGATAATAAATGTTAAAGCTGCTCCAAGGAGGACACAATATTGTATGCTGCATAAAAATGTAGTCAATAATTCACTGTACAATAGCGTTGTCATTATATATCCATATATTGTTCCAGCACCGAATATTAAAATACATGCTTTTTCATCAAATAATTGTTTAGTAGCTATATCTGAGAGCAATATCGCATCATAATAACGGATCTCAGCGCCAAGAATATTTAACTCAAACCGACAATATGTCGGCCAATATGGCTTAATAACCCATATATATAATTCTGGCATCGCTATTACCTATCATTTCTCTGCATTACCTATCACCGTCCTGAGTTCATCCATTTCTAGGTTTGTATATTTGTTTTTTTTTAGCAGTTCATCCATTTCTGCTTTTTTTTTTTGAGAAAAAGATCCATTAATAATTAGCTCATAGATTTTATGGTAGTACAATAACCAATTGCCTAAAGAAAGCAATACATCTTATGTATATTTATATCAATTATAGGTTTGTCCCTAATACTTTTTTGAGGAATTCCTTGTTCTCTTCTTTGAGTTATGTTATTTTAGCTTCCAACTCAACAGTATATGTGTTTCTGGGAAACTAGTATTTCTAAGAAATGCTAGCTGTTGTTGGGAAAAGTATCCAATATGGAATGACCCTATCCCACTCTAAGGGTGATAGTACCTCAGCAACAACTGAATGCAAAGCTATTCAAGATTACTTCTTTATGAGATGAGAGAGAGAAGAGAAAGGGGATCCACTAACCGTTATCTTCCGCTAATGGTTGATCCAATCTTCCCTCTTTGCTGCTTGCTCCTAGCTCCTTGCTCTTTCACCGGCCCAGCTACACAAAGATCCTGCAAAAGCACAAGAAAAGGAAACTACAAGAAGCATACATCCATAATCGATTCAGGGATTAGAATAAATCAAATATACAAGCATCAATTCATCATTGAGACACATGCATATAGAAGAACCTCAAATGCTTTATTAATGGAAGAAGCAAAGTTCTGGGAGTGTTACAACCATAATAGGCCCAATCCAGCAACACCTCCCAGCAGAAAGAAATCTCCTCTTCACCTCCTTCAAGCAAATCACCCAATAGTTCTATACTCAAACCAACAGCACTTCCTTACTTGCACAAAATTCCAGCCTCCCTAGACCTCATGAGAGAGATCTATATATAGGGTTTTGGAGAAAGGATGAGTCATCTTGAGACTGGCATGAAGCTGACTAGTGTCCTCTCCCACTTTAGTTATTCTTCAGTTCTTGAGTCCACTTGGAGATTCTTGCTTCCACTTGGAGATCAAGACCCTCTTACTCATCACAAGGCGAATTCCTTGATCCAAGTGTCAGTTTGGAAGCTTCCTCGGCAATTGACACCTTGCAGAATGACTGTGCCACTTGGCCAATCTCGCCCAGCGCAGGTAGCCTTCATTAGATTTGACATTCAGCGCAGGTACAGAGTGGAGAAGTTGACATTCAGCGCAGATGCTCAGTGGAGCAGCTGACATGATCCAGAAATAGCTTGTTTTTGAGTGTTTTTAGGTGGAGAACTGATTTTCAGTGCTGTGGTTTGCTGACCTTGTTCCTCTAGGGGTAGGAACAACATGTTTAGGGACTTTGGATCCCTCAGATTACTGACATTTCATGCTTCATGCTGTTAGGCACAAAAATGTCTATAACAGATGCCCCCTAAAGTATGAGGTTGTTTATCGGGTGAAATGATTTATTAGGAGGATCCGAAGTTCATTCAATCGCTGAGAGGTGCCCTGCAATAAAATACAATACAATACATTATTTTTCATTCTGCTTTCATGATCTAGCTGAGGCGGGCATTCCCATGCTCAGCAATTCATTTTGGTACATATAACAGACGACCGTCTGATGGTAGACTGATAATTCTCTGCTGAAATTATCATCCTTTGAGTCGGATGATCATCTGCTGCAATAATGTACATATCAAATGCTTTTATATTTCCTGAATATATATCGCAGCCCGGATGGATGAAACTAGATCCGGGGTCTTCAAACTCGTTCGATCTTCACTCTAAGTACAAGTCGATCCATGTGAGAATTGCGCTGAAGTCGAACATGGAAAGACATCGCTTGATTACCGGTCAATAAGGTAAACCGTTAACAAGCGCGAGAGGAATCACCGATAATGATGATGACCCTCAAGGTACTACAGTACAATTCACGCGGTGTGAATATAGGACTTGGCGTCGAACACCACGCAAAATCTTCTGGTCGAAGGTCATTAATGTATACCTGTCGCCGGAAGTGAGAAACTTGCCATTGAGGCATGCAAGCTTCAAAGTACTGGGGGGGTGTTCCTAGATCAACTTCTTGGATAATGAGCTGAAGTCGACAAGAAGCGATCCATCAAAGGAGGGCCTTAATGAATCCCACATCAGTGACACGGAACGGAGCTAATGATTTTAGTGGAGGTGAAAACAATCTGTGAGATATGATTCAGGATGGCGATCATGGGTGGATGAAGGATAATGTATGGCAGTGGATGGGACACGGTTGACTCTTTCTGAACGACATCTCTTGAACATATAACGACACTGATGTGATGGATCGGTAGCATTACCCCAAATGCGGATGGTTTGGCGAAGACCATGGTGATGAGACCGGTGAATGAAACAACCCAACCCGATGTGATACGGAGGACAAAGTGTCATGTTCAAGAGCGACTTGCTACCAATAAAGCTTTGAGGTTCTCCCAATTTTTCCCCAGTCATTTCTGACCAGTACCTCTTTATTTTTGTCAAGCTTGAGGAGGATAACATATGCTTGTTCTATAACCTGCCCTTCGGGCAAGCCCATCACTATGTTTTAACGAGCCTAGCGATAGGGAAACTCGTTCTCGTCTAAAGACAAGTTTGTCGCTATTTAATCATTTTAACGAGTCTAGCGAAAAAGACAACTCGGTCCTTTTCATTTTTAGGGAGTCTGAAAAGGTACAGAAAGTTAACTCCAAATTTCCTTTTTCGTCATCTAATCCCTTAAGTCCGAAAAAGTATAAAACAATACAGAAGGGATGAGTTTTCGATAACTTTAACGAGCCGAATAAAACAAGCGCTCGACCTTTTTGTGCAATAATCCCTCAGGTCCAAAAAGATTAAAATCTAGAGGAGGGATAGCTCTTCCGGTCCTTTTAACGAGCTGGAAGGCCAAAACTCGGCAAACTTTTCATATTTTACGAGTCAATTGAAAAGAGCTCAAAGAAGACTCGTCTTTTGAGGAACGAGTGATAAACAGGGATAGCAGCAGTAGGAAACCCCAGTAGCACAAGGCAAGACTGGTCCAGCGCAAGTGGGACACTGTCTGTTTGACCTTCAGTGCAGGTAGCCCCTTCGGGAACTGCGCTGAAATGCAGACAACCTTTGTACAACCTGCACTGAAGAATGAAACTTTCGTTTCTCTTGGTTTCCGGGTCACAGATTGCTCAAAAATTCACAGTTTTTGCTCAAATCAGAAGCTATCAGTCAAGGACACACTAAGGGATGAAAAGGAGGATGAAAAGCTATCACTAAGAGCTTATTAGAGTCCTTGTGGATCAGCTCTTCAAATCATAAACTTGCCCAGAAACTGAGCTAGAGTAGCTGCCCTCTACTTTGTATTTGAAAGATCCAAATACAGTTCGATTCAATACTCTCTTTGTTTATGAAATGAATAGCAAAAACACAAACAACCAACAAGATACGCTCCCCAGTGGAGTCGCCAATTTGTTGTTGGGAAAAGTATCCAATATGGAATGACCCTATCCCACTCTAAGGGTGATAGTACCTCAGCAACAACTGAATGCAAAGCTATTCAAGATTACTTCTTTATGAGATGAGAGAGAGAAGAGAAAGGGGATCCACTAACCGTTATCTTCCGCTAATGGTTGATCCAATCTTCCCTCTTTGCTGCTTGCTCCTAGCTCCTTGCTCTTTCACCGGCCCAGCTACACAAAGATCCTGCAAAAGCACAAGAAAAGGAAACTACAAGAAGCATACATCCATAATCGATTCAGGGATTAGAATAAATCAAATATACAAGCATCAATTCATCATTGAGACACATGCATATAGAAGAACCTCAAATGCTTTATTAATGGAAGAAGCAAAGTTCTGGGAGTGTTACAACCATAATAGGCCCAATCCAGCAACACCTCCCAGCAGAAAGAAATCTCCTCTTCACCTCCTTCAAGCAAATCACCCAATAGTTCTATACTCAAACCAACAGCACTTCGTTACTTGCACAAAATTCCAGCCTCCCTAGACCTCATGAGAGAGATCTATATATAGGGTTTTGGAGAAAGGATGAGTCATCTTGAGACTGGCATGAAGCTGGCTAGTGTCCTCTCCCACTTCAGTTATTCTTCAGTTCTTGAGTCCACTTGGAGATTCTTGCTTCCACTTGGAGATCAAGACCCTCTTACTCATCACAAGGCGAATTCCTTGATCCAAGTGTCAGTTTGGAAGCTTCCTGGGCAATTGACACCTTGCAGAATGACTATGCCACTTGGCCAATCTCGCCCAGTGCAGGTAGCCTTCATTAGATTTGACATTCAGCGCAGGTACAGAGTGGAGCAGTTGACATTCAGCGCAGATGCTCAGTGGAGCAGCTGACATGATCCAGAAATAGCTTGTTTTTGAGTGTTTTCAGGTGGAGAACTGATTTTCAGTGCTGTGGTTTGCTGACCTTGTTCCTCTAGGGGTAGGAACAACATGTTTAGGGACTTTGGATCCCTCAGATTATTGACATTTCATGCTTCATGCTGTTAGGCACAAAAATGTCTATAACACTAGCCCTCTAGGTTTGGTAGCTATCTTAGAAACAATAGTCAAAGCAATTCACTATCTTTCCTATGAGTGATAGATAAGAAAGAGATTATGAAAGACAACTTGTAACTTTCTCCCTCTCCTTTGGCCAATCCCGTGACTCCTCCCCATACTTAACACACTTGGAAAGTACCTGCACAACTACAGAAACAAAGACCTATCAAATCATAATGATCCATCACAACATAAATATCATAGAATCAAAAATATGATAAACAAATGAATGCATTTGTAGTTAACACAATCAATTGTGAAAAATCTTGAAGAACTTTATTGATAACAAAGAGAATTACAACCCATAAGAAGTCTGATCGAGTGCAGCTTCAAGCCTTTTTCACCTCATGAATGAGCAAGAACTTACAAACACTAACATAATGCTCTCTTCTCAATACTGAAACTAGCAACACTTCCTTATAACTCATAATAATTCAGCCCTCTCAGAGATCCTTTTATAGATGATTGTAGGAGGTTGAGTCATCAATGGGGATGATGAATGCCTTTCTATTTTTAGGAATTGGTTCCATGAAAGAGGGGAATTGGAGGTGGTTTCTTAATTCCCTTGGTCATCCTTGGGAAAACTCAGAGGGGCAAGTGGCACAAGAGAAGTTTCTAGAAGTTTCCATGATCAAAAAACTCTCAAACTCTCCCGTAATTTTGTCCTACCTCACCCATCGCACCTACTAGAGGGCCAAACTACGATGCATAACACTTTGATAGTGCAGTACCTGCTATGCGTAGCACCCTAACACAGGGCTTTCAGCAATGATTCATTTTAGGCACTTTCTGGATGATTTTTGAGATGGAACTTTTGGGGAATGAGGCATTCACATGACTTAGTTCCTTTAGGGCATAAAAAATTAGGGGTTGATGAACCATAATACATCGAAATGTAAGTTGGGTTTGATGTGCCCAAATATTTCTATAACAGTTTCCCCCTAAGGCATGAGGTCGTAAAAGTTCATGTCAGGTGAAATGCATTATCATGAGGATCCGAAGTTTCGAACTCGAAGGTGACCCACATAAATTACAATACAATACATCATAATCATATGAATTTTCATGAATTAGCTAAGGGAAGCATTCCCATGCTCAGCTTTCTAAACTTTCATAACATGTACATAGATCAGATAGTTGTATGTAGATATAGACTTGTAATCCATGATTGGATGACCATCTGTGTAAAGCCTTCATGCATTTTATGCTTTTGTAATCTTGAATATATCGCAGCCTCGATGGATGAAACTAGATCCGGGGTCTTCTAACTCGTTCAATCTTCACTCACTGTACAAGTCAAACCATGAGAAAAGATGTTCTGAGTTCGAACATGGAGAGACATTGTCTCATTACTAGCCAATGATGTAAGATGTTAATAGACACGAGAGGGATCGCCGATAATGATGATGATCCTCAAGGTAATACAGTACATTTCACGTGGTGTGAATAGATGATTCGATGTCGAACACCATGCAAGATCTTTCGGTCGAAGGCCATTGATGTCAACCTGTCGTTGGAAGAGAGAAACTTGCCATTGATGTATGCAAGCTTCAAAGTATTGAAAGGGTGTTTCTAAGTCAACTTCTTGGATAATGAGCTGATGTCGACAAGAAGCGACTCTTTGTAGGAGGGCCTTGATGTATCCCACATCTACGACACGAAACAAAGTAAATGATTTTGGAGATGAAAACGAACTAACGACATAAGGTTCAGGATTGGCAGTCATGAAAATGAAGGTTTGTGGTATTGCAATGGATGAGACTTTAACGGGATGACTTCTCTTGAACATATCGGTGACACTGAGATGAATTGGTAGCGTTAACCCAAAGAGATGGATCGTGTGATAGACCAATGGTATGATGACCAGCAAACGGAATAACCCAACCCAACTCAATCACGGAGATGAAGTGAAAGTGTCATGTTCAAGAGCGACTCGCTACAATAAGTTTTCAAGATTTTCCCCCATTTTCCCCAATCATTGCTCACTAGTACCTCTTTATTTTTTATCAAGCTTGAGGAGGATAACATATTCTAGTTCTATAATTCACCCTTCGGTAAACCCATCGCTATTTGATGTTTTAACGAGTCTAGCAACGGTGAAACTCGGTCTCGTCTAGATGGACAAGTTTGTCGCTATTATTTTAACGAGTTTAATGACAAGGATAACTCGGTCCTCTTCATGTTTAGAGAGTTTGAGAAGAGACAAAAAGAAAACTCCATAAGTTCTTTTTTGTAAAATAATCCCTCAAGTCCGAAAAAAGATAAAATAATACAAGAGGGATGTCGTTTCCGATACTTTAACGAGCTAGAATAGAAAAGCGCTCAACAATCTTTTCTTATTTAGAGAGTGTGAAAAGAGTTTAAAGAGGACTCTAATTTGAGGAATGAGTGGTTTCTAGGGTATCAACTGGTTCTGTTGATGCTAGAACTTCTCAAAACATGTTGATTTATGTGAAGAAGCTGGCTAATAAGACCACTCATTGCAACTGTTCCTCAAAATGGGTAAACAACCGAGTGAAAGCGTATGATCAGCCAATGGGATGGTGGCAATGGAATGAAAACAACCAAGTGTCATCTGACGAAAAAGGCTGATAGAATGGAAATCACGAGGGTTAAAAATGGAAATGGTTTCATTTTTACAAAAGCTTGAACCATAGGGAACTATGCTTGGATTCAGTTTCATGTTTACACAAGCTTGAAACAAAAAACTATGCTTGGATTCCGTTTCATTTTCACACAAGCTTAAAATGAAAAAACTATGCTTGAATTGGTTTACATGCCCCGAGCATGATGAAAGCGAGAGTCTTCTGTAACTAGATGGAAGTCACTGCGATGAAGCGGGATGGTTATCCAACACCCTTTTGGCTTCGTCCAGATAGACAAAGGTGAATGGGGTGATTCCCTTCACATAACCTACATGGAAACTTAACTTTACCATTAGGTGCATGCCCCCCAAGCTTCATTACATTCACCTAAGTAGACTACTCAAGGCTATCAAGTGGACGGAATTAGCTTGACGCAAGAAAAGGAACTATGCTCAGATTCCTTGTTTCATTTTTTAACGAGCTTGACACAAGACAAGGAACTATGCTCATTGGCCTGTTTCATTTTTTAACGAGGTTGACACAGTAAAATAACTATCCATGAACTCCTTGTTTCATTTTTTAACGAGGTTGACACAAGACAACGAACTATCCTCAGGCCCTTGTTTCATTTTTTAACGAGGTTGACACAGTAAAAGAACTATCCTCGGGTATGTTTCATTTTTTAATGAGGTTGACATAATAAAAGAGCTATCCTCATACTCCTTTGTTTCATTTTTTAACGAGGTTAACACAAGACAAAGAACTATCCTCAGGTATGTTTCATTTTTTAATGAGGTTGACACAGTAAAAGAACTATCCTCATACTCCTTGGTTTTATTTTTTAACGAGGTTGACACAAGACAAAGAACTATCCTCGGATACCCTTGTTTCATTTTTTAACGAGGTTGACACAATATAAGGAACTATCCTTGGACCCTTGTTTCATTTTTTAACGATGTTGACACAAGACAAAGAACTATCCTCAAACTCTTGTTTCATTTTTTAACGAGGTTGATACAAGACAAAGAATTATCCTTAGATTCAATCACAACCCATAAGAGGTCATGAAAGAGAGATCTCATTCCAATACCCCGAGTACATGATGTACAACATCACTGAATTGATCATCATTTGATGTAGGTATGGAACATGTTGCCACATAGTTAACCCATGGCGGGGATGATACCATTGGTACAAAAGGACCATTTAGGGAAGATGGTTGACTAGGAGCTATATTTGGACAAGGAAATGAAAGATGGTCAACGGTGACAATCCTGCCTTCATGTGGGAAACAAATCACTCGAAAGAGTTTTGAAACAATAGCTCCCATGTCATAAACATAATCATGCCCAAGAAGTAAATTGTAATATAAAGGTCCTATGACTACCATCATATTGAGATAAACGGTTTTCCCTCACAAAGTAATAGGTAACTAAGGAAGGATCCCTAACAGTCGACTCGTTCCTCTGTTAAAGCCCAACAGATTTTGTGTAACATGTACAAGAAATGGTGAACCAAGTGCTTTCCAAGAAGTTGAGGAAAGGATACTCACTAATGCACCTTCGTCTATAATAGTGCTAGATACAATCATTTTACAAACTTGTACTATGATCTAGAAAGGCACATAAGAAGGAAGGTACAATCATGCTAGTGAATTCCAATCAAAGGAAGTGACTAGATTACTTGGAGGGGGTCCCGTAGAAACAAGAGAATTAATCCCTTGAGTTGCGAGAACTGGAGGATTTCCTCCTGTCTTGATGGTACAGGTGGATTTCCCCCAAGCTCATTTGAATCTGAAGAAACAAAAAGAACCTAAGTGGTATCATTTTCACTCTCTTCGGGAAAGGTACGATTAGTTGAAGGTGAAATTGGGTCAACTGTTACCTCGACCTGTTGATTTGGATCAGGTATAGACTCATAAGATTCACTTTCAAAGAGAGTGGTTTCGACCGACGGTTGATTTTGGTTAGTCAATTCATCAACTAGTGAAGGATTTAGGGAGAGTTTCCTGTAACCATATGGAAGTCACTGCGGTGAAGCAGGACGATTATCCAACACTTTCTTGGCTTACCAAGGATTTACCATACGACAATCAGTCTTCCCGAATGTTGTGTTCGGTGCATTGTGATCAGTAATGCAGTAGACTCAGCTTCCTAGGGATAAAGGATTTCAACCTATTGGGGTCTCCCACTATATACGCGATGGTAGAGGGAGCACAAGTCCGTACTAGCACTTATCGAATCAAAGAGGAGGAATCACCCAACCTTCAGTGAAAATGATAGCCACTAGGTTTAAAGATGTTGGAACACGTCTCTAGCCTAGACCTCTAGATGTGTTGTGTTAAGTTCCAAAGTGTTGTCAAATTAATTGAGGTTCATTTTAAGTTGATATTGCTTAAATATTTTCCTTTGAAGGTTCACCACGTGATTTATGTTCACAATTCCTAAAATGCAACTATCATGATAAACAAACTTTTGATTTAGTTTGAACGATTGAAACCTTAACTACTAAAGGAGAGAGCAATCAAATCTTTGACGAAGAGAAAAGAGCACATCTAATGCAATTTCCCTAGTTATTCCTATCAAGCATTCACAAACCTTAATATGCACAATGCAAAATGCATGTATTTGTTTTCAACTTCCCTTAATGTGAATGAGACAACAAGGAAAACTAAATGCAGAAATGATTCAGAATACTTCACACAAAATGGTAATTTTTGACAATTTTTTTTCAAAGAGAGAAAGGAGGACTAAACGACACTTTCAAGTTTAAAGAAACAAAACCTTTTGACACTTTGAATGAAATCAAATCAAATGCACAAAATAGTTTTATTGATTAGCTATGAAGGAAAATTTTTACGACACTTCACTTTTTCGACAAAATTGAAGACTTTACGACACTTTTCTATCGAAACGACAATCGATCAACACTACTTTTTGATAATAGATTGTAAATGAAAAAACAAATACATAAAAACATTGATCATTCCTAGTCTAAATAGAGGCTGATCTAAGTGATGTAAGTTGGCTTCAGTGATGAGATATTGCTCAAATTCAGCAAGCAACCAAACAGGGATGAAAACTAGTAAAAAAACTCAACTCCTAGAAGGGAAAATTGAGTTTGAGTCATCCATCGTAGGTTGTAGTGATAGACAGTGCAATACATAGCACTTTTCCCATTCAAGAAATGAGATGCATCTCAGGTTCTAGTTCAAGACGGTGCGATGGTCCAGTGAGTGATTCTAAAAGTGTCTTTGGCTCAAATTTGCAGTAGTTTTCAATGGATTAAGCTTGATTTTAATGAACAATAATTAGAAAAGTGTGATGGAATGTCCGAAGAGGTTACTAAGCTACCAATAAGGGAATTTTGATGCTTTTGAAAATCGCATGGTCAAGATATAAACTAAACCAAAGATTGACTAAAGTAGCATTTATCTACAACGCAATTGTAGAACAAAAGCGGTTCGAAAGCTTCCCGGCTAGCTTCAGACTCTGTCTATAGTTTATATAATTCAGCATAGAGCAAGAAATAGAAAAAAACAATCATCGTTCCCCAGCAGAGTCACCAATTTGTTTCTGGGAAAATTCATATTTCTAAGAAATTCTAGCCCTCTAGGTTTGGTAGCTAACCTAAAAACAACAGTCAAAGAAATTCACTATCTTTCCTATAAGTGATAGATAATAAAGAGATTATGAAAGACCAACTTGTAACTTTCGCTTGAATCCTCGCTTGATATCCCTCTCCTTTGGCCAATCCCATAACTCCTCCCCGTACTTAACACGCTTGGAGAGTACCTACACAGTTACAGAAACAAAGACCTGTCAAAGAATAATGATCCATCACAACATGAATATCATAGAATCAGAAATATGATGAATAAATGAATGCATTTACAGTTAAAACAATCAATTGGGAAAAATCTTGAAGAACTTTATTGATAACAAAGAGAATTACAACCCATAAGAAGTTTGATCCAATGCCATCCTCCCAGCTTCAAGCCTTCTTCACCTGAATCAACAAGAACACACCAACAATAACACAATGCTCTCTCCTCAATACTAAAACTAGCAGCACTTCCTTACAAATCAGAATAATTCAGCCTTCTGATCTCTTGGATGAGAGATCCTTTTATAGATGATTGTAGGAGGTTGATTCATCAATGGGGATGATGAATTTATTTCTATTTTTAGGAATTGGTTCCATGAAATAGGGGAATTGGAGGTGGTTTCCTAAATCCCTTGGTCATCCTTGGGAGAACTTAGAGGGGTAAGTGGCATAGGAGAAGTTTCTAGAAGTTTCCATGAGTAACCAACTCTCAAACTCTCCCAGAATTTTGTCCTACCTCGGCCATCACACCTACTAGAGAGCTAAACTACGATGCATAGCACTTTGATAGTGCAGTACCTACTATGCATAGCACCCTAACACAGGGCTTTCAGCAATGATTCATTTTAGGCACTTTCTGGTTGATTTTTGAGATGGAAAATTTGGGAAATGAGGCATTGAGATGACTTAGTTCTTTTAGGGCATAAAACAACTATTTTAGGGGTTGATGAATCCTAATACATCAACATGTAAGTTGGGGTTGATGTGCCCAAATATGTCTATAACAATATGAGTTCAAACAAGGAAAAGTTTTAAAATATTAATATTCCTAGATAAAAATCTAGCACCAAATATTAGGTTTGTCAAACATACGGTTCCGTGAGAATGTTCCCCCAAACATAGTTGCGTTGTTAAAATAGATACAAGCATAAAAAAATTTATACAAATCAGCAAAACACAATATTTATAGAAAATCCTTTCATAATGCTTCTCCAACAATAGTTTATGGACCAGCACAAACATTCTTACAAAATAAGACAAACATACTATGCTCAATTAAGAGATCAAGGAAAATTTACTTACCTTAAGTTTAGAAGGGTTGAACTCTCAGGAAAAGATGAGAAAACTTATTCAAAACAAAGCACATGAGGTATCTTACCTTCCTTACAAGGTTTGACACAATGTTACCCTCTAACTCAGTTAAGACCTTTCACATAAGCCCACAGCCAAAACACTCTTTCCTACACCTTTGTTTATTCCTTGTGTAGTGTCACGTGACTAAGAATACCATTAGGAGGGTTGAAATAATAGATGATTGGGAGGAAGTCCCCTCAAGACAATTATGAGTAAAATCAAAAGTAGGAAATCATGATTTCAAATATTTGTAAGAAATTAAGCATAGACCTCCTAACCCATAGTAAAAAGATGAGGACCTAACAAGAAAGGAGTGAACCATTAGTTTCACTATCTCAAAATCCAACTAAAAATAGGCAAGTCATTTATGCATGCAATCCATTAGAAATGACTTTTACTTTACTCTTCAATCATAATAACTTCACTAATATGTAGGTAGGTACCTTAACCTAGAGAATGGATCTTAACATAGACTTATATGTAGTTAAAAGTACATTGTATAAATGGTAATGTTGGAGGCTTTTGATCTATCCAGCAAATAAAAATCAAGCACAAAATATCATTTTTTAATAGAAAATTCAAAAAATATATGAAGAAAAACATAGTTCAGATTTCTATAGAAGATTTGGTGTCTCAGAAATTCAAAATTTGACAGATGGAAACTATGATTCTCATTTTTTAGCAACATATATACTCAATTGCAATGATTGAGATCATAACCTACAATGTACACATAGTTCTTTAGTACCTATCTTAAAGGAAAAATTTTAAAATACATCACAAGAGAGCTTGCTCATGGACAAAAATTTCAAAAAATATAAACAATCACCTAGAACAAGAGCAAGATAGTTTTTTCATGAAACTCCTTGCATATTTAGAATAATACAAAATAGAAAATAGATGTAATGCTTAACTTATCTTTTAGGAAATAATAACTTTTGTAATTGAGTTTTAGTTTGAGTTAGGTTTGTAATCTAATGCAGACACAAAATACAAGAGTGAGTTTGAAGGGAAGGGCATGTTATGGTACCAAAGCCAACAATTTGGTCCAAGCGAGACCAATTTCAAGATCAAATATTGAATGCAAGCCTTACCTAGACCAAAACCATCCTCTCTAACTTGTATAGTAAGGTGAAATCACTCGTACATAAAATTCTAGTTTTATATTAGTACTTTTTGATTACATGATTTGATCTCACGTTAAGAAGTATGCAACAATGGAAACATAATCTTAACTATGTGTACTCTTGAGCATGCATCAAGGGTGATGTTTATTGAGGGAAATGGGGCATGTTTAAGATGAAACTAGAAAGAATGTTTCTATGCAATACTTCATGCTAAAGCATTGTACATAGACATGTCCACGCATTCATTTTACAATCCATACATATCATCAACATATAATGATCAAAATGTTTTACTGATCATTTGACTTAGAAACACAATAGAAAGTGAAGTACTAGCTAAATCTCATAGAGGACACCTTATATACAATACTTGATTACCCTAGACACAAAGGCTCAAGGCAGCAAAGAAAAGATCCCTAATATAAGCATGATGATCCTTTATTTTTGGTGGCTCTCTTTGCACTATTGGTGAAGAAAAACATCATCAACATCTAAAATCGAACTCAAAGGTGGAAGATAATAATACCTACTCTTACTACTAGGTATTTGGCATCACCAAGCTCATGTTATACTACTTTGTCTTTCTTTGTTAAACTAGAGAATAATTGTGAGGTTGGTGCCATATGATGAGAAGCCCCATATTCACTTACCACAGATTCCTAAGAATTGAGTTGATAGATAGGAAAGATACCATCCAGAAATCCTTCTCAAAATTGGAAACAAACTTATCCAACTAAGCTATATATGCTACTACCTACTTGTGTTGTTGCTTCCACTTACCCTTATTCTAATCTAGATTCTAGACATTGTGATGCATAATGACCATGCTTATGAAAAATGAAGCACTTATTTTTACTCGAGTCATTTCCTAACGATGAGGTTGACTCCTCACTTTTTCCCTTACCCTTGCTAGGTCCTTTACCTTTTCCCTTATTTGTCTAACCAAATAGAAGAAGGTTGTGGTCAACGCCCTTCTTGCTAGCTTTCAACTCCATCCAAGTCTCAATCATCATGCATCTTTTCAATGTGAGGAAGGTTTTCATGATCATAAACACCTTTGACGAATGGTTCCCATTAATCTAGGAATCTATTTAGTGCCATGTTGACTCGCTTTAAATCTAAAACCTTTTCCACGACTATTACAAGTTGACCATGAACTTGGGTGCCCTCCATAAGGTAGCTATTGACTAAGTCTCATTAGGTAATCTCTATGGATCTAAGAATGTTTCACATTATAACCTTCCTATTTATGTTCTCACTCACCTAGAAGCCCACTAAGGCATAAAACATATCCTTTATTATTTTATTCTCATATACAAATGGATCAAATGATCCTTTACAACATCCATGATCATCCACTTGGACTTAACTTGAGTCCTCGTGTGCACTTCCAATCACTGTAGATCTATATGTGAAGGCATGATATCCTAGATATCATTCTTTTAATAAGAGCATAACACTTAGTTTCTATAACATAAAAATGAGGCACCATCAAGTCTATCCTTGAATATAAAGCTATCTAAAACCATCTTTGAGATCCAATAGGTAAACACCTAGATTTGAAATTAGTCCCTCAAAGAAATATGGAAACCATCTAACTACTCGTCCATCCTTCTCACAATTTATTTACCACTATAAATGTCTGAGAATTTCAATTAGAACAAGGAGGACTACTAGGCAGCGAGTCACTACCTTATGTGAAAAACATACAAGGAAAACATATGTTCAGCTTAAGCTCACTACGCTTGATGACATTGTGTATGCCGGTGATAGATGCAGTTTTTTACTTTTCTTATGTTTGGGATTCATTGTGTGGCATATTTTTACCCTCCACCCCGACGAAGGCTTTTTATCTAAGAACATCATCCTCAACTCCTCCCTAGAAATAATGTAGTTGAAGAATGAGTTGTGGACAAGGATAACTCTCTTTTGGTCAAGGATCTTTTCACTTTGCCATCTTTGTGGATATGAAACAACAAGACTTGAAAATTGTAAGGTGCCCACATCCTCCACAACCAAATTCTACACAGGGATTGACCTTAACTATAAAACTCAAGAAAAATGGAATTCTCATCCCTTCACAAGCTAGGTATCTAAAGAATTTTGCATAGAGGATGCTTGTTTATGAGGCAGGAGTAGAACGAGACAACGTGATTCTGTTCGTCAAAGGATTGAACCTCAGAAGAGGAAATATTTTGGATTTCAGAGATCTGTGGCTTGAATCTTTTGAATCATTGACCGGAGAATCCACAGTTTTAACATTTTTGTACCAATGTTTCAAATCCCAAATGGGATCCATCATCAGGAAATGAGAATGATGATAACAGAAGAGCAACAAAGAAGTAATAAATAGTGAAATTTTTAGAACAACATACTGTCGGCTTTAATAATCATTAATTAATTTAATTAATTTTATATAATTTAATATTAATTTGTTTTAATAAATAACTATTATTTTATTATTTTAAATTTTTGGAAAAGTTCATAAATTAATACCAAACCTAAAGATTAAATAGGGACTAAACTAAGACTAAAGAAAGCCTAATAAATTAAAAAGAAGAAATAATTTCAATATAAAATTAAAATAATGTATTAACCTAATTTATATTAACAATTATAAATAATAAGTATTTATAATTGATTAATATATTAATTAATTGTTATATAGAAATTATTTTATTTTAAGGAAAATAATGCTAACTAATAAATTTTTAAGGGCTATAACTAAAACAAAAATAGGTTGAAGAAACTAAAAATCACTAAATACTAGGGAAATATTAATTCTTATATAATTTAATTTAATTTAATTAAAATATAATTAAAATATTAATCAAATTATATTAACCATTATAAATAATTAATATTTATAATTAATTAATATAATGATTAATATATTACTTAATAGCAATATAGGAATTAATATATCCTAGTATTTAATGGAAATTTTATACCTAGATCTAAATGAAAACATAGACTAATGACACGAGAAGGGAGAGGGATAACTTACCTGCTGAGGTCTTTACCAGGGGATGTGCTTGCGCTTTTTATTTCCCTGATCAAGGGAAGCCAGCTCCCACTAATCTCCACACCATTATCCCTGTTCAGATTATGAGGATGTTTGATGATTTCAAGCGCTTCTCTGATCTTTCGTCTCTGATGTTGCTCTTCCCTTGCGATAATTGATGCGCTTTCCAGACAGATATGGTGCTTAGTCTTTAAGGAGTGCTCTGCCAGGGCTGAAGTATGAGATCTTCCGTTCTTAATATCAGCGCCATGTTCCTTGAGTCTTGTCTGGAGGGAGCGACCTGTTTCACCAATGTAGCTTTTTCCGCAGGAACACTCTATTTTATATACTCCTTTAAGCTGATGATTGTCGATATCATCTTTAACAGACTTCAAACTTTGTCTGATAGTACCTAGAGCTGAGAAATGTGTGATAATGTTTTTCTTTTTTAGGATTTTAGCGATTTTGTCTGTAATTCCATGGATATACGGTAGAAAAACAATACCACATTTAGGCTGGTCTTGAGCCTTAGGCTCATGAGACAACATCTTTCTTTCTTTCAGCTTTCTCAATGGCCTTTTTAATTTCCTGCTCCTTGTAGCCTATACTTTTAAAAGTTAAAATTAGATGCTTCTTCTCTTCTTCCAGGTGCTCTGAGTCAGAAATTCGAAGGGCTCTCATGGCCAGCGTGTTTAGAACACCAAACTTCTGGGTTGGGTGATGGTGGGAATCAGCATGGAGGTAACTTTCTGTGTGGGTTGATTTCCTGAAAACCTTATGGCCCAAAGAGCCATCCTCTTTTCTGATGATTAGGACGTCTAAAAAAGGAATTCTCTTGTTTTCTTCAAGTTCCATTGTAAACTTTATATCTGGAGAGATCGAATTTAAGTGAGTGAAAAACTTTTCGAGTTCTGCTTTACCATGAGTCCATTTTATATTGGTGTCATCGACAAATCGCTTCCACCAGGCTGGTTTCAAAGGATATGAATTCAGGGCCTTCTTTTCAAAGTATTCCATGTATAGGTTGGCCATGATTGGCGAAAGGGGGGACCCCATTGCCACACCGGATGTTTGTTCATAAAATACTCCTTGGAAGGTGAACACAGTCGACCTTAGGCACATCTGAGCCAGCTTTGCAGTCCTCGGATCAGCAACTTCTTTTATAACCTGAATGGCTTCATCAAGAGGGATCTTAGTGAATAAGGATACCACGTCGAAGCTTACAAGGATATCATTATGTTCCAACTTCTCATTTCTAATAAGATTCACAAAGTCCTGGGAGTCCTTGATGAAGGAATCAGTATTTCCGACAAGGGGCTTAAGAATTTTTGCAACATATTTCGCAAGCTCATAGGTTGGGGAACCAATAGTATTAACTATTGGTCTAAGCGGGACCCCTTCCTTATGGATTTTGGGTAATCCATAGATTCTGAGGACAGTTTCACAGGAGGGGATCAACTTCTTCTTTAACTTTTCGTCGAGGTTTGAATTAGAGATAATCTTCTTTACATCCTTCACGATTTTGGGGATGGGATTGCTGCTTAGCTTCTTATAACTGCCACAATTTAGGTGATCATTCATCTTACAAACATAATCTTCTTTGTCCAGTATGACCGTAGCTCCTCCTTTGTCTGCTTTAAGAACCACAACCTTGTCATTGCTTCGCAAGGAATTGAAGGCTTTTTGTTCCTCTTTACTTAGGTTGCTTTTGGGAATTTTGGTTTTCCTCATGATGAGAGAGCATTCTTGCCTCAATGTTTCTTTATCCTCCATAGTAAGGTTACTGATCCCATCCTCTATGCTACAAATCATCTTTTCAAAGGGAAGGTTTTTAGGAGTCACTGCAAACCCTAAACCTTTGCTGATAATATTAATGACTACAGGATCCAATTCCAGAGAGGACAGGTTAACCACTTTTTTTTTTATTTATCATTATGCTTTCAACTGCCCATCTTCATTGTTATGTCCTTGCTCTGTGAGTTGGCAAAGTTATCTGATTTCTGAGGAAACATTGGAGTCACTAATGTCGATAACCCCTTGCCATCTATGATGTGATTGTCCTTTGCATGGGAATTCAACGAATCGGCTTCATCATTCTGCTCCCCAACCATAATGTTTTCATCATCAAAACCACTGATTATCCCCAAATTTGGATTTTCTTTCTTTGAATTCTTATCCCATCTGCTATGATTACTGTTGCTACTCAACTTATCATGATTAATATTAATAATCATGTGGTTTTCTCCAGCGCTATTCCTATCACCTGCGCAATTAATACTTCCAGCGCTGTCCACCTTTGAATCACAACAACTAATGTTTGAATTTTCTTGATTCATCACGGTATCTGCGCAGTCTACACTCATACCTACGCAGCTACTTCTTGTGTCGACATCACATGTTGCGCAGTCTTTGTTTAACATGCTGTAGTAGGTGATGAAATTATTTGAATATTCTCCATCGTTAATACTAATACCTGCATAATTAATACCTCCTGATATCCAACGACAAGAAAACCAAACAAATTCTATCTTTCTCTAAATATTCAATTTATAGATAAAGGCAAACAAGTGTTTTAGGCCTACCTTGGGTCCAGTGCAAGTTTGTAGAAGCCATGCTCCATTGATCCAAATGAGCTTCCTTGCAAAGAATCTGCAAACACAAACAAGCACACACATTAAATAGCACCTGAAAATCCAATATAATAAAGCATACTTATCATGATGATCAAGGAATTCATGAAACAAATCACATAGGACAATTTGTTAAGAAAAATGAATCTGATTGTATTAACTTTAATCAAAGAAGAACTTTACAACCTTAGTGCCTTGATGTTGTACAAGCTCCTCCTAGGGTCCAGCAAGAATCTCCTCTACTTTGACAAGTTTCACTCTCTTCCCAATGAAGAAAAAAAGGTATGTAATCTCTCCTCTCAAGCTTAACTAGGAAGTCTCAATTCCAACAACATTTACCCTCAAAAACGTTCACCTTCTAATCTCCCTAGCAACTAGCCCAATGACTTAATTTATAGTGCAATGGAGGGAAGTTACTAGGTCCACCTTCAAAGGGATAAAGCCCTCCTTCAAATGGATAAGCTCCCCTCATCAAGGGATTAGCTCCTTTAGTTTTGGGATGCATGAACCACCTAGGAGCAAACCATCCACGTCAAGATTCCTTCTCGAATCATCCAGAATTAACCACAAGTGAGTTTTTAAAAATAAACTTGCGTCTTTTTTACTTTCACAGGGGTCCGCACCCACTCCTTTAGAGACAGAGCGGGCAGGTCCGCAGGTAACATGACCATGGGGTGCGGGACCGCAGGTAACAATAAGAGAAAGTGTGGAAGCAGAGCTTTATTGATTTTTAAGGACTTTCTCTCATTTCCAAAGCTTGACATGAAGAGCTGAGGTTTGAGACTTCCTACGGAGGACGGTATGAATGATGATAGACCCATACTGACTGCAAATAGTCATGGTGACAATATTTTGTGTAACAGGTATAAAAAATATTAATGAGAAAATCGATACCTCTAATATCTAGTGAAAGTAGGGGTTTTTTGAATTGGAAAGGTGTATTGGGTTCATATTTGGAGGGGGTTAGATAATATGATTTTTAGATGTATTTTCCAATATGTAGTGAGATTGAGGGTATTTTTTAGTATGCTACAAGCCCATGTGATCTATCTAAGTTTCATTGAGTGAAGCCCCCATGCTTTGAATAATAATATGAACAACATCTTGATTAATATCGTGAACATTTAATTTAAATAGATAAATAACATTTTGGTTTGGAGAAATAAAATATAACACAATATATTATTAATTTAGAATCATAGTTAATTGAGAGGTGTGCGCCAACCATTCATATTTATACATTTGAAATCTAAACCAATATTGTTCTCAAAATATGCACCAAATGGTAAATAAACATTGTATTATTACCTAATGTAGGGACTTCTATTGGTTTACTCTACATAAGGAGATATCCAATAACAATAAATTTAACATAACCATAGTAAAGGAATAAGACCACTATATAATTAAAAATAAATAATATAATAATAAAGCATATTTGACATATGTTCAAAAAATATAAATATACTACTTATAAAAAAATACCTCTTATTTATATATTATTTCATTTTAATTATATAATGAACCAATTCTATTATTATGACCCCAATACATTAATTTTCCATTTAAGTATCTCTCTAAACACTCCATATTATTCTCCATAAAAGAATAATATGCAAATTTACCTATTCCTTATGGAATAGATTAATTTATAGACGAAATAAAAATATTCCATAGGAATCAATGATGCAATTTCAAACTTTTGGATGTGAAAATTTCTCTATAGGAATCTGCGATGAAGGTGACCTAATGTCAGTGTTAGTGCTCTTCGTGGCCTCCCCTAGCATGACTGGTTAGGTCAACATTGTCCCCCCGCTGTCATGATGGAAGCACATCAGAACCTCCACACCCAATCCTTTAAGGACATGGTAACTTGTAGGCCTCTAGAACATGATTCATTTTTCACAAAGTTTGCCTCTAGCTTTGTCTTCTACTCAATAGGAGGAAATGTTGATAAAGAAGGAAAAATCCACTCTCAGAAAAAAGAACCGCCTAAGAGGAATAAAGGAATAGAGAAAGGGAAAAACAAATATATTAGCAAAACAAATGGAAAGGTCTCGGACATGCCTTCCCTTGCAGACACAAATCTTTCAAAATCTTAGGAGCACATGCAAGAACATAGGAAAAAAAAAAAGAACCATTGCAACCCCATAGAAAATAAAATCCTGTAACTAAAAATTCACGACCAAGTAGTAGCAGTACAAAGAATACATGCAAGAACACGTAGTAATATGAAAGTTTATGGGCATGTCGCTAACTGAAAGAGCCCTGAACTTGTGGATACAAAGAAAATGGGCATCCAAGGGGGAGATAAGACTTTATTTGGGATCCAAAGGATTCTTCACAGTCATATTTGACCTCCCACAAGATAGATATAGAATATTTGAAGTTGGACCCTATTTTTACAACTGAGCCGGATTATACATAAGATTTTTGAAGGAAAACTTCACATCGGAAAAAGAGGATTTTACAAGAGTTTGAGTGTGGGTTTGCCTTTACTCCTTACCAACTGATTACAAGGATCCTTCGGTCTTAAAAGGTATAGGGGACCAACTGGGGGAGTATATCAAAATGTCTGAAGGTACAAAAACTCGACACTATGTTTCTTATGCATGTTTCCATGTATACATCAATGTCTTTGGAGCCCTTCTAGAAGAAATAAAATTAATATTCAGGGATGAAGTCTGGCTTCAAAGTATAGACTATGAACATATCCCCTTCATATGCAGGAAGTTCCATGAGAATGAGCATCTGTTCTAAGACTTTCCTCTTAGCAAAACCCCTCAATCTCTAGAGCGGGCAAGCAAAAAGAAAAGATAGTGAAGGCTTGACAAAAGTCATCTCTAGGAATAATAACAACAGGAAAAAGACAATCCACAAGAAGAATCAATACAAAGAGGCATGTCAAAACCAGTTCGAGGCACTGAACATCACTCAGGAGCAAATGGATCCCAACTACCTAATAGGAGATGAAGTAGGAGAATAAGGATTGAACCAGGTAGACAAAGAATATGAAGATAGAGATACTGTATATACGAATAGCGAGAAGGAGCACTCACAAGAGGATACTGAAATGGAGAAAATAGCGATGAAAGAAACACTAGAGGAAAGTGCCATAAAAGAAGATTTGGAAGGGTTAGACTTAGCAACAATTGTAGAGGCATGAAAATTAAATGGAATTAATGCCATACCAAAACACCAGCTACAAAAAATTTAAGGTGCTTATCTCCTATAGGAAAACTCAGAGCACTCCACCCCACTCAAGAAAGCACAACATCAAAGGGAATATTAGCAAATATTCCAGTAGGAGGACTCGACCTCAAAGGCCCAAGCTGGAAAAGAGACAGAAAGACCACCAACCAACTCCTCCAAGAACTAGGAGCCAAGCTAATCAATGAAGGAAAGGTAAAAGTTCTTTCCCTTAAACCCTCTCCATGTCAATCAATTGCATTTCTTGAAATATTAGAGGATTGAATGGTCCTGGGACGAAACGAATCTTGAAAAACAACATTCTATCTAATAATCTTGATATCCTTCTAATTAAAGAAACCAAACTTGAGTCAGTACACCCCCCTCTTCTTCTAAACTGTTGTTTCAAGCCTTACAAATTCCTAGCCAACTCAACAAGAGTTTCAGCACGAGGAATAATGACCCTATGGAAAAGATCCAAGCTCGACGTCCTATCCTCCTTGGCCACTCATCATTCCATGACAGTGTTTCTTAGAATTATTGGCACCAATGATAGTATCAACATAGCAAATTTCTATGCCCCACATAAGGTTATAGACCAAATGAAAATGCTCCAATGCATCTCCAATGTCCTTGATCCTATACACCTTCCTTTCAATATCATAGTGCGTGACTTTAATATGATAGCTAATGTGGCTGAGAAGAGAGATGGTATCCAAAATCTCAATAAGGACTCAAAGGCTTTCCTTACTATCATAGAAAACCTCAACCTCATAGACATACCTACCACTAATGGAATTTTTACGAGGAATAACATAAGAGGAGGATATTGTCAAATTGTATGACGATTAGACCTCTTCCTTTTATTAGAGGAAACTTATCTCACCTCTTCGGAAACTAGAGTGAGATTCCTCCTGCAAGCTCGCTTAGATCACTGGCCTATCTCTCTCAAGATTCAAATTTCCAATGGCCAAAAAAATAAGCCTTTTAGATTCGAAGCCTTTTGGTTGGATCACTTGGACTTCATGGAAACAATTAAACAATGGTGGAAAAATCCTCCCACCAGATTAGGAAACAAAATGTACAAATTCCAACAAAAGCTAAAACATATCAAAGAGGAAATCAAAAATTGGAACAAAGAATCATTTGGCAACATCATCACGGAAAAAAAATAAAAAAATTGGAGAACAAATTGGAACTTCTCTGACAAAACATAATTGAGGAAGCGCTCATGTAGGGTAGAAAGCAAGAGGAAAAAATATTACAACAAAGTTGGAAGAAAAGAGCCATCCAAGAAGAGAAGTTGTAGAAACAAAAATCGAGAATCAATTCGCTGAGATGTGGGGAAAAACATACCGCTTTTTTCCATAAATTAATGGCACAACACAGGAGGAACAACAGAATTTTGGCTCTGAAGAACTGAGAGGGTCGTATCATTCACTCTCAAGAGGAGTTGGAAGTAGAGCTCACTCATTACTTTAGCTCTCTTCTCAAATATCCAAGAAATGACGAAGTTCAGGAAATCAAAAAAATCACCAACCACATCCCAAAAATCCTCACTGAAGAGCATAACAAAATGATCCTAAGAAAAGTGTCCCTTGAGGAAGTGGAAGATGTGATAATGGGAATGCCCAATGGAAAAGCCCCTGGTACAAATGGTTTCACCAATGACATCTACAAATCTTGTTGGCCCATCCTCAAACTGGAAGTCCATGCCCTTATGGAAGAGTCTTGTATTCAAAAGTATGTCCTAAAAGCCCTTAAATACACTTCCCTAACCTTGATTCCCAAAGGAAAATTCCTTGAATCCCCAGACAAATTTAGGCCCATATCCCTCTGCAATGTCATCTACAAAATTATCTCCAAAGTCCTCACCAATCGGGCAAAATCCATCTTGCCTCTCCTTATCTCCCATCAATGATCTCACTATGTGGAAGGTAGGAAATCATAGACAATAGCATCTTTTCTCATGAGCTCATCCACTCTCTCAAATATAAAGAAAAACCTTGTATGATGATACAATTGGACATGTCTAAAGCCTTCGAAAAAAATCAATTGGGAGTATATGAGACAAGTTCTAGAAGCGTTTGGGTTCCACAAAGAAAACATCAAATGGATCATGGCAATGGTGTCGGGAGAATTTTTCTTTGTCCTTGTGAATGGTTCCCCTTACCAACCCTTCAATCCTACCAGGGTTATGAGACAAGGAGATCCTATCTCTCCCTTCGTCTTTGTCATCATGGCTGAAGGGCCTAACCACTCTATTTACGATGCTTTGCACTCCAACACGATCTCAATTTTATAACCTTATGCCTTTGCTCCCCCCTCTATGAGCCAAGAATTCATGGATGACACCATTCTTATGGGGCTCCCTACTATCATATAGGATTCCTCCTTTAATTCCATTATGTCTGACTTCTCTGTGGCCTTTGGCACGAGTATCAACCCTGAAAAATCCAAGTTATTCTTCTTTAACACCTCGCTACCGATGCATTGGAACATCGCCAAATGTCTGGACTTCCCCATCATCACCCTCCCCTCCAACTACCTCAGTGTTCCCATGATAGACAGGCTACTCTTAAGGGCTACCTGGGAAGACTTGATCAATAAGTTGGAAAAAATAATTGTCAATTGGACCTTCAGATCCCTCAATCTGGTTGGATGCCTTGTCCTTGTTAAATATTTTCTTCACGCCATCTCGCTCTACTTGTGTTTGGCTTTGGCAGTCCCTAAAGTGATCTCAAACAAAATCAGAAACGTGCAAAGGAATTTATTATGGAGAGGTGCAGAGGTTAAGCAAAAATGGGTTCTCGTTACATGGGAAATAATTTGCAAGCCTAAAAAAGATGGAGGCATTGGTCTAAGAGACATAGAACTTCCGAGGAAGGACCTGGGTACCAAAACCTTATGGAGATGGATTGAAAATCCCAACTCCCCTTGGGGAACCCTTTAAAAATCTAGGTACATCCCTTCCCTTTTGTAGGAGAAAATCATGAGGCTAAATGGAAATATCAAAGGATAAGTTATCTGGAATCAAGCGTAGGAGAATAGGGATATCATTCAAAATCATAGTTTCTAGGAGATTGGCAACAAAATCAAGGTTCTCTTCTGGGAAGACACTTGGCAACAAAGGCCAAAACTTGATCAAGATCAATACCATCAAATCAATATTGACATGAAAAAATGAGGGAAGACTAAAGTAAGCTAGTATTGGAAACCAAGTGACGAAAAGGATAGATGGAGAGTCTGGATGGATCGAAAGGACTAGGATCCTCATATTATTCCTCAAGCCTGGTCTGATCTATCATCAAAACTTAAAAAAATACAAATCCTTCTTGACTCCGCTGAGGACAAAATCAGACAGGGAAAAAACTCAGCGACTCTTTTAAATTTAAAATAAGCCTATAGATACATTCCAAGCTTGATCAACTACAACCAGACTCGAAATGGAATTCCATCTCGGACACGAAGCATTGGCCAGTAATATCTATATTTCTATGGCTAGTAATGCACAGGAAGAGCTTAACGTGGGACAACCTAAGGAGAAAAGGCTTCATCAATCCCTCCAAATGCCATCTCTGTCAGCAAGAAGAAGAAACCCCCAATCATCATGTGCATGAATGCCCATAGGCATGCAAATTTAGGGACTGGATACTACTTGCCTTCAACAACACACTTCAGGACCCCTCCTCCATATAGAACACCATAGCAAACTCGATATCATCCTTCTCCTCACATCCACTGGTTAACCACACATGGAATTTAATTCCTCGTCTAGTCTGCTAGCCACTTTGGAAGGAGCACAATCCAATAATTTTCTGGGGAATCTCCACAGAGGAGGAAGTTATAATATCCAAGATCAAATGAGAAATTTGGGAAACTATGATTTCTCTTCCCAGTCACACTTCAAAAGACCCTACCACCAACTCCGAAGTGAGAATTCACTCAATGTTGGGCCTTCTTCAGATCAATTTTAACGAAGTCGCCTCCTTCTCTAGGCATGACAAACAAAGGGGCATTTGTAGGCCACCAGAGCTGGGCACCTTAAAGCTCAACTCCAATGGCACAACAAAAGGTAATCGAGGATAATGAGGTTTTAAAGGGGTCTTTAGGAACACAAAAGGTGAAATAATTTGGATGTATGAAGGCAACTTAGGTTCAACCACAAACCATGTTGTTGAACTTCATGCTCTAGAAAATGGCATTACCATTATGCACAACTTAAAGCTTAGTCCTTTGATCATGGAAGGAGATTCCACGCTCTCCACCGAGATAGGAAAAAAGATACAACAAGGCATCGACATGGAAAAAGTCTCTGACAACTCGTGACTAAACAAAATTATATAGAGGATCAAACAGAGAATAGACAAAATGGTAGGCCTCCACTTTTATACTTTTAGGCCATAAGGAGTGGTAATAGGCTAGCGGATAGACCTGAAAATGAGGATATGACGACTCCATTTGGTTGAACTCCAGAGCATGGAAGGACCTGGAGGACGGTGACCTTCATCAACACTATGCAACCATTAATGAAAAAGTTATCCAATCTACCGGACAATAATTGTTTACATACCCTTCATCATTTCAAGGTCGATTCCAAGTACTTGAGGAAGGACATCATAGTGGCGCACTCAACGAGACCCATGCTTGGCTCGCTAGATGTCATGGCCCTTACTCCCACCTCCCTTCTCCCCTGTGAGGACACCGCCTCCCTGTCACATCCTTTTTGCTGGCCTCTTCCTTCACCTCCTAACATCCGTTCTTCACATGCTTCCCCTTCTCCCCATCTTCCCTGCCCCTTTACCCCCTTCAGCCCCTAGGCCCTATATATATTCCCCTCTAAAATCTCCCCACCAACTTCTCCTCTGCTCTCCTTCTTCCTTACTCATTATTCACTCTCTAGTTCCTCTTGATCCCCATCCCCTCTATTTTTCTCATGGCTCCGAAGCGTAGCTCCATCTCTCGCTCCAATGAGGGAGGAGGGAAGAGTCATGTAACTTCTCGATGACATCCAATGGGTTCACCCCCTACTACCCACGAGGAGACCTCTGTGAGGCACGCAGTTGTGTGCTATAAGGAAGTTCTTAATCAGGAAATCCAACAGAGCCTAGAAAATTTGGAATCGCAAGAAAATGTTCTTCGGAGAGAGGTCAGGAATGAGGAAGTTAACACAGACTTCGCCTATATCCATGATCATGCCATGACCAAAGCGCGCGCGAACCTCTATGCGCGAACCATAGAAACATGGTGGCAGATGAAAACCATCATGGGGCTTGCAATGAAGGAGAAGGAGGAGCACACCAAGGTACTCCGAACAAAGATTGACAGTCTAACTCAGAAGTTCATTATCTATGTCAAAGTTGTGCACCATTATCGGTTCATAACTCGGGGTTCGCCACAATATATGGTTATCAGGAGGGAGTCGACAACGAAGATCCATTCTACAATTGAAGGCTCCCCAAGAATCAAGAAGGAGCCCGTAGGAGCTTCCACGAGTCGTCCAAACACTATTGCGTAGCAGGAGGGGAGCACCAAGGAGATTCCCATTAGTGTGGACAATGACCAAGAATGACTTCAACAAACTCCTTTTTGTCTATTTTCCTCCATGGAGGTCTCACTGTTGTGGACTCCTTAGTCTCAGAAATAATATACATAGGCCTAGTCTGTTCCACTTCAGTTATAAGTAATACTCTCCTTTTTTAGGATGTTGTAAAAAGGGTTATCCTCTCTTTCCATGGAAGACCAGAGAACCCATTTTTGCGAGGGCTCCCATGTAAAAAATATATTACCAAGGCCACATCAAACTAATCTGTTGGTCCTTGTGTCGGGCTCTCTCCCCCACACAACCAAAACATTGTAATTTCCATGTTTTTTCAATAATATATAATATCTTATTGACAAAAAAAATGATGCAATTTCAAGAAAGATTATAATTTTTTTTGTTTGAAATACATTTTTGAATATATAAATGGATTTAGTTCCCTAAAAAACAATAGGTAATTCTAATTCTACTTATTAAACAATATAAACTCAATTTTTAAAATCTATCTCAGATTTTGGTTTATTAAAAAAAAAAAAAAAATCCCTAAAACAAATCATTTCATTTGTTAATTAAACTACTCTACTCCTTAGTGTAGTATTAACTACTTAAAATAATTTTAACTAATTATGAACCACATATTTATGAAAGTTTCAAATATTTATTTAAAATAGAAAAATATTTAATTTCATTTTCATTAAACATAGTGAAAAGTAACCGGATTTAATATTGATTGAATACCTTAGTGAATTGAACTCATTGTGCACCCATCATTTATATTTATATATGAAATTTAAATTAATATTATGCTCGAAAAGTATGTAACACACACTAAAAAGATATTGTACTAGTATCCAACATGTGGATTACCATTTACTATCATGTGTATGCTTTACATAATGTAATGTAGTTAACAAGTTATCCAATAGAATTATAAATTTAATAGGGTTATCGTAATGGAATAATATTAATATTTATTCTCATTATATGATATATTTACTATAACATAAAAAAATATATAAATATATTATATATGAAAAATATGAAAAATATAAATATATTATTTATGAAAAATATTATTTGATTTTAATTGTTTAGTGGACTCATTCTTTTTTTGTTAAGTTTGTAAGAACCATTCTCTTTTCTATTAAACAAAGGTAAATTTACACCACATAGATTGACTAGGTGTCCTCAACTTCCCCCAAAGGGGAAACAAGTGAGTTAGCCACGTGTCTGCATTGTAAGCCATCCAAAAATAGTAAAGTCTTAACCTCTATCGCTAGGCTAGATATGCCTCTCTTTCATGTCCATACACTATATATCTATCTAAACTCATATTTGCATGAGAGAAATTAAAATCTATCTGCATAAAACCAAAATATTCATAGGTAAGAGTCTATCCCTTCTGCTCCTCCAAGGCTGAATCAAGAGGTGTGAGATCCTTGGCTGATGCTCAAGGCATCTCATTCAGTTCCAGTATGCAAGGAATGTGGTGGTCAATTTTATCTAGAATAGGATTTTCTCCAAATTGTGGTTGTAACTCGGTACACCTCAGAGTGTCACTACAATTACAACAAAAATTTGTTCCATTTATTTTCCTAATAAATTCTTTATCAACCAATAGAGGTAAAGAGTTTGTTTAAACTGCATAATTCTTCCTCTGGTGTTGCCAGGATCTGGGACTAAAGTCCTCCATTTGTCCATGTCTTCCTATGTCTCATTTCCTTATTTTATTTCCTCCTCCAACTCTTCTAACAATTTACATATTCCTTCATCCATCCCCTCACGTAAGCCTCTCTCTCTTCACTCGTAAGGTGTTCTACATACTTCCTACCCCTTCAAGGTTCCGACATGCTTGGCTCTTTGTCTTTCGTTGGTGTGGGGCCTCTCCTTCCACTACCTCGTCCTCTTGCAGGTCAAGCCATGTAGATATTTCTTGAACCCTCATCACAACAACTGTTAAACCAAAAAAAAAACACTACAGTTTGGTACCTTTAGTGAATTGTTTTGATAGGACTATGTTCCACCCCTCATTCTCTTCTCCCCTTGCTCTCTAAGCCTCACAGCTAGGGTGGTCCATAGACCAAACCTTGCATTAAGGTTGGTTTGAGATACCCACTATCGCTCCCCTTCTCCTTACTCCATAACTTTCGTTCACATTCAAGTGAGCCTTCCTTTGCCTAGGACATTTGCGTAATCCTCTCCTCCTCCTTACAAATTGTCACGAAGAAATTGGGACCCTTGCCCCCTCTGCCTAGGGAGTAATAGGGTTGCTTCTCACATTCACCCATTTAGTTTTCCAATCGGGTTCTCTGGCCTTGCCATAGTCCGGAGAGGAATTTCGATTAATGGAGTGCTTGCTTTGCATGCAACTATAATGTATGCCTCCCATGCAACTTATCGAGTGCTGCCCCCTTCGCCCTTCTTCCATCTCATTGCCCTAACCCATTTTCCTGCTAGAGTCAACCTCACCAAGCACAGCTTGAGCATGGTATTTCCAAACAAGGCACTACCCAACTCGCAAAGGATATAGATGTAGAATGAGGCAATTGTCACTAATTTCCATCCCCACAGTGAGCATAGGCACTACCCAACTCGCAAAGGATATAGATGTAGAATGAGGCAATTGTCACTAATTTCCATCCCCATTGCCACTAAGAGTTATCTACCCACGAGGACTTCTTCCTATTTACCCTCCTCTCACCCAAGAAAAACCCCAACCATAACATAATTCCAGTGGCGGAGCGAGGAAAAAAAACATACCCGAGTTCAATTGTGGGCCGTCTCCGAGCTTTGAGTTGTAGGGTCTGTCTCCCTCCCTACTACAACACCACCTTCTACCACAAGCATACACTTTAACAATGCTCGCGTTTTTGCATTACCTTCCTTTATTTATCACCTCACCTTGTGTCCCTCCACCTTTCCCACCACTCCTCTATGCATTCATGCCAAGGGTCACTGCAACCATTTCCTTGAGCATGTGGGGAGCAGTGGTACTATTTTGAGAGGTACCGATCATTAATAAGACTAAGTTGTCCCAAATGTCAGCCCTTATTCCAATCGAGGTCTTTAATTTCTCAGGGGCTACTATCCATGCTCTCTCTAAGGTCTCTTCTGGAATTTCCCCAAGGGTTTTGGAATTTTCATCCAAATATTGGACTCACCGTCGTTTTTCCAACATATGGTGTTGGTGGTTGCATCCCCAATTCGCAAGAAAATCTGCCACTTTATTCACCCTCCCTTGTGACAAGTCTCACAAGAATGTAGTCGAACTTAGGAATTATTTCCCCTATTTCTTGGATGATTAATGTTGTCCTCTAGCTTATAATGCACTAATTTTATTATTATGATCCCATTATATTAAATATCCCCTTAACTACCTCTCTAAACACTACATATTATTCTTCATGACTATTGTTTTCATTAAAAACATAATATGCAATTGTACCTATTCCTTGGTAGAGATCATTCAAATTCCTCATTCTTTGGCCACTTAAAGTGGTTTTGATTAAGTATATGAAAACACCTCAATCAAGATAGCTAATTAACTTTTATTTTAAATGGAAAAATATGTAATTTTTATTTTATTTGGAAAATTAAAACTTAACAAAGTTTACTATATATTTAACATTTTAGTAAATTTGGAGGTACAAAGTGAGTATTTATATTTAGTAATTTAAATCAAGTTTAAGTATGTGAAGATGTATAGTTAGTGATAAAAAAAATTCTATTTTACCCAATGTAGGGATTTCCATTTGTCTATTATAAACCAATGTTACCGTTTGGTAGATATGGAGTTAAGATGTATCTAAGTTGGTCTAGTTCTTACTTTAAATTGGCTATATTCCACATGAATACCACGGGTTCTCATAAACCCACACTTCAAAAATCTTTGGTAACAAGTTAAGTTTACCTTAAGTACCTAACAAAAATTAATAAAAAAATTAATAGAATTTTTATTTTAACATAAAGTTATTTTTAATTTTATTCCAAATTTACCTTATCTACTAAACAAAAATTGATAAAATAAATTAATAAAGTTGAATTTTTATTTTAACATAGGATTTATTTTATTTTATTTTGAGCTAGTCAAAATATTTACATGATAGAGTATTACAACATCTCTTGCATAGAAGGGAGAGTGCATCTAAACCCAATGGTATAATGTATGTAAGGATGTACCCAATAAGATGATAAATTTAATATAGTCATAACGCTTAATTAGGATTTTCTCACATATTCAAATCTCATGGGGAGGGGTTGAGGATGGAAACCACTTTGACGAATTAAACTTCCTAAAGGAGGTCTAGACTCAACAAAACCTCCCACAATCTTAATGATAAACATTGCATTAAGGGTAAATCCGAAAAAATAAATAAATTAATCATAACCCAATCTTAACTTAATAAAAATTAAAAAATAATAAAATAATAAAATTATATTATTAAAAATTATTAATAAAATATAAAATCATTAAATTAATTATTTCAATAACTACCTCTCTCTAAACATTCTCCCTTATTCTCCATAAATATTATTATCCATAAATCAATAATATATAAATTTATCTATTCCTTGTTGATTCTCCCAAACCTCCTACCATGACTTTGACTTAGCAAATGAATGACACAGGTCAAGTTAATTAATTCCATTTTGATTTGACAAACTAATAACTAACCCAATTCATTATTTATTTCACATATGGTAAATAGAGTATTGCACACTCCATCCTAAAATTTAAATAGAGATCCTATTAAAAAATGTGTACCCATTAATAAATAAATATTGTTGAAAGAATAACTTCTGCCTAAATTATTTTATTTATTAATCCTAACTTTTATCTTAATATCCTAATATTATAACTTTAATATATATATATATATATATATATATATATATATATATATATATATATATATATATATATATTTAATTTAAATAAATAAATAAATTCCTTTTTTAAACCAACCATTAAAATTATTTTATTTATTTATGTATTTTTACCTAATTTAACTTATTTCCATAAATAATAATAAGTAAAATAATAATAATATTAATTAATAAATAATAATTTGAGCTCGATCTAATGTCAAAATTAGCCGTTAGTCAATTTTTCTTTCAACTATTATGGATCACAAAGCCTCAATTCAACAAATAAATATTGTATTATTATATTATTTATATACTTGAAGAACCCAAAAATATTTCAATAAAATGAGAATATATATATATATATATATATATATATATATATATATATATATATATATATATATATATATTAATAGAAATAAATAAATTCCTTTTTTAAACCAACCATTAAAATTATTTTATTTATTTATGTATTTTTACCTAATTTAACTTATTTCCATAAATAATAATAAGTAAAATATTAATAAAAATAATAATAATATTAAATTAAGAAATAATAATTTAACCTCGGTCCTAATGTCAAAATTAGCCGTTAGTCAAATTTTCTTTCAACTATTATGGATCACAGAAGCCTCAATTCAACAAATAAATATTGTATTATTATTATGTACTTGACGAACCCAAAAATATTTCAATAAAATGAGAAATATATATATATATATATATATATATATATATATATATATTAATTAATTTAAATAAATAAATAAATTCCTGTTTTAAACCAACCATTAAAATTATTTTATTTATTTATGTATTTTTACCTAATTTAACTTATTTCCATAAATAATAATAAGTAAAATAATAATAAAACTAATAATAATATTAAATTAATAAATAATAATTTGACATCGGTCCTAATGTCAAAATTAGCGGTTAGTCAATTTTCTTTCAACTCAACAAATAAATATTGTATTTTTATACTATTTATATACTTGACGAAACCAAAAATATTTCAATAAAATGAGAAATCTATATATATATATATAAATAATTAATTTAAATAAATAAATAAATTCCTTTTTTAAACCAACCATTAAAATTATTTTATTTATTTATGTATTTTTACCTAATTTAACTTATTTCCATAAATAATAATAAGTAAAATAATAATAAAAATAATAATAATATTAAATTAATAAATAATAATTTGAGCTCGATCCTAATGTCAAAATTAGCGTTAGTCAATTTTTCTTTCAACTATTATGGATCACAAAGCCTCAATTCAACAAATAAATATTGTATTATTATATTATTTATATACTTGAAGAACACAAAAATATTTCAATAAAATGAGAAATATATATATATATATATATATATATTATATATATATATATAAGTATAATATAATGGAAATAAATAAATAAATTCCTTTTTTAAACCAACCATTAAAATTATTTTATTTATTTATTATTTTTACCTAATTTAATTATTTCCATAAATAATAATAAGTAAAATATTAATAAAATAATATAATATTAAATTAAGAAATAATATTTAACCTCGGTCCTAATGTCAAAATAGCTGTTAGTCAAATTTTCTTTCAACTATTATATCACAATTCAACAAATAAATTTTGTATATTATTATTATTTGACGAACCCAAAAATATTTCAATAAAATGAGAAATATATATATATATATATATATATATATATATATATATATATATAATTAATTTAAATAACAAATAAATTTTATTTAACTCAACAAATATAATAATTATAATTTTTATACATTTAAAATACTTGACGTAACCAAAATTATTTCAATAACAAATTAAATACTATTTATATATATAAATAATTATTATTAAAATAAATAAATAAATAATTCCTTTTTTAAACCAACCATTAAAATTATTTTTTTATTATGTATTTTTACCTAATTTAATTATTTCCATAAATAATAATAAGTAAAATAATAACAAAAATAATAATAATATTAAATTAATAAATAATAATTTGACATCGGTCCTAATGTCAAAATTAGCGTTAGTCAATTTTTCTAAGCTCAATTCAACAAATAAATATTGTTTTATTATACTATTTATATACTTGAAGAACACAAAAATATTTCAATAAAATGAGAAATCTAATATAATCACAATTATGGTCAGCATGGGGTAGCTCAAGTGGGAATGAAAATAGAAATGAAGTCTCACCTAACTTAGATATTGTGTTTGATTCTTGTGGTGGAAATGAAGTCTCACGAACCTAGATCTTGTGTTTGATTCTTGTGCTACCTTCGGGGAAATGGGGTGAATAAGAGACATGTAAAAACTAGAAAATGAGAAGGTCCTACCTAAACTTACAAAAAAAATATAATCACAATAATAAAACAAAAAATATATTTAATATAAATTAAAAAAAAAAAATCATCATACTTTATATAAAAATAGCTTTTATTAATATAATACTTTATATAAAAAAATATATTTTATTATTATATTATTTTATATAAAAATACCTTTTATTATTATATTATTTCATTAAAATTGTAAAACTTTTTTAATGTGAGGGATTATTATCTTTTTGGATATATCCTCCATTACCTCTCCAAATATACCATATTACTAATATAATAACCTCTCCAAATATACCATATTACTAATATAATATTATAATGAGCCATAATCCATAGAACACCTAATCTAACCCAATGTAATGACCAATAATCCATCGACCCCTTAAAATAAATCTATCATATTATAAACCATATTATTCTCATAATACATTACGCATAATCTAGCACCCATTGTCGTGACCCATGACCCATGGATCATGGTTTCAAGTGGTTTCAAGGGTTATTGACTCCCATTAATATAGGAGGGAAAATAAAAAACCGTTCAAATTTGAGAAGTATATGCTTTACAAGGTTGTACGGAAAGCTATATATTTCAAATGCCACACACCCCACTCCATTCTCAAGCATCAAATCATTGACTCGCATTGTTCGCTCACTTCGCTTTGCTTGCAGGTCTGCTCAATTCCAAAACATCAATTCCTTAAGTGTGTTGTTGCAATGTGCACACCTCCTTCGCCAGCTCATGCCCCAAGCCATGAAAGGCTAGAGATATTGCTGGAGAGGCTAGAGATATTGCTGGAGATATTGTCTTTTCTGCAGGAATGGGAACTTCTGCTTTACGCGAGAGATCTGGAAGAAGTTCTAGATGATGAACAACAGTGAAGGATCATTTAGATGGTTTAGATGGAGGGCTTAATATTTAGGGTTACTAAATTACAATGATTTTTAGATGATTTGAATAAAACACCAGTGATTTGAATAAAACATAATTTTATAATGAAGGATCATTTAGATGGTATAGACTGAGGGTTTAGTATTTAGGGTTATTAGATTATAAGAGATCATAGTATCCTAAGTATTTTGAATATTTTTTGGGTGGAACTGTTTTGAAATGTTGAGTATTTTTATCTTTTTATGTTAAGTAATTGGGATTGATATTTAATTTTTATGCAATATTGAATTGTTGTGATTTTTTTATTGTATCTAGATGGAAGTGTTATGGTGATTTTTTGTAATGGCTTGTGAATTAAATCTAGGTTTAGGTTATTTTTTCTTCACTAATTTCTTTGGTGAGATTTATTAAAGTTTGTGAATTGTAATCTCTTTATTTGTAAGGGTGATGTTTTAGATGATTGGAATTTTTTTCTTTTGAAAAATTTTCTATCACATCTTTTATAAAATGTTATTGAAATTGTTGGTGAGAGACAAATTATAGGTTTTAGGTATATTGAATCTGCATTAATTGATTTATTTTTTAAATGCAATAAGAACCCTATCCTATGTATATCTAGATAGTTTAAAGCTTTATTTAGGCTGATTATATTAACTTTCCTATCATATTTATATCTAAATAGTTTAGAGATTTATTTATGCTAATTACATTAATGATTATGAATGTAAAGAGTTTCTCTGTATGGTTGTTTATGAAGTTTTGTATTATTATTGAAGTGTTGAGTAATTTTTTGCAATTTTTATGTTATGTAATGGAGATTAATATTTAAAATTCTTGGCAATACTGAATTGTTGTGATTTTTTTTACTGCATCTAGGTTAAATTGATAAGTTGAGTTATTTTTAATGGCATCTAGATTAAATTGCTACTAGTTATTTTTTCTTCAGGAATTAATTGTTACCATTTTAGGTTATTTTTTCTTCTTGGTTGCTCTGCATTGTTGTGATTCTTTTTACTGCATCTAGGTTAAATTGATAAGTTGAGTTATTTTAATGCATCTAGATTAAATTGCTACTAGTTATTTTTTCTTCAGTAACTAATTGTTACCATTGTAGGTTATTTTTTCTTCAGTAACTTTTTTGGTGAGATCATGCACTTGGTGGTGTAGCCTGAGTGGCCCTCCCCACCCTGGATCTTGGCTGCTCTGCATTGTTGTGATTTTTTTTAGTGCATCTAGGTTAAATTGATAAGTTGAGTTATTTTTAATGGCATCTAGATTAAATTGCTACTAGTTATTTTTCTTCAGTAATTAATTGTTACCATTTTAGGTTATTTTTTCTTCAGTAATTTTTTTGGTGGTGTAGCCTGAGTAGCCGTCCCCACCCTGGATCTTGGCTGCTCTGCATTGTTGTGACCTTTTTTACTACATCTAGGTTAAATTGATAAATTGAGTTATTTTTAATGACATCTAGATTAAATTGCTACTAGTTATTTTTTCTTCAGTAAAATTGTTACAATTTTAGGTTATTTTTTCTTTGGTGAGATCATGCACCTGGTGGTGTAGCTTGAGTGGCCATTCTGGTTCGCTGTTCCAGCAGCCCATCCTGTCAATTTGGCATCTTGTACATATAGATAATGTAAATATATTGTGAATAATTGTGAAAGTATGGGCTCTATATAGCTTCTAATGGGACTAGCCCCCCCTTTTTTCTTGGAAAAAAACTTTTTTGGTGAGATTTATTAAAGTTCTGTAAGGACTGTTTTTTAGATGATTGGATTTTTTTTTGAAAAATTCTCACAAATTCTTTGATGATGATGGTTAAAGTCCATTGAGACCAAAATTGGTCTTACAAAAGGTTATTGAAATGGTTGATGAGAGACAAATATAGGTTTTAGGTATTTTGAATTTGAATTAATTGATTTATTTTTCAAATGTAAATTAAACCCTTTCATGTGTATATCTAGATAATTTAGAGCTTTATTTCTGCTAATTACATTAACTGTTATCGATTTATTTTTTAAATGTGCATTAAACCCTATCATGTGTATATCTAGATAGTTTAGAGCTTTATTTCTGCTAATTACATTAATTCTTATGAATGTACTAAAGTTTGTAAAGTTTTATATTATTATTGTAGTGTTAATATTTTTGTAGGGTTTCATCTTAAGTAATTGGGATTACTATTTAAAAAATTTTGCAATATTAAATTTGAGCTTTTTTTTACTATATCTAGATTGAATTGTTAAGTTGAGTTTTTCTTATGCCATCTGGATTAAATTGTTTCAAGTTTAGGTTATTTTTTCTTCAGTAACTTTTTTGGTGAAATTTATGATGCTGGAACATGCCATATTTAATTTTATGTAATTATTTAATTGAAGAATCTAAATTTTTTCAGAATTAGTAAGTCATTTTAGAATTAATTAGGGATTAGGGAAATTAGGATAGAACTCTAAACTTGAGAGGATAGGTCTCAACTTTCTCTAAATATGTAGGGTGAAGCTTATCTAGAAGCTATTAGAGAGACTTCTCTGGTCTATGTTCTAAATAAATAATCATGATATTTTGTGGAAAACTATGTTCTAAATAAATAATCATGATATTTTGTGGAAAATCAGGTTAGAGTTTTGATTTAATTAAAATTTTAAAGTGTGAGCTTAGTTAATGGAATTGTTTCGTCTATATTTGGAAGCCTTGCACCATTTTCGTATCAGACTAGTAGGTTATAAGATTGAATTTAATAAATTCAAGAAAACCCATCAGCTATTCATACACTCCCCGTTATTCCGTTATTCACCGGAGGAGCCTGGATTATTTTCCAGCTAATTCAGAAGGTCGTCTATACTGTGTATTGTGCAGCAACCTAGAAATTTTTAGAAACCCCATCAGTTATTCATACACTGCCCCTTATTCCATTATTTATTGGAGGAGCCTGGATTATTTTTCAGCTAATTCAGAAGGTTGTGTATACTGTGTATTGTGCAGCAACCTGTATAGAGACTGCTAAGGAGAAGCTGAATCTGCATTTGAGAAGTCTAACGCTGCAAACATTGGAGACCTGGGCGGAGCAGGTGCAGCTTGGAAGTCGAATATTAGATAGTTATTGAGGAGTCCGTTGAAGAATGGTGGAAAAATCATTGAAAGAGAGAATTTCAGGAGATAAAATGTTCTTGTTCTATTCATGGAAATCAACAAAAGGATGGAAACAGATTCCAAAAAGAACATCACTAATCTTATGAGGACATTGTGTCGATGTTGTTTCTGAATGGGGAGATAAATTACGTGTAAGTGAACTAATTTTCAGGATTAAATGCTCATAAAACTTATGTCCATGAGCTAGAAAATTTTGTAAGTGGACTAGAGAATAAGTACATTGTTTTTATTTAGGGTAGTATTCTATATTTAAAATTCTAATTCTATATTATGTAGATTATAATTTTTTTTTTTAATTTCCAAGGAGGAAGGAAAGTATTTGCACCATTATAATATTTTATTGTAAGGTTTTATTTTAAGGAGGTAGTGAGAAAATAATTTGTAAAGATTACTATATTTTATTTCAATTAAGATGGGATAGAGCTAGGGGATCAGAAGAGCAATTGGAATTGGTGGAGGAAGACGAAATGCAGAAAAGGTCTTACTCTATGAAGTAAGACATATTAGAAGCCTAAGAAAGCTCAGAAGAAGCTAAAGAAGAAACTCAAGAAGAGAAGATAATCAAGATGATGGGTCAAATAAGTGCCACCCCAAGATTAGACTTGCCTATGTATGAAGGCATTTTAAATCCCTAAAAATTGATAGATTGACAAATATTTTGATTATGAAGGTGTAGCCTAAGAGGAGAAGAAGGTTAAGTTTGATGTGACCACATTAAAGGACATGCTTAGTTATGGTGGTACAGTGTGCAAGGTGAAAGGCAAAATGGAAAAAAAGCAAAGATATCTACTTGGGATCTCATGGTGGCTAAACTCAAAGGTAAATTTCTTCTACAAGATTGACTATCAATAAATGGCAAAATCTTAAGTAGAAATTTATGTCTGTAAAAGAATATACAAAGGAGTTTTATAGATTGAGTATATGTTTGTAAAAGAATATAGAGAGGAGTTTTATAGATTGAGTATAAGATCTGGTCATCTAGAATGTAACAAAAATTACCTAGATACATTAATGGGTTGAAATTAGAAATTTAGGAAATGAATATTTGTCTCTAAAAACTATTGAAGAAGCTTACCAAATAGGTCTCAATGTTGAAGAAAAATTGGCAAGAAACCAGATTCAAAGAGAAAGAGACTAAGCAGAGGATCATCAAGTGGAGGATAGTCAAGCAAAGTAAGTTTTAGTGGAGGATTTCAAAGAGAAGAACCCAATAGTTCACAACACTTAGAATCATCAAGAGGATGAAAATAGGTTTATTAAAATCTGTTGAAGAAGTAAAGGAACCCACAGAAAGAAAACATTGTTCAAAACTATTTGTAAATCACGAGGAAAGTGTTGTAAAGTCATTATTGATAGTGGGAGTAACTATAATCTAGTATCCACAGAAACCGTAGAAAAATTGAACTTAAATAAAACTAAACATCCTACTCCCTACAAAGTTGAATTTAAATAAACCTAAACATCCTACTCCCTACAAAGTTTCATGGTTGCTAAAGGGACATCACATACTAGTTAATGAACAATGTGAAGTGGAGTTTCAAATAGGAAGTTATATGGATAATGTTCTTTGTGATGTTATGCCTATGGATGTATGTCATATCTTTCTTGGAAGACAATGCCAATATGACAAGAAAGCAATGCAAGAGAAATACCCACACTTTTGAAATGATGGTGAAAAGCATGTACTTTTGCCTTTGAAAAATGAAAAAGCACCAAAGAAGACCAAAGCTAATGTTACTTAAGGAAATAATGTCTTCAAGAAATCAAGCATGATGGTGGGGGTATAATATTGATTGGATATATCAATAACCTTATAATTAATTTTGAATTTAAATCCACCTACCTACACTCCTCCCTGGGTGGGTCTCTGTGGCATGCCTTCTTGGGCTCAGGGCTTGTCACTCCAATTCAAAGTCACTTGTATTTTCTTCTATTAGGTTATTTGTCACTTTAGCTTACTGTCCTAACACCTAAGCAAAGAAAGGGTAAGGGTTTCAACACTTTGACCACGTGTGACTTGTGAAGGTCTTTTGTATGTGTGAAATGGTTTCACATCCTTCTATTGTGAGGTATTTGTCTCCACCAGAGACACTTGTTTGGTTAACTGTTCTTTAGTATATTTATCCTTGGACCTTTGCTCATATTTTTACTCAATCCTATAAGTATTTGTTATAACTAATTCTTCTAGCACGAGTATGTTCTTGTTCTAATTCTTTTCTTCAGGCCTTGTATTAGTTTTACTCATCGTTTGGCTCCTTTTTGAGCAGATGAAACCCTTTGGTAACCTCACACTGATGGATTCTTGTTAGGGCCTACTCTTTCTTCCAGTCTTCTATCTTGATGGCTTGTTCCTCCACCTAAATGTCAATGCAACCTTTCTCTTAGTCCCTTTTCAGCCTTCTACCTTGATGGCTTGTTCCTCCAGGTAAATGTCAATGCAACCTTTCTCTTACTCCCTTTTCAGTTAGTTACACTCTGTGGTGGTTTTCTAACTTGGGTGCTCTATTATGCTTGCAGGTCTTCTAAACTCAAGACTCCTGTATATGAAAAGAATATGGTCTTTCCCTTTGTAGTTGGTAGTCTCAATTTAGTTAAAGTTTAAAACCCCAAGAGGGTTTCACCATACTTAATTCTTGGGTGGTTTGTATTTGCTCAGCTTTGTGATTTAAGAGCAATGTGGAAAAGTGGCAGTTTGAAAATATGCATATATTTGTTTTATAACCCTTTCTATGTTTGTTGTTCCAAACTATTTGGAACTTATTCAATGTATATTTTGTATTCTCTGAAACTAAATAGACTTAAATTATGTTTTCCAAAGAATTTGTAAAAAAAAATGTACCTCTCATTTCTCCTTTGTAATGGTATTCTCTTTCAGTTGTTTCTCTTACTCCCTTTTCAGTTAGTTACACTTTGTGGTGGTTTTCTAACTTGGGTGCTCTATTATGCTTGCAGGTCTTCTAAACTCAAGACTCCTGTATATGAAAAGAATAGGGTCTTTCCCTTTGTAGTTGGTAGTCTCAATTTAGTTAAATTTTAAAACCCCAAGAGGGTTTCACCATACTTAATTCTTGGGTGGTTTGTATTTGCTCAGCTTTGTGATTTAAGAGCAATGTGGAAAAGTGGCAGTTTGAAAATATGCATATATTTGTTTTATAACCCTTTCTATGTTTGTTGTTCCAAACTATTTGGAACTTATTCAATGTATATTTTGTATTCTCTGAAACTAAATAGACTTAAATTATGTTTTCCAAAGAATTTGTAAAAAAAAATGTACCTCTCATTTCTCCTTTGTAATGGTATTCTCTTTCAGTTGTTTCTCTTACTCCCTTTTCAGTTAGTTACACTCTGTGGTGGTTTTCTAACTTGGGTGCTCTATTATGCTTGCAGGTCTTCTAAACTCAAGACTCGTGTATATGAAAAGAATAGGGTCTTTCCCTTTGTAGTTGGTAGTCTCAATTTAGTTAAAGTTTAAAACCCCAAGAGGGTTTCACCATACTTAATTCTTGGGTGGTTTGTATTTGCTCAGCTTTGTGATTTAAGAGCAATGTGGAAAAGTGGCAGTTTGAAAATATGCATATATTTGTTTTATAACCCTTTCTATGTTTGTTGTTCCAAACTATTTGGAACTTATTCAATGTATATTTTGTATTCTCTGAAACTAAATAGACTTAAATTATGTTTTCCAAAGAATTTGTAAAAAAAAATGTACCTCTCATTTCTCCTTTGTAATGGTATTCTCTTTCAGTTGTTTCTCTTACTCCCTTTTCAGTTAGTTACACTCTGTGGTGGTTTTCTAACTTGGGTGCTCTATTATGCTTGCAGGTCTTCTAAACTCAAGACTCGTATATATGAAAAGAATAGGGTCTTTCCCTTTGTAGTTGGTAGTCTCAATATAGTTAAAGTTTAAAACCCCAAGAGGGTTTCACCATACTTAATTCTTGGGTGGTTTGTATTTGCTCAGCTTTGTGATTTAAGAGCAATGTGGAAAAGTGGCAGTTTGAAAATATGCATATATTTGTTTTATAACCCTTTCTATATTTGTTGTTCCAAACTATTTGGAACTTATTCAATGTATATTTTGTATTCTCTCAAACTAAATAGACTTAAATTATGTTTTCCAAAGAATTTGTAAAAAAAAATGTACCTCTCATTTCTCCTTTGTAATGGTATTCTCTTTCAGTTGTTTCTCTTACTCCCTTTTCAGTTAGTTACACTCTGTGGTGGTTTTCTAACTTGGGTGCTCTATTATGCTTGCAGGTCTTGTAAACTCAAGACTCCTGTATATGAAAAGAATAGGGTCTTTCCCTTTGTAGTTGGTAGTCTCAATTTAGTTAAAGTTTAAAACCCCAAGAGGGTTTCATTATACTTAATTCTTGGGTGGTTTGTATTTGCTCAGCTTTGTGATTTAAGAGCAATGTGGAAAAGTGGCAGTTTGAAAATATGCATATATTTGTTTTATAACCCTTTCTATGTTTGTTGTTCCAAACTATTTGGAACTTATTCAATGTATATTTTGTATTCTCTCAAACTAAATAGACTTAAATTATGTTTTCCAAAGAATTTGTAAAAAAAATGTACCTCTCATTTCTCCTTTGTAATGGTATTCTCTTTCAGTTGTTTCTCTTACTCCCTTTTCAGTTAGTTACACTCTGTGGTGGTTTTCTAACTTGGGTGCTCTATTATGCTTGCAGGTCTTCTAAACTCAAGACTCGTGTATATGAAAAGAATAGGGTCTTTCCCTTTGTAGTTGGTAGTCTCAATTTAGTTAAAGTTTAAAACCCCAAGAGGGTTTCATCATACTTAATTCTTGGGTGGTTTGTATTTGCTCACCTTTGTGATTTAAGAGCAATGTGGAAAAGTGGCAGTTTGAAAATATGCATATATTTGTTTTATAACCCTTTCTATGTTTGTTGTTCCACACTATTTGGAACTTATTCAATGTATATTTTGTATTCTCTCAAACTAAATAGAATTAAATTATGTTTTCCAAAGAATTTGTAAAAAAAAATGTACCTCTGATTTCTCCTTTGTAATGGTATTCTCTTTCAATTGTTTCTATTGTAGCCTTGTTTTGAAGCAAGTTGTTCTTTTCCTTCCTGGTTCAATTCTAATAAAATATGACTTGGTGTTCCTCATTGTCAATTGGGATGAGTTTTGATTAATTTTCATGCTTTCTGTGCTTTTGGTTTGTTAATTAACTAGAGCTTAGTTAATATTCTATCTAACTTTAATATGCCAATATAACATATGATTACACGAAATTTATGATAATAAAATACTCCACACACAGTTTATCAAATCAATTATTTCTAGTTATTGTTCTTTATTACTATGGAAGACCCTCGCAATGTGGGTCTGGTTTGGCTTTTTCCACATGGTTGAGAAACTGTCTTTTAGTTATTGAAGAGTTTTTTGAAACAAATTTCAAATATTTAACTAAAGCTAATCTCACTGTTCTTTTAATTTCAAATTACAGTGGCTCTATGAGCCCAAATTTAACTTAAAACAAAATTAAATAAAGTTCAAAAATTTCTTTGTTTCCTTCATCACATGAGGAGATAAATTTTACTTGATCCTTAAGCCAAAGCTAGTGTACAAATTTGAATGATATTCAAGAAATTAAAAATATGTTGAATGAATTCATTGATATTGCAGTGGATGCCTTGGCTCATGAATTGCCTCCCATTAGAAGCATTAGCCATCATATTGATCTCATGAAAGGTGGTAGCCTTCAAAACAAAGCAACTTAATGAGTGACTCCAAAAGAGAGAAGATATTAAAAGTCAAATACAGGAATTGTTGGATAAGTCTTATTAGAGAAACATTAAGATTAAGTGCTTGTACAAAGAAGTATGGTGGATGGAGAATGTGCACATATTCTCTAGTAATCAACAAAATTACAATTACTTACAGGTTTCAGTTAACTGGTATTGATGACCTTGTCTAATGGTCTTGCATATTTTTCTAAAATAGATTTAAAAAGTGGATATCATCAAATCAGAATGAGAGAAGGTGATGAACTGAAAACAACTAAAACTAATAGTGGCTTATATGAATGGTTTGTAATGACAAGGGAACTTACCAATGCTCCTATTACTTTTATGAATTTAATGAATGAAATTTTAAAAGAATGCATTGAAAAAATTGTTATAGTTTACCTTGGTGATATCTTAATATACATTTTAAAAGAAGAGCACCTAAGACATATTAAGATGGTTTTAATGAAGCTACAACAAGAGAAATTGTTAGTCAATCTAAAGAAGTGTAGTTTCAAGAAGACATAACTATTATACTTAGGCTTTATGCTTTCAAGGGAAGGACTAAAGATGGACTAGGAGAAAGTGAAGGCCATAATCAATAGGCCAACTCCTAAAAGAATTTGAGAGGTTGAGACTCATGCTAGTGGAACTACAATAGGAGATGTTCTAAGTCAAAAAGGAAAACCACTTGCCTACTACATTGAAAATCTTAATCAACCCAAGCAAAAATACTCTTCTTGTTGAAAAGTGTGCAACAAGAAATGCTAAATTTAGGAAGTGCTAAAAATAGAAACTCTAGAAATAGAAATTTGGCCAATGAGCATTTTGGCCACCTTGGGTGAGAGGTGAAACTACAAAAAATAACATCTTCTGAAAATAGCATTTCTCAGTCCCTTCCTATTTATTGGAGTCCCTTGTCTATCTATAGGAAGTAAAATTCGAATTTGGAATATTAATTAATTAATTTAGTTTGAGTTAATTAGTTAAGGAAAAGCAAAATTGAAGTCTTTGTGAGAACATGCAATTATTTCTCAACTAATTGGGGAATGTGTCTTTGATTTGCTCTAGTGATTGAGGAATTAAGGATGAATTCTATATTGAAAGGATCAGTTGACTTAGTTTAACTTAGTCAAGTTAACAAGTTGCTAAATTAATGGAATATAGTTTGTTGATGCTTGCATGCATGTGACAACTATTATTTTCACATAACTATGTATTCACTCATGGATAACTCATGCATGTGAGTTCAAATAGAGACTGAGTTGAGATCAGAGAAGGGACAGTGTACTATCAGTTGAATGAATATTTTTCCTACAAAGGAAGCTCATCCATGATGAGGATTTATCTCCTTGAGGTTTTTGCAATTATTTGAGAGGTCACTATTGTGTGTGAGGTGAGAATCACACAGGTTGCAGCTGGAGGACCGAGGAAACTGTGCATAGAAATAGGAAGCTTGGAGGGCAGAGGAGAAGGTTTGTGAGAAGCCTTTGACTCTCTATGAGCAACAAAGGGATTGTACTGAGAGCTGGATAGATTCCGAGCTAAGGCCTTGTGTACTCCGGACTATATTTCCACTTGTATGATAATATAGAGATGAGGTTTTAAGGAGGTGCTTTCCCCAAGTAAATTTTTCTGTGTTATGTGTGATTGATTCCTTCATATCAGTTGTATGTGTTCTTATTGATGTTTCTCATGTTTGATTAATCTTCCGCTAAATTGGTTGTAGAAGTAGATAAAGTGTTTTGCTTTAGTACATTGCATTACCACGATCTACAGGTTGGAATTTCTACATGATATCGGAGCTAGCTGATTTGTAGAAAAAGTTCTACATGGTATTAAAGCTAGTTGAGTTGTAGGAAAAATTCTACAAAATTCTACATGGTATCGGAGCACAGGTCATCAAGAAAGAACAATATACAAGAAGAGGAGATTTCAATGTTTTGAGTTTTGGGCCGAGCGTTTGCAAAGTAGATCTGAAAATTTTTGTACAAAATTTTCAGAAAAAAAAAATAGCAGATTTGGATTCTTTGCGGAAAAATACCCAAATTAAAAAAAAAAAAATCGGCCGAATCGGAGTTCAGATGAGGGCGATATCGCTGATTTAAAATAAGATCTTTTTTGAGGAAATTTTGTGACGGCGGGAAATATGAAACAGATTTGTGTGATAACTAAGAACTTGTATGCACTTGAGGTTCAAGATGCATGCAAAGCCTTGAGCAGCAAGGCAATTGATGGAGACTTGGTGGTTGAGAGGGAGGGTATGTTACCTCTCAACATGCAGCGCCAGAAGAAGTCTTAGACAATTGTGGAGGAGCTACGATTGGTGCACTAGCTTCAGGAGGTTGTGGAGCAGCCACAACAAGGGAAGCTCAGTGGAGATCGAGTAGAGACATATACTCGTACAAAGACCTCTAGTAGGGGGAAACTTCGAGCCACGCGGGGAGAGGATCACATGCAGCCATATCTCCAGTAGGAGGTGAGGCAATATAGAGTGATCGTCCCAAGAAAGAGGGGAAGGTTCCTTGAGGTACCCAACCTCTTGGATGAGACCTTGCTACGGGAACCTTGATGTGAAGTAACAAGAATTGACTGATTGGGTAGAGAGAGATGCGGATGGAGCGACAGAGAAAGCTACAATGCACGGAATCCGAGGACATCGTAAAGCATGCAGGCTGCAGCAATGTGAGAGGGAGAAGTGTGTTGCACAGTGTAGGGTAGCACAAAGAAGTGTGCAATGGTACAAGATGCATGGAGATGTTGCAATAGCACAGAGGTGAGAGAGAGATCACTTGTCAGCAGCGCGTCGAGCTTGAGCATCAGAGTATGTTTCTAGCCCAACAGTGTGGTGAGTTGGGAGTTTCTTTGTTCCGAGTGTTGCTGGAGCAATCGCACTTGGTAGATGTGTTGCATGCAGAACATTCGAGAGTTAAAGGATCGGGTTCAAGAGGAAGCCTTTCTTGTTGATAGGGAGTGTTGAAAAGTGTGCCACAAGAAATGTTAAATTGTGGAAGTGCTAAAAATAGAACTTATAAAAATAGTAGTTTGGCCAATGAGCATTTTGGCCACTTTGGGTGAAAGGTGACACTGCTAAAAATAGCATCGTTTGAAAATAGCATTTTAGGGTCCCTTCCAATTTATAGCAGTCCCTCGTCTCTTTATACGAAGTAAAATTCGAATTTGGTCTTCCTATAAGTTTGGAATATTAATTAATTAATTTAGTTTGAGTTAATTAGTTAATGAAAAGAAAACTTGAAGTCTTTGTGAGAACATGCAATTATTTCTCCACTAATTGGGCAATGTGTCCTTGATTTGCTCCAGTTATTAAGGAATTAAGGATGAGTTCTATATGAGAGGGATTGCTGGATAGCTTCCGAGCTAGTGCTTTGTTTAATGAGGACTATATTTCCACTTGTATGATAATACTGGTTGGGGTAAATTCTTCTATGTTATGTGTATTGATTCATTCTTATGAGTTATATGTGATTTGTAGAAATTGTTCTACATAGTATCAAAGCTAGTTGATTTATAGGAAAAATTCCACAAAATTCTATACTTCTTATATAAAGAATTCTATGTCATCATACAAACTTATAAACAGATAGACATAATATGAGATACAGGCTGAGGGAAGAACTAAGAGTAGTTGAATAGGAAGAACAAAGGTCAACAACAATATTTTGAAATTGTAGTGAAGATTGAGAAAGATGAAGAAAGAGAACAAAATCCAAATTTTTTTCTTATGAGAGATGAAGAACAATACTTGGATAGAATGCCTTGAGGGATGATGAACCAAAAATAGAATGTGAGAATGGACAACTTCTAAAAGTTGTTGCAAATGTGAAAGTTGAAGAATTTGTTGTTAGTATGGAGACAAATTTCAATCAAACAGAGCAAAGAGTTTAGGAAACAAGTTTACAAGCATGGGATACCAATGAAGGTATGATGGTGTGATCACGTACTCTTATTTTAATGATTTTGGTGGTTAGGAAAATTCCTTTTGAAATGGTGAAGAGAAACATAGTGAAGAAAAGCCTAGGTCCTTTACCTTTTCCCTTATTTGTCTAACCAAATAGGAAAAGGTTCTAGTCAACGCCCTTCTTGCTAGCTTTCAAAATATATATCAGTGCTGCGAAGAATGTTGTATGATACCAAAATAATAAGTTGCCCAAGATAATACACGATGATAACACCAAGATGATAATAGCTTGTCAATGTAAATAATATGTGCAAACGCAGCATTGATCCAACGCATTGTAACATCAACGCAGAATTGATCCAACGCATTCTAACATTAATTTGTAACATCAACGCAGAATTGATCCAACGCATTATAACATTAATTTGTTGTGAAGGACGTTGCATTATTGCACACAAACATAAGGATGCTCCAAGAAGAACGCTGCCCTAAGAATAATGCTGCTCCAAGAAGAACGTTGCTCCAAGAATAATGCTGCTTAAAACTATTATTGCCGCACAAAGATAACACTGAAATGATATTAATGTTGGATGCTAGCAATGATAATGATAATAAATGTTAAAGCTGCTCCAAGGAGGACGCAATATTGTATGCTGCATAAAAATGTACTCAATAATTCACTGTACAATAGCGTTGTCATTATATATCCATATATTGTTCCAGCACCGAATATTAAAATACATGCTTTTTCATCAAATAATTGTTTAGTAGCTATATCTGAGAGCAATATCGCATCATAATAACGGATCTCAGCGCCAAGAATATTTAACTCAAACCGACAATATGTCGGCCAATATGGCTTAATAACCCATATATATAATTCTGGCATCACTATTACCTATCATTTCTCTGCATTACCTATCACCGTCCTGAGTTCATCCATTTCTAGGTTTGTATATTTGTTTTTTTAGCAGTTCATCCATTTCTGCTTTTTTTTTAGAGAAAAAGATCCATTAATAATTAGCTCATAGATTTTATGATAGTAAAATAACCAATTGCCTAAAGAAAGCAATACATCTTATGTATATTTATATCAATTATAGGTTTGTCCCTAATACTTTTTTGAGGAATTCCTTGTTCTCTTCTTTGAGTTATGTTATTTTAGCTTCCAACTCAACAGTATATGTGTTTCTGGGAAACTAGTATTTCTAAGAAATGCTAGCCCTCTAGGTTTGGTAGCTATCTTAGAAACAATAGTCAAAGCAATTCACTATCTTTCCTATGAGTGATAGATAAGAAAGAGATTATGAAAGACCAACTTGTAACTTTCTCCCTCTCCTTTGGCCAATCCCGTGACTCCTCCCCATACTTAACACACTTGGAAAGTACCTGCACAACTACAGAAACAAAGACCTATCAAATCATAATGATCCATCACAACATAAATATCATAGAATCAAAAATATGATAAACAAATGAATGCATTTGTAGTTAACACAATCAATTGGGAAAAATCTTGAAGAACTTTATTGATAACAAAGAGAATTACAACCCATAAGAAGTCTGATCGAGTGCAGCTTCAAGCCTTTTTCACCTCATGAATGAGCAAGAACTTACAAACACTAACATAATGCTCTCTTCTCAATACTGAAACTAGCAACACTTCCTTATAACTCATAATAATTCAGCCCTCTCAGAGATCCTTTTATAGATGATTGTAGGAGGTTGAGTCATCAATGGGGATGATGAATGCCTTTCTATTTTTAGGAATTGGTTCCATGAAAGAGGGGAATTGGAGGTGGTTTCTTAATTCCCTTGGTCATCCTTGGGCAAACTCAGAGGGGCAAGTGGCACAAGAGAAGTTTCTAGAAGTTTCCATGATCAAAAAACTCTCAAACTCTCCCGTAATTTTGTCCTACCTCACCCATCGCACCTACTAGAGGGCCAAACTACGATGCATAACTGCTATGCGTAGCACCTTAACACAAGGCTTTCAGCAATGATTCATTTTAGGCACTTTCTGGATGATTTTTGAGACGGAAATTTTGGGGAATGAGGCATTCACATGACTTAGTTCCTTTAGGGCATAAAAAATTAGGGGTTGATGAACCATAATACATCGAAATGTAAGTTGGGTTTGATGTGCCCAAATATTTCTATAACAGTTTCCCCCTAAGGCATGAGGTCGTAAAAGTTCATGTCAGGTGAAATGCATTATCATGAGGATCCGAAGTTTCGAACTCGAAGGTGACCCACATCAATTACAATACAATACATCATAATCATATGAATTTTCATGAATTAGCTAAGGGAAGCATTCCCATGCTCAGCTTTCTAAACTTTCATAACATGTACATAGATCAGATAGTTGTATGTAGATATAGACTTGTAATCCATGATTGGATGACCATCTGTGTAAAGCCTTCATGCATTTTATGCTTTTGTAATCTTGAATATATCGCAGCCTCGATGGATGAAACTAGATCCGGGGTCTTCTAACTCGTTCAATCTTCACTCACTGTACAATTCAAACCATGAGAAAAGATGTTCCGAGTTCGAACATGGAGAGACATTGTCTCATTACTAGCCAATGATGTAAGATGTTAATAGACACGAGAGGGATCGCCGATAATGATGATGATCCTCAAGGTAATACAGTACATTTCACGTGGTGTGAATAGATGATTCGATGTCGAACACCATGCAAGATCTTTCGGTCGAAGGCCATTGATGTCAACCTGTCGTCGGAAGAGAGAAACTTGCCATTGATGTATGCAAGCTTCAAAGTATTGAAAGGGTGTTTCTAAGTCAACTTCTTGGATAATGAGCTGATGTCGACAAGAAGCGACTCTTCGTAGGAGGGCCTTGATGTATCCCACATCTACGACACGAAACAAAGTAAATGATTTTGGAGATGAAAACGAACTAACGACATAAGGTTCAGGATTGGCAGTCATGAAAATGAAGGTTTGTGGTATTGCAATGGATGAGACTTTAACGGGATGACTTCTCTTGAACATATCGGTGACACTGAGATGAATTGGTAGCGTTAACCCAAAGAGATGGATCGTGTGATAGACCAATGGTATGATGACCAGCAAACGGAATAACCCAACCCAACTCAATCACGGAGATGAAGTGAAAGTGTCATGTTCAAGAGCGACTCGCTACCATAAGTTTTCAAGATTTTCCCCCATTTTCCCCAATCATTGCTCACTAGTACCTCTTTATTTTTTATCAAGCTTGAGGAGGATAACATATTCTAGTTCTATAATTCACCCTTCGGTAAACCCATCGCTATTTGATGTTTTAACGAGTCTAGCAACGGTGAAACTCGGTCTCGTCTAGATGGACAAGTTTGTCGCTATTATTTTAACGAGTTTAATGACAAGGATAACTCGGTCCTCTTCATGTTTAGAGAGTTTGAGAAGAGACAAAAAGAAAACTCCATAAGTTCTTTTTTGTAAAATAATCCCTCAAGTCCGAAAAAAGATAAAATAATACAAGAGGGATGTCGTTTCCGATACTTTAACGAGCTAGAATAGAAAAGCGCTCAACAATCTTTTCTTATTTAGAGAGTGTGAAAAGAGTTTAAAGAGGACTCTAATTTGAGGAACGAGTGGTTTCTAGGGTATCAACTGGTTCCGTTGATGCTAGAACTTCTCAAAACATGTTGATTTATGTGAAGAAGCTGGCTAATAAGACCACTCATTGCAACTGTTCCTCAAAATGGGTAAACAACCGAGTGAAAGCGTATGATCAGCCAATGGGATGGTGGCAATGGAATGAAAACAACCAAGTGTCATCTGACGAAAAAGGCTGATAGAATGGAAATCACGAGGGTTAAAAATGGAAATGGTTTCATTTTTACAAAAGCTTGAACCATAGGGAACTATGCTTGGATTCAGTTTCATGTTTACACAAGCTTGAAACAAAAAACTATGCTTGGATTCCGTTTCATTTTCACACAAGCTTAAAATGAAAAAACTATGCTTGAATTGGTTTACATGCCCCGAGCATGATGAAAGCGAGAGTCTTCTGTAACTAGATGGAAGTCACTGCGATAAAGCGGGATGGTTATCCAACACCCTTTTGGCTTCGTCCAGATAGACAAAGGTGAATGGGGTGATTCCCTTCACATAACCTACATGGAAACTTAACTTTACCATTAGGTGCATGCCCCCCAAGCTTCATTACATTCACCTAAGTAGACTACTCAAGGCTATCAAGTGGACGGAATTAGCTTGACGCAAGAAAAGGAACTATGCTCAGATTCCTTGTTTCATTTTTTAACGAGCTTGACACAAGACAAGGAACTATGCTCATTGGCCTGTTTCATTTTTTAACGAGGTTGACACAGTAAAATAACTATCCATGAACTCCTTGTTTCATTTTTTAACGAGGTTGACACAGTAAAAGAACTATCCTCGGGTATGTTTCATTTTTTAATGAGGTTGACATAATAAAAGAGCTATCCTCATACTCCTTTGTTTCATTTTTTAACGAGGTTAACACAAGACAAAGAACTATCCTCGGGTATGTTTCATTTTTTAATGAGGTTGACACAGTAAAAGAACTATCCTCATACTCCTTGGTTTTATTTTTTAACGAGGTTGACACAAGACAAAGGTAAAAGTTCTTTCCCTTAAACCCTCTTTGCATTTCTTGAAATATTAGAGGATTGAATGGTCCTGGGACGAAACGAATCTTGAAAAACAACATTCTATCTAATAATCTTGATATCCTTCTAATTAAAGAAACCAAACTTGAGTCAGTACACCCCCCTCTTCTTCTAAACTATTGTTTCAAGCCTTACAAATTCCTAGCCAACTCAACAAGAGTTTCAGCACGAGGAATAATGACCCTATGGAAAAGATCCAAGCTCGACGTCCTATCCTCCTTGGCCACTCATCATTCCATGACAGTGTTTCTTAGAATTATTGGCACCAATGATTTATCAACATAGCAAATTTCTATGCCCCACATAAGGTTATAGACCAAATGAAAATGCTCCAATGCATCTCCAATGTCCTTGATCCTATACACCTTCCTTTCAATATCATAGATAGCTAATGTGGCTGAGAAGAGAGATGGTATCCAAAATCTCAATAAGGACTCAAAGGCTTTCCTTACTATCATAGAAAACCTCAACCTCATAGACATACCTACCACTAATGGAATTTTTACGAGGAATAACATAAGAGGAGGATATTGTCAAATTGTATGACGATTAGACCTCTTCCTTTTATTAGAGGAAACTTATCTCACCTCTTCGGAAACTAGAGTGAGATTCCTCCTGCAAGCTCGCTTAGATCACTGGCCTATCTCTCTCAAGATTCAAATTTCCAATGGCCAAAAAAATAAGCCTTTTAGATTCGAAGCCTTTTGGTTGGATCACTTGGACTTCATGGAAACAATTAAACAATGGTGGAAAAATCCTCCCACCAGATTAGGAAACAAAATGTACAAATTCCAACAAAAGCTAAAACATATCAAAGAGGAAATAAAAAATTGGAACAAAGAATCATTTGGCAACATCATCACGGAAAAAAAATAAAAAAATTGGAGAACAAATTGGAACTTCTCTGACAAAACATAATTGAGGAAGCGCTCATGTAGGGTAGAAAGCAAGAGGAAAAAATATTACAACAAAGTTGGAAGAAAAGAGCCATCCAAGAAGAGAAGTTGTAGAAACAAAAATCGAGAATCAATTGGCTGAGATGTGGGGAAAAACATACCGCTTTTTTCCATAAATTAATGACACAACACAGGAGGAACAACAGAATTTTGGCTCTGAAGAACTGAGAGGGTCGTATCATTCACTCTCAAGAGGAGTTGGAAGTAGAGCTCACTCATTACTTTAGCTCTCTTCTCAAATATCCAAGAAATGACGAAGTTCAGGAAATCAAAAAAATCACCAACCACATCCCAAAAATCCTCACTGAAGAGCATAACAAAATGATCCTAAGAAAAGTGTCCCTTGAGGAAGTGGAAGATGTGATAATGGGAATGCCCAATGGAAAAGCCCCTGGTACAAATGGTTTCACCAATGACATCTACAAATCTTGTTGGCCCATCCTCAAACTGGAAGTCCATGCCCTTATGGAAGATTCTTGTATTCAAAAGTATGTCCTAAAAGCCCTTAAATACACTTCCCTAACCTTGATTCCCAAAGGAAAATTCCTTGAATCCCCAGACAAATTTAGGCCCATATCCCTCTGCAATGTCATCTACAAAATTATCTCCAAAGTCCTCACCAATCGGGCAAAATCCATCTTGCCTCTCCTTATCACCCATCAATGATCTCACTATGTGGAAGGTAGGAAATCATAGACAATAGCATCTTTTCTCATGAGCTCATCCACTCTCTCAAATATAAAGAAAAACCTTGTATGATGATACAATTGGACATGTCTAAAGCCTTCGAAAAAAATCAATTGGGAGTATATGAGACAAGTTCTAGAAGCGTTTGGGTTCCACAAAGAAAACATCAAATGGATCATGGCAATGGTGTCGGGAGAATTTTTCTTTGTCCTTGTGAATGGTTCCCCTTACCAACCCTTCAATCCTACCAGGGTTATGAGACAAGGAGATCCTATCTCTCCCTTCGTCTTTGTCATCATGGCTGAAGGGCCTAACCACTCTATTTACGATGCTTTGCACTCCAACACGATCTCAATTTTATAACTTTATGCCTCTGCTCCCCCCTCTATGAGCCAAGAATTCATGGATGACACCATTCTTATGGGGCTCCCTACTATCATATAGGATTCCTCCTTTAATTCCATTATGGCTGACTTCTCTGTGGCCTTTGGCACGAGTATCAACCCTGAAAAATCCAAGTTATTCTTCTTTAACACCTCGCTACCGATGCATTGGAACATCGCCAAATGTCTGGACTTCCCCATCATCACCCTCCCCTCCAACTACCTCAGTGTTCCCATGATAGACAAGCTACTCTTAAGGGCTACCTGGGAAGACTTGATCAATAAGTTGGAAAAAATAATTGTCAATTGGACCTTCAGATCCCTCAATCTGGTTGGATGCCTTGTCCTTGTTAAATATTTTCTTCACGCCATCTCGCTCTACTTGTGTTTGGCTTTGGCAGTCCCTAAAGTGATCTCAAACAAAATCAGAAACGTGCAAAGGAATTTATTATGGAGAGGTGCAGAGGTTAAGCAAAAATGGGTTCTCGTTACATGGGAAATAATTTGCAAGCCTAAAAAAGATGGAGGCATTGGTCTAAGAGACATAGAACTTCCGAGGAAGGACCTGGGTACCAAAACCTTATGGAGATGGATTGAAAATCCCAACTCCCCTTGGGGAACCCTTTAAAAATCTAGGTACATCCCTTCCCTTTTGTAGGAGAAAATCATGAGGCTAAATGGAAATATCAAAGGATAAGTTATCTGGAATCAAGCGTAGGAGAATAGGGATATCATTCAAAATCATAGTTTCTAGGAGATTGGCAACAAAATCAAGGTTCTCTTCTGGGAAGACACTTGGCAACAAAGGCCAAAACTTGATCAAGATCAATACCATCAAATCAATATTGACATGAAAAAATGAGGGAAGACTAAAGTAAGCTAGTATTGGAAACCAAGTGACGAAAAGGATAGATGGAGAGTCTGGATGGATCGAAAGGACTAGGATCCCCATATTAATCCTCAAGCCTGGTCTGATCTATCATCAAAACTTCAAAAAATACAAATCCTTCTTGACTCCGCTGAGGACAAAATCAGACAGGGAAAAAACTCAGCGAGTCTTTTAAATTTAAAATAAGCCTATAGATACATTCCAAGCTTGATCAACTACAACCAGACTCGAAATGGAATTCCATCTCGGACACGAAGCATTGGCCAGTAATATCTATATTTCTATGGCTAGTAATGCACAGGAAGAGCTTAACGTGGGACAACCTAAGGAGAAAAGGCTTCATCAATCCCTCCAAATGCCATCTCTGTCAGCAAGAAGAAGAAACCCCCAATCATCATGTGCATGAATGCCCATAGGCATGCAAATTTTGGGACTGGATACTACTCGCCTTCAACAACACACTTCAGGACCCCTCCTCCATATAGAACACCATAACAAACTCGATATCATCCTTCTCCTCACATCCACTGGTTAACCACACATGGAATTTAATTCCTCGTCTAATCTGCTAGCCACTTTGGAAGGAGCACAATGCAATAATTTTCTGGGGAATCTCCACAGAGGAGGAAGTTATAATATCCAAGATCAAATGAGAAATCTGGGAAACTATGATTTCTCTTCCCAGTCACACTTCGAAAGACCCTACCACCAACTCCGAAGTGAGAATTCACTCAATGTTGGGCCTTCTTCAGATCAATTTTAACGAAGTCGCCTCCTTCTCTAGGCATGACAAACAAAGGGGCATTTGTAGGCCACCAGAGCTGGGCACCTTAAAGCTCAACTCCAATGGCACAACAAAAGGTAATCCAGGATAATCAGGTTTTAAAGGGGTCTTCAGGAACACAAAAGGTGAAATAATTTGGATGTATGAAGGCAACTTAGGTTCAACCACAAACCATGTTGTTGAACTTCATGCTCTAGAAAATGGCATTACCATTATGCACAACTTAAAGCTTAGTCCTTTGATCATGGAAGGAGATTCCACGCTCTCCACCGAGATAGGAAAAAAGATACAACAAGGCATCGACATGGAAAAAGTCTCTGACAACTCGTGACTAAACAAAATTATATAGAGGATCAAACACAGAATAGACAAAATGGTAGGCCTCCACTTTTATACTTTTAGGCCATAAGGAGTGGTAATAGGCTAGCGGATAGACCTGAAAATGAGGATATGACGACTCCATTTGGTTGAACTCCAGAGCATGGAAGGACCTCGAGGACGGTGACCTTCATCAACACTATGCAACCATTAATGAAAAAGTTATCCAATCTACCGGACAATAATTGTTTACATACCCTTCATCATTTCAAGGTCGATTCCAAGTACTTGAGGAAGGACATCATAGTGGCGCACTCAACGAGACCCATGCTTGGCTCGCTAGATGTCATGGCCCTTACTCCCACCTCCCTTCTCCCCTGTGAGGACACCGCCTCCCTGTCACATCCTTTTTGCTGGCCTCTTCCTTCACCTCCTAACATCCATTCTTCACATGCTTCCCCTTCTCCCCATCTTCCCTGCCCCTTTACCCCCTTCAGCCCCTAGGCCCTATATATATTCCCCTCTAAAATCTCCCCACCAACTTCTCCTCTGCTCTCCTTCTTCCTTACTCATTATTCACTCTCTAGTTCCTCTTGATCCCCATCCCCTCTATTTTTCTCATGGCTCCGAAGCGTAGCTCCATCTCTCGCTCCAATGAGGGAGGAGGGAAGAGTCATGTAACTTCTCGATGACATCCAATGGGTTCACCCCCTACTACCCACGAGGAGACCTCTGTGAGGCACGCAGTTGTGTGCTACAAGGAAGTTCTTAATCAGGAAATCCAACAGAGCCTAGAAAATTTGGAATCGCAAGAAAATGTTCTTCGGAGAGAGGTCACGAATGAGGAAGTTAACACAGACTTCGCCTATATCCATGATCATGCCATGACCAAAGCGCGCGCGAACCTCTATGCGCGAACCATAGAAACATGGTGGCAGATGAAAACCATCATGGGGCTTGCAATGAAGGAGAAGGAGGAGCACACCAAGGTACTCCGAACAAAGATTGACAGTCTAACTCAGAAGTTCATTATCTATGTCAAAGTTGTGCACCATTATCGGTTCATAACTCAGGGTTCGCCACAATATATGGTTATCAGGAGGGAGTCGACAACGAAGATCCATTCTACAATTGAAGGCTCCCCAAGAATCAAGAAGGAGCCCGTAGGAGCTTCCACGAGTCGTCCAAACACTATTGCGTAGCAGGAGGGGAGCACCAAGGAGATTCCCATTAGTGTGGACAATGACCAAGAATGACTTCAACAAACTCCTTTTTGTCTATTTTCCTCCATGGAGGTCTCACTGTTGTGGACTCCTTAGTCTCAGAAATAATATACATAGGCCTAGTCTGTTCCACTTCAGTTATAAGTAATACTCTCCTTTTTTAGGATGTTGTAAAAAGGGTTATCCTCTCTTTCCATGGAAGACCAGAGAACCCATTTTTGCGAGGGCTCCCATGTAAAAAATATATTACCAAGGCCACATCAAACTAATCTGTTGGTCCTTGTGTCGGGCTCTCTCCCCCACACAACCCAAACATTGTAATTTCCATGTTTTTTCAATAATATATAATATCTTATTGACAAAAAAAATGATGCAATTTCAAGAAAGATTATAATTTTTTTTGTTTAAAATACATTTTTGAATATATAAATGGATTTAGTTCCCTAAAAAACAATAGGTAACTCTAATTCTACTTATTAAACAATATAAACTCAATTTTTAAAATCTATCTCAGATTTTGGTTAAAATTAACAAAAAAAAAAAATCCCTAAAACAAATCATTTCATTTGTTAATTAAACTACTCTACTCCTTAGTGTAGTATTAACTACTTAAAATATTTTTAACTAATTATGAACCACATATTTATGAAAGTTTCAAATATTTATTTAAAATAGAAAAATATTTAATTTCATTTTCATTAAACATAGTGAAAAGTAACCGGATTTAATATTGATTGAATACCTTAGTGAATTGAACTCATTGTGCACCCATCATTTATATTTATATATGAAATTTAAATTAATATTATGCTCAAAAAGTATGTAACACACACTAAAAAGATATTGTACTAGTATCCAACATGTGGATTACCATTTACTATCATGTGTATGCTTTACATAATGTAATGTAGTTAACAAGTTATCCAATAGAATTATAAATTTAATAGGGTTATCGTAATGGAATAATATTAATATTTATTCTCATTATACGAGATATTTACTATAACATAAAAAAATATATAAATATATTATATATGAAAAATATAAATATATTCTTTATGAAAAATATTATTTGATTTTAATTGTTTAGTGGACTCATTCTTTTTTTGTTAAGTTTGTAAGAACCATTCTCTTTTCTATTAAACAAAGGTAAATTTACACCACATAGATTGACTAGGTGTCCTCAACTTCCCCCAAAGGGGAAACAAGTGAGTTAGCCACGTGTCTGCATTGTAAGCCATCCAAAAATAGTAAAGTCTTAACCTCTATAGCTAGGCTAGATATGCCTCTCTTTCATGTCCATACACTATATATCTATCTAAACTCATATTTGCATGAGAGAAATTAAAATCTATCTGCATAAAACCAAAATATTCATAGGTAAGAGTCTATCCCTTCTGCTCCTCCAAGGCTGAATCAAGAGGTGTGAGATCCTTGGCTGATGCTCAAGGCATCTCATTCAGTTCCAGTATGCAAGGAATGTGGTGGTCAATTTTATCTAGAATAGGATTTTCTCCAAATTGTGGTTGTAACTCGGTACACCTCAGAGTGTCACTACAATTACAACAAAAATTTGTTCCATTTATTTTCCTAATAAATTCTTTATCAACCAATAGAGGTAAAGAGTTTGTTTAAACTGCATAATTCTTCCTCTGGTGTTGCCAGGATCTGGGACTAAAGTCCTCCATTTGTCCATGTCTTCCTATGTCTCATTTCCTTATTTTATTTCCTCCTCCAACTCTTCTAACAATTTACATATTCCTTCATCCATCCCCTCACGTAAGCCTCTCTCTCTTCACTCGTAAGGTGTTCTACATACTTCCTACCCCTTCAAGGTTCCGACATGCTTGGCTCTTTGTCTTTCGTTGGTGTGGGGCCTCTCCTTCCACTAACTCGTCCTCTTGCAAGTCAAGCCATGTAGATATTTCTTGAACCCTCATCACAACAACTGTTAAACCAAAAAAAAACACTACAGTTTGGTACCTTTAGTGAATTGTTTTGATAGGACTATGTCCCACCCCTCATTCTCTTCTCCCCTTGCTCTCTAAGCCTCACAGCTAGGGTGGTCCATAGACCAAACCTTGCATTAAGGTTGGTTTGAGATACCCACTATCGCTCCCCTTCTCCTTACTCCATAACTTTCGTTCACATTCAAGTGAGCCTTCCTTTGCCTAGGACATTTGCGTAATCCTCTCCTCCTCCTTACAAATTGTCACGAAGAAATTGGGACCCTTGCCCCCTCTGCCTAGGGAGTAATAGGGTTGCTTCTCACATTCACCCATTTAGTTTTCCAATCGGGTTCTCTGGCCTTGCCATAGTCCGGAGAGGAATTTCGATTAATGGAGTGCTTGCTTTGCATGCAACTATAATGTATGCCTCCCATGCAACTTATCGAGTGCTGCCCCCTTCGCCCTTCTTCCATCTCATTGCCCTAACCCATTTTCCTGCTAGAGTCAGCCTCACCAAGCACAGCTTGAGCATGGTATTTCCAAACAAGGCAGCATGAGATTATCCCCACAGTGAGCATAGGCACTACCCAACTCGCAAAGGATATAGATGTAGAATGAGGCAATTGTCACTAATTTCCATCCCCATTGCCACTAAGAGTTATCTACCCGCGAGGACTTCTTCCTATTTACCCTCCTCTCACCCAAGAAAAACCCCAACCATAACATAATTCCAGTGGAGGAGCGAGGAAAAAAAACATACCCGAGTTCAATTGTGGGCCGTCTCCGAGCTTTGAGTTGTAGGGTCTGTCTCCCTCCCTACTACAACACCACCTTCTACCACAAGCATACACTTTAACAATGCTCGCGTTTTTGCATTACCTTCCTTTATTTATCACCTCACCTTGTGTCCCTCCACCTTTCCCACCAATCCTCTATGCATTCATGCCAAGGGTCACTGCAACCATTTCCTTGAGCATGTGGGGAGCCATGCTCTCTCTAAGGTCCTCTTCTGGAATTTCCCCAAGGGTTTTGGAATTTTCATCCAAATATTGGACTCACCGTCGTTTTTCCAACATATGGTGTTGGTGGTTGCATCCCCAATTCGCAAGAAAATCTGCCACTTTATTCACCCTCCCTTGTGACAAGTCTCACAAGAATGTAGTCGAACTTAGGAATTATTTCCCCTATTTCTTGGATGATTAATGTTGTCCTCTAGCTTATAATGCACTAATTTTATTATTATGATCCCATTATATTAAATATCCCCTTAACTACCTCTCTAAACACTACATATTATTCTTCATGACTATTGTTTTCATTAAAAACATAATATGCAATTGTACCTATTCCTTGGTAGAGATCATTCAAATTCCTCATTCTTTGGCCACTTAAAGTGGTTTTGATTAAGTATATGAAAACACCTCAATCAAGATAGCTAATTAACTTTTATTTTAAATGGAAAAATATGTAATTTTTATTTTATTTGGAAAATTAAAACTTAACAAAGTTTACTATATATTTAACATTTTAGTAAATTTGGAGGTACAAAGTGAGTATTTATATTTAGTAATTTAAATCAAGTTTAAGTATGTGAAGATGTATAGTTAGTGATAAAAAAAATTCTATTTTACCCAATGTAGGGATTTCCATTTGTCTATTATAAACCAATGTTACCGTTTGGTAGATATGGAGTTAAGATGTATCTAAGTTGGTCTAGTTCTTACTTTAAATTGGCTATATTCCACATGAATACCACGGGTTCTCATAAACCCACACTTCAAAAATCTTTGGTAACAAGTTAAGTTTACCTTAAGTACCTAACAAAAATTAATAAAAAAATTAATAGAATTTTTATTTTAACATAAAGTTATTTTTAATTTTATTCCAAATTTACCTTATCTACTAAACAAAAATTGATAAAATAAATTAATAAAGTTGAATTTTTATTTTAACATAGGATTTATTTTATTTTATTTTGAGCTAGTCAAAATATTTACATGATAGAGTATTACAACATCTCTTGCATAGAAGGGAGAGTGCATCTAAACCCAATGGTATAATGTATGTAAGGATGTACCCAATAAGATGATAAATTTAATATCCAATAAGATGATAAATTTAATATAGTCATAACGCTTAATTAGGATTTTCTCACATATTAAAATCTCATGGGGAGGGGTTGAGGATGGAAACCACTTTGACGAATTAAACTTCCTAAAGGAGGTCTAGACTCAACAAAACCTCCCACAATCTTAATGATAAACATTGCATTAAGGGTAAATCCGAAAAAATAAATAAATTAATCATAACCCAATCTTAACTTAATAAAAATAATAAAATAATAAAATTATATTATTAAAAATTATTAATAAAATATAAAATCATTAAATTAATTATTTCAATAACTACCTCTCTCTAAACATTCTCCCTTATTCTCCATAAATATTATTATCCATAAATCAATAATATATAAATTTATCTATTCCTTGTTGATTCTCCCAAACCTCCTACCATGACTTTGACTTAGCAAATGAATGACACACGTCAAGTTAATTAATTCCATTTTGATTTGACAAACTAATAACTAACCCAATTCATTATTTATTTCACATATGGTAAATAGAGTATTGCACACTCCATCCTAAAATTTAAATAGAGATCCTATTAAAAAATGTGTACCCATTAATAAATAAATATTGTTGAAAGAATAACTTCTGCCTAAATTATTTTATTTATTAATCCTAACTTTTATCTTAATAACCTAATATTATAACTTTAATATATATATATATATATATATATATATATATATATATATATATATAATTAATTTAAATAAATAAATAAATTCCTTTTTTAAACCAACCATTAAAATTATTTTATTTATTTATGTATTTTTACCTAATTTAACTTATTTCCATAAATAATAATAAGTAAAATAATAATAAAAATAATAATAATATTAAATTAATAAATAATAATTTGAGCTCGATCTTAATGTCAAAATTAGCCGTTAGTCAATTTTTCTTTCAACTATTATGGATCACAAAGCCTCAATTCAACAAATAAATATTGTATTATTATATTATTTATATACTTGAAGAACCCAAAAATATTTCAATAAAATGAGAAATATATATATATATATATATATATAATATAATTAATTTAAATAAATAAATAAATTCCTTTTTTAAACCAACCATTAAAATTATTTTATTTATTTATGTACTTTTACCTAATTTAACTTATTTCCATAAATAATAATAAGTAAAATATTAATAAAAATAATAATAATATTAAATTAAGAAATAATAATTTAACCTCCGTCCTAATGTCAAAATTAGCCGTTAGTCAAATTTTCTTTCAACTATTATGGATCACAGAAGCCTCAATTCAACAAATAAATATTGTATTATTATTATGTACTTGACGAACCCAAAAATATTTCAATAAAATGAGAAATATATATATATATATATATATATATATATATATATATAATTAATTTAAATAAATAAATAAATTCCTGTTTTAAACCAACCATTAAAATTATTTTATTTATTTATGTATTTTTACCTAATTTAACTTATTTCCATAAATAATAATAAGTAAAATAATAATAAAACTAATAATAATATTAAATTAATAAATAATAATTTGACATCGGTCCTAATGTCAAAATTAGCGGTTAGTCAATTTTCTTTCAACTCAACAAATAAATATTGTATTTTTATACTATTTATATACTTGACGAAACCAAAAATATTTCAATAAAATGAGAAATCTATATATATATATATATATATATATATATATATATATATATATATATATATAATTAATTTAAATAAATAAATAAATTCCTTTTTTAAACCAACCATTAAAATTATTTTATTTATTTATGTATTTTTACCTAATTTAACTTATTTCCATAAATAATAATAAGTAAAATAATAACAAAAATAATAATAATATTAAATTAATAAATAATAATTTGACATCGGTCCTAATGTCAAAATTAGCGTTAGTCAATTTTTCTAAGCCTCAATTCAACAAATAAATATTGTTTTATTATACTATTTATATACTTGAAGAACACAAAAATATTTCAATAAAATGAGAAATCTAATATAATCACAATTATGGTCAGCATGGGGTAGCTCAAGTGGGAATGAAAATAGAAATGAAGTCTCACCTAACCTTAGATATTGTGTTTGATTCTTCTGGTGGAAATGAAGTCTCACCGAACCCTAGATCTTGTGTTTGATTCTTGTGCTACCTTCGGGGGAAATGGGGTGAATAAGAGACATGTAAAAACTAGAAAATGAGAAGGTCCTACCTAAACTTACAAAAAAAATATAATCACAATAATAAAACAAAAAATATATTTAATATAAATTAAAAAAAAAAATCATCATACTTTATATAAAAATAGCTTTTATTAATATAATACTTTATATAAAAAATATATATTTTATTATTATATTATTTTATATAAAAATACCTTTTATTATTATATTATTTCATTAAAATTGTAAAACTTTTTTAATGTGAGGGATTATTATCTTTTTGGATATATCCTCCATTACCTCTCCAAATATACCATATTACTAATATAATATTATAATGAGCCATAATCCATAGAACACCTAATCTAACCCAATGTAATGACCAATAATCCATCGACCCCTTAAAATAAATCTATCATATTATAAACCATATTATTCTCATAATACATTACGCATAATCTAGCACCCATTGTCGTGACCCATGACCCATGGATCATGGTTTCAAGTGGTTTCAAGGGTTATTGACTCCCATTAATATAGGAGGGAAAATAAAAAACCGTTCAAATTTGAGAAGTATATGCTTTACAAGGTTGTACGGAAAGCTATATATTTCAAATGCCACACACCCCACTCCATTCTCAAGCATCAAATCATTGACTCGCATTGTTCGCTCACTTCGCTTTGCTTGCAGGTCTGCTCAATTCCAAAACATCAATTCCTTAAGTGTGTTGTTGCAATGTGCACACCTCCTTCGCCAGCTCATGCCCCAAGCCATGAAAGGCTAGAGATATTGCTGGAGAGGCTAGAGATATTGCTGGAGATATTGTCTTTTCTGCAGGAATGGGAACTTCTGCTTTACGCGAGAGATCTGGAAGAAGTTCTAGATGATGAACAACAGTGAAGGATCATTTAGATGGTTTAGATGGAGGGCTTAATATTTAGGGTTACTAAATTACAATGATTTTTAGATGATTTGAATAAAACACCAGTGATTTGAATAAAACATAATTTTATAATGAAGGATCATTTAGATGGTATAGACTGAGGGTTTAGTATTTAGGGTTATTAGATTATAAGAGATCATAGTATCCTAAGTATTTTGAATATTTTTTGGGTGGAACTGTTTTGAAATGTTGAGTATTTTTATCTTTTTATGTTAAGTAATTGGGATTGATATTTAATTTTTATGCAATATTGAATTGTTGTGATTTTTTTATTGTATCTAGATGGAAGTGTTATGGTGATTTTTTGTAATGGCTTGTGAATTAAATCTAGGTTTAGGTTATTTTTTCTTCACTAATTTCTTTGGTGAGATTTATTAAAGTTTGTGAATTGTAATCTCTTTATTTGTAAGGGTGATGTTTTAGATGATTGGAATTTTTTTCTTTTGAAAAATTTTCTATCACATCTTTTATAAAATGTTATTGAAATTGTTGGTGAGAGACAAATTATAGGTTTTAGGTATATTGAATCTGCATTAATTGATTTATTTTTTAAATGCAATAAGAACCCTATCCTATGTATATCTAGATAGTTTAAAGCTTTATTTAGGCTGATTATATTAACTTTCCTATCATATTTATATCTAAATAGTTTAGAGATTTATTTATGCTAATTACATTAATGATTATGAATGTAAAGAGTTTCTCTGTATGGTTGTTTATGAAGTTTTGTATTATTATTGAAGTGTTGAGTATTTTTTTGCAATTTTTATGTTATGTAATGGAGATTAATATTTAAAATTCTTGGCAATACTGAATTGTTGTGATTTTTTTTACTGCATCTAGGTTAAATTGATAAGTTGAGTTATTTTTAATGGCATCTAGATTAAATTGCTACTAGTTATTTTTTCTTCAGGAATTAATTGTTACCATTTTAGGTTATTTTTTCTTCTTGGTTGCTCTGCATTGTTGTGATTCTTTTTACTGCATCTAGGTTAAATTGATAAGTTGAGTTATTTTAATGCATCTAGATTAAATTGCTACTAGTTATTTTTTCTTCAGTAACTAATTGTTACCATTGTAGGTTATTTTTTCTTCAGTAATTTTTTTGGTGAGATCATGCACTTGGTGGTGTAGCCTGAGTGGCCCTCCCCACCCTGGATCTTGGCTGCTCTGCATTGTTGTGATTTTTTTTAGTGCATCTAGGTTAAATTGATAAGTTGAGTTATTTTTAATGGCATCTAGATTAAATTGCTACTAGTTATTTTTCTTCAGTAATTAATTGTTACAATTTTAGGTTATTTTTTCTTCAGTAATTTTTTTGGTGGTGTAGCCTGAGTAGCCGTCCCCACCCTGGATCTTGGCTGCTCTGCATTGTTGTGACATTTTTTACTACATCTAGGTTAAATTGATAAATTGAGTTATTTTTAATGACATCTAGATTAAATTGCTACTAGTTATTTTTTCTTCAGTAAAATTGTTACAATTTTAGGTTATTTTTTCTTCAGTAACTTTTTTTGGTGAGATCATGCACCTGGTGGTGTAGCTTGAGTGGCCCTCCCCCCCACCAGGGATCTTGGCTGCTCTGCATCATATGTTAGCCATTCTGGTTCGCTGTTCCAGCAGCCCATCCTGTCAATTTGGCATCTTGTACATATAGATAATGTAAATATATTGTGAATAATTGTGAAAGTATGGGCTCTATATAGCTTCTAATGGGACTAGCCCCCCCTTTTTTCTTGGAAAAAAACTTTTTTGGTGAGATTTATTAAAGTTCTGTAAGGACTGTTTTTTAGATGATTGGATTTTTTTTTGAAAAATTCTCACAAATTCTTTGATGATGATGGTTAAAGTCCATTGAGACCAAAATTGGTCTTACAAAAGGTTATTGAAATGGTTGATGAGAGACAAATATAGGTTTTAGGTATTTTGAATTTGAATTAATTGATTTATTTTTCAAATGTAAATTAAACCCTTTCATGTGTATATCTAGATAATTTAGAGCTTTATTTCTGCTAATTACATTAACTGTTATCGATTTATTTTTTAAATGTGCATTAAACCCTATCATGTGTATATCTAGATAGTTTAGAGCTTTATTTCTGCTAATTACATTAATTCTTATGAATGTACTAAAGTTTGTAAAGTTTTATATTATTATTGTAGTGTTAATATTTTTGTAGGGTTTCATCTTAAGTAATTGGGATTACTATTTAAAAAATTTTGCAATATTAAATTTGAGCTTTTTTTTACTATATCTAGATTGAATTGTTAAGTTGAGTTTTTCTTATGCCATCTGGATTAAATTGTTTCAAGTTTAGGTTATTTTTTCTTCAGTAACTTTTTTGGTGAAATTTATGATGCTGGAACATGCCATATTTAATTTTATGTAATTATTTAATTGAAGAATCTAAATTTTTTCAGAATTAGTAAGTCATTTTAGAATTAATTAGGGATTAGGAAATTAGGATAGAACTCTAAACTTGAGAGGATAGGTCTCAACTTTCTCTAAATATGTAGGGTGAAGCTTATCTAGAAGCTATTAGAGAGACTTCTCTGGTCTATGTTCTAAATAAATAATCATGATATTTTGTGGAAAACTATGTTCTAAATAAATAATCATGATATTTTGTGGAAAATCAGGTTAGAGTTTTGATTTAATTAAAATTTTAAAGTGTGAGCTTAGTTAATGGAATTGTTTCGTCTATATTTGGAAGCCTTGCACCATTTTCGTATCAGACTAGTAGGTTATAAGATTGAATTTAATAAATTCAAGAAAACCCATCAGCTATTCATACACTCCCCGTTATTCCGTTATTCACCGGAGGAGCCTGGATTATTTTCCAGCTAATTCAGAAGGTCGTCTATACTGTGTATTGTGCAGCAACCTAGAAATTTTTAGAAACCCCATCAGTTATTCATACACTGCCCCTTATTCCATTATTTATTGGAGGAGCCTGGATTATTTTTCAGCTAATTCAGAAGGTTGTGTATACTGTGTATTGTGCAGCAACCTGTATAGAGACTGCTAAGGAGAAGCTGAATCTGCATTTGAGAAGTCTAACGCTGCAAACATTGGAGACCTGGGCGGAGCAGGTGCAGCTTGGAAGTCGAATATTAGATAGTTATTGAGGAGTCCGTTGAAGAATGGTGGAAAAATCATTGAAAGAGAGAATTTCAGGAGATAAAATGTTCTTGTTCTATTCATGGAAATCAACAAAAGGATGGAAACAGATTCCAAAAAGAACATCACTAATCTTATGAGGACATTGTGTCGATGTTGTTTCTGAATGGGGAGATAAATTACGTGTAAGTGAACTAATTTTCAGGATTAAATGCTCATAAAACTTATGTCCATGAGCTAGAAAATTTTGTAAGTGGACTAGAGAATAAGTACATTGTTTTTATTTAGGGTAGTATTCTATATTTAAAATTCTAATTCTATATTATGTAGATTATAATTTTTTTTTTTAATTTCCAAGGAGGAAGGAAAGTATTTGCACCATTATAATATTTTATTGTAAGGTTTTATTTTAAGGAGGTAGTGAGAAAATAATTTGTAAAGATTACTATATTTTATTTCAATTAAGATGGGATAGAGCTAGGGGATCAGAAGAGCAATTGGAATTGGTGGAGGAAGACCAAATGCAGAAAAGGTCTTACTCTATGAAGTAAGACATATTAGAAGCCTAAGAAAGCTCAGAAGAAGCTAAAGAAGAAACTCAAGAAGAGAAGATAATCAAGATGATGGGTCAAATAAGTGCCACCCCAAGATTAGACGTGCCTATGTATGAAGGCATTTTAAATCCCTAAAAATTGATAGATTGACAAATATTTTGATTATGAAGGTGTAGCCTAAGAGGAGAAGAAGGTTAAGTTTGATGTGACCACATTAAAGGACATGCTTAGTTATGGTGGTACAGTGTGCAAGGTGAAAGGCAAAATGGAAAAAAAGCAAAGATATCTACTTGGGATCTCATGGTGGCTAAACTCAAAGGTAAATTTCTTCTACAAGATTGACTATCAATAAATGGCAAAATCTTAAGTAGAAATTTATGTCTGTAAAAGAATATACAAAGGAGTTTTATAGATTGAGTATATGTTTGTAAAAGAATATAGAGAGGAGTTTTATAGATTGAGTATAAGATCTGGTCATCTAGAATGTAACAAAAATTACCTAGATACATTAATGGGTTGAAATTAGAAATTTAGGAAATGAATATTTGTCTCTAAAAACTATTGAAGAAGCTTACCAAATAGGTCTCAATGTTGAAGAAAAATTGGCAAGAAACCAGATTCAAAGAGAAAGAGACTAAGCAGAGGATCATCAAGTGGAGGATAGTCAAGCAAAGTAAGTTTTAGTGGAGGATTTCAAAGAGAAGAACCCAATAGTTCACAACACTTAGAATCATCAAGAGGATGAAAATAGGTTTATTAATATCTGTTGAAGAAGTAAAGGAACCCACAGAAAGAAAACATTGTTCAAAACTATTTGTAAATCACCGTAGAAAAATTGAACTTAAATAAAACTAAACATCCTACTCCCTACAAAGTTGAATTTAAATAAAACTAAACATCCTACTCCCTACAAAGTTTCATGGTTGCTAAAGGGACATCACATACTAGTTAATGAACAATGTGAAGTGGAGTTTCAAATAGGAAGTTATATGGATAATGTTCTTTGTGATGTTATGCCTATGGATGTATGTCATATCTCTCTTGGAAGACAATGCCAATATGACAAGAAAGCAATGCAAGAGAAATACCCACACTTTTGAAATGATGGTGAAAAGCATGTACTTTTGCCTTTGAAAAATGAAAAAGCACGAAAGAAGACCAAAGCTAATGTTACTTAAGGAAATAATGTCTTCAAGAAATCAAGCATGATGGTGGGGGTATAATATTGATTGGATATATCAATAACCTTATAATTAATTTTGAATTTAAATCCACCTACCTACACTCCTCCCTGGGTCTCTGTGGCATGCCTTCTTGGGCTCAGGGCTTGTCACTCCAATTCAAAGTCACTTGTATTTTCTTCTATTAGGTTATTTGTCACTTTAGCTTACTGTCCTAACACCTAAGCAAAGAAAGGGTAAGGGTTTCAACACTTTGACCACGTGTGACTTGTGAAGGTCTTTTGTATGTGTGAAATGGTTTCACATCCTTCTATTGTGAGGTATTTGTCTCCACCAGAGACACTTGTTTGGTTAACTGTTCTTTAGTATATTTATCCTTGGACCTTTGCTCATATTTTTACTCAATCCTATAAGTATTTGTTATAACTAATTCTTCTAGCACGAGTATGTTCTTGTTCTAATTCTTTTCTTCAGGCCTTGTATTAGTTTTACTCATCGTTTGGCTCCTTTTTGAGCAGATGAAACCCTTTGGTAACCTCACACTGATGGATTCTTGTTAGGGCCTACTCTTTCTTCCAGTCTTCTATCTTGATGGCTTGTTCCTCCACCTAAATGTCAATGCAACCTTTCTCTTAGTCCCTTTTCAGCCTTCTACCTTGATGGCTTGTTCCTCCAGGTAAATGTCAATGCAACCTTTCTCTTACTCCCTTTTCAGTTAGTTACACTCTGTGGTGGTTTTCTAACTTGGGTGCTCTATTATGCTTGCAGGTCTTCTAAACTCAAGACTCCTGTCTATGAAAAGAATATGGTCTTTCCCTTTGTAGTTGGTAGTCTCAATTTAGTTAAAGTTTAAAACCCCAAGAGGGTTTCACCATACTTAATTCTTGGGTGGTTTGTATTTGCTCAGCTTTGTGATTTAAGAGCAATGTGGAAAAGTGGCAGTTTGAAAATATGCATATATTTGTTTTATAACCCTTTCTATGTTTGTTGTTCCAAACTATTTGGAACTTATTCAATGTATATTTTGTATTCTCTGAAACTAAATAGACTTAAATTATGTTTTCTAAAGAATTTGTAAAAAAAAATGTACCTCTCATTTCTCCTTTGTAATGGTATTCTCTTTCAGTTGTTTCTCTTACTCCCTTCTCAGTTAGTTACACTTTGTGGTGGTTTTCTAACTTGGGTGCTCTATTATGCTTGCAGGTCTTCTAAACTCAAGACTCCTGTATATGAAAAGAATAGGGTCTTTCCCTTTGTAGTTGGTAGTCTCAATTTAGTTAAATTTTAAAACCCCAAGAGGGTTTCACCATACTTAATTCTTGGGTGGTTTGTATTTGCTCAGCTTTGTGATTTAAGAGCAATGTGGAAAAGTGGCAGTTTGAAAATATGCATATATTTGTTTTATAACCCTTTCTATGTTTGTTGTTCCAAACTATTTGGAACTTATTCAATGTATATTTTGTATTCTCTGAAACTAAATAGACTTAAATTATGTTTTCCAAAGAATTTGTAAAAAAAATGTACCTCTCATTTCTCCTTTGTAATGGTATTCTCTTTCAGTTGTTTCTCTTACTCCCTTTTCAGTTAGTTACACTCTGTGATGGTTTTCTAACTTGGGTGCTCTATTATGCTTGCAGGTCTTCTAGACTCAAGACTCGTGTATATGAAAAGAATAGGGTCTTTCCCTTTGTAGTTGGTAGTCTCAATTTAGTTAAAGTTTAAAACCCCAAGAGGGTTTCACCATACTTAATTCTTGGGTGGTTTGTATTTGCTCAGCTTTGTGATTTAAGAGCAATGTGGAAAAGTGGCAGTTTGAAAATATGCATATATTTGTTTTATAACCCTTTCTATGTTTGTTGTACCAAACTATTTGGAACTTATTCAATGTATATTTTGTATTCTCTGAAACTAAATAGACTTAAATTAGGTTTTCCAAAGAATTTGTAAAAAAAAATGTACCTCTCATTTCTCCTTTGTAATGGTATTCTCTTTCAGTTGTTTCTCTTACTCCCTTTTCAGTTAGTTAGACTCTGTGGTGGTTTTCTAACTTGGGTGCTCTATTATGCTTGCAGGTCTTCTAAACTCAAGACTCGTATATATGAAAAGAATAGGGTCTTTCCCTTTGTAGTTGGTAGTCTCAATATAGTTAAAGTTTAAAACCCCAAGAGGGTTTCACCATACTTAATTCTTGGGTGGTTTGTATTTGCTCAGCTTTGTGATTTAAGAGCAATGTGGAAAAGTGGCAGTTTGAAAATATGCATATATTTGTTTTATAACCCTTTCTATATTTGTTGTTCCAAACTATTTGGAACTTATTCAATGTATATTTTGTATTCTCTCAAACTAAATAGACTTAAATTATGTTTTCCAAATAATTTGTAAAAAAAAATGTACCTCTCATTTCTCCTTGGTAATGGTATTCTCTTTCAGTTGTTTCTCTTACTCCCTTTTCAGTTAGTTACACTCTGTGGTGGTTTTCTAACTTGGGTGCTCTCTTATGCTTGCAGGTCTTGTAAACTCAAGACTCCTGTATATGAAAAGAATAGGGTCTTTCCCTTTGTAGTTGGTAGTCTCAATTTAGTTAAAGTTTAAAACCCCAAGAGGGTTTCATTATACTTAATTCTTGGGTGGTTTGTATTTGCTCAGCTTTGTGATTTAAGAGCAATGTGGAAAAGTGGCAGTTTGAAAATATGCATATATTTGTTTTATAACCCTTTCTATGTTTGTTGTTCCAAACTATTTGGAACTTATTCAATGTATATTTTGTATTCTCTCAAACTAAATAGACTTAAATTATGTTTTCCAAAGAATTTGTAAAAAAAATGTACCTCTCATTTCTCCTTTGTAATGGTATTCTCTTTCAGTTGTTTCTCTTAATCCCTTTTCAGTTAGTTACACTCTGTGGTGGTTTTCTAACTTGGGTGCTCTATTATGCTTGCAGGTCTTCTAAACTCAAGACTCGTGTATATGAAAAGAATAGGGTCTTTACCTTTGTAGTTGGTAGTCTCAATTTAGTTAGTTTAAAACCCCAAGAGGGTTTCATCATACTTAATTCTTGGGTGGTTTGTATTTGCTCACCTTTGTGATTTAAGAGCAATGTGGAAAAGTGGCAGTTTGAAAATATGCATATATTTGTTTTATAACCCTTTCTATGTTTGTTGTTCCACACTATTTGGAACTTATTCAATGTATATTTTGTATTCTCTCAAACTAAGTAGAATTAAATTATGTTTTCCAAAGAATTTGTAAAAAAAAATGTACCTTTGATTTCTCCTTTGTAATGGTATTCTCTTTCAATTGTTTCTATTGTAGCCTTGTTTTGAAGCAAGTTGTTCTTTTCTTTCCTGGTTCAATTCTAATAAAATATGACTTGGTGTTCCTCATTGTCAATTGGGATGAGTTTTGATTAATTTTCATGCTTTCTGTGCTTTTGGTTTGTTAATTAACTAGAGCTTAGTTAATATTCTATCTAACTTTAATATGCCAATATAACATATGATTACACGAAATTTATGATAATAAAATACTCCACACACAGTTTATCAAATCAATTATTTCTAGTTATTGTTCTTTATTACTATGGAAGACCCTCGCAATGTGGGTCTGGTTTGGCTTTTTCCACATGGTTGAGAAACTGTCTTTTAGTTATTGAAGAGTTTTTTGAAACAAATTTCAAATATTTAACTAAAGCTAATCTCACTGTTCTTTTAATTTCAAATTACAGTGGCTCTATGAGCCCAAATTTAACTTAAAACAAAATTAAATAAAGTTCAAAAATTTCTTTGTTTCCTTCATCACATGAGGAGATAAATTTTAATTGATCCTTAAGCCAAAGCTAGTGTACAAATTTGAATGATATTCAAGAAATTAAAAATATGTTGAATGAATTCATTGATATTGCAGTGGATGCCTTGGCTCATGAATTGCCTCCCATTAGAAGCATTAGCCATCATATTGATCTCATGAAAGGTGGTAGCCTTCAAAACAAAGCAACTTAATGAGTGACTCCAAAAGAGAGAAGATATTAAAAGTCAAATACACGAATTGTTGGATAAGTCTTATTAGAGAAACATTAAGATTAAGTGCTTGTACAAAGAAGTATGGTGGATGGAGAATGTGCACATATTCTCTAGTAATCAACAAAATTACAATTACTTACAGGTTTCAGTTAACTGGTATTGATGACCTTGTCTAATGGTCTTGCATATTTTTCTAAAATAGATTTAAAAAGTGGATATCATCAAATCAGAATGAGAGAAGGTGATGAACTGAAAACAGCTAAAACTAATAGTGGCTTATATGAATGGTTTGTAATGACAAGGGAACTTACCAATGCTCCTATTACTTTTATGAATTTAATGAATGAAATTTTAAAAGAATGCATTGAAAAAATTGTTATAGTTTACCTTGGTGATATCTTAATATACATTTTAAAAGAAGAGCACCTAAGACATATTAAGATGGTTTTAATGAAGCTACAACAAGAGAAATTGTTAGTCAATCTAAAGAAGTGTAGTTTCAAGAAGACATAACTATTATACTTAGGCTTTATGCTTTCAAGGGAAGGACTAAAGATGGACTAGGAGAAAGTGAAGGCCATAATCAATAGGCCAACTCCTAAAAGAATTTGAGAGGTTGAGACTCATGCTAGTGGAACTACAATAGGAGATGTTCTAAGTCAAAAAGGAAAACCACTTGCCTACTACATTGAAAATCTTAATCAACCCAAGCAAAAATACTCTTCTTGTTGAAAAGTGTGCAACAAGAAATGCTAAATTTAGGAAGTGCTAAAAATAGAAACTCTAGAAATAGAAATTTGGCCAATGAGCATTTTGGCCACCTTGGGTGAGAGGTGAAACTACAAAAAATAACATCTTCTGAAAATAGCATTTCCTAGTCCCTTCCTATTTATTGGAGTCCCTTGTCTATCTATAGGAAGTAAAATTCGAATTTGGAATATTAATTAATTAATTTAGTTTGAGTTAATTAGTTAAGGAAAAGAAAAATTGAAGTCTTTGTGAGAACATGCAATTATTTCTCAACTAATTGGGGAATGTGTATTTGATTTTCTCTAGTGATTGAGGAATTAAGGATGAATTCTATATTGAAAGGATCAGTTGACTTAGTTTAACTTAGTCAAGTTAACAAGTTGCTAAATTAATGGAATATAGTTTGTTGATGCTTGCATGCATGTGACAACTATTATTTTCACATAACTATGTATTCGCTCATGGATAACTCATGCATGTGAGTTCAAATAGAGACTGAGTTGAGATCAGAGAAGGGACAGTGTACTATCAGTTGAATGAATATTTTTCCTACAAAGGAAGCTCATCCATGATGAGGATTTATCTCCTTGAGGTTTTTGCAATTATTTGAGAGGTCACTATTGTGTGTGAGGTGAGAATCACACAGGTTGCAGCTGGAGGACCGAGGAAACTGTGCATAGAAATAGGAAGCTTGGAGGGCAGAGGAGAAGGTTTGTGAGAAGCCTTTGACTCTCTATGAGCAACAAAGGGATTGTACTGAGAGCTCGATAGATTCCGAGCTAAGGCCTTGTGTACTCCGGACTATATTTCCACTTGTATGATAATATAGAGATGAGGTTTTAAGGAGGTGCTTTCCCCAAGTAAATTTTTCTGTGTTATGTGTGATTGATTCCTTCATATCAACTGTATGTGTTCTTATTGATGTTTCTCATGTTTGATTAATCTTCCACTAAATTGGTTGTAGAAGTAGATAAAGTGTTTTGCTTTAGTACATTGCATTACCACGATCTACAGGTTGGAATTTCTACATGATATCGGAGCTAGCTGATTTGTAGAAAAAGTTCTACATGGTATTAAAGCTAGTTGAGTTGTAGGAAAAATTCTACAAAATTCTACATGGTATCGGAGCACAGGTCATCAAGAAAGAACAATATACAAGAAGAGGAGATTTCAATGTTTTGAGTTTTGGGCCAAGCGTTTGCAAAGTAGATCTAAAAATTTTTGTACAAAATTTTCAGAAAAAAAAATAGCAGATTTGGATTCTTTGCGGAAAAATACCCAAATTAAAAAAAAAAAAATCGGCCGAATCGGAGTTCAGATGAGGGCGATATCACTGATTTAAAATAAGATCTTTTTTGAGGAAATTTTGTGACGGCGGGAAATATGAAACAGATTTGTGTGATAACTAAGAACTTGTATGCACTTGAGGTTCAAAATGCATGCAAAGCCTTGAGCAGCAAGGCAATTGATGGAGACTTGGTGGTTGAGAGGGAGGGTATGTTACCTCTCAACATGTAGCACCAGAAGAAGTCTTAGACAATTGTGGAGGAGCTACGATTGGTGCACTAGCTTCAGGAGGTTGTGGAGCAGCCACAACAAGGGAAGCTCAGTGGAGATCGAGTAGAGACATATACTCGTACAAAGACCTCTAGTAGGGGGAAACTTCGAGCCACGCGGGGAGAGGATCACATGCAGCCATATCTCCAGTAGGAGGTGAGGCAATATAGAGTGATCGTCCCAAGAAAGAGGGGAAGGTTCCTTGAGGTACCCAACCTCTTGGATGAGACCTTGCTACGGGAACCTTGATGTGAAGTAACAAGAATTGACTGATTGGGTAGAGAGAGATGCGGATGGAGCGACAGAGAAAGCTACAATGCACGGAATCCGAGGACATCGTAAAGCATGCAGGCTGCAGCAATGTGAGAGGGAGAAGTGTGTTGCACAGTGTAGGGTAGCACAAAGAAGTGTGCAATGGTACCAGATGCATGGAGATGTTGCAATAGCACAGAGGTGAGAGAGAGATCACTTGTCAGCAGCGCGTCGAGCTTGAGCATCATAGTATGTTTCTAGCCCAACAGTGTGGTGAGTTGGGAGTTTCTTTGTTCCGAGTGTTGCTGGAGAAATCGCACTTGGTAGATGTGTTGCATGCAGAACATTCGAGAGTTAAAGGATCGGGTTCAAGAGGAAGCCTTTCTTGTTGATAGGGAGTGTTGAAAAGTGTGCCACAAGAAATGTTAAATTGTGGAAGTGCTAAAAATAGAACTTATAAAAATAGTAGTTTGGCCAATGAGCATTTTGGCCACTTTGGGTGAAAGGTGACACTGCTAAAAATAGCATCGTTTGAAAATAGCATTTTAGGGTCCCTTCCAATTTATAGCAGTCCCTCGTCTCTTTATACGAAGTAAAATTCGAATTTGGTCTTCCTATAAGTTTGGAATATTAATTAATTAATTTAGTTTGAGTTAATTAGTTAATGAAAAGAAAACTTGAAGTCTTTGTGAGAACATGCAATTATTTCTCCACTAATTGGGCAATGTGTCCTTGATTTGCTCCAGTTATTAAGGAATTAAGGATGAGTTCTATATGAGAGGGATTGCTGGATAGCTTCCGAGCTAGTGCTTTGTTTAATGAGGACTATATTTCCACTTGTATGATAATACTGGTTGCTTTCAGAGGGTAAATTCTTCTATGTTATGTGTATTGATTCATTCTTATGAGTTATATGTGATTTGTAGAAATTGTTCTACATAGTATCAAAGCTAGTTGATTTATAGGAAAAATTCCACAAAATTCTATACTTCTTATATAAAGAATTCTATGTCATCATACAAACTTATAAACAGATAGACATAATATGAGATACAGGCTGAGGGAAGAACTAAGAGTAGTTGAATAGGAAGAACAAAGGTCAACAACAATATTTTGAAATTGTAGTGAAGATTGAGAAAGATGAAGAAAGAGAACAAAATCCAAATTTTTTTCTTATGAGAGATGAAGAACAATACTTGGATAGAATGCCTTGAGGGATGATGAACCAAAAATAGAATGTGAGAATGGACAACTTCTAAAAGTTGTTGCAAATGTGAAAGTTGAAGAATTTGTTGTTAGTATGGAGACAAATTTCAATCAAACAGAGCAAAGAGTTTAGGAAACAAGTTTACAAGCATGGGATACCAATGAAGGTATGATGGTGTGATCACGTACTCTTATTTTAATGATTTTGGTGGTTAGGAAAATTCCTTTTGAAATGGTGAAGAGAAACATAGTGAAGAAAAGCCTAGGTCCTTTACCTTTTCCCTTATTTGTCTAACCAAATAGGAAAAGGTTCTAGTCAACGCCCTTCTTGCTAGCTTTCAAAATATATATCAGTGCTGCGAAGAATGTTGTATGATACCAAAATAATAAGTTGCCCAAGATAATACACGATGATAACACCAAGATGATAATAGCTTGTCAATGTAAATAATATGTGCAAACGCAGCATTGATCCAACGCATTGTAACATCAACGCAGAATTGATCCAACGCATTCTAACATTAATTTGTAACATCAACGCAGAATTGATCCAACGCATTCTAACATTAATTTGTAACATCAACGCAGAATTGATCCAACGCATTTTAACATTAATTTGTTGTGAAGGACGTTGCATTATTGCACACAAACATAAGGATGCTCCAAGAAGAACGCTGCCCTAAGAATAATGCTGCTCCAAGAAGAACGTTGCTCCAAGAATAATGCTGCTTAAAACTATTATTGCCGCACAAAGATAACACTGAAATGATATTAATGTTGGATGCTAGCAATGATAATGATAATAAATGTTAAAGCTGCTCCAAGGAGGACGCAATATTGTATGCTGCATAAAAATGTACTCAATAATTCACTGTACAATAGCGTTGTCATTATATATCCATATATTGTTCCAGCACCGAATATTAAAATACATGCTTTTTCATCAAATAATTGTTTAGTAGCTATATCTGAGAGCAATATCGCATCATAATAACGGATCTCAGCGCCAAGAATATTTAACTCAAACCGACAATATGTCGGCCAATATGGCTTAATAACCCATATATATAATTCTGGCATCACTATTACCTATCATTTCTCTGCATTACCTATCACCGTCCTGAGTTCATCCATTTCTAGGTTTGTATATTTGTTTTTTTAGCAGTTCATCCATTTCTGCTTTTTTTTTAGAGAAAAAAATCCATTAATAATTAGCTCATAGATTTTATGATAGTAAAATAACCGATTGCCTAAAGAAAGCAATACATCTTATGTATATTTATATCAATTATAGGTTTGTCCCTAATACTTTTTTGAGGAATTCCTTGTTCTCTTCTTTGAGTTATGTTATTTTAGCTTCCAACTCAACAGTATATGTGTTTCTGGGAAACTAGTATTTCTAAGAAATGCTAGCCCTCTAGGTTTGGTAGCTATCTTAGAAACAATAGTCAAAGCAATTCACTATCTTTCCTATGACTGATAGATAAGAAAGAGATTATGAAAGACCAACTTGTAACTTTCTCCCTCTCCTTTGGCCAATCCCGTGACTCCTCCCCATACTTAACACACTTGGAAAGTACCTGCACAACTACAGAAACAAAGACCCATCAAATCATAATGATCCATCACAACATAAATATCATAGAATCAAAAATATGATAAACAAATGAATGCATTTGTAGTTAACACAATCAATTGGGAAAAATCTTGAAAAACTTTATTGATAACAAAGAGAATTACAACCCATAAGAAGTCTGATCGAGTGCAGCTTCAAGCCTTTTTCACCTCATGAATGAGCAAGAACTTACAAACACTAACATAATGCTCTCTTCTCAATACTGAAACTAGCAACACTTCCTTATAACTCATAATAATTCAACCCTCTCAGAGATCCTTTTATAGATGATTGTAGGAGGTTGAGTCATCAATGGGGATGATGAATGCCTTTCTATTTTTAGGAATTGGTTCCATGAAAGAGGGGAATTGGAGGTGGTTTCTTAATTCCCTTGGTCATCCTTGGGCAAACTCAGAGGGGCAAGTGGCACAAGAGAAGTTTCTAGAAGTTTCCATGATCAAAAAACTCTCAAACTCTCCCGTAATTTTGTCCTACCTCACCCATCGCACCTACTAGAGGGCCAAACTACGATGCATAACACTTTGATAGTGCAGTACCTGCTATGCGTAGCACCCTAACACAGGGCTTTCAGCAATGATTCATTTTAGGCACTTTCTGGATGATTTTTGAGATGGAACTTTTGGGGAATGAGGCATTCACATGACTTAGTTCCTTTAGGGCATAAAAAATTAGGGGTTGATGAACCATAATACATCGAAATGTAAGTTGGGTTTGATGTGCCCAAATATTTCTATAACAGTTTCCCCCTAAGGCATGAGGTCGTAAAAGTTCATGTCAGGTGAAATGCATTATCATGAGGATCCGAAGTTTCGAACTCGAAGGTGACCCACATCAATTACAATACAATACATCATAATCATATGAATTTTCATGAATTAGCTAAGGGAACCATTCCCATGCTCAGCTTTCTAAACTTTCATAACATGTACATAGATCAGATAGTTGTATGTAGATATAGACTTGTAATCCATGATTGGATGACCATCTGTGTAAAGCCTTCATGCATTTTATGCTTTTGTAATCTTGAATATATCGCAGCCTCGATGGATGAAACTAGATCCGGGGTCTTCTAACTCGTTCAATCTTCACTCACTGTACAATTCAAACCATGAGAAAAGATGTTCCGAGTTCGAACATGGAGAGACATTGTCTCATTACTAGCCAATGATGTAAGATGTTAATAGACACGAGAGGGATCGCCGATAATGATGATGATCCTCAAGGTAATACAGTACATTTCACGTGGTGTGAATAGATGATTCGATGTCGAACACCATGCAAGATCTTTCGGTCGAAGGCCATTGATGTCAACTTGTCGTCGGAAGAGAGAAACTTGCCATTGATGTATGCAAGCTTCAAAGTATTGAAAGGGTGTTTCTAAGTCAACTTCTTGGATAATGAGCTGATGTCGACAAGAAGCGACTCTTCGTAGGAGGGCCTTGATGTATCCCACATCTACGACACGAAACAAAGTAAATGATTTTGGAGATGAAAACGAACTAACAACATAAGGTTCAGGATTGGCAGTCATGAAAATGAAGGTTTGTGGTATTGCAATGGATGAGACTTTAACGGGATGACTTCTCTTGAACATATCGGTGACACTGAGATGAATTGGTAGCGTTAACCCAAAGAGATGGATCGTGTGATAGACCAATGGTATGATGACCAGCAAACGGAATAACCCAACCCAACTCAATCACGGAGATGAAGTGAAAGTGTCATGTTCAAGAGCGACTCGCTACCATAAGTTTTCAAGATTTTCCCCCATTTTCCCCAATCATTGCTCACTAGTACCTCTTTATTTTTTATCAAGCTTGAGGAGGATAACATATTCTAGTTCTATAATTCACCCTTCGGTAAACCCATCGCTATTTGATGTTTTAACGAGTCTAGCAACGGTGAAACTCGGTCTCGTCTAGATGGACAAGTTTGTCGCTATTATTTTAACGAGTTTAATGACAAGGATAACTCGGTCCTCTTCATGTTTAGAGAGTTTGAGAAGAGACAAAAAGAAAACTCCATAAGTTCTTTTTTGTAAAATAATCCCTCAAGTCCGAAAAAAGATAAAATAATACAAGAGGGATGTCGTTTCCGATACTTTAACGAGCTAGAATAGAAAAGCGCTCAACAATCTTTTCTTATTTAGAGAGTGTGAAAAGAGTTTAAAGAGGACTCTAATTTGAGGAACGAGTGGTTTCTAGGGTATCAACTCGTTCCGTTGATGCTAGAACTTCTCAAAACATGTTGATTTATGTGAAGAAGCCGGCTAATAAGACCACTCATTGCAACTGTTCCTCAAAATGGGTAAACAACCGAGTGAAAGCGTATGATCAGCCAATGGGATGGTGGCAATGGAATGAAAACAACCAAGTGTCATCTGACGAAAAAGGCTGATAGAATGGAAATCACGAGGGTTAAAAATGGAAATGGTTTCATTTTTACAAAAGCTTGAACCATAGGGAACTATGCTTGGATTCAGTTTCATGTTTACACAAGCTTGAAACAAAAAACTATGCTTGGATTCCGTTTCATTTTCACACAAGCTTAAAATGAAAAAACTATGCTTGAATTGGTTTACATGCCCCGAGCATGATGAAAGCGAGAGTCTTCTGTAACTAGATGGAAGTCACTGCGATAAAGCGGGATGGTTATCCAACACCCTTTTGGCTTCGTCCAGATAGACAAAGGTGAATGGGGTGATTCCCTTCACATAACCTACATGGCAACTTAACTTTACCATTAGGTGCATGCCCCCCAAGCTTCATTACATTCACCTAAGTAGACTACTCAAGGCTATCAAGTGGACGGAATTAGCTTGACGCAAGAAAAGGAACTATGCTCAGATTCCTTGTTTCATTTTTTAACGAGCTTGACACAAGACAAGGAACTATGCTCATTGGCCTGTTTCATTTTTTAACGAGGTTGACACAGTAAAATAACTATCCATGAACTCCTTGTTTCATTTTTTAACGAGGTTGACACAGTAAAAGAACTATCCTCGGGTATGTTTCATTTTTTAATGAGGTTGACATAATAAAAGAGCTATCCTCATACTCCTTTGTTTCATTTTTTAACGAGGTTAACACAAGACAAAGAACTATTCTTGGGTATGTTTCATTTTTTAATGAGGTTGACACAGTAAAAGAACTATCCTCATACTCCTTGGTTTTATTTTTTAACGAGGTTGACACAAGACAAAGGTAAAAGTTCTTTCCCTTAAACCCTCTTTGCATTTCTTGAAATATTAGAGGATTGAATGGTCCTGGGACGAAACGAATCTTCAAAAACAACATTCTATCTAATAATCTTGATATCCTTCTAATTAAAGAAACCAAACTTGAGTCAGTACACCCCCCTCTTGGGAAATTAGGATAGAACTCTAAACTTGAGAGGATAGGTCTCAACTTTCTCTAAATATGTAGGGTGAAGCTTATCTAGAAGCTATTAGAGAGACTTCTCTGGTATATGTTCTAAATAAATAATCATGATATTTTGTGGAAAACTATGTTCTAAATAAATAATCATGATATTTTGTGGAAAACTATGTTCTAAATAAATAATCATGATATTTTGTGGAAAACTATTTTGATTTAATAAAATAAAGTAGCTTAGTTAATGGAATTGTTTCGTCTATATTTGGAAGCCTTGCACCATTTTCGTATCAGACTAGTAGGTTATAAGATTGAATTTAATAAATTCAAGAAAACCCATCAGCTATTCATACACTCTCCGTTATTCCGTTATTCACCGGAGGAGCCTGGATTATTTTCCAGCTAATTCAGAAGGTAGTCTATACTGTGTATTGTGCAGCAACCTAGAAATTTTTAGAAACCCCATCAGTTATTCATACACTGCCCCTTATTCCATTATTTATTGGAGGAGCCTGGATTATTTTTCAGCTAATTCAGAAGGTTGTGTATACTGTGTATTGTGCAGCAACCTGTATAGAGACTGCTAAGGAGAAGCTGAATCTACATTTGAGAAGTCTAACGCTGCAAACATTGGAGACCTGGGCGGAGCAGGTGCAGCTTGGAAGTCGAATATTAGATAGTTATTGAGGAGTCCGTTGAAGAATGGTGGAAAAATCATTGAAAGAGAGAATTTCAGGAGATAAAATGTTCTTGTTCTATTCATGGAAATCAACAAAAGGATGGAAACAGATTCCAAAAAGAACATCACTAATCTTATGAGGACATTGTGTCGATGTTGTTTCTGAATGCGGAGATAAATTACGTGTAAAGTCAACCATAATTGATTCACATGGTTTTCCACCCTTGTTTTTGTATTGTAAAGTCAACTTGTAAGATCTACCCATGGTTTGCGGACCATGGGATTGTATAAATAGAGCGAGGCTCTAAGTAATAGAGAAGAAGAAGAATGAGGAGTAAAAGAGATTGAGATTGAGTCGAGTGTATCGGTTTTGGGTCGTAGAGTAGGAGAAGGCTGTACAATTGAGTGAGCAGAGGCCTAGTAGTCTGCAGCTGAGTGCACAGGGCAGGTCGAGTCTGTAACCATAGAAGAATTAATAAAAGAGAAGTTATATCATATTTATGTGTATATTTTCCCGTGTTATATGTTATTGGGCATGAATTGCAAGTTTACTATTTATTTCCTTGCGAGAACTTATATGAATGTCTTGAATTAGAAAATATAATAGAAGGCACCTATTTATGTGAAGGTGACTTATTTGTGTAAAAAGCTAAGTGAGATCTCAAGTGTGACATAGGGAATTAGCGTGGAGCGTTTCTCTAGTAGTGCGGAAGCCCTAGAGCCCTCGTTAGGGTTGCACGAAGGCATCGAAGGCAAGGGAAGTGTGCGAAGTAACCTATGCGAAGGGACTTAACAAGTTTGATCCAATCAAACCCTCAAACATCTCAAGGATGCAGAAACCTAGTTCCAACACCCTCACATACTACATCGGGTGAGACCTCAGTCCACGCTACATGGATTATTTTCGAAAGGGCCAATAGTACAAGGATTTGTTTCGCTAATTAACTCTGAACTTGGGTGTCCCCAACAAGCCAACATATGGTTCTGTTGCTGGGACCAGCATCTGCAGAGGGATGTCTCATGTCACATCACTGGAATCCAACTAAGAAGGAAATCGAAGACTGGATTGACAGGAAAATTCACGAGTTCGCGGTGCAAGAGAACATGAATTCACGACTCACAAAAGAAAGAGTGGTTAGACTTCTACTTTATACAAAGATCCAAAAATTTTTCTTTATGTCGTTCCCCACTGAGCTGTATGAGTGGGTCACAAAGCTAGAAGATAGCCAAGGAAGGTGCAGGCTTGATAGTCCTATTGTGTGGACCCAAGAGTTGGTACGTAGGTTGGAAGAATCAGAGGATAAGATCATGTGGGCTATTGATCATTGGCTTGATCGAATTATAGGAGGATTCATTACTAAATTCGTGGTAGACACTTTAGTCAGCTACAGCAAGGCAGAGCGACGCTTCCTCAAGGGACTATGAGGTAAGTACGCTAAGTCTTTAAACACTTGGATTAAAATGCTATTGTGTGAAAAATGGATTATGTAGTTACATTGATGTTCAGGGCTATGTGAAGTGGAAGAATTTACAAAAACGAAGGAAGTATGGAACTAGAAACTAGCCCCCTGATCTTACCTCCACGAAGGGACGAGGAAGAACTTGCGCAGGTATCTCTGCACAGTGTGATCAACCTGATAAGGCAAAGGATTTCATGCAAACCACCTCCGTCCACACCACTGCCAGTTTCACCACCATCACCTCCATCCTCGCCCACCTCACCTCCACCACCATTGCATTGTAATATGGTGATCTCAATAAAGTTTTTGGTGTTCAAGGAGTTGGAAATGAAGATTCGGACCAGTTTTGGTTCATGGTAAAAGTTGTATGGGAAGCACAAGGAGTGACAGATGATGCGATCAAGAAAGCTACATTGGTTAGTGCCTTGCAGGATTGTGCATTGACCTGGTACATTAAGAACTCAATCGATCATCCGAATGCAAGAATCGGGGAGGTTCAAGCCACACTAACAAAGGAATTTAGCAGGCCAAATCAAAAGCGCGATCAATAATTGGGTTCAAAGAAATCACGATGCTACCAAGTGAGACTCCTTGGGAGTTGGATTAAAGGCTGAAATGTATGATCTACGAAGCCAACATGACCCTGACAGATGGACAACACCGGGCATGGTTTATAGCATCACTAGCATTGCATCTAAGGAATGCGCTCTCACAACAAAGAATAACAACTCAAGCCAAAGCATTAGAGACCACGATGAGGCTGCATGAAACCCCGATACAGGATCCTTACCTAGGAGTTTAGCAGATTCACGCGTAGCTAAAGAACTTATGCGTTGAGATGCAGAGCCTGAAACAAGACAGAACAGTTCACCTAGAGGTGCGCGAAGAAGTATGGTGCATAAAATGCAAGGGTTAGGGACATGACAAGGACCATTACCTAGTGCTTGTGAATTACCTTGCAGGAGGAGGACCAATGTCGTTAAGGCTAGAGGCACAAGCAAGACCTAGTACGGCGCCTGCATCATGGTGCATGATTTGTCAAATAGGGGGAAGCATGCCACAGGCAACTCCCACTTATTACAGATGTACACGTAGAATTCTCAACAATTGTTTTGTAATTTATGTAGGTCAATAGGACATGATGAGTGTACTTGTAGAAGTTATGAACTGATGATGGATAGGACTCCTACTTACATAGTTTAGGCTGAAACACGGCCCCTTGAACAAAACGCCGGAATGGCACGCATTGGATTTCAGGGGCGCAAATGAGGCCGAGGGGGAGGAGGATTTGGGAGAGGGCACGAGCAACTCATATGTTACAATTGTGGGGGGTTGGGACATTATGCCCATGATTGTACGAATCTAACACATCCATCGTGCTTGTATTATACATTGTTTGATCATGAGATGGAGGATTGTCCCACACTAATAGCGAGGTTACATGATAAGGGAATGCTCCAACCTCCTCGACACACAACCTACAAATGATGAGATCTGAGCCGCACGAGGAGGACCCTAACATGAACATCGTGCTCCAGAGTGGAATTACAACAGGGGATGACAAACGCAAGTGGCCTCAAGAGAGTACTTGGGTTCACAAGGCCAATGAAAGAATGAGAGTTTGATTTGGAGCGCATTAAGGAAACCTTCATGGAATTTAGGGAGAGCTTCGCTGAGGCCTCCACTTCAGGAAGCAAAGAAAGGGAGGAGCCAGACATGGACCCATCAATGCTCACAATGTTCCTAGAGACATTCACGAAGTTGTTGCGTGACAACAAGGCTATAAAAGGGCTGTAGGAACTCATCAATAGATGTGCAAGGACCGCACCAGGTGAACCACACATAGTCAAGAAGGTTGGAAAGCATGCAACGAGGACAGGAAGACAAATGAGATTAACTGTGCAAATCGAAGAATGTGAGATGGATCAAGTGATTTTGGACTTTGGATCAGACGGGAACATTCTGCCAAGGCATACATGGGAGCGTATGGGGAGGCCTAAGCTGCAATGGTCTCCTATCTAGCTGTGAATGGCGAACTAGAAGAAAATCATACCTATGGGAAGATTGCAGGGAGTCACTGTTGATATCAAAGGAGCGACTGTGCTAGTAGATTTTGAAGTGAGAGAGATCGTTGATGACAGCAATCGCTACCCGGTGCTATTAGGGATAGATTGGGCCACTGACATGAATGGGGTAATAAATCTAAAGACGCACAAGATGATTTTGGAGAATAAGTCTCTGCGTGTAGTTGTACCATTGGACCCTGCGGAAGGATCGTGTTACACGGAGCTAGTGCGCGACTATAAGAGCGATGAGGATCTAGATTGCATCTACAATATAACAGTGTGAGAAAAACACTGGGTGAATCCAACCGCAGATGGACGAATCTCATGGGAGCGTGAAAGCTCCTGTACATCGGATTCTAACAAAGAAATAGAATGACGGCAGAACCGGTTGCACGAGGTAACCACACTGAAATGTAACATGATGACAAGATCATTGCGTTGTCTATCAATGGAAGTAGGGGATCTTCTTACGTATGATGGGTTAAGTGAGGTAGATGATTTCCTAAATAAATTCAAAAGCAAGGTGCCATAATAATAGCACTTCGAGGATTTGGAATGGGTATTGTGTGCTACACCCACGAGGTGGTGGGGTACACACCAAGGAAGTTTTGGAGACTAGCCCGCATGTAGGAGGATAATGCACACATGATTTCAAAAGCCTATATTGCGATTGAAAACTAAATACCAGGGATGGGATAGTCCATGTGCACATCTGTCCAAATGGGTATGAGCATATGGCAAAAAACATGCGCAAAATCACATAAACTGCGCATTGAGTGATATGGTCCATGTGTAGGTATTGGGGGGGAAGAAATAAAAAAATCTCCTCAAAGGGGAGCAATAGAGTGAACAGAAGATGATCGCGTAGAAGGGTAACCATATAGAGGCATTTAGCGAAGTGTGTGAAGATTTGAACAAGGTATGTAGCATGTAGCAAAGTGTTGGGACTTGCGCATACCAATAGTCCTATGGGCTTATAGGGCGACATGTAAGAAACTGACAGGATAGACATTGTCTAGGCTAGGTTGTGGAGTAAACGTTATACTCCTAATGGAGTACCGCATGCCTAGTCCGCACATAGTAGTGCTGTGGAATATGAAGGGTCGTCATGCCCTAGAAGGAGGGACTGCACAGTTAGAATAAGATGAAGAAGAATGCGCAAAATGTGATGAAGACATTCCGCAAAATGATCTTAGGCTTCAGGAACTTACGAAAGAAAGGGTGCGATTAAGGAAGGAAAGCACTCTGATGGAAGAAAAATTCGAGAAGCTTGAGAACAAAATAAAGAAGGATTTCTCGAGGAGAATACCAAGGTGATAATAAAGGGTGCGCGCTATCACATTGACAAAGGGACTATTGCCAAGAATTGATCAACCTAATGCCTTGGATTGGATCGCATATTACTAAAACGACCAACCATGTTGGCACACTGCAGATGAGAAAATGTGTGACGCAGCGAGTAACGATAAAAGGTGGATGTCTCCAAGGGAAAGAGTTGGAAAGCTGGTTGGAACATTACACGGGGGGCGCGACCACCTGACTAGCCATGGGAGCTACAGTCTTAGAACTCTAGGAAGTTGAAAGGAGGCGAGGGAATATAAACTACTCTACCTAGAAGCTGCACAATGATGGAGCTGCACACAGGGGTAAGGTGTCACAAGGTCTGCAACCGCGCAAGGGGAGTTGTACTGCCATGTGATTTGGCTGGAAAGTGACCATTGAAGTCACTATTCACAATGTGATACTCTACTTGAGGCCAAATGGACCAGGCGGTAGGCATTTAAGACATGATTTATGGACAAGATTTGGGAAAATTTGCCATCAAGAAAGCATTAATGAACTAGATTTAGGGGGAACGGTCAGATTCAAATTCAAAAGGCACTATAAATTAGAAAGGGCTGCCCAGAAAACAACACTTGGTCATTTGCGAATTAAGCTATTGTATGCCTTGTGTATTCTGAGCCAAGATTTGTTTGCCTTGTGTTGAGAGTTGATTGATCCCCTGCTTAAGTGGTTCTTAGATTTCTGGACACATAAGATGGAAACATCGGAGGAAGTTATGGAAATTGCAGAGATGACTTCCGAAGAGGCTGTGCAAGCCCTGACTATGGGATATACCCCTGAAGGCATCAAGATTATGGAAAAAATCCCTAAATCACCGCGCACGCTGAGGCCAAAGAAGGATAAACAGTCGATGATTCCAGTGCGTGTGTCCCGTGAAACCCATTGTGCACTAAATTAACCATAGAGGAGAAAGGAAAAGTAGTTACCATGGAAATTGATGAGGAGGAGGAAGACTTGAAGGACTTCATCATTGAGGAGAACGAGGATGAGGGCATGGAGGTAGAAACTGAGATTGTGCACCTTCTAAGCAAGGTGCCTATGTTTATCCCTCCACGAAAGCAGAAGGAAAAAGTACCCAAGTACCTTGATGTGAGCAAGAGTGCTCTCCAGATGCCACTCCTCCCAGACAACATAATTTTTGAAGGCCCGAACCGAGGGAGGGTACCAAACTTAAAGTTTGAAGATTGGGATCTTGTTGACCATGATAAATTTCCTCATTTAGAGACCTCATAGCTCATGAAGCCCAAACAGAACACCCCAACGGGGGATATCGAATTGGAGCAGCGGAAGTGGTTACACGGAGTGGAGAAGGCAAGGTTTTTAAGCTTACTCTAGGTGCCACATTTCCACCACACCCTAGTAGCAATATTCATCATCACACAGTGCCTCTGCCTTGTGCATGGTGGGTTTTTGTGGCTAGAGGAGCCCATCCCCATCACGGACCACTTAATCCACCGTATTACCTGGCTCCCGTGCAAAGGAGAGGACCCCACAGACATCTGAGAAGGAAAGAGTAGCGATCTAACCGTCCCAGAGATGATGAAGAAGAAGTATAAGCTGGAGAAAAAGAAAAGGGGCTACGCCATATCTAGCACCAACAAAAAGGCAATTAAAGTGGCAACCCAGATAGTGGCAAGCAAGTTCATGCGAAAGTGTTGCGCAGACGTGGTATTCATGTTGGTGGTTGCATTGGCTGAATAGTGCACGGAGGGGGTCCAGTTCAACTAGTTCGAGTTCCTGTGCAATGAATTACTGGAAAATTTACGCGAGGCCCAGGAACAAGGAAAGAATTTCCACAATGCATGGCTTCTGTTGTCCATAGTGTTGGTGGCAGGAGAATTACCGAAGGACAGTCAGTTCCCCACAATTAATAGGGATCTACCAGAGGCTGTGAAGTATGCTTTGCTATAGGCCACTAAGGACATGAATTGGAACCACGACAGTAAGATATTCTTGGTGTTCATGGAGATGAACATTAGAATGGGGATTAACTGCAAGCCACAGCTATCACCCACTGTCTACAATAGCCTGCAAAGTTTTCCAGAATTTAAAGTGGACTTCCACAAAGTCTATGTCATAGCGCGCAAGGATCCGGCCAAGAAATGGCATGAGTTACCATTCATAGCCACGGATGATGCAATCTTTGATGTAATGGAAACATGGCCACCAGAGTGGCACACCCCAGACCTCGCAGCGTTGGAAAAATTAGTTGCACAGAAGAAGAAAGAGGAGGCCAAACTACGAATCACGCAGTTGGCAGAAAAGAGAAAACAGGAAGCAGCGGCAAGAAAAGTGCAAGAGGCACGGGACGCTATGTAGGTAGCAGTAGAATAGAAATATGTTGTAGTAGCAGAAGCATCATAGAAGGTGATAGAGCAGGTGCGCGAGGGCTGGCGGTCACCTTCGCATGAGCAAGGGAAAGAGGCAGACATAAACGAAGAAGACGGCAGCATGGACCCACAAATATCATCAACACTACTAAAGTGCTAGGGCCTCAGCGAGCAGACAGGCCCACGCAATAATATGAAAGCCTCCAAGTTGTCGATTGATCTGATCACTCTAACTGAGGGTGATATGCACGACATCAGTGAAGCAGTATGCGATGTCACGGAGGAGAATCGGATTTTGTTGGGGGCCCTCTGAGCACAGCTTCAGGAGTTGCAGGTGTGCACTCCTCAGGTTGGTACCCTTTCAACCAGCCTCACAATAGGGTTAGCTACAGTTGAGTACATGTTGGGTGCTCGAACAGCCAACACAATAGTGTTGCGAAAAGGGGCACTCGTGATGGCCAACGAGGCCGAAAGGCCTATAGTGAGTGCGCTAAAGGGCATAGGGATCAATATAGCTATGCTCCTATGAGAGATGCTATATGTTCTACAGGACAGGATTATTGAAAAGCTACGGGCTAGGGAGAACCGCGCGTTGTAGGTGTTCAGTGAGCAAAAGATCAACATGGAGCAGCTGAGCTTGCAACGCGATGAGGTTGTGTTGTAGAACCGACAGATTGTACACGCACTGGAAGAAGCCTATCGGATGGTCCCCAAATTGGCCATCCCAAAAAATGCACCATCAGAGGCACACATCCACCAAATAATAGCAGGGCTGCACAACGCGTGAGAAGAAATGACGAAGGTTTAGCTGGAGCTGAACCTTCAGATAGTAGAGTTGTGGTTGAAGGTGCAACCATCCACCCCTTCAAAAGTCAGAGAAAAGTGCGTGAGCACTATTACAGTAGGGATGGAAGAGATCAACAATGCAATAAGGGACTACACAAGAATGTTGGAAGAATCCTTTCAGGTCCTCACTAATCTGTAGGAGGACCCCAACATCCAGCACTTAGAGATAGAGGCATGTGAGCTCTAGCAGTAGTATGACAACATCAAAGGGACCACACAGACAATGGCCCTTACTCAACGGTTGGCATGAATGCAACAGGCAAAAGCACTGAAAGAGCAACTGTATGCAGCACGACACAAAGAAGTAGTTTTGAAGGTGCGTGTTTAGCCTTAGATCGACGAGGCCTTTGTCATTACAATGACAATTGAAGGAAAGCTTGCACAAATGCAGGGGTCACAGACACATATGCAAGAAAGCAGTTCTGACTCCGCAGTATTGGAACAATGTGTGCAGGAGATCCAACAAGCAGCCGTTCATTGTGCTCCTCACCTTGAAGCAATTTAAGCAGAGTTGCAGGGACTCTGCGCAAAGATATACGCATTGACATAGTGACTCGAGGGCGAGTCACGATTTTTGCGTTGGGGGGCTGTTGGGCATGTAATCCCCCCTAAAGGCATATTTTGGGGCTTAAAGCCCATGTTTTGACCAGGTACATTGTTAAGACTCTGGGATTTGCAGGTAGGGAGCGTAAAGTTATAATTGAGTCATAGGGTTGTCCACCCTTGTTTTTGTATTGTAATGTTGGCTTGTAAGATCTACCCATGGTAGAGCGAAGCTCTAAGTAATAGAGAAGAAGAAGAATGAGGAGTAAAAGAAATTGAGATTGAGTCAAGTGTATCGGTTTTGGGTCGTAGAGTATGAAAAGGCTATGCAGCTGAGTGCGTAGAGGCCTAGTAGTCCGGAGCTGAGTGCGCGAACCCCTGCAGCTAAGTGCACATGGCATGCCGAGTTCGTAACCGTGGAAGAATTAATAAAAGAGAAGTTATATCATATTTCTGTGTATCTTTTCCTATGTTATATGTTATTGGACATGAATTGCAATTTTACTGTTTATTTCCTTGCGTGAACTTATATGAATATGTTGAATCAATAAATATAACATAAGGCACCTATTTATGCGAAGGTGACTAATCTTTGTAAAAAGCGAAGTGAGATCTCAAGTGTGACATAGGGAATTATGGTAGAGCGTTCCTCCAGCAGTTTGGAAGCCCCTCTGCCCTCGTTAGGGCTGCACGAAGGCAGCGAAGGCGAGGGAAGTGCACGAAGTAACCTACGCGAAGGGACTTAACAGTTGGATCCAATCAAACCCTTAGACATCTCAAGGGTGCGGAAACCTAGTTCCAACACCCTCCCATACTACTTCGTGTGAGACCTCAGTCCGCGCTCCACAGATTGTTGCCAAGTTCAGTCCATGCCTTGCGGATTTTCTTGGCTAATTAATTCCAAACCTTGGTTAGGCCCCAACAAGCCGACATTTAGCTTCCCATACAAATGAAGAAGCATACTATTTGAGTGGCACCAACATGAACTTGGTAATTTGGTTGTGATCATCAACCACTTTTATCACATTGAGTAACCAAAATCTACATATCATGGTCAAACACAAGCTAGCCACCCAACCATAAGTAACCAACTTCCCCCTCTCCCAATCCCTACTTGATAAATCATATAGTGAAATATGCATCTATGTTATCATCCATGAGAGTAATTGAAGATCATGTCCCTCCTTTTATCACATCTTCAATGCACTTATCAATACCAAAGAAACCATATATAATCGATTACATTTCCTAGTTGTGATAACCTATACAAAGTACCCTATGTAGCACATCATGGTACTTTGTTTTACTTAGCAAGAAATCCTTGGTCTCCTTAGATGAACTATGAAAGAAAAAATCCTATACGAAGAAAGAAAATAGTTGGTTAAAAGTAGACTTTTGAGTTTATGTTCAAACTTCTTGGTATCAAAGTGTCAAGAAATTTTCATAGATAGTGTACATGGTCCACACATGTCATAATATGGATTATAATTTCATCAAATTAAATAATTACCGATTACATTCATCTTACTCTTGGTGAAGGATAATAATAATAGTAAATCCAATGTGTGAGAATAGTCGGAAGGAAAATATTAGGAGATAGAGTGATTTGAAGTATGGGACAAAGGGGAAGTGTCATGTTCTTTGGTTCATTAAACACTTCATCCTACATTTCTTATGTTGGTGTAGGAGGATAATCCAGTTAGGTTCCCTCTATGATATATATATATAAGCATTTATGAGTGTGAATGTAATAAACTACATTTTTACCCTAAGAGATAAGTAGTGTAATAGTTATTGATTTACGATTTTTTTTTAAAATATTACTTGGTGAAGCATACATATTAGTAAGGAATTTTCTCTATAAATATGGGTCAATCTAAAGCAACGATAGAATAATGAATGTGATAATTAATAGAGAAAGCAAAAATAGATTATTACTTTACACATAAGGATTGAGCCCAAGGGTGGTGGGATGGAACACATCCATGATATTTTTGAAAATGGGTGCATCCTCATAGAAATATGATTTATCAACTCATAGAGAATGAATACCATAATTTTAGTTGAGTTGTGAGAGGTTGATTTGTGGTAGTATTATTCATCTATGGTTGGTGGAGATGTAGAAGTGATGGGGATGTTGTGGTAGTAGGAAGGGTCATGATGGAAAATTAGAGGGAACTAAGTGTTTACCCAAATTTCTTTTAGTAGTAAGAGCATTGTAAATTCATAACAAAGGTCATGTAATAAATTAAAAGAAATTTAATGATAAGTATCTTTTCTAGATTAGAGATTTAACACTAGGCCTAAAGTGTGAAAAAGACAATAATGTATTACCAAATGATGTGACTTGAAATATTTAGTTAAATCCACCATGAAAATTATCCTATCTCTATCCTCTTATCTATATCCTATGTGTTTAATATTGTCCTATCTTTATGTTGACAATGTTAGTATATTGCATACTTTATTTACTAAATGACTTATGAAATAAAAGGACAATGAAACCAACATGACTTTATATTGCATTCTTTATTTTCTCCTCTAGGATCCCACTTAGTTATCATCAATACTAGAATATAGTGGAAAAGATACTTTAGGGTCCCAAATAAGACCATGTGATGATATATGTGTGGGCTTGTTTAGATCCATATCTATGACCTCCAAAACCAGTGGGTTTATTTGCATGGCATGTTGCTAGAATAGTTAATTTTTTTGTTGAAACACTTATTTCATTGTTGAAATAATTTCATATTTTATTTTGCAAGTGATGTGTCATTGGTGAGAGTGACCTTTAGAGGTGTTATTTATATTGGAAGAGATATTACTAAATGCAAAAATTAGTTATTATGTAAGAGGGAGAGAGAGTCCTCACACAACTAGACTTTTTGTTATATATTAGCTTCCCATAGAAATGAAGAAGCATACTATTTGAGTGGCACCAATATGATCTTGGTAATGGGGTGTGACCATCAACCACTTGTATCACATTGAATAACCAAAATCTACATATCGTGATCAAACCCAAGCTAGCCACCCAACCATAAGTAACCAACTCCCAACTCTCCCAAGCCCTACTTATAAATCATATAGTGAACTATGCATCTATGTTATAATCCATGAGAGCCATTGAAGATCATGTCCCTCGTTTTATCACATCTTCAATGCAATTATCAATACCAAAGAAACCACATATAATCTATTAAATTTCCTATTTGTCACACCATATAAAAAGTACCCTATGTAGCACCTCATGCTAATGTTTTTTACTTAGCAAGACATCCTTGGTTCCCTTAGACTAAAGGCTCGTACACCATCATAACCATCTATTGAATCATTGAGTTAGTATTCTAGAGTACTAAATATTAACTAGAGTGCACTCCATCTTTCCATTACCAATGGGTTCTCAACTATGGTTCATACATTCTCCCCAATTGGAATTGTTGATCTCTCTAATAAGGTCCCATACCCTCCTTTAAATAAAATGTTTTTTGATAGTGGGGAAACACTTCTACACTTTTGAACTTGGACATGATAGCGTTTATCAAGGTGCTAGAATCTTCCAATCTATCATCCAACACCACTCAATAAACCTAACAAATATGTGGCACCTAAAGAACCTTTCCAATTTCTCATGAGCGTCAACTATTCGTATCAATTCAAATATGCTTAACAACATGTTTTCACCAAACCAAAGATAAACACCTTTAATAGTGTAGAATGCCAAAGTGATTGTTTCAAACAATGTTCTTATAGAATGTCAAAGTGTTTCTTTAATCATAGACAATGTTGCATTATTTCTAGGAATGCATATGCAACTCCTTTTGGCCTCCTACATGCCATCCTACTTAAACAAGAAACTACCCAACTTGAAACCATGTAATCACCCACATCTAAGCAAATAGATGAGAGCCACACAAGACCATGTCCCTACTCTTTTAGACATTTAGATATTTTAGGTGTATTTATCAACATTGTTACCTTGCCATGCACAAGAGACACAAGCTACACAATTCCATGCTTTGCTATCCTCTAATAAAGCTAGCTATGCCACAACTTATCACTAGTCCATCCTTAGTAACAAAAAACTTCCTTGTACTCCTAGCTTACATGTTAATATAAAGTACTAGCCAACTTATCACTAGTCCATCCTTAGTAACAAAAAACTTCCTTCGTACTCCTAGCTTACATGTTAATATAAAGTACTAGCCATCTCATTAATCACTGTGAAATGATCATTGAATCTACCAAAACATATTTAATTACAATACAACTAAGAAATCATGTCATTTCAATGACACCTCACGTAAGGCCAACATGATTTAAGAAAAGCCGAAAACTAAATGATAAGGTTCCGATAGTGACTATATAAACTTGGCAAAAAAATTGTAGTTAGAATAACAAGGAAATAGACTCCTTAGCTTTCTTGGATACATAGATAGGCTTAATGCGTTCATTAGAATACACATACAGGGATTTCGTTATATGCTAAGTGTGATTTAAGTCGTCTTGTATATCAATGCATCAACGCAGGCAATGATTTAAGCTCAATTTGATTAATGTGCTACCAATGCATTGTGGAAGTTGTGATTAGATTGATTAATTGAACCGCTCTGCAGCTGTAGGGCCTCATTAATTGGGCATAAGGAATCATGTCCTCTCTACATCTGTGTAAATTAGAAATGAAAATGGCAGATTATTCTTATTTTGTGTCTCTTCTTTGACAATGCCTGCGGAAACCAAGCGCATAATATGTTAGTTATTTTACACCTTACAATTTCACTGAAAACGTCTACTCCGTAGGTTTTCTCCAACCATATTTCATTTCAACAACTTTATGCGATCGAGAGCAACATCACAATAGTTTCAATGTCATTTCTAAATTTGTCTGATCAGGAAAATTTTGTTAAGTGTTCACAACTTTCGAACAATTTAAAGTGTTAAGAAAAACCGAAGTACTGATTGCATACTGATTGCATACCGAGCATACTGATTGCATACTGATTGCGTTCTGATGAAAAGAACGAATTGGAAGGGTTACAAGTGGAGTCGCTTGTTGATACGCAGCAGGGTTTAACACTTTACAGCGAATTAAAACAATGGGATTTCTGCGTTCGTGTCAACAGGTGGAACTATTGCTGAACAATTATAGTAATCTACATAATAATTAACACGGAAGGAATGTAATGCAAACTGCCGATTATAGCTTTCAGATTCTTTTGGAAATTCACCGGAGCATATTAGCTTTGCAATACAAAGCAAACGTTGGGTGTTCGTTACTAACAAACCATACAAGGATGGCGTGAGTCGGGACAGGTATCCAGATTACAAACTACCTCCAGAGTGCAGTGCTACCTCCAGAGTGGCATTTTTTTCATATATCCCACTCCTCAAACATCCCATTACCAAATGGGATATATATTTGAAGAGGATAGTGGCAAAATGAAGATTCGGAGATGGCATGGTGTACCTCCAAAAGAAATGAGAATGATCACTTAGATATATTAGATAGAGAAGTTAAATATTTAGCAAAGAGATAGTTATTACAGCTAAGTAAATATTATTACACAGAGAAGTCCACGATTTAGATTTAGTAATCATATCACAGTTAAGTCTAGATGGTAGATGGTGATAGCCATCATTATATGAATTTACAATTAATATCATAATTTCATATTATTCAACAAATAATAACAAAACAAAAACAAATAAATAATAACAAAAATTAACAAAACAAATAAATAATAACAAAACAAAAACAAATAATAACAAAACAAATAATAACAAAAAAACAAATAAATAATAACAAAAATTAACAAAACAAATAAATAATAACAAAACAAAAACAAATAATACCAAAACAAATAAATAATACAAATAATAACAAAACAAATAAATAATAATAAACAAATAAATAATAATGCAAAAATTAACAAAAACAAATAAATAATAATGCTCCTCTTACGATAATTTCATATTATTAAACAAATAATAACAAAACAAACAAATATTAAACAAATAATAACAAAACAAACAAATAATAACAAAAATGAGCTCATCTTTAGTCAGAGTAATCATATAAGAGTAAATAATAACAAAAATGAGGTCATCTTTCGTCAGAGTAATCATATAAGAGTAATCATATCACAACAATAAGAGTAATCATATAAGAGTAATATATCACATAAACAAATAATAACAAAACAAACAAATATTAAACAAATAATAACAAAAACAAATAATAACAAAACAAACAAATAATAACAAAAATTAGCTCATCTTTAGTCAGAGTAATCATATAAGAGTAAATAATAACAAAAATGAGCTCATCTTACGATAATTTCATATTATTAAACAAATAATAACAGAACAAAAATAAATAATAACAAAAATGAGGTCATCTTTCGTCAGAGTAATCATATAAAAGTAATATATCACAGTTAAGTAGAGTAATCATATCACAACTAGCTCATGTTTCATAAGAGTAATCATATCACAACAAAAATGAGCTCATGTTTCATATGACAACAAAAATGAGCTCATGTTTCATAAGAGTAATCATATAAGAGTAATATATCACATAAGAGTAATATATCATAGTTAAGTAGAGTAATCATATCACAACAAAAATGGGCTCATGTTTCATAAGAGTAATCATATCACAACAAAAATGAGCTCATGTTTCATAAGAGTAATCATATAAGAGTAATATATCACAGTTAAGTAGATGGTGATAGTGATGATTATATGAATTTACAATTAATATCATAATTTTATATTATTAAACAGATAATAACAAAAATGAGCTCATGTTTCATAAGTTTTCAAGTACACATGATATCAAGAAGAAAATATTTCTCATAATTAAAGAAAACTAGGTAATGGCAAAGGTGTAGTGAAGATGTTCCAAGTTAAAAACACCATCTTGGATGGGTTGTTGAATGTAGTACATATGTATCTCAATGTATTTTGCACTTTCATGCTCTAATAGGTTGTAAAAGTTGTGGATTGTATTGTGATTACCAAACTAAGGAGTTGTATGATATCGAACCAAGAAACCAAAGAACTTTCTTGACTCACAAGTTGGTACTCAAGTTATATAAAAGATAATGCAATTATCTATTGCTTATTGCAAGATTTAGAAATATGAATAGATCCAAAAAATGTGTCATTTATATTATCAACTAAATATAAGTTAATACAACAAGCTAAAAAACACTATAGGTGTACTAAATGCTAATAATGGTAATACCCTTAATGTACCTCAAAATGTACCTCAATAATTTGTAACTCACATTAATATATTAAGAGAATTGAGAGGCAATTCCTACAAAAGAAATGTGAGGAAGTGGATAGGTGAAATATAGTATACTCCCAACCAATTGTGGACACAATAACAACCAATTGTGGATACATATGTTTTCCTAAGCATAGGATAGATTGATAGAAACAAGATCATTTTTTTCATCTATGGTTCAATTAAAGACTTTGGGAGTACGTGGTGCAGGTAAGACAAAAGTAAGTCATTCATGGCATCTTTAAACTAATTCCAAGCATCTTATACAACCCTATTATTTTAAAAATACAACTTGCAATAAAAGATTCAATATTGTCCCAAATTGTTCAATATGGTAGACCTCACATGTAATAACCTATCAAAAACTTATTCATAACATAACATATATATCATAGAAAAGTTAAACTTGAATCATTATCAAACTAAATCTACCATTCTACAACAAATTAAAAAATGAAGGAAAACCCAAATAAACATAAGAGTAAGAAAATATACCAATCAACTAAGAATTAACCCTATAAGAGATTCTCCAAGCAACTAAATATAGAAAGTAAATGTAAGAAAACCCATCACCTACAACCCTCTTCCATTGGCAACTTGGAACCAATCTCACCAAATAACTAGATAGTAGACATCCACACATCAAAGTAAAGAGAAAAAATTATCATGATTGGAAAACACATTTTTAACATATTTTACTATGGAAACCATACATAATGACATATGAGTAATGTTGTGTGTATAAAAATCTATGTTTCATATATCCAGCTATAAGTTCCTGTAGCTATCACTAAATAATGCCAAATGGATAATTAAAAAAAACAACATTTATGTTCACGATTGGCTCTAGTGTCCATTCATGTGGTTCTAGGCCAATGACATAGTTGTTGAATTTTTGTAGCTATGGTTGGTCCTCATAATCAATATTTTAATCATTGATGTATTTGTAAAGCATGCTCTTCATCCTAATGTCAAAAGATAAATTATTTGACATGTTCTTCATGACCTTTTTTCAAAAAGAGGAAATTTGAACTTTGAATTTTGAATTTTTTGGCTCAAAGAAGGCAAATAGGCCATCCTAGTAAAGTAGGTCCCAACTTAAGAGGTGTACAATTTGAAATGGCCATGTTATTTAAGACAGCTAATAAACGAAGATAATTATCACAAAAAACATATATAAAAACCAATAAAATACACTCACTTAGTGAGTTCAACCCTCATGCAATATGTTCTCAAATCAAAACAATAAGTACATTGCTATATAATAAACCTATTGCTAATATTATTTTCAATCAACTCACTAATGTGAAACACACTACCAATCTTGTGAACCCCTCACCAACCTGGTCATCCGCTGCCCTAATTTTGCACATAGAACACAAAATCTGCTCACCTAATTTGGCACATACAAGACAAAATCTGCTCACTAATTTGTGAGAAATTACATGACAAGATTAAGCATTATACTCAATAATACCCATTAATTCTTATGAGGGCTTACTATAGTGCCAAAATGTGAGCTTTTGCAAGTGCTTTGGTGAAGATATCCCCTAGTTGATCGTGAGTGTTTATGTGGTTCAATTCAATATCCTTCTTATGTACCAAATCCCAAATGAAGTGATATTTCATGTCAAAAAGCTTTGTCCCCTCATTATCATGATGACACTTGCAATATCATATTAAATCACTCTAGGATGAATTTTATTTTCTCCAATTTCTTTCAAGAAATTTCTGAGCCAAAGACCTTGTGTACTAGCTGAGGTAGTTGCAACATACCCCCCTTCTGTGGATGAGAGGTCAACAATTTCCAAAACCAAAAGAGAAACAATTTCCAGATGTTGATGGTCATCCATACTACCTCCCCAATCTGAATCACTATATCCAACAAGATTGAACTTTTGAGAAGAGTAGTAATGAATACCAAAATTTATAGTACCTTTCACATGCCTTAAAATCCTCTTGGTTTTCTTCATATGTATTTCAGATGGATTTGTCATATACCTTCAACCAAGTGAAACTCAATATGTAATATCAAGCCTTGTGTGGATTAAAAATATCAAGCTCCCCACAATACTTTTTTAAGTTGTCTCATCAACTAAATCGACACCATCATCTCTACATAACACAAATCAATGAGCTTTTGGAGTAGGGGATGGATTACAATCAAGAATATCAAATTTCTTTAGCATATTGTGTGCATAATTAATTGTCTCACAAATGAAAAAAGCATCCTTAATTTGATAAACCTCCATTCCTAGAAAATATTTCATGAGGCCTAGATATTTCATCTCAAATTCATTTATCGTAGCAACTTTGAATTTATTATTCATCTTAGAACTACTACCCATATACAATAGATCATCAACATACAAACTTATGATTATAATATCAATACCTTCTTCTTTGTAGTAAAGGGTAGGATTACTCTTACTTCTTTGGAAGCCGTTTTCCTCAAAGTATCCTTCAATCCTAGCATACCACGCTCTTGGTGCTTTCTTGAGACCATACAAATCCTTCTTCAACTTGTAGACATTATTCTATTTTCCTTCCACTTCAAAACCTTGTGGTTGCTCCACATATACTTCCTCTTCCAAGTACCCATTCAAGAAGGCACTTTTCATGTCCATATGATATATGCTCCACTTTTCCTGAGTTTCTAACGAAATCAACATTCTAATGGTCTCCTATCTTGCTACTTGATTCACGTGGATCTTCATAAAAGTACGATTGGCATGGTAAAAGGATCAAAACTAAAAGTGACACAATTGAGATAAAGTTAGCATCGGATCGAAGTGCTCATCATCTTGATTCCAATGGTGTGAATGGCACTAAAATCCGAGTTGAGATGAGAAAGTTAGAGCAAGATAAAATTTGAGTTTGACTTGTCGAGACACGAGAAGGTGACATGGCAGAAGATGACATGGAAAAAGTCTGAGAAAATGGGGGAACACAACGTGTCACATTGACACTCGGTCCTGCATATCGCATATCAGTGCAAAAGGAAGAAACGGCTTAAGAATCGGCCCAAAGAGGGTCCCCACTATAATTGTGATATCACATATCGGAGGGCAGATATGGAACAAGTATACGAATCAGCCCCAACAGAGTCTATTTGTGATGCGATATATATCGCAATCGTAGAAGGGGAGCGGTAGCATGGAGTGACACTCCGTCTGATGTCAATTGCGATTTTTCAATGAGGTGTCAGACCTGAAACGTTATATATTGTGATTTATAAGTCTCGGCGGGTCTGCCATATCACAAAGCGCTGGAGCTCGATTGATACATCAATGGGTTCCATGCCGATTGCAATTTGCGGGGAGGATCGAGATGTGATATTTTACAAATTGCATTATATTATCTTGGCGATTCCGCGATCATCACAGAGCATGGGTCTTCTGCTGATTGTGATTACGATAGGGTCTCTCGGATGTGATATGTTATATATCATGCTTTATATTCGTGGTGGATCCACCATATTGTAGAGTGCCTACTGTGTGGGCCTGGAACTGTTCGTCGATAAGTTGGAAACATTGGTAAGCACACTGCCAAGCCTCTTGTGAAGTTGAAACAGGTTTTGTTGTGTTCGAATGGGATTTCACCATTATTAAAGGTTGTTCCGATAGACCCTTTCACGTGTTGAACTTGGATGTTTTGTTGTGAAACTACCCGAGTTCGAGGGGTGTCACCATGCTTACTTATATGCAACTCTTCTGTCGGGAAAAAGGAAGAAGGGAGTGAGCATATCATTTAGAAGCACCCGCACGCAGTAGTCCGTGACCCTCACAGCAGGCTGAACCTCACCTTGAGCAACACAAAGGTTCTAAGAGGTTGCAGAAGACCCGATTATTCAAAATGGGAGTTTGGATAGATGCTTGTGCACTATTTTTCATGAGGACTTTAGTGGTACTATCTGTTTCTAAAGCTCAACTCTCCATTTTTTTCCCATATTTCAGCTTGGAGGTATCATGGTTGTAATCTCTTGTTGCTTGTACTTTTATCTCTTTTATGCCACTAATTGAAAGAAGGCCTCCCCACTATTGAGCACGACCCAGAGACGTAGTCCAAATTGCATGAACTTCGTAATAAAATCATGTTGTCTTGGTTTTTGTGTTCTTCTAATTATTTCTACATTGTTTACATGATTTTAGGTTCCATGTTTAATTAACTTTGTTTTATGTAATTCCGATGCATCTCTAAGTAAAATATCTTGGATCAAGTTTGGTATTAGAGCAGGTATTTGTAGATGTGAATTGCATGAGTTTATGCTAACCTGGAACAAGCTGCGAAAAGGGGAAGGGACGCTTAAGCCCTTTGATCCTAAAGTAGGAGGTTCTCATCGAAGAATAAATGTGGCCAATGAAGAAGTTCGTTGGAAAGAGGAACATAATTTATGTATGGTATTCTACAATATGGCACATAAAGTAGACATGTTGTTCGTAGAGTATGAGAAGGTGCTTGGGCACGAAAGAGGGATTTCCATGACCATGGGTCAGCACATCATGAAGATGGTGAAAAAGAGCCTCCTTTCTCTCCTTTTTCAATTGATTGTTCTCATCACTCTCATTGAAATTCCAAGCAGACATTAAATAAATAGTTCTTCAAGTTAGACGTAAAGTTTGACTTGCCCATGTACAATGGAGAGTGTAGTGCAGAAAAACTCAATAATTGGATAAGACACAGAGAGGTCTACTACCGAATCTAGCAGATCAAAGAAGATGAGGTGAAAGTCCTGTTAGCATCTCTTCAGATGAGTGACATTGCTCTCGTTTGGTGGGAGAACAAGTTGCAGGAGGGCAACACAAAATCAGGTAACCTTCTATCCTCTTAGACTAGTTGTATTCCTGCATTGAAATACCAATTATACCCTCTGAGTTATAAGAAAAAGGAACTTATGGAATTGAAATATCTAAGGCAAGGTAAGGGCGAGAATGTGCAAAGATTCCCTGAAGAGTTTCAGAAACAAGCACTGAATATGGGCATCACATTAGGTGCACCCGAGAGTGTAACTAAGTATGTAGGTGCACTACATAGTTACATCACACACTAGTTATATTGTTAGATCCTACTACAATTGATGCATCGAGTTTAAATTCTATTCATCTTGAAAGATGAGGCAAGAATGATCGAGATGATCAAGAAAATAAGACACCATTTAAACCGCAGCATGGAAAATTCCAGAAGAAAGGAAAAGGGAAGGATAAGAAGATTGTCACAACGAAGAAAGGAGATGGAGCAACACCATTTTGAACTCATTGCAAGAAATATGGGCATGGCAAGGACCACTGTTGGAAGATGCATTCGTAGTTGAGACCGAAGAGTTTCGGTGGAAAGGGGAAGTAGAAGATAGTGACAACAACGTAGGACCTTGGATCAGATTCTGATGCTGAGACATTGATCACAGTCATGGGCGCAAGAGGTAGGCTTTCTATTAATGATAGTTCTGATTCAGTTGCAAGTACTAGCTATTTGAATGAGCTTGTAACTAAGGATCGATAGCAAATTTAGTTATTCCACATCAAAGTTGTTATAAAACATACAAAGGTGGAAACTCTGTTTCATTCAAGTTCCCAAGAAAGCTTAATCTCAGAGTCCTTAGTGAAAAGGTTAAGCCTTGAAACTAAACCTCATCCGAGTCCATATCCACTTGGTTGGGTAAGTGAAAAACCAAATTATAGGTTACCAAGTAGTGTATGTCCAAATTTATTATTGCTTCTAAATTAGTTGATGAGGTAGAGTTAGATGTAGTTCCTTTGGACATCTGTGGAACCATCTTGGGAAGCCCATATCTATATGACCAAAAGGTCATTTTATTTCTGCATGAAAACAAATAACACCTCAAAAAGGATTGGTTAAAGTATATAGTGAGAGCTCATCATACAAAAGTTAATGCCAGCCTTGTAAGCGCAAGACAGATTAAACGACTTGTTAATTCCTGGAAAGGGTGCATGCTCATGATAGCGAGAGTGAAAGAGGTCGAGATTGCTAATGATTTCAAAGGTTGTAATCCTAATCATAAGAAAGAATTATTCAAAATTGTTTTTGATTATGATGGATTGTTTCAAGAACCGAGAGGATTTCCCCCTAAACATGAAATCCAACATGACATACATCTGCAATAGGATTCTCCTTAACCAAATGTTGGCATGTACAAGATGGCTTCTATCAATATGGAGGAGATCAAGAAACAAGTGTAGGAACTCTTAAATCAGGGATAAATCAGACCGATTTCTTCTCCTTGAGGCTCACCAATCGTGTTGGTGCCCAAGAAAGATGGCACATGAAGAATGTGCGTAGATTACATAGTGCTGAACAAGATCACGGTGAAGAATCGATACCCTCTCCCTCACATTGATGAATTGTTAGAGTTGAAAACTGTTGTTTATTTTACAAAGGTTGATGTTTGTAGTGGTTATCACTAGCTTAGAATTGCAGAGTAAGATGTTTGGAAGACTGCATTCGAAACCAAATAAGGGTTGTTCGAATGGATGGTTATGCCATTCAGACTGTGCAACATGCCAACCACATTTATGAGGGTAATGAATGATTTTTTTAGGTGTTTTCTTTGTCATTTTTTTCTTGTATATCTCGATGATATTCTTGTGTATAGTAGGACATGGGATGAACATGTGCGTCATATAAATAAAGTGCTTGATGTTATGAAAAGTGAAAAGTTGTATTTGAAATTGTCAAAGTGTGATTTTGGGAAGACTTCTCTCATTTATTTAGGCCACGTCGTTGGTAATGGACAATTGAATATAGATCCCTCTAAACTGGGGGTGATTATGAATTGGCTTGAACCCATGAACGTTATAGAGCTTCGAAGTTTTCTAGGCACGGTATAATATTGGAGAAGGTTCATTGTGAACTTCTCCATTATTGTGCCCCCCTTACATGCCTTGACTAGTGTGAAGAGGCCTTTTAGTGGGGAGGAAAACAACAAAAATCCTTCGACACACTGAAAGAGAAGATTAGCACAACACTAGTGCTAGCCTTATCAGACCTTCAATAGCCTTTTAAAATTGAAACAAATACCAACGAATATGCCATGGAGGTTGTATTGATGTTGCAAATAAAGCCTATATGTTACCATTTAGAGAGTTTATCCCGATGTTGTGAATTATCCCACGCATGACAGGGAATTTTATGCCTTGGTCCAGAGTGAAAAGAAGTGGAAACACTCTCTGATCGGCAAGGAGACCATTATCCATACAGATCATCAACCCTTGCAGTAGCTTCAATCACAGGTCAAGCTTCAACAAGCCCATCACGTCATATGGATGGGATTCCTCCAACAGTTTCATTTGGTGATAAGATACAAAAAGACCACCAAAAACAAAGTAGCAAAGATGCTTTCTCACCCTCCTATTTATGCATCTGTAGTTTTACAAAATGTTTTATTATCGTTAGAAATTTATGTTGAACAATATGATAATGATAGTGATTTTAAAGAAATCTATGCAAAAATGACTTGTGGATCACAGGTGGACAATTATTACTTGCAGGGAAATCGATTGTACCACCTTGGAAAACTGTGCATACCTAGTGATGAAGGGGTTCATGTAATCAGAGAGGTTCATACCTCTATGATGCCTGGTCATTTTAGAATTGAGAAAAATTTATGTCATTTGCATATGTTTTGTTCTTGTCCTTGTATGAAAAACATTGTTACTCGCTTTGTAAAGGGTTGTGTGTTGTTTTTTGTTTCAAATCCCTCTAACAGAAAACTTGGGATCTACACACCACCTCCTATTCCGAGTCGACCATGCGAAATTGTGACCATGGACTTTCTAGGAGGTTTACGTGTGTCTAGGAAAGGTCACGACTATTTGTATGTGATTGTGGATAGGTTTAGTAAAATGTGTATTTTAATGCCTTGTAAAAAGTAGGTCAATGCTGAGGAGACTGCTTATCTTTTCTTTTAACATGTTTGGGTCCATTTTGGGTTTCCCACATCTATTTTTTCATATTGAGACTCTCACTTCCTTGGGGATTTGTGGATTAGCTTGTGGAGAATTATGGATGCTAAGCTGAAAAGTAGTACAAAAGTTCATCCACGAACTGATGGAAAAACAGAGTTTGTCAATCACATCATGGTACACTTGTTGCCAAGCTATTGTGGGAAACATCCCAAGTTGCAGGATGAACAACTTCCTTATGTGCAGCATACATACAATCAAGAATCACATTCATCTACATAGAGCTCACCATTTGAGACATGTTTTGGCTATCTACCTAGATATCCCTTAGACATGGTATTTGGGAAAGAGGGAGATAGCAATGGACAATATGATAGGGACAAAGAATGGAAGTTCATTCAGCATATACAGGTGATTCATCACATAATGCAGAGGAGTTGGAGAAGAGTCAAGCTCGATATAAAGCTCGACATGATAAGCATCAAGTTGACCATTAGTTTCAAGTTGGGGACAAGGTATGGCTCGATATCAGCAAGGATATAATGAGGGGAGAAGGGAAGATGTCAAGACCCATCCAATATGGTCCCTTCACCATATTGGCAAAGATTGGAGACAATGTTTTTCATCTTTACTTGCTTGCTTATATGAAGATGTACTCAGCGGTAAATGTATAAAAACTGAAGCTTTATGAACCTCCATTGATTATGGATACTGAGGAGGTTTCACAGATTCCTATAGTGGATGATTTTGCACTAGAGTATCTAGATAAGTTTCCCGAAGATATCATACTTGATCGAAAAACTATAACTTCACAACAAGGAGATGTGGAGTATATCCATGTTGACTTCAAGGGAGTGCATCCAGGAAAATCTCAATGGATGGAGAAGGAAAAAGTGAGGGAGCAATTTCCTCACTTTCCAATTGACTGAAAATTGTTTTTGTGGTCTAAAATCTCTTAGTGGGGAGGATTGATCGAGGTGGATCTTTAGAAAAGTACCAATGGCATGGTAAAAGGCTTAAAACTCAAAGTGATGGAATCCAGATAAACTTAGAAGCAAATCTAAGTTCTCGTCATCCTGATTCCAACAATGTGAACGAAACTCAAATCCGAGTCCAGATGACAAAGTTAGAGTAACTCAAATTTTGACTTTGACTTGTCTAGGTAGTAGGAGAAGATGACATGGAAAAAGTCTTATCGAATGAAGAAACGCCAAGTGGTAGGTTTCCACTAGGTCCCACATATTGCATATCAGTGCAAAAGGAAGAAGCGTCTTAAGAATCGGCCCTAGAAGAGTCCCATTTGCAGTTGTGATATCACATCTCGCACAGTGGAGATGGAACAAGTATACAAATCGGCCCCGGTGGAGTCCAGTTGTGATGTGATATATATCACAGTCATACGAGGGGAGCGGTAGCATGGATTGACATCCTGGATGACGCTGATTACAATTTTTCAATTGGGCGCCAGACCTGAAATGTTATACATTGTGATTTATGAATATCGGCAAGGGTTCCATATCATAGAGCGCTAGAGTTGGGTTGATATGCTGATGGGTTCCATGCCGATCGTGACATGTGGGGAGGATCCAGATGCGATATTTTATAAATTGTGTTCTATTATGCTAGCGAGTCTGCGATCATCACAGAACATGGGTCTTCCACGGATTGCGATTGCGATGGGGTCCCCCGAATGCGACATGTTATATATCATGTTTTATATTCCTAGCGGATCCGCCATATCACAGAGTGCCGATTATGTGGGCCTGGGACTATCCGCCGATAAGTTGGAAATGCTGATAAACATGTCACCAATCCTCATGAATAGTTGAGATGGGTTTTGCTGTGTTTGAATAAGATTTCACCATTATTAAAGGTTGTTGCCATAAACTGTTCCTCTTGCCGAACTTGGATGTTTTGTTGTGAAACTACCAGGGTTCAAGCGGTTCCACCATGCTTACTTATATGTGACTTTTATATCATGAAAAGGAAGAAAGGAATAAGAAGATCATTCACAGGCACTCGCACACAACAGTTCCTGACCCTGGCAGCAGGCCAGACCTCAACTTGAGTAGCATGAAGGTTTCAAGAGGTTGCAAAAGGCCCGATTATCCAAATTGGGAGTTTGGATATGCCTTTCTACACTATTGTTTGCTAGGCATTTAGTGGTATCATCTGTTTCTGAAGTTGGGCTCTCCCTTCTCTGCCCATCTTTCAGCTTGGAGGTATCAAGGTTGTAATTGCTTGTTTCTTGTAATTTTATCTCTTTTATGCCACTAATTGAATGAAGGCATCCCCATTAGGAGCAGGTCCCAGAGACGTAGTCCAAATTGGACGAACTCTATAATGATGATCATTGTGCTATGGTTTATGTGTTCTTTTGATTATTTCTGCATGGTTTACGTGCTCTGAAGTTCCATGGTTAATTAACTCTATTATATGTAATTATGATGCATGTGTAAGTAAAAGATCTTGGATCACTACTGGTGGAAATGTCTCTTCATAATAAATTCCACACTTTTGTATGAATCCTTTAGCAACTAATCTTGCCTTGGGTCTTTCAACAATCCCATCACTGTTAAATTTAGTCTTCTAGACCCATTTGGTGCCAATCTTTTTCTTGTCATGTGGAAGCTTTGTCAACTCCCAAGTTCCATCCTATGAATGGAATCCATATCTTCTTGCATGGATTGCACCCAAACTTCATTAGTACATGCATCTTGAAAACATGATGGTTCAAAATCATCCTTGGCTAGTAAAGAAAAATTCACTGTCTCACCTATTAGGTTTTCTTCACGTGCTTAATTTTCACTCCCATAATAGATATCACTCAATCTTCTTAACTTCCTTGTAGAACTTGGAGAAGAAGCTGGACTTGAACTTGAGGCAGAAGAAATTGACGAAAGGCTCCATAGTGGAGTTAAACCACTATATACATAAGCATTAGTTGGTTGCTCATAATCAATATCAATAATTATATCATTATTCAAAACATATTTTGTCTTCTCAACATGGCCATTTTCATGACCATAAACTCCCCCTTGATAAAAAATTACATCTCTTGAGACAATAAGCTTGTTAGTGAGGAAATTATACAACTTATAAGCCTTTCATGTCTCACTATACCCAATAAAAATACATAAATCACTCTTTACATCTATTTTTTTTCTATTCTAATCAGGTACATGCACATAAGCCAAAAAACCAAAAACTTTGAAGTGATTAACATGAGGTCTTTTTCCATACCAAGATTCATAATGAGTCCTCTCTTTTAGTGCACTTACAGTTGATGATGCACACTACTATAGCAACTGCATCTCTGTAATAAGAATTTCTCAATCCCTTAGTTTGTAACATGCACCTTGCCATTCCAACCACAATATGATTCTTCCTTTCTACAATGGCATTCTATTGGGGTGTGTATGCGATAGTATGGTGCCTCCTCATGCCATTCATATCACAATAGCTCTAGAAATATTTTGAGCAGAATTCTCCTTCATGGTGAGTCCACAAACATTTAATCTTTCACCCTTTCTCATTTTCTAAGAGGGCTTTGAACTTCCTAAATATATCCAGGGCTTAACTTTTGGCCTTCAAAAAATATGCCCAATAATTTTGTGAGTAATCATCAATAAAAGTGATGAAATATGATGAGTTACCCAAACTCTTAGTCTGAATAGGAACATATACGTCTGAATGAATAAGCTGAAGTGGGTGACAAGCCTTCCATGCATTTCCCTTTGGTAACTTTTCCCTTGAATGTTTTCCTTTAGAACATCCTTTAGAAACTTGCTTATGCTCCTTTAGCTTGGGCAAACCAAAAACTAATGCGTTCGAGCTTAGAAACTTCAAATTGTGAAAATTTAAATGCCCATACCCAAGATGTCATAATGAACTTAAATCCTCATAAGCCACATTTTCAAGGTTGTTGTTATCTTCATCAAGCCTCAAGAGAAACATCATATTTCTTATCATAGGCACAAGAGTGATCACCTTCTTTCCCTTTGTTGGCTTAGTGGGTCCTAACCCAGGTTCAAAGTTAAGTTTAGCGAAACAAATCCCTACACTTCTGGCCCTTTCAACATCAATTTGCAGAGTGCAGACTAAAGTCTCACCCGATGCAGTATGGGGGGATGATGGAACCAAGTTTCCGCACCCAAATATTAGTGTAATGTATTTTTATGCCCTAACTCTACCTTCGCACATATCGATAAGCCTTTTAGGGCTTATTGATATACTTCTCTTGATCGACCTCTAGACCTTCACCAAGGTCTACGAATGTCTTTCACGTACCCTAAGAAAGCAAATCAACTACTTACGCACCTTTGTGACTACTCCTATTTATGTATTTACCCAAATCTACTTAAATGTCTAATATTTTTAACATGCATTAAGATGTTCTTCACGTAAACAGATATTATTACTAGCATTCATATAACAATGTAAAACATGTAGAGTTGCGCATCAATACAGTATTAAATCATAAACCCATTATTCATCATAACATAATCACATTCATTCGTAACAGAAGTAAAATGGATAAAACATAGATATTTTCATAATAATATCTTTATTGAATCTTTAGTTATTATTACAAACTCAATACTACCCTGCGCACTTAGCTGCAAGGGTATGTGCACTCAGCTACAGACTCTACTCTAGGCCTCTGCACACTGAGCTGCAGACCCTCTCTTCTACTGTAAGACTCTTCGCTCTTCACTTCTACTGACCCATTACATTCGTCTTCATCATCATCTACTAAGCTGCCTTAGACTCTCTAATACTTCCCTTTCTATACAATCTCGTGGTCTACGGACCATGGGTAGATCTACTAAAGTCGACACAATTTACATAAACGAAGGATAAAACCCTTTATGACACCTTACTATCTATGTGCTCTGCAACAACAACTTGTGGAGACTTTACACATTACATACAAACACTTGGGATTTCTGCCCAAAAACTTGGGCTTTTTGCCCCAAAATTGACCATAGGGGACCTTGTCCCAACAATACCCCAACACAAATACCGTGACTCGCCCCCACGTCACTCTGCTGGCATGGAGATATTACTGAAAATACCTCCCAACTCCACTTGCGCCATTGCTACCTTAGATGTGCTCTGCATAGATGCCTGCTCGATCTGCTCCACTAACTGTTCGGTTGTTGGTCCCACCCTATCTTCCTCGATCTTCTAAGGCATTTTTTGCAGGCTCAACAACTTCTCCCCAATCGTGGTGGATATAACATAGGCCTCATCCATCCAAGGGCCATTCTGGCCTTGAGGACAACCTCTTTCCGTTGCATTGCTTCCACATGTTTGAGCAATTTCTTTGCCTCCTGTAGCTTTTCCAATATTTGCATGATAGCAATGGTGCATGTCACCGCTCTCACTTTGTCATATTGCTGCTACAACTCCCGAGCCTCTATGTTCAACCTCTGCTAGTTAGGATCTTCCTACATATTCGCAAGTACCTCCATGGACCGCTCAAAGAGTGCAATACATTACACCACCACGACATCTACTACAGCGAATCCATCCTTTACAGTGGCTTCACACTGTTCTCTAACCTCTCGTGTGTAGGTTTTAACCCTGTACAGAAATTACCTACACACGAATTCTAAAACACATAAAATAAACAATGCGATAACATAACACATAAAACACATATACATAGAGATTTTCCCCTGGATCCAAAACTTAGGAATACCAGCTTGATTTTTCATTATCTTCCTTTCAATGTTACAATACATATTTATACATGTCGAAGCATCCAATACCATGGACAGAGAAACATCGCGTCCAAAACCATGGACTGAAAACCATTGCATCCAAAACCATGTGTGAAAAACCGTAGGTAGGTCCGCCCAACCTAATATATGGTCCAAAAAAAAATTTCTCGAGGTACTGCCCTCGACCTTGTAGAGGGGGGCTACCCAACCCCCTCAAACCCCCTGTGAACCCCCCGCTGCACAATCGGCGCAACGAAGGGGGGCTCTGCCCCCCCCCCCCAACCCCCTGGTTAACTACGTGGGATAGTCGTAGAAAGAATATAACACAACCCAACATTCTCCCACTTGTTCTTTTCTTTACACAAGGGGCCACAAGAGAGCTTAGTAATTTATCTAGCCCTGAAATGCCTGTTGCTTCTCTACACCAAGAGAACTTATCAGAGCTCACAGATTTTGTCAATGCATCTACAATATTCTTCAAAGTGTCCACCTTTACTAGCAACACCTTTTTGTCTTCTATCATATCCCTCACAAAGTGATACTGGACATCAATGTGCTTTGTCTTTGAATGATAAGCAGGGTTCTTTGCCAAGAAAATTGCACTTTAGCTATCACAGTCTATCCTTATAGCTCCCTGTACTAACCCCATACTTGAACACAATCTCTGCAACCAAATTGCTTCCTTTCTTGCATGAGTGGCTGCCATGTATTATGCCTTTGTAGTTGATAGTTCCACTATAGACTGTTTCTTACTCATCCAACTTACTGCATCTTCAGATAGGTTAAACACATACCCACTTGTAGATCTTCTCTGATCTAGATCTCTAGCCTAGTTCGCATCAACAAAGCCACAGATATCAAAAACTATGTCCAATCCTAGCCTTCCTTGGTAGCACAAACCATAATCACTAGTGCCATGCAAATACCTGAAAACCCACTTCACTGCTGTCCGATGCTTCTTTCCTAGTTTTGACATAAACCTGCTCAATACTCCCACTACATGTACAATGTCTGGTCTAGTACAGACCATTGAATACATCAGGCTATCGACTGCACTTTCATATGGAACACGGGACATGTCCTCTTCCTCTTCTTGTGTCTTGGGACACTGTTCAGTAGATAACTTCACAGCTACAAGAATAGCAACCTTCACCGGTTTACTATCATGCATATTAAACCTCTGCAATATTGTATTGGCATACTTCCTCTGGTTTTACCAGAGCTTCCTCTTTGCCTGATCTCTTTTAATTTCCATGCCCAAAATATATTTTATAGCACCAAGATCTTTCATGTCGAATTTGGAGCATAATTTGGTCTTCAAATCCTGGATAATTTCTTTGTCATTTCCAACCAACAACATATCATCCACATATAAGACCATATAAATAACACGGTCACCAATTAGTTTAAAATACACACAGTGATCTGCTTTGCTTCTGGTGAAGCCAAGTCCCCGTATAAATGTATCAAATTTTTGATACCACATCCTTGGTGACTATTATAACCCATACAGAGACTTCTTTAATTTGCATACCATTTCTTTCTTACCCTTCACCGCAAAGCCTTCAAGTTGTTTCATGTAGATCTCCTCCTCCAGATTCTCGTGAAAAAATGTTGTCTTCACATCCATATGTTCTACCTCAAAATCAAAAGTAGCTGCAACTAATAAAAGTAATCTAATAGAAGCTACCTTGGCAACAAGAGAAAAAATATAACCAAAATCAATTCCCGACACCTAGGAATAGCCTTTTTCTACCAACCAGAGTGTGTATTTCTCCACCTTTCCTTCTACATTTGTCTTCTTCTTGAAAACCCATTTGTTGCCAATGGGTTTCCTTACAACTGACAACTCCTCTAGATCCCATCCCTCATTTTTGTGCAAAGATGTCATTTCATCAACCATGGCCTCTTTCCAGAGTTTTTCATCCTCTAAATCTACTGCTTCCTTCATAATTCTAGGATCATCATCTGTAATAGATAAAGAAAAATTTAAACATAAAGTAGATGGACTACACCTTTCTGGCTTCCTTCTTTCTTGAACTGATCTTCTCACACCTGGAGTTTGTGGCTCTTCATCTTCTGATTCCTCCCCTGTTGTAGAGTCTAATTCTCGCTCCTTAAGCTCAAACTCTATCTTCTCATGTTCCTTTGGTTGGACTTCATGTTTAATGACATCTTTCACCTCTTTGAACACCACATCTCAGTTGCACACAACCTTCCTTGTTACTGGGTTCCAAATCTTATAACCCTTTAAACCATCCTTATACCCAATAAAGATGCACTTTTTAGATTTATTATCCAACGTGGTTCTTTTCTCCTTTGGAACATGTACATATGCATCACATCCAAATACCATGAGATGTGAAAGAGAGGGTTTCTTACCAGTCCATATCTCTTGTGGAGTCTTATCCTCCAATGTTGATCAAGGTGATCTGTTGACTAGGTAACATGTTGTCTCCACTACCTCTGCTGAGAATTCCTGTCCTAACCCAACACTACTGAGCATGCTTCTTGCCCTTTCCATCAACATCTTGTTCATTTTTTCTACAACTCCATTTTGATCAGGTGTGTATGGAGTAGACTTTTTTCGTTCTATACCGCACTTCTAACAGAATTCTTCAAATTCCTTTCTTAAAAACTCTCCATTGTTATCTGACCTCAACATCTTTATCTTCTTCTCTGCCTAGTTTTTCGCTAGAGCCTTAAACTCTTTAAACCTGTCAAAGACTTTAGATTTCTTATTAAGGAAATATACACATGTATTCCTTGAGAAGTCATCTATAAATGATACATAGTACACAGACTTACCTAGTGATGGAATCTTCACAGGCCCAAACACATCACTATGCACAAGATCTAATATATGTTTCTCCCTCTTACCACCAAAGGGAAAACTCACCCGATTTTGCTTCCCATATACACAATTTTCACAGAAATGAAAATCCAAAGAGATATTACTCATACCTTCTACCATACCTTTACCATTAAGTATTCAAAGGCCCTTCTCTCCAATATGTCCAAGCCTTTGATGCCACAGCATGGTCTTCTCTCTAGAGACCACTAGATTTTCTCCTCCACATTCCAGAACCACAGAACTGTTGCACCCATCGACAACAGTGCTACCTTGCAGCTTGTACAAAGTTCCAATTCAAGCTCCCCGCTAAATACCAGTGCTGCCCGAACCATCTTGCAGGTATCATTCTCGAACATTTTTTTTACACCTGCATCATCCAAATTTCTTACAGAAATCAGATTTTTGTCCAATGCAGGAATACGTGGAACACCCAGAAGTTTTCTAACACTTCCACCTTTCAACTTCAATTTTACTTTTCCAAGACCAACGACTCTAGACTTCCTATCATCCCCCAAGAAGACATTACCACCATCATATTTCTCATACTCGCAGAACCACTCTCTATGGGGAGTGAAGTGACAGGATGCACCTAAATCAATCAACCATGCCTCATGATCTACATGTGTACTTGAAGAGGCTGTTGAGGGCCCCGAGGTCGGGTCAACAACAAGGGGGATACCCACCCGGTCCGGAACCTGGTTGGCGGCTCCTTGCCCGTTTGGAGTAGCAGGTCTGACTGGGGGTAATGGGACCAGTTTCCCAATGTGATGGGTGTGTGTGTGTGCGTAGAGTCTGATGGTATTAATCTAAGGAAGGGGGGGGGAATTCTTCTAATCTAGTTTTAATTCTAACTGCTAAATTAACTCTATGCTAATGTAATCTAATGAAGAAAAATACATCTAATCTACGCTAACCCGGGGTGTTTTTCTTTTGTTATGCGATCTAGAAAGATTTCTAACAATAGCCGGTAATAAAGATCATTCAACTGATATTATAATATAAATCAATAAAGATAAACCATTCTGCATAAGAAGTTAGGCAGAGTAGTTGTGAACAGCATATCGCATAATCAGTTTTCTATATGTTAAACATAAATAAATGACCCCACCGTAAAGAAGTGCCAAATGGTAATACAGACATTCATGCAATAACATACAAAGAACTCAGCCACATATCACTTTAGGAATACTAGCAGAATCTAGCCAAGAGATAAAAGTACCATTTATGACTAAGTTCACTAATAAACTTCAAGTAACAATGATTTATTTCTACTTGTTCTAACATCTGCTAAGAGTACAGAAGTGCAACATCAGTAACAGATATTAAAATGCAAACATAAATAAATCTCGATCCATCCATTCATCAAAAACCTCCTCTGAGGGTGTAGAAGTGCATGTTCTGAGGATAAGTTCTTTGACAGATTTCCGGACCCTTCTCCAAAAACCATGAGAAGGGTTAAATACTACTAACTAATCAATCTTAATTACATAAAATTAGGGAATCGCCCTCAAATGACCGCCCTTTTACTAAAAGCAACTTTATTTCTAAACTTAAAATCTAATTTCTGACCGTTTCTGTATATTCTCTTTAGTGCTGTCAACAGTGTAATGCTTTCCTGGGAAGAGTTGGCTAGCCGCCTTCTTGTTTCGCTTAGGAGATAAAAGTGGAAATAGCAGGAGCTAGCACTTCTTTCCGGCAGACCAGAAGATATTTTCAAAAACCTTTCTCTAGCTGGGTGCATTCGCCGCGTGTATACTTAGCGTGTCCCAGTTTCTTCTCGAACTGATTTTGCTGTTGCCGTTTTTGGTTTCCGGTCATGCGAATGACTGAGTGGGTTAAGAGTCATGCTGCATGGGCAACTCCCTGTGTCGAGAATTTCTTGCGTTCTTTGTTCCAGGTTTCCCTGAAGCGTTCTCCTTCTCATGCGCTTCTTTCTCTGCTTCACTAAGTCTTAGCTTCAGGATCTTTTCTGAATACGCTGCTTTTGTGCGCCTTTGACTCTGAGTCCTGGATAGTCTAATTTCATCAGTGCCGGTTGGCTGATAGCCTGGAATCCGCGGTTCTGCTGCATGCGGCATCCATTTTGCGAAAGCATTCTCTCTTTGCTGATTGGCGCTTTCCTCTTTCCTTCAGATGTTTCCTGCATATAAACTTATATCAGTTGCGTGTCTTGCAGTTTACGCAAAGGAGAAGTGAAATGAGAAGACTTGACGTGAAAGCATTAATCTCTAATGAACGCATAATTCTGACATCCATCATCACTTGACTCTTCGATAAATGTAACACAATCATTCCTAGATACTTAAGCATGCGGTCATTAAATTCTTTCAAGGCGCGCGCTTAATGCATGGGTCTATCGTGTGGTAAGTCTTTTCAGATCGCAGGTCGCAGATCGCAGATCGCCGCCATCGCAGATCGCAAATCGCAAATCGCAAATATCGCAAGTTCTCGTTTAATGGTTACGTCGTATAGCGTAATGCTTGCGATTTGCGATATCGCATATCAGCGATCGCATTGCTCGAAGGTTTTTCTTTTAAGGGGCGCGTGTGAAGTATGCGATGCGATGAACTTCGCATCGCAATTTCGCAGTATTTGTTTTTTGCGCTCGAGTTATGCTTCGGCCTTTCTTTGCGATGCGATTTGAGCCTTAGAGAGAGAAATACAAAAACTTTAGAAAAAGTATTTTTTTGGGATTTTCGTTCAGGGTCCCCTCTTCGCTTGACGTTATTGCTAATGTCAAATGAAGAAAGGGGGGTTGTTGGTGACCACAACAATGGCGATTCACTGTGAAGAACCAGTTATCTCTGCTTGTTCTATTGCATTTTCACTTCCAAAACAGAAAAGTTTTCTTATGTCTAAATTTTGTTATGGACAGATAGAGTATTACCTTTTATCCTGTCAATGATGTTTCGTCACAACTTCTTATTTGATTCTAATTGTTTGTTTCCCCTGGGTTATTTTTTGTATTCATACCTAGTCATTACTCAGTCTCCTCAAAGACAAAATAAGGTCTTATCTGCGTACTGGCTTTGTAAAGTATGCTCATTTGTCGCAGGTAGAGCCTCTGCTGCCCGCAAGCGTCCATAGCCTCGACAGGGTTACCATGTTATCCAGCAATGATCCTTTTTCCTGCTTGAGGTTATTTACAACATTCCAGAGAAAAATCCTTTTGACACTTTTTCTTTCTTTTTTTTTTTTTTTTTTTTTTTTTTTTTTTCTCTAAAGAACAATGTCTTGGTTTGGTGGCCAAATTATGACACAGTCATTCACTTGATTTATACTTTTTGCTGAACAAGCTGGCTCGTGATGAGACCCCTTGTCTTTCGATTGCACAATCTTGAGTCGTTGCCCTGTTTTGGTAGATAGTAGTGGCAAAGTTAGCAAGTTATAATATCTGTGATCATGATAAGCCGGCTCGTGATGAGACCTCTTATTCTTTGAGATATAGTGTTTTCTTGGATTGTCCCTCTGGATGCTACGATTTTCCTTAGTAGGGAGGAAGTCATTGTTTTTCCTTAAGAAAGCTCTGGACGACAATAATAGAGTTTTAAGAACAGCAGTTTTGCAGAGAATACCTATTTTGCTATCGATGATACCTTTCATAGCATTGGCATAAAACAATTTTTGCCAAAAGTTACTTCATCCCATGTTTCTTTGTGAAGTTTGAAACTAACATCATATTCAGGTTAAAGTCAACTCTATTTGTCAATAATAAAAGTCAGATTTTTCGAAAAGTTTTGCTATTTATACAAGTGAAATCAAAATTTGATACAAAAATGGTATGTTTCTTCATGAATACTTATTTATGATCATTCACAACCAGCCCTATCTATGAAAAAATGAAAACTAACATGAAAATTTAAAACTATCCTACAAAAACAGAAGGATGACCTTCTATGGGAAATACATTTTGAGGATTTGTCCGTTTACAGGCAGAGAATCTCTTCTGCCTGTCAAGTCCTGCAACACAAAAGTCGACAGGCCTATGACTTCTACGATTTGAAAAGGACCAAGCCATAGCTTCTGGAATTTCGTATGTTTGCCCTTTTCTTCGTGAGCCTTATCCCACTTCAAAACTAGATCACCCATCTGGAAGTTTTTTCTGGTCTTTATGTTCGAGTCAAAAGAGGATTTTATCAGCGCTTGGTGGTGAGCATGGGTTTTCTTGGCCTGTTCTCGTCGTTCTTCTAACTTGATTACCTCCATTTGCCTTAGTTGTAAGGGAGAAGTAGGTACTTCATCAATGTATTGTACTAAGGACAAAGAGGGAATGAGTAAGTGAGTAGGAAGAACTGCTTCTCTCCCGTAAACCAAATTAAAGGGAGAAGTCCCGATAGAGGCTTTCTTGGTAATTCTGTCTGCCCATAAGGCGTTTACCAGCGCTTTGTGCCAATTCTTTTGGTTTTGGTCAACTGTCTTTTTGATAATCCTGATTAGGTTCTTGTTCGTTGATTCAGCCAACCCATTACCTTGCGGATAGTAGTTGGCAGAATACTTCAGTTTGAACCCTCTTTTGAGTGCGAACTCAGTCATGGTATTTCCAGAAAAATATGAAGCGTTATCAAATATTAAGGCCATTGGAAATCCAAACCTAGTAATGATAAACTGATCTATGAATTCAACAATGTTTTCAGAATTAGCTGTCTTGAGCGGAACTGCCTCTACCCATTTAGTAAAATAGTCGGTTGCAGTGAGGATATACCTATGTTGTTTAGAGGAGTGAGGAACGATCTCACCTATTATGTCCAGGCCCCATTGGCTGAATGTGATCCGGATTTAAATAGGAACGCAACAAATTACAGAGATAACCATATACACAAAGATGCAGCGGAAATAATACTTCATTTCATTAATGGAAAATACTGAAATATGCTTACAAACAGAAATGGCAATAAACTAGCTAGGGCGATGGTAGCTTATCTCTGAGAAGAGATGTGATGGCTACATGCCTCTGAACTGTGTTACAATGAGGCTCGAAGGCCTATTTATTGTTGAGAAACAATGGAAAAACCCTTAACATTCCAAAACCTAACCCTAGGAGATGAAACGCCAAACTGTGGGCCCCGTTTGGGGGTAAGTTGGTACATCAACTTCCCGGGGTCGTAACTTTGGCATATGATCTCCGTTTGACGCGTACAATAGCTCATTAGAAAGATCTATCCGAGCACTATCATTGTTGGAACGAGCAACACCAGTCCATTCCATGGACTCGTGTTGCCCTTGGATTCCCCAAAAAACGTCGTTTAGGGCCTCAAAACGGCTCCAGAAGTTCAGGACCCGAAAAATTGCTAAAAATAGTAAGTTGTGCTACAATTAAGGAAACTGAAAATGCTGAGAAAGACAATGGTGGGGGTCCAGGTGGACTTCGCAGGTGGCCACCAATATCCACCTGGATCATTCCTCCCCCCTTAGGAAGCAATGGTCCCCATTGCGTTGAGCTCCTCCATGAGATGAGGAAACTTCTGCTGTGATATTCTTCTTGCAGGCCATCATAATGGCCATCTTTGAGAACCTGTCGACGACCACAAAAACACAGTCATTTCCATGCTTAGTGGAAGGAAGGCCTGACATGTAATCCATGGAGATGGATTCCCAAGGTCGACTAGGGGTAGGCAACGGGGTATAGAGGCCTTGCTTCTTAATGGTCGGTTTGGCAATGGCACAGGCAGTACATGATCGGATGTACTTCCCAACATCCTGTCGAAGATTCGGCCAATAGAAATAGTTTTACAGTATTGCCACTGTTTTCTCGACCCCGAAATGCCCAGCAGCCCGACTGTAGTGTGCTTCCCAAATCATCTTGGCACGCTCGCTTGAAGGAACACAGAGGTGACCGAGGTGGCATAATAGGGCATCCTGGAGGTGAAAATCTGCAACCTGCCAACCCTCCAAGAGTGTCTGGTATGTGTGACCGAATTCTGGGTCGCTTTTGTAAAGAAGTGGCCAATCAGAAGTCTTGTGCCCGCAAGAGTTGAGCACGGCGGTTAGCGCCATGATCGATGGTCGACTGAGGCAATCTGCAACATTATTGGTGCTGCCCTTTTTATACTTGATATTCAAGTGAAACTGTTGCAGGTATGTAGACCACTTCTGATGGCGATCATTCTGCAATTTCCCTTGGGTCTGTATGAACTGCAGAGGTCGGTGGTCTGTGTGGATGACCGTTTCCTTCCCCAAAATGTAATGCTTCCATTTTCGGCAGGCCTGTACAATGGAATACATCTCTTTATCATAAGTGGGGTACTTCCGGACTGTGTCTGAAAGTGTTTCACTGTGATATGCCACTGGATGTCCATGTTGAGTAAGGACTGCCCCAATAGCATAGTCAGAGGCATCTGTCTCGACCTCAAATGGTTGTTGTAAATCTGGTAACGCGAGCACTGGTGCCGTGGAGAGGCGATCCTTCAACTCCCTGAATGCCTTCTGTTGAGATTCAGACCAAAAGAATTTTGCTTTCGCCCCGCCCTTGGTGACTTGACTCAAGGGCCAAGAAATATGAGAAAATCCCAACACAAACCTGCGGTAGAAGTTGGCAAGACCTAGAAAGCTACGGAGCTCTGTTAGAGTGGTTGGAGAGGGCCAATTCCGAATGACTTGGACCTTGGCTGGATCGACATGCATCCCCTGTTCATCAATGATGTATCCCAGATACTGAACCTCGGTCATGCCAAAAGTGCATTTCTCCAAATTGGCACATAGCTGGTGTTGCCGCAGTGTTTGGAGAACCTGTCAGATGTGGTGGAGGTGCTCTTCCCAACTCTGGCTGAAGATCAGAATGTCATCCAAGTATACTACTACAAAGGAGTTGGTGAATGGCCGCAAAATGTCATCCATTAGCCTCATAAAGGTTGCAGGAGCATTCATCAATCCGAAAGGCATGACCAACCATTCGAAGAGGCCCTCCTTGGATTTGAAGGAAGTCTTCCACACATCTGAGGGTTCAATTGGTACCTGGTGATATCCTGACTTCAGATCGATCTTGCTGAAATATTTCGCCCCCTTTAGTTGGTCTAGGAGGTCATCAATCCGCGGGATCGGGTACCTATCACGGACAGTGATCTTGTTCAGCGCCTGATAGTCAATACAGAGTCTCCACGTCCCATCCTTCTTCTGTACCAACACTATCGGGCTCCCACAGGGCGAAGAACTCAGACGGATGTGACCTTTCTGCAGGAGCTCCTGAATCTGCCTCTTGATTTCATTGTTCTCCAGAACGGAGCGCCGATAAATTGGTCCATTGGGTAGCGGCACACCTGGGGTCAGATCGATGGAGTGCTTGACTTGACAGTGCAGAGGAACCCCTGCCGGGGAGGTGAAGATGTCTTCGTACTCCTCCACAATCTTGTCCATCTGTAGCTGCCGTGCAGAGGGACCCCGTTTGGAGGCCGCGGCCACTGTCTTCTTCTTCCCTTGAGGGCGTATCATCAGGAAAACAAATTTCCTGGTTTTGGAAATGATCTTACTGCATTGTTTTGCAGTAATCAAAGAGATGGCGGCAGGTGGTGCTACCTCTGGTATCCTGAACAACTTATTTCCCAATGTAATAATAACAGCACGGGGCCTTGATTCATACATAGCATGTCGCTTCCACAAGTATGGTTGTCCTAGTAATACATCACAAACTTCAAGGGGAGCAATGTCACACAATACCTCATCCGTGAAGGGCTTGATGTTGTATGGAAGGCGACACTGCTGACTCACGCGAAGATCTCGCCCTTGGTGAAGCCACCTAATGGTGTATGGTTGTGGATGTGCTGTGGTCGATAAGCCCAACCGCTTCACGACCTCTGCCGAAATGAGGTTCTTTTGACTCCCGCTATCAACAATGAACTGTATCGGGGAGCCCTTTACCCACATCTGGGAGTGGAAGAGACGCTCATCCTCCTCTGGATCTTCGGGTTCATTTTTCTGGATCTTTGCGGTAGCAACAGTGGCGCTGGGATCCGCATCAATGATCTGCTTCCCTTTTTCATACCCCTTATCGGGTTCTGACTCAGAGTCGGAACATGCATCTGATTCTGAAACCTTTAGCTCAGCCACCAGTGACTGCTTGGCCCGACACTCACTTGTGTTGTGAGTGGAGCTCTTATGGAGCTCGCACCATTTTCCAGTGTCCTTTCTCGGCTTCGCGGCGTTGCTCTTTGCTTGCAGCTTCGGCTGGTTGTCTTGGGCTGTCCCGCCTTGGCTTTGTCCTTTGTTCTGTGGTTTAGGGGCACCTTTCCCCTGCTTTGGATTCGCAGATCCAAAGTCTCGCTTCTTTTGTTTAAACTTCTGCTCGACCTTGACGGCATACCGGTATGCTGCGCCGAGCGAGGGGATGTTTAGGAACTGTATTTCTTCTTGGATGTACTTGTGCAGGCAGCCACGGTATTTGAGTATCAAATGTTGCTCCGAATCCTTGATACCCAACTTTGTGCGAAGGGTATGGAAAAGATTGGTGAACTCCGGCACGTCTTGGTCCCTTCCCTGCCGCAGCGTGGTCCACATTATGTATTCATCCTCATAGCTTCCGACAGGGTAGTACTGCTCCTTGATGGTGATTTGCTCTTAGAATGGTATTTGGGTTTTGAATTATGTTCCATTCATAGTTGTGGCCCTCCTTCTAGCGCCAGAAATGTTGAGGGCCCTGAGGTCGGGTCAACAACAAGGGGGATACCCACCCGGTCCGGAACTTGGTTGGCGTCTCCTTGCCCGTTTGGAGTAGCGGGTCCGACTGGGGCTAATGGGACCAGTTTCTCAATGTGATGGGTGTGTGTGTGTGCGTAGAGTCTGATGGTATTAATCTAAGGAAGGGGGGGGAATTCTTCTAATCTAGTTTTAATTCTAACTGCTAAATTAACTCTATGTTAATGTAATCTAATGAAGAAAAATACATCTAATCTACGCTAACCCAGGGTGTTTTTCTTTTGTTATGCGATCTAGAAATATTTCTAACAGTAGCCAGTAATAAAGATCATTCAACTAATATTAGAATATAAATCAATAAAGATAAACCATTCTGCATAAGAAGTTAGGCAGAGTAGTTGTGAACAGCATATCGCATAATCAGTTTTCTATATGTTAAACATAAATAAATGACCCCACCGTACAGAAGTGCCAAATGGTAATACAGAAATTCATGCAATAACATACAAAGAACTCAGCCACATATCACTTTAGGAATACTAGCAGAATCTAGCCAAGAAATAAAAGTACCATTTATGACTAAGTTCACTAATAAACTTCAAGTAACAATGATTTATTTCTACTTGTTCTAACATCTCCTAAGAGTACAGAAGTGCAACATCAGTAACAGATATTAAAATGCAAACATAAATAAATCTCGATCCATCCATTCATCAAAAACCTCCTCTGAGGGTGCAGAAGTGCATGTTCTGAGGATAAGTTCTTTGACAGATTTCCGGACCCTTCTCCAAAAACCATGAGAAGGGTTAAATACTACTAACTAATCAATCTTAATTACATGAAATTAGGGAATCGGCCTCAAATGACTGCCCTTTTACTAAAAGCAACTTTATTTCTAAACTTAAAATCTAATTTCTGACCGTTTCTGTATATTCTCTTTAGTGTTGTCAACAGTGTAATGCTTTCCTGGGAAGAGTCAGCTAGCCGCCTTCTTGTTTCGCTCGGGAGATAAAAGTGGAAATAGCAGGAGCTGGCACTTCTTTCCGGCAGACCAGAAGATATTTTCGAAAACCTTTCTCTAGCTAGGTTCATTCGCCGCGTGTATACTTAGCGTGTCCCAGTTTCTTCTCGAACTGATTTTGCTGTTGCCGTTTTCGGTTTCTGGTCGTACGAATGACTGAGTGGGTTAAGAGTCGTGCTGCATGGGCAACTCCCTGTGTCGAGAATTTCTTCCGTTCTTTGTTCCAGGTTTCCCTGAAGCGTTCTCCTTCTCATGCGCTTCTTTCTCTGCTTCACTAAGTCTTTGCTTCAGGATCTTTTCTGAATACGTTGGTTTTGTGCGCCTTTGACTCTGAGTCCTGGATAGTCTAATTTCATCAGTGCCGGTTGGCTGATAGCCTGGAATCTGTGGTTCTGCTGCATGCGGCATCCATTTTGCGAAAGCATTCTCTCTTTGCTGATTGGCGCTTTCCTCTTTCCTTCAGATGTTTCCTGCATATAAACTTATATCAGTTGCGTGTCTTGCAGTTTACGCAAAGGAGAAGTGAAATGAGAAGACTTGACGTGAAAGCATTAATCTCTAATGAACGCATAATTCTGACATCCATCATCACTTGACTCTTCGATAAATGTAACGCAATCATTCCTAGATACTTAAGCATGCGGTCATTAAATTCTTTCAAGGCGCGCGCTTAATGCATGGGTCTATCGTGTGGTAAGTCTTTTCAGATCGCAGGTCGCAAATCGCAGATCGCCGCCATCGCAGATCGCAAATCGCAAATCGCAAATATCGCAAGTTCTCGTTTAATGGTTACGTCGTATAGCGTAATGCTTGCGATTTGCGATATCGCATATCGGCGATCGCATTGCTCGAAGGTTTTTCTTTTAAGGGGCGCGTGTGAAGTATGCGATGCGATGAACTTCGCATCGCAATTTCGCAGTATTTGTTTTTTGCGCTCGAGTTATGCTTCGGCCTTTCTTTGTGATGCGATTTGAGCCTTAGAGAGAGAAATACAAAAACTTTAGAAAAAGTATTTTTTTGGGATTTTTGTTCAGGGTCCCCTCTTCGCTTGACGTTATTGCTAATGTCAAATGAAGAAAGGGGGGTTGTTGGTGACCACAACAGAGGCCAAGTACACATCCCCACCTTCATCTGAGGTGGTTTTCACCTCTGCAGAATGAGCATCATTAGGTCCCTTTCCTTGGTCAGGAGCTTTAGATTTACAGTCCCTTTTGTAGTGTCAGTCCTTTCCGTATTTCTAGCACACCACCTTTACAGGTTTTCTTGGAGATTTAGATCTCCCTTTAGATTTACATCTCCGACTCAATGACTTATTTTTGTTTCTGTTTTAGGACCATCCTCGTATAGACAAGGCATCACCATTCTGGCTCTCCATATTTTTCCATCTCATCTCCTCCGTTAACAAGGATGATACTATTTCATCAAACTACAAGGTAGTTGCATTGCTACCTACTGCAATAACTAGACTATCCCACGAATCTGGTAGAGAACACAACAAAATGATGCACTTATCTTCATCTAAATTTTTAATATCAACAGATAATAACTGACTTACCACAATATTAAATGCATTCAGATTCTCTATCACCAAGTCTCCATCTTTCATCCTTAGGTTATAGAGATTTCTCTGTAGGAACATTTTATTCACCAGAGACTTAGATTGGTACAAGGTCCCTAACTTTTCCCACAAAGCCTTCACTGTAGCTTCCCCTGATACATTCAGCAATACTGAATCTGAGACACACAATCATATTTTGCTCTTAGCCTTCTGATCCAACTTCTTCCATTCTTCATCAGACACTCTCGTTGGTTTAGTACCTAGATCTACCGCAATCCACTAATCTTTATCCACCAACAGATCCTCCATCTTGAGTTTCCACAAATAAAAAATATGATCATTAAATTTCTCAATCTCTATCTTTTCACTGCTCGCCATCTTCATTCACCACCAGAATCAATCCCGCAGATCTCCCACTAAACAAGGTCTACCACAGGCCTGAGTGAAACCCCTCAGGAATAAAGGCATCCCTTTGAAGCCAAAACAACTCTGATACCAAATGTACATTTTAACCCGTACAAAAACTAGCTGCATATGAATTCTAAAACATAGAAAATAAGCACTTCCAGAGCATAACACATAAAACACATATACATAGAGATTTTCCCCTGGATCCCAAAACTGGGATTACCAACTTGATTTTTCATTATTTTCCTTTCAATGTTACAATACATATTTATACATGCCAAAGCATCTAATACCATGGACCGAAAACCATCACATCCAAAACCATGGAACGAAAACCATCGCTTCCAAAACCATGTGCGAAAAACCATGCACAAAACCATAGGTAGGTTCGTCCAACCTAATATAGGGTCCCAAAAAAAATTTCCCAAGGTGCTGCCCCCAACCCTATAGAAGGGGGTTACCCACCCCCCTCAAACCCGTTGAACGGGGGGGGTTGTCGCCCCTCGGTGAGCCCCCCATTATGCAATCGGTGCAACGAAGGGGGGGCTCTGCCCCTTCTCTAAGCCCCTGATTACCTACGTGGGCTAGTCGTGGAAAGAATATAACACAACCCAACATCGTGGAGTTGAAGGCTGTAACTTCAACTCAAGATCTGTAATATTCAATTTCAACTCAAACTGAACCTTGGCCATTTCAGTTTTCACATCATGCACACTTACAACCAACTTCCGAATCTTAGCCTCCAACGGTGCTTCTTCTGGATTGTGCAGTTCTGGAAATGTTTAGCATGCTTCGGCTACCACAACTACAGTACGCTCATTCTGTTCCTAAACCTTTTTCCATGCTGTTATCTCCATTGCTTTTTCCTCAAGCATCTATTTGTTGTTGACTTTCTACTCGCTGATCAAGATTAGTGTGCACTGCTCTGGGACCCTGATCTCTGAAATCACACCTGCTTGCAGTGTGTGAAGTAATTCGCTAGGGAGCGTGGCCAAGTTTAGAACAATGTTCCTCAAAGTGCTGACAGTGGCCTTGTCAGCATCCACCAAGTTCACGCTCAATGCTCGATTAGGCAGCGCGACTGCCTAGAGATCCCAGGATCGAACCAAATCTGCTACTTGAGTGGTCCCCAATGCACAACTAGTTGATGCAGTGCTGCTCTGCCCTGCACTTGCCTAGAGTCTAGTTGATTGGATTTGTGGCTCCCACAGACCCGTCTATAAGGCACTTAGTGCCTGCTTCTCCTGCTACGCAAACTGTTGCATCAGTTCTGCAGTCGTATCCCTTACCTTTTCAACAATGTTGTCTAAGTCGCCTTGTGTCAAGGTGATTGGATCGAGTGATGACTTAGAGGCTTTGGTCTTTTTGGGTGGTCCTTCCTTTTCCTGCTCCCTATACCGCTTCACCTGGAAGGGAGTGGTTTCCTAATCTCCCTCGCCCTTTTTTGACCGCTCTTCTTCCTATGTCTATGGTGAAGTGGATTTCTACCTCCTATTAGAGCCATGCTCTTCCTGCTCTGCTTGTTCTTTTGCGACGCACTCCGCTTCTGCTCGGGCCTTCCCCTTAGTCTCCTTCTTTCTCTTTTCAGCCAACTACTAAACCTTTAGTCGAGCCACTTCCCTTTTTTGTTTCTCCGTGGACTTGCTAGTCCCGGTGGAAAAATTTGATGGTGTGTGCCAGTCTGTTAGCCATTGCTTGAGGACCTCTGTGATGGCGTCATCTGTAGCTAGGTATGGTAAATCATATAAGTTCTAGTCTAGATCCTTTCACGCCCGGATGTAGATATGATGGAAGTCTGCTTTGAACTCTGCGTATTCAGACAGCTGATCAAAGATGTTTGGTGACAACCGTAGCTTTTGGTTGATGGCTACGCGGATGCTCGCCTCCATCAGTACCCAAAACACTTTGCTTTCTCAAACTCGCTCAGCATCCTTAGTATCCCATAAATATGCAAACTTTTCCGCCTATGGTAAATTTTTCACAATCAGAGGAAATTGATTGTCCTCCGGCAACTCCCATGTGACCAAAATAATCGAAAGTAGTATCCATGAGTAATGAGATGTCTTACTGTGGTCTTGTGCTTCCCTCCAGTTCACAAGGAACTCACTACAAAGGTAGCATGCGCAGTTGAACTGTACGGTCTCTGCGCACTAAGCCACTAGTGAAACCACTGGTGTTAGCACTTCGTCCGCATGCCACTTCCTCATCACGTTTCTAGCCAAAATTTGGGTGGCCACCTTCACCACAGGGTTAGTAATACTAGAAATTGAATACCCGCATGACTTCCTGACAAGTTTGAACTTGTCCTTCATCTTCTCGACGAGGTCGCACTTGCCCGTCTTTCCACCAAACTCCTTGGCCAGATTCAGTCTAGAATGAGGTAACAATGTGATCTGATGTATCAACATATCATTGATTGGTATCGAATCACTCAACCATAAACACCCATCATGCACAAGAAACAACAGTTGTTTAATGACTATCAAATTTATTGGGTTGCGGTGGTAATGAGGCACCCATAGCAGGTTCAGCAACCCTGCTTTATTTACCCCTTGAATCCATTCCACCGGCTCTAGCGCGGTGACACCAGACTCCTTGTATAACACGCGCTTCATGAATGTATCGGCAGCCAGGTGGGGAAACCGCTCAATGTCCCCTAAGTCCCGATCTTCAAGCTTCCGGATCTTCAAAATTTTTGTTGCTGGCAGCAAGGGTGTGTTAAGGAGGAATTGTCCCTCATCTAGATCCTTTGATATCTTCACCTTGCCCTAGGGCAGAGGGATGTACTCTGGAACCTTGGAAATGGGGTTTACCACCTCAATATCGATGTCTTCGATGCCCTCCTCGGCCTCCAGATCTACCACTTTTCCTTTCTCTTGCATGGTTGGCTTTTCTTTTCTCTGAGCCTACATAGCTGGATGTTTCCTTGGTGACTCACACACTGGCAAAATCTTCTTGTGTTTATCTTTCTTCAGCTTAGAAACCTCTCTGGTCAGTGTAGGCTTTGGCCTAGGCGACCTTGGCGTCGTAGGAACTGTCACTAGAACCTCCATAGTCACAACCTCAGGGGAATCTTCCTCAGAGGCAATAGCTTCTCTGACACTTGCAGTTTCTATGGGACCTGGTCCTAACATGATTTAGTGGATAAGCTTGTGGTTGGACGCAGGATACTAATCAAACATGGGGTTGTCTAGCAAATCCTCAAAGAAATCATAGTTCATTCACAACAGACAGCACAACACAGAAATTCTCAGAATGCAAAGTGTTTCTCGTTGGACGACCATCTGTAATTTATAGGAAAATTTGAATTCAAATTCGACCGTTCCCCCCAAGATCTGCTCATAAATGTTATCTTGGTGGCATATTTCCAAAGATCTTATTCTTAAATTCAGCCTTAAATGTCACCCCCCCCCCCCCCCGCTCCTCTTAGCCATTTTCTCACTATCAAATCATGAACAGTGACAGTGACGGTCACTTTTTGGCTACACTCTACAGTCTCTCCTTCTATAGCATAGCTCTCTTTGCACTTCTACCGATACTATGACACTATGATGTTCTGTGCAAACCTCTTATTGCACAGCTCTACAACCTAGGCATTGTAGTTTATAGTACCATGTCTCCTTGCAGCTGCCTGGAGTGTTAAGATTGTGCTACTGTCATATAGTCATTTGGCCAGATCCCCGGTGTATGGCTTCAATTGGCTTCCATTTACCTTTCCAAGAAATGGATCTCCATTCAATTTCATGAGCTTATCTACTCCACCATCTGTAATATCTTTGATGACATATGGCCTTAGCCAATGCATCTGAAATTTTCCTAGAAATTTATCAAACATGTTTTCATATAACAAAACTAAATCGTTTACCTTGAAGGTGCGCAGTTTATGTGTCGATCGTGCCATGCTTTTTCTCACACCTTTTGAACTTGCTAATGGAATCCTATGAACACCACTAGCATAGACTAGACCCAATGTATTCCATGGGCATCACAACCTCTATGCCATAAACCATCCTAAAAAGTCATATGTCCAGTCAACTTCTTACAAGTAGTTCTATAAGCCCATAGCATTGCAGATATGCGCACGTCCCAATCACTTCTTTACGCATTGCAAATCTTTGTCAATGCGTTCTCCAATATCTTATTAAATGCTTCAACTGTCCCATTAGCCTAAGGGTGATATGGTGTACTCTTCTGAATATAAACTTGGAATTCCTATGTCGGCGCACTGATGGTTTCATAAAGGAAATGTGTACCACGATCACTCATCAAAATCTTTAGGTAACTGAACCTAGTCACCACATATTCAAATAGGAACTTAGTTTTTGTTGCCCCTGTATAGTCCTTTATGGGTTGTGCCTCTGTCCATCTAGTCAAATACTCAGTCGCAGTGATGATATAATGCACTCCTGTCTTCTTTCCTAGAGGATGGATTGGTCCTACAAAATCAATCACCCATTTCTCAAATGGATGCAATGACATCTATGGATTTAGAGGTAGCTCATCCCTTCATGATGGCATGTCGGATCTCCGACATACATCACACGCCCTACAATATACTTTGGAATCCTTATGCAGTGTTGGCCACCACAACCTAGTGCATAAAATCTTCTACACTATTACGTTTCCTGCATAATGGCTCCCCGCAGCTCCTCCCTGAGCTTCAGTGAGGACATTATTTGATTCAAACTTAGGCACATAATGTCACAGTATTTCATTCAATCCCATTTTATACAAATGTACTGCAATGACAGAGAAGTATGTCGCGCACACCACCAAATCCTTCTTTTGTTGACTAGTGTACCCTTATTGAGACATTCCTACAGTCAGGAATTGTATAATGCCTACAAAGTGATTGTATGCTATGCACACTACAAAGAGCTACACGTCAGGCAACCCCTCATCTAAATTGGTAGGCCCCTCTCCTGTTTCAATGCACGACAGATGATTTGGCCCTGCATTCAATCGTCCTAGCTTCACAATTACTTTGAAATCATACTCCTAAGATAATAGTCGCCATCTACATATTTCCCCCCAACATAAGCTTGTTGACCAGGTACTTTAATGTAGAATAGTCTGTATACATCTTAAATTGTCCACCTAGCAGGTAATGTATGAACTTCTAGAGCATGTACACCATAGCTAAACCATCACACTCTATCATTGAATAGTTATTTTCAACTTTAAACAGTTTCCTACCTGCAAACGCGATAGGGTGATCTAACTCTCCCTCGTCGGCTTGTGTCAGCACCGCTCCTAGTGCAATACATGATGGATCCACATGCACATGAAATTCCTTCTTCTAATTAGGGAAGACTAGGATCGGTGTAGTGACCATTTTCTAGTTTAATATATCAAGACTCTATTGACGTTCTTCAGCCCAACAGAAAGTAGCATCCTTATTTAGCAACTTTTCCATCAACACGGTAATGTGGGCATAACTTTGGATGAAATTTTGATAGTAGCCAATATGACCCAGTGTTTCGTACAACTGTTCAACACTTCATGGCACCCCCAAATTGATAATAATCACGATCTTAGCAAGGTCCACCATTAATACTTGCCCGCATACCACATGACCCAACAAGATTATGAAACGAACACAAAACAAACAGTTCTTCAAGTTTAGCACGATCTGATATCTCTGGCATGTATCTAGTATCACGGGTAGACTAGCTACATGGCTCTTCACCAGCCCAAACACCGTCCAATCATCAAAGTATACCTCCAAAAACTTTTGAATGAATTCTTTGAATGCCATGATGACTACTCGGGAAAAGATCGTCAGCACATTATTAAGTCAAAAATGCATTACACTATACTGAAAAAATCCCCACTCAGTCGCAAAATTTGTCTTATTTCTATCTCCCAACGTGATCTTAATCTCATGGTACCCCGAGAACCCATCAGTGAATGAATATGCTTACTACCCTCCTAAATTATCCAATAATTCATCTATGAATGGAGTTGGAAAGGGATCATGTATGCAGGCATCATTCAACTTCTGGAGATATATGCATATCCTTATTTGGTCCTTATGCTTGTTTCCCTAAATGACCATTGGGCTTACGCAATTAGATTCTTCTACCGGTTCAATAATACCTACTGCAGGAATTTTATCCAACTCTAAGCGGACCTTTTCTTTATACTTTGGATTGAGGTGATAAGGCTTTTGCTTAATTGGCTTCATGTCCGGATTTAAAGTAATCTTCATGAATCCCAAGTCTCCTATTATTTCTTTCAAGTCTAAAAACTTCATATGGAACAAATCCTAATACTCGCAAAGAAACTCGATGACCTTACCTACTGTGGCATCATCCCAATAGTCCCAAATATTTGCAAATTTCAGCTCTGCTTCTGTGCTAATGTTTAATTGTGTAGTATTCAGTGGCACGGTGATATCTGGATTCTCTATTTACGGTCCCTCAACTTTGCGGTGACCTTTTGTCTCTGGGATATTAATGTTCCTCGAATCCTCATCTTCTTCTTGAGTGGTCACGTTGTAGCACTCCAGTGCATGGCACAGCTGGGTGGTCCAATCTGGTTGAATCAAATCTAAGGGATCCTGCAGTATTTTGAAGATCGCTACCTTGACTTCTTGAAACGCCTCATCAATATATTCAAATCCATCCTCAAATTTGAATGTGATCAAGAATCCCTATCGCAAAACTTCCCACTCTTCAGTGCCATGGCAGAGCTCTGTTTCCAAATACCAATTCATTGGTATTACATCCAAAGTGTGACAAAAATAATGCACCCACTCAGGTTGTGGCTCTGCTCCATAAGCCTCACTCCATTTTTCCAAATGATACTGCGAATCATTCCTCCCTTCATATTTCGTTGTTAATTGAACCTTTGGGCGACCAAACTGTAATCTCATCATCTTTCTGTACACGTGCTAGTCATCAAAATTGTCTTCGTGCATACCTCACCATCTTGCGGCCATACCGTCCAATGCCAAATCGAAGGCTTGGAAGCAATGCTTCTATGGCACTTCCCTTTCAATTACATCCAAAAATATATCTAGGTCAGTTAGACCATCATAATAAGGCAAACTTCTTACCTCAAAGGATACATAGTGCAACGATTTAGTCATCATGTTACAACATAGCATAGACACTTCTTGTAAACGATTCTTTAAGTGTTCCAACTCCTCATTTGAATCTGATGTGTAGGACCTTTTGTGGTCCCAGGAAATACGTCCATCAACTGTCGAATTCACCCAATCTTGATCTCACCTCATTATCTTATAAATCTGGTCCAAATCATCATCACTTTCATAATCGCGGACCGGTTCAATATAGTGTGGTCCTTTTGTAAGGTCCAAGGGTACTACTACATGGAGAAATTTTCTTTCAAATGACATTATCCACTTCTTCAAATTTATCACCCCATTCATGTCAATAGCCCAATCAATCCCAGGGAGTGCAGGGTAGGGATTGTTGTCATCCACAATCTCTATCACTTCAAAATTATCCAACATGCCCGCGCCTTCAATATCTACTGTTACCCCCTGCAATATTCCCATGGGGATAATCTTGTGTTGATTTTCCATTCCTAATTGAATTGGAGACACTGCAGCGTAAGTCTCCCCATTCTCTCCCATGTCTATTTATGAAAAACATTCGCATCTGACCCCAAATCCAGAATAACTTGATCATCTCATACTCTCCTATCTACGCAATGAGCCTCATCTCATGCCCTGTTCTTGCCTTATGCTTGCCAATTTTTCTGGCTACGTGCAGTCCCTCGGGAGTATTCTCTTTTCCAATGCATTTATTTATTAATTCCTGTAATCCTTTTACAATCTTGCTATCATGCATCAGCTTCATACAGGTATCCAAGAAGGTAGTAAGCATAGAGGGGTCCATTTTTTCTGATAGTTTATCCTGACTTCCTAAAGTTGAAGCCTCAGCAAAGCTTTTCTTCACTTCCATGAACGTTTCCCTTATGTGCTCTAGATCAAACCCAACCTCCTTTTCTCGAGCTTTGTGGACCCACTCACTTTCTTCATGATGTTTTCTTTATCTTCGCAAGTCATCATTCCACTTCGTAGCACAATATTCACATTAGGATCTTCTTCACAAGGTTCAACCCTCATCATCTGCAAGTTCTAGATGGGTTGCTAAGGCAGTGTCCCCTTTTCCTGCATCTTAGCTATAAATACAGGGCGGTCTTCAATCACGTGATCAAACTTAGTACACTATTTGCACGATAAGTGTGTTGGGTTCATGCATTCTCGCACATAGTGTCCTGGCACTCCACAATTGTAACAAATAACTTGTCCCCAACCTCTACGAGGTCCTCCTCCACCTCGGCCTCATCCACGTCCCTGATATACTTCTCAGGCTCCCTTAGCGCCTTGATCCAGAGGCCAATTTTCTGCCTACACTCAATATGCGAGCATTATATCCATCATTAGCTCATAGCTATAGAAGTTACACTCTTCGTGACCCACCGACTTACAGAACTTGCAGAAGAGTTATTGTGGTGTCTGTACAAATTTCTGTAGCAAGTGACAATTATCTCTCACATGTTTTCTAGGTACCTGAAAAATAGTGCACCACAGCGCGGGACTTATACTTGGCCCCACTTGAGCTTATAGCCTCAGAGGCATTGCTCCACCTCCTACAATATAATTCACAAAGACTGGGCAGTGATCTTTGTCATGTCCCTGACTTTTTCATTTCAGGCACCAAACTTCTTTGCACACCTCTGGTTGAGCCTCTCTATCCTTCTTCAAACTTTGGAATTCTACGCAAATATTCTACAACTCTACATGAATCTGCTAAACTCCCAAATCAGAATATTATATCTGTGTCTGATATAATCTCATTGCAGTTTCTAGGGCCTCCCCCTTGGTCCCAATCTTTTTTTGTGATAATGCAACCCTTAGATGAGGCAAGAGTGAAGCTACAAACCATTCGCGGTGCTGCCCGTCTGTAAGACTCATATTAGCTTCGCAGATATGGCATTTCAATCTCTAATCTAGATCCCAAGGTGTTTCACCAGGCGTCATCATAATCTCCTTGAATCCAGCAATCAATTTCACTTCAAACTTAGGTCTATTAAATTCCTTATTCAGCACTGTTTGAATGCCTACCAATGCAGCAATTGGGTTATCATTGCAGTACTTAATGTACTAGGTTAGTGCACGATCCTGCAACGCAGTAACCAATGTTGGTTTCTTCATCAGATCACCCATAATATTATGGGCTTGCCACACAGCCTTCGCAATGAACCAGAACCGGTCTGGGTCCTCATTTCCCAAGCCCTTGAAAATGTGAAACTTCATTGTGTTCATCATATTGAATAGTGGTGGAGGTGGCGGCGGTGTGGGTGAAGGTGTATGCTGTGGAGGTGAAGATGGAGGTGGTGTGGGTGGATGGGGCATTCGCAGGAATCTTTGCCTTATTAACTGGACAACACTTTGCGATGAAGCCTGAGCAGCTCCTTCGTCGTCACTCAGAGGAGGCTCAATTAGTGGGCTTCATTCAAGGCCTGTTCTTCCTTTACCCCTGAAGATCTTTCAACTTCACATAACTCCAAACATTAAGGTAATTGCATAACCCACTTTTCACACAAGAGCATCTTAATCCAAGTATTCAAAGATCTTAAATACTTAAATCGCGGTCCTTGAAGAAGCGTCGCTCTGCTTCGTTGTAGTTGACCGAGGTATCGACTGCGAATTATTTCACAAATCCTCCTATGATGCGATAAAGATAGTGATCGGTAGCACATGAGATCTTGTCTTCAGAGGCTTCCAATCTCTGCACTAACTTTGGGGTCTACACTATCAGATCGTCAAGCCTCCACCTTCCTTTGTTGTTTGCCAATTTAGTGATCCACTCGTATAATTCGATCGGGAAGGAACATAAGAAAATTTCATGTATCTATGTGTATAGATAAAAATAGGATAAAAACAAGTGATCTCAATGATACTCACTACTTCCTTGATCATAGTTAGAATTTTTACCTTATTTCAATCTTCATTCTCTTTCAAAATGGCCATACCTGTTACAATATTAACAATGAACATTTATCTTATCAAATCTACCTCTACATCTTCCTCTAGAACTACCTCTTCCTCTTGAGTCACCTCTACCTCTACCTCTCCTCTTGAAGAATTTTTGCTTTTCCCTTTACCTTGGCCTTTATTTCTTTTGGCACTAGTCCTGCTTGGGTATTCATTCTTTGTAATTTGTAATTTAGAGGAAAAAACTTTCTCTACAACTTCAAACTTATCTTTCAATCTTTCTTCATGAGAAATCAGGGATCCGACCAATTGATAAAACTATAGTTTTGTCAAATCCTTTCTTTCTTCTATGATTATGGCAACTTGATTCCATATAAGTGTTAAATATATCAATACCTTTTTTATTAAAACTTCATTACTTATAGTTTCTCCAAGCGTAGCCATTTTATTGACCACATCTTTGACTTTGACACAATAGTCACTTATAATTTCAGCTTCTTGCATCTTCAAATTCTCGAACTCACACTTCAGTGTCTGAAGCTTGACCATCTTAACTTAATCACTACCTTCGTAAGATTCTTGTAGAGTATACGAGGAATATTTGGAAGTTGTTTCTCCCGATATTATTTGAAATAAGCGCTTATCAAAATCTATTTGAATGTGAAAAAAAGATTGAGCATTCTTCTTCCTTGCTTCCTTTCTTGTTCTTATTTCATTGGTTGTAAGGGCATTCCAATCAGTTGGGTCATCATAACTTGATTCAAAAGTCTCCCACAAATCCTTTTCAATAAAAAAAGGTCATCATCTTTAGGCCCCCCAAATTTTCCCGTGTTATTCCTTTATACCTTATTGAACCCTTTGTTGAGTATCTGAGTTTCAAAGCTAAAGTGATGTGTAGTTTATGCTCACCAAATTCCTTTGAGTGGACAAACCTTGGGGCAATTTTTACTTCGTCTCCTTTGAGTTATAATCCCTTGTGATAATGCCAACCTATGATATTTCTTATTGTTGTAGCCTCGATATGATTAGCATCTTCAGAAGCCCTCTGTAGTAAAACATTGTTTTATGATTTTTATTCTTCTACACACCTTTATCCATTTTTATTAAATTGAATACCTAACAATGTATCCATTCTAATATGCATGAGGATGTAGGTATGATACCCATAAAATCTATTTTACGACCCCTCATAGGTGATAAATAATTTCTCAATCAATGAAACCTCATTCGATGGCTCTACCAAAGCATTCCTCTACACTCCCTTCTCCAAATTAGATAGTGGTGAAGTAACATCTAAAAATGGCACCAAACTCTATTTTTAAATTTAGAATTTTTCATACCAACTCCCACCTGGAGAAGGAATTTCTATCTTCAATTTCTATTTTTTACACTTAGGCCTTGCTTCCATTAAAGGTCTTGATGAACTATAACGCAATTCGAGTGTCCTATCCTTCAAAACTTTTAAGGAACCCTAACAAGGTCACTACATAATTTATTTTGGTAACTCTCTAGTTTAGTCTTGTTAATGGAACCTCCTATTTGTGCATGCCATAAGATTACAAAGGAATCCTTGCTTTTGTGCAATGGAATAAAAAGGAGCTAAAATATAAAGTACATAAAAGAAATAATATGATGAAAATGATAAGATGTGTGGGATGGTGTATGATAAGACCCATTATATGATAAATATCATGTGACACCTAAATTTCCTTTATATTTCAAGGTATGTTCAATAACCATATAATGTTTCCAAATCCCTTTATCTAAAAATTTCAATCCTTATCTATCAATGTTCTTTTGGGTTAGTAAAAAGAATATTAACTATGTAGTTCTTCCAAATAATGTCTTGTAGCTCCAAGAGACAACCTGTGGATTGAGGAGAGGTCAATGCCTAGGACATCCTAGTCTCTCTTGAAGATAAATTAGTGCATCTCAAGGGATAAATGTGAAACGGTTCAGATTTTGGCTCAATTAAATTTCTTAGAGGAAGATTCAGTATGTACATAAACAACATATGATTCTGAAGAATAAATGTTCAAGTCTAGTGGCCGACATAGAGAATGCAACTTAAATTTGTCATTGCAGTGGAGATGGAAAGGAGAAATATAAGAGAGGAACATGGTACAGAGGGCTAGTTAGACACAAAATCCTATGCAATAAATCCTAGTAGAATCAGGATAAGATAAAAGAAATGAAGTGCAGAAATTATGAAGCGCATCTATTGTACTGGTTGCAACACCCTCCAAAATTTTGGCCTGCATTCAATTTCGAAGCCTCCCTTGAATTTCACTTGATGTTTGCATGCACTCGGGCTCACCCCATGGGCTTGTGTGAGTATTTGCACCCATCTTTCTTGGTCATTCAATGGGAAACTTTTGCATTTTGGTAACAATGTCTGGCTTGTGACCATGTTCTAGTCATACACAAGGTCCCTGCTTCATGTGTACATGCAATGATTTGCTATGTAAAAATTCATCGTGCTCATGCATAGGCTAGTATACACTATCATGAAAGCGTCATCGCGGTCATACAATGATCAATCACAAATTTCAGGTTTGTCGATTCACATCGCTGGTCCGTCATGTTGAGCATGTGGGTCTAGATGGTTTGATTCATCTCGTCGTCAAGTCATCTGAGTGTGTGTTTGCAAGATCACGTATGAACGTTTTCACTCACTCACACACTTAGTCATTATGGTGACGTTTTGACGACAAGATCACCCTCTAATAGTTAGACCTTCACCCTGCAATCAATCGACCGAATATCACCCAGAACAACACAGAAGTACCCAACAAGCCATTTCAAGTTGTTGTTCTCGCAAGATGATCAATCATCCCTCCAGTTAGTGAATCAAAGAGTTTGATTGGGTAGTCACCCTGGGACTAACTCCCCTGAAAAATTGCGTGGAGACTTTCGACCATGCCCACTCTGCTAATTGATAAAATTGGACAGATAGGCCAAACAGACACTCGATGCCCGTCCCTGTCTCTCTCAGAAAATTACGCAGTTTTCCCAGCCAAACCACTAGCCAACTGGTCGGCTCTTCACCTGGAAAACTGTGCAGATTTCATGAGTAAACCCTTTGCAACTCAGTAATCCACCCAGCTCAGAAACTATGTAGAGGTGGTCAGAAAGTCAACCTCCCAACATCACCATAGTGTTTCCCACTAGAAGCTCCCAGCAGATAGCTACGAGCTCCCTTTAGGAACTATGCAGTTTTTGTTGCCAAGTTCCCACATCCCGCTGCCAGCTCCCTCCTAGAACTACGCAGTTTTTCTTGCCAAGATCCTGCTACCCACTCCCACCAAAATTTGGGTATATTTTTCCTGCTCAACCCTCTTATAGCCAAGACTGTTGCTCCCAAAAATTGTGCAGATTTTTCCTCTAGCTAATCCAAATCCCGGGGATAGTCGTTGCTGATCAGATTTCCTGTCACTGTCTCCTAGTGACTTCTATGCAGTTTTCACCAGTACTCCTCAGAGCTCGCATCCCAGCTCGAAACTTGCCTCGCATAGTTTCATAACCTTGTCTTCTATCTCAGTCACCTACATTCGAAATGATCTTGCATGATGGTAGACTAGGAGGTTTATGGATTTGATGTTGTCTCTTCATGAGTGATTGCAGATACAAGTGCATGAATAAACATGGCATGATGATGGATGGGATGAACAAGGGGGGTACATCCAAAGGAAATTTCGCAAACAAACGAACAAATGATGCATGCAAAGATAAGTGTTTGCAAACGAACGACCATGAAAAGATGACCATGAAAAGATGCATTTGCAGATAGATGGATGAATGAACATACATGTTTTGTGAAAAAACAAACATGTCAAGCATGCCAACATGCAAGAAAGGAACAATTTGCAAATGAAACAACAAGCAAATGCAATGACCATCGAAGACTCTGCACATGTTGCCATGCGGAGGTGAAACTGTGACACACCATGAGGACATCCATCACTCTGCAGCACTACAGCTCGACATGGACACCAGGAGAAACGCGAATGTATGAGCACTATCATGTCAAGTCTTCTCATGAGTCATGGTGGGCCATATCATTGATCAATGTAAAGTAACATGGAAGTCCAAGAGACCCACTTGTCATATGAAGAGTCACATAAAGTTGAAAGGTCATGGAAGTCATACAGTCATGAGGGAAGTTGAATAGTCACAAGGGTTAGTTTCACCCTTGGTTATAAATACCCTCTCATTTGTACATGCAAAGGACTTTTCACCTCGGCTCCTCCCACATAGCCTTGAGAGTTTGTAATCTTTTCTTTGAGGAATAAGTAGTGGCTCCAATGCCCCGTCCATGGAGTTAGTGATGTCTGGTGTATCGATGTGTCTTGGAACTTTCACTTAATTCAAAAGCCTGCTAAAATTCAAGCACATTTTCACACATGTGTTCTAACTGTTGTAATATTTGTCTTGAACATTGCAATACATTTGCTTTAACCTATTTTTAATACTTGAATTCATTCAGTTGTTCTAATACATATATTAATGAAAATGTGTTGTATAAGTTGTTAATGTTGGCCATCCTATGTTGGTTACCTCCCGGACATCAGACATAACCTTTCACGTAAAATAGCTATAATCATCATCGCACTCACACGGATTGTCTGATGAGTGTTGTACGTGCAATCTTCCCTTGTGTGTTGTGACTTCCACATCCATGTGGATTGATCCTCCAAAATCTGTGCACGTCTTGTTGTGTTATGTGTTCCTAACAGAGTTTGGCTTCATCCCATCTGACTTGGGACTCACTCCCACCCTCTCCCTCTGCGGTGAAAGAACCTTGACACAAGTAATAGTATCAATCACCAGGGACATGAACCTCACTACTCGAAGACAAAGCAGACCACTCTCCTATGCTAACAAGAAAGAGCTAAGGAAAAAATTTAAAATAATGGCAACCAGTCCATCATACCAAATGGGACTCCCACATTAAACAGTGTCAGGTCTAGTTGGGACTTCATACTGGGGTGATCTGATGAATGTTGGAAGGTCCAACATGATCCGAAATTGATATAAGACAAACAATAAGGTATTATAGACTCATGTGCATGGATGTGCCTATGTTATTTTGTGCAACGGATCAATAAGAATGTGAAATACACAGGCAATGAAGCAGTTAAAGAAAACATAGTAGGCGACACATATAAAAACAACAAGTTTAATAAGGAGTTCACTGGATACTGCTAGGCTATGTCTCCTAGTCCAGCCTTCAGTGGTGGCCTCTCTATTATGTTTTCAAGCAGAGTTTTTACAACAATGAGCTCAATTTGAGTCTCACAGAACAGATATAAATCAGCAAGACTGTACTTGGATCCCCCAAGTCTCTGGATTACACAAACTCTCCTTATTGACTCTCGACCTCTATTGGTCACAGTAGTATGAGCCCAATCTGAGACTCATACATGGTAGGCATTACAGAGGAGTGTGCTTGAACCTCTCAAGCCTTCTCTGGAGTGCACAGAATCTCTGACTCTCTCTGAATCTGTCTTAACTCTAGCTCGATATTGCCTTTTCTTCTGTAGGTCAGCTCGGCTTCTTCTCTCTGCTTTCGGCTTACTACCTACTGCTCTCTGCTCTTAGCTTACTGCTTTCTCTGATTGCCTCTCTCTATGTCAGTTTATGGCTTTTAAGCCAATCTACTTCCTGACTGTTCATTTCCTCTTCCCAGCTTTCCAGTTCCCCTGCCTCTGTCCATTTGAATCCCTCTATCATGTGTAATCAGTCACTGTATAACGCCTCACAGGGAGGTGGCCACCTAGTTCATAACAGATGAGTGTCAGTTCTCTTGGACATATTTGAAACAATCGTTCTTTCCGTTAACTCTAAGAATACCCGTGAAACACGACCTTCCGCCAACGCATTGTCCATATCGGACTTCAAATCCTATACAACTCTGCCTGTTGACCCCGTCAAATCCGGTCATCCATCGGAACGCGTCTCCACCGTTGATCTAGGGGGCCTAGATCTTACGGTCATCATTCATATCAGGTGCCTAAGTAGCATGATGTTTACCCGTCTAATGTGAATGGTTTTCTCTCTCTTCCATCAGATGCGTGGCACTCGCTATATGGCATCGGGCGGAACTTGGTTGAAACCGCTTACCACTCGAAGCCCCTCCGATACTTTGTCAGTTTTGTGGAATCCCACTTCCATGGAATCGGAATGATATCCATTGCATTTTATAATTTTTCGGGTCCAAGTGCTTGTGGCCTTTCCTTCTTTGAGGGGTTTGCCCTACGGTATGTGATTTTTTGGGGGGTCACTAATCGCATATCAAAAACTACCCCCATTTCTCGAAATGGCCTCTGGATTTGCTAATTTGCAATAGCATGCGTTACCATGGGCTGACGATTTGCGCGCTTGACCGATGATCCTCGTTTCTCCGTGCTGATCATAAATTGAAACTGTTACAAGGGTATCTCCAATAAGCTTGATCTTTATAAGACTTTTAATCCTTGGCATGATTTTTAAAGAGTTCATGAAAATTTAGAGAGTGTTCTAGGATCCAATTTGGATCACGACCTTCCCACTAAAAAAGCTTTTGGACCACCAAAAGTTGGTTTTTAAGCATCAATCGAGTGAGGATATAGATTCCTTGCTTGCCCAATTTCTATCCATCTTGCACTTCTTGGTTTTTAACCTTTGAGTCCAATCCTAAGGTACTCAACATCCCCTCTGTGCATAGTTCTCACCTTCTTGTCCAGAACTGTATCTTCTTGCAATTCATTGAGATATTCAGGCAACATATCATCAATAGAAAGCAATTGACTTTGCTCTTCGGGATCTTCAAACAATGAAGGTTCAAATAGTCTCAAGCTTTCTGCATTAACTAGTAAATAGATGTGCATGTAAGCTGGAAAATCAAGGCGAAAAGCTTTCTCACTGATTTTCTTAAGTATGTTGAAACGTCCATACCTTATCGGCTTCAGCTTCTTACCTTCACCTTGCATTCTGTCTTTGCTGATATACAGCCAGACTTGATCACCAACTTGGAAACTATGCTCAATCCAATGCTTATCATGCCTTTCCTTGTACTTGGCTTAGCTCTTTTCCAGCTATTCTTGTACTACCTGGTGAATCTCTTAGATTTTTTCAATGAACTTGGTTGCCTTGTCCACATCACAGTGTCCATCAACCGCTATTTCTTTACCAAAGACAAAATCCAAGGGAGACCTTGGTATAAAACCAAAACAGGTCTCAAAAGGAGATCTCTATGTAGAAGAATGTTTAGCCTAGTTGTAAGCATGTTGCACATAACACAAATGTTCATCCCAAAGCTTGAGATGCTTCCTGCAATAGCCTCTGAGCAACTGGATCATTGTCCTGTTGACCACCTCTATTTGGCCATCTGTTTGTGGATGAAAGGTTGTGCTCTTCTTCAGTTTGGTGTCCATTAATTCCCATGAACTTGACCAAAACTTCCCAACAAATCAGGAATCTCAATCAGATACAATGGAAGTGGGTAATCCAAAATGAACCCATACATGATGAAAGAACAACTTTGCTATTTGTTCAGCTATAATTTGTTTGTTACAAGGTATTAAAATACACATTTTGCTAAACCTATCCACAATAACATATAAATAGTCATGACCTTTTCTAGATTTAGGCAATCCCCCAACAAAGTCCATGGAAATACTTTCCCAAGGATGAGAAGGAACTGGTAGTGGAGTGTACAATCCTAGTTTTCTATTGTTGGGCTTTCTTTTAGCACACATAGTACACCCTCTTATATATCTAGAAACTGTCTCATTCATTTTTGGCCAATAACAAAATCTTTGCAGATGTGCAACTATTTTACTTACACCAAAGTGACCTGATATTAGAGAAGTGTGTGCTTCTCGAATTATCTTTACTCTTTCAGTTTGAGGAATGCATAACTTTCCCAAATGATACAAGATTTGGTCCTTAACATGATAATCCAATTCTTCTACTTGTTTTCCATGACTTAAAGTTTCATATATATCTTTGAAATCTATATCTTGAGCATACTGTTCAATGTAGATTTCATGCAATACTAAATTATGCTTAAGTATAGTAGATGCATTTATGATTGGTTTGGACAACATATTTGCAACTTTATTGTATATGCCCTTTTTATATCTGATGACAAGATGAAACTGTTGTAGAAAACCCATCCACCTATAGTGTCTTGATTGCTGCAACTTAGTTTGTGAGTGTAAATATTGAAGTGGTTGATGATCAGTATGTATAACTGTCTCTTTTCCCATTAGATAATGTTTCCACTTTTTCACGCTCTGTACTAATGCATACAATTCTTTATCATATGTGGGATAATTAACTACTACAGAATTAAATGTCTCAAAATGATAACATATGGGTTTACCGTGCTGCATCAACACTACTCCCATGGCATAGTCACTAGCATCTGTTTCAATCTCAAAGGTTCTTTGAAGATCGGGCAGTGCTAGTACTGGTGTTGTACTAATCTTTTCTTTTAAGGTATCGAAGGCTTTCTGCTATTTGCCTCCCCAGTGAAACACCTTGTTCAATCATGTTAAAGCATATAAGGAAGCTGCAATCAAGGAAAAGTTAGCAATAAACTTTCTCCAATACTGTGCTGCTCCTAGGAAGCTTCTAGATTCTATAGCAAATTTGGGTTTAGGCCAGTTTATAATAACTGCAACCTTAGAGGGGTCTATCTTCAATTCACCACCCCCTAAAATATGACCCAAATAATTCAAAGATGTTTTTCCAAATACGTACTTTGATAGCTTAACATAAAGATTTTCTCTTTTCAAAACATCTAGAGTATGCTTTATGTGCTTTAAATGTTCTTCCCATGTTTTACTAAATACAAGAACGCCATTTAGATATACAATGAAAAAATCATCAATAAAAGGCCTGAGTACATCATTCATTACTCTCATGAAAGTAGCAGGAGCATAGTTAAGCCAAAAGGCATAAGCAACCACTCATACAATCCCTGCTTTGTTTTGAAAGCAGTCTTCCATGCATCTTGCTCTACAACTCTGACCTGATGGTAGCCACTATGCAAGTCCAACTTGGAAAAGTAAATAGCTTCTTTCAACTGATCTAATAGATCATTTATGCGGGGAAGGGGATAATTATTTTTGATCGTTATCTTATTTAGTGCTCGGTAATCAATGCACATTCTCCATGAGCCATCTTTCTTTCTTACCAAGACAATTGGAGACCCACATGATGATGTGCTAGGTCTTATGAACCCTTTCTCAAGCAACCCCTGTACCTGACTCTTGATTTCTACGTTCTCTAAAGCGGACAACGTGTACATTCTGATGTTAGTCAATGGAGCATCTTGCTGCAAATTAAGATCACGTACTATTTCCTTTTTGGGTGGCAGACCTTTAGGTTCTTGAAATAGCATATCATATTCTAAAACAAATTTTTCTAAATCAGCTTGTTGTTTATCATTACAGCCTTCAAATACATTGGTTTTATCATTTTTCTTTTCCTTTACAACCATCAGTAAAAATTGTTTGCATGAATTTACAATTCTTTTCATCTGCCCTGAGTTTATGAGAGTATAATTATTCTTGAGTTTATGAGCTCTTACAATATATTCGATTTCATCTTTAATGAGTTTATACTTATTTTCAGCTCTATAGAAAATGGCTTTTCTATCATACAATTAAGGACTTTCTAAAACAATTCCACATATATCCAAGGGAACAATATCTAATTCAATCTCATCTACAAATGTTGACCCAAAAGAAAACCTAAGTTTACTTTCTCTAGTCACTTGTAGCTTTGCTTTATCACATAACCAACCTAATGGATATGGCTTCTTGTGAGGTGTGGTTAGTAACCCCAGTTTCTTTACAATTGCTTCAAAAATTAAGTTTACTTGTGAGCCACTACCAAACAAAGTATCAATCTTCTGATGCTTGGAAATAACTCTACTATGAAAAAGCTCATGTATTTTCCTCTCATTTTCTTAATTATTAGTAGATTGTGCAAAATTACTAGTAGATGCTTCAAAATTTTTACCTTTTATACCTGTGGCTGCAATTGTTGTTTCATCCCCTAAGTCTAACCCCAAATCCTTCTAAATAGCTACAACAGTCTTCTTCTTTCGCCATCGTACTTCTTGGGTTTCAGCTCCGGATGCAGAATCCAGTAGTGTTAATCAGCATGCCCATCCTTCTTGCAGTGAGTGCACAAAGGTTTGGTCTTTTGTATAGCATTTGTCTTCCTCTCTTTCCATTTTTTCTTTCTCTTTTCCTTGCTCTTGCTTGCAGTGGGTTTTGATGATCCCCCAACTTCTAGGTTCACATTCTTGCCTCTAGCCTCTAGATGTGTAGGCTAAACAGACACCTCTAGTGGGATTAAACATGAGAATCGTATGTCTCAAATAACTATGTAGACCACCTATATACTTCAGCAAAGTTTTAGGTGAGTCCAAAGAAATGCCTAGAATCAAAGCTCTTTTTCTAAATTCTTGGGTGTAACTTTGTACACTTTTCCCTTTTCATTGGCGAAGAGTTTTCCAACTCATCATAGCTTGCTACATATAAGATAGTGGATAGAATTGTTTTTTAATGACAGAAACAAATTCATTCCAGGTAGAAAGAATTTTACCATGCTTCTTCAAATCAGCTTATGTCTTGCCTTCCCATGATACCATGGCGGTGCCTCCAAGGCATAGGCTAGCCAGTTGAATCTTTCTCCTTTCTAAATCGATGTTCTACATTTTGCAATATACATCAATATGTCTAATCCAGTTATCTAGATTTTCTGCATTCAATTCTCCATCATAAACTAGCAAATCAAACTTCACATCTAATTTAATGAAAGAAGGTTTCTTCTTTTTCTTTTCAGGGCTTTCTTTGTGTGAAGAAGATGATGATGAAGGTGATGATGGGGGAGATGGTGGAGAGGCCTTATCTTCTTTTCCTTTTCCTTTTGGGTGGGAAACTGGAAGAGGTTCTTCTACTCCTTTATCTTGTTTGGAGGTTGATGACTCTCCACCTCTACCTCTCTTAAATTCTCTATACTTTTCTTCTACCATGGCTCTCATGGTCATGAAACTGTCCAAGAACTGGGATTCTGATTCCAAGGGACTTTCTTCTAACATTTTCCTCTTAGGATAGACTCTTCCAATTTCTGGGTTAGTTTCAACCAACTTTCCTTCTCCTAACTTAAGCTTTGATCTAGTTATCATTCAACAAAAAGGAATCTAGCACAAGCTTGTCTAACCTTAGCAACCTAGAGCTCTGATACCATTTGATCCAAAATTGATCTAAGATAAATAATAAGGTGTTACAAACTCATGTGCATGGATGTGCCTATGTTATTTTGTGCAATAGATCGATAAGATTGCGAAATACACAGGCAATGAAGCAGTTAAAGGAAACATAACAGGCCACACATATAAACAAAACAAGTTTAATAAGGAGTTCACCTAATACTCCTGGGCTACGTCTCCTGGTCCAGCCTTCAGTGGTGGCCTCTCTATTATGTTTTCAAGAAGAGTTTTTACAATAGTGAGCTCAATTTGAGTCTCACACAACAGATATAAATCAGCAAGACTGTACTTGGATCGCCCAAGTCTCTGGAGTACACAGACTCTCCTTACTGACTCTCGACCTCTATTGGTCACAGTAATATGAGCCCAATCTGAGGCTCATACATGACAGGAATTACAGAGGAGTGCGCTTGAACCTCTCAAGCCTTCTCTAGAGTGCACAAACTCTCTGAATCTCTCTGCCTCTATCTTAAATCTGGCTCGATGCTACCTTTGCTTCTGTAGGTCATCTCGGCTTCTTCTCTCTACTTTTGGCTTACTTCCTACTGCTCTCTGCTCTTAGCTTACTGCTTTCTCTACTTGCCTCTCTCTCTATTATTTTGTGGCTTTTAAGCCAATCTGCTTCCTGACTGTTCGTTTCCACTTCCCAGCTTTCTAGTTCCCCCGCCTCTGTCTGTTTGAATCCCTCTGTCCTACATAATCAGTCACTATATAATGCCTCACAAGGAGGTGGCCACCTAGTTCATAACGGATGAGTGTTAGTTCTCTTGGACATATTTGAAACGATCATTTTTTTCTGTTAACTCCAAGAATACCTACGAAACACGACCTTCCGCCAATGCATTGTCCATATCGGACTTCAAATCCTATACAACTCTACCTGTTGACCCCGTCAAATCTAGTCATCCATCGGAACGCGTCTCCACCATTAATCTAGGGGCCCCAGATCCTACGGTCTTCGTTCATATCAGGCGGCTAAGTAGCATGATGTTTACTTGTATGATGTGAACGGTTTTCTCTCTCTTCTGCCAAGTGCATGGCACTCACTGTATGGCATCAGGCAGAACTCGGTTGAAACCACTTACCACTCGAAGCCCCTTCGATATTCTTCCAGTTTTGTGGAATCCCACTTCCATGGAATCATAATGATATCCATTACATTTTATAATTTTTTGGGTCCGAGTGCTTGTGGCCTTTCCTTCTTTGAGGGGTTTGCCCTACAATATGCGATTAGTGACTTGTTGCTAATCACATATCAGAAACTACCCCCGTTTCTCGAAATGGCCTCTGGATTTGCTAATTTGTGATAGCGCGCGTTACCATGGGCCGATGGTCTGCACGTTGACCGACGGTCCTCATCGCTCCACGCTGATCACAAATTGCAACTGTTATGAGGATATCTCTGATAAGCTTGATCTTTATAAGACTTTTAATCCTTGTCATGATTTTTAAAGAGTTCATGAAAGCTTAGAGAGTGTTCTGGGATCCAATTTGGATCACAGCACCATCAACATTTCTGGCACTAGAATGAAGGTCACCAGTTGTTTATGGATGAAATTCCTCTCACACTCACTCATCAACCATCTGGTCAAGGCAGTAACTCCCACTCCCTCTCAACTACGCATGACTCTGAAGTTGGTTACTCCTCACCCCCCGCACATGAACATGAAATTCCATATCGCCACCTTTGCCTTGTCCATCCCATCACCCTTCAGTTCACAAAAGTAGTTGGACTCATGCCAAGGATATGACATCTTGCATACGTATCAAGGAAGCCAAAAATGACTCCCATAGGGGTTGTTGTATCATCAGTGGAAGAAGTAGTTCTTGCCATTATTGGGTTCTTATAATACTAGTGATTCCCCCATTACTATTGTCGTTGTATCCCTTAGCATTATTTTTGTGCCCTTATTATCCCCATATTTTTATTATTGTGCCCCATAGAATCCCTCTATTGTTATTTTTGTGCCTTTATATTATTATTGTTAGGTCGACTTGGTTATATTGTGACCCCTTATACTCTTATATATAGAAAGGAGGTTTTTTCATTTGAATCATCCAAGAATTGTTCATTTGTGTAATGTAAAGGAGGTTGCCCCCTTGAAGAGGCTTATTTATAAGGCATTGATATATATTTTCTATCTTTTTGTGAGCTGGTTTCATAACATTTGGTATCAGAGCTTTGGATTCTAGAGTTTTGCTGTTGTAAATAAGTCATCGTGGAATTTTCGCTATAACATTTTTTCTGCAACATTTTAGAAGCTACAAAAATAACTCATTTGAGTTGAAATCGTTATGAACTTCAAATCCAAATTTCAGAGCTTGACCCGCTATATTTGCGGAGATATGATCTGAGGAATTTAGGGTTTTTGCATACTCTTGAATTACATTCCAAACAAGTGACCTGGGGAAAATCATCATAACTTTTGTTTTGAGCATCAAATTGAAATTTCATAGGAATTTTTAGAAAGAGGACGGCCATTAGTTTCTTGTGTATCAGTTGCAAGTACTAAGTTCGAAATAGTGACATGTGGTACATCATACAAGTTCACTCTACCGAAGTAGTCTATAATCAGGTTACCGTGGGCGATTTGGCATAACTCTTCCTTGGAGAATCCAATCTTGATAAGACTTGTGGGGTTAGAAATAGGACCCAAAGGGATACCGCAGAATGCGATTTTAGATATTCGAGATCCACAGTTATAGAGATACAACAAATTAAATATTGAGCTCTTACAAAGTGAAAGAAAAAAGTTGTGTAGTTGTTTTTTTTTTTTTTTCATAAGATTGGTTTGAAAAATTAGTTTGAAGGAATTCAAAGGGAATAGTGAAGAATTATTAGCATTAATTAATGCCTCAAAGAAAGAAAATGGAAACACCTAGTAAGCAACCTGAAAGTTCTAGCATGACTCGTGAAGAAGAGGAGGAAATGCAACATGATATATCAAGATTACAAGACCAAGTACAACAAATTTCACTCTCACTAAAGGTAAATGAAGCCAAGATGAATGGTGTGGAAGCTAATATGAATGGCATGCAAGTTACGATGAATGGTGTGGAAGCTAAGATGGATGGCATGGAAGCTAAGATGAATGGCATGGACGATCAGATGGAAGAATTGAAGATAAATTTGAATAAGTTGCTACAAGAAATGGTCACTAATGGTGAAAGGGTAGTAAAGGAAACTCATGATGAGAACAAAGGAAATTTTAATCATGATTTCATAGACTCTAATGTTGGATTGAAAACCCACCATGTTCCAAAAATCGATATGAGGAAGTTTGATGGCAAGGATCCTGGAACATGGATATTACAGATGGAGAAATTTTTCGATCTCCATAATGTGTAAAACACACAAAAGGTACGTATTGAAAATTTATATTTGGAACCAAATAAGTTTGTATGGTATCAATGGCTTTTCTCTCGTAAAAAAATTGTCACTTGGGAAATTTTTACGGAAGAAATGTTAGTACATTATGAGGATACAAAAATCTACACCTTTTTGAGCCAATTGCTAAATCTCAAACAAAAGGGTTCAATGATGGAGCACATTGAGGACTTCCAAAAATTGAACATAAGGGTAAAAGATATTTGAGAGGAGCATAGGATTGATGTGTTCATAGGGACTTTAAAGGATAATATCCAACATGAGGTTCTCCTTTGGGAACCTGATTCATTGGAGAAGGCATTCAGGTTAGCAAGAAAAATGGAAAGAAAAATTCTGGCAACCAGGAAGCCTACCACTCACAACTATAAATATGGAAGTGTTTTTGCCCCCAACCTTTCACAACTTACAAGGTTGACACCACAACAATTCGAAGAAAGTAGAGCAAAACGGCTTTGTTACAATTGTGATAGAAAGTACACTAAAGGTCATAAGTGTGCTGAGAAGAAATTATTCTACATAGATTGTGAAGAGGAGGAAGAAAAGGAACAAGAAATGTCAAAAGAAGAGGATATACTCCAGGAACAAGCCCTAGATAAAGAAGAAATGAATCCAGCCATATCTTGTAATGCATTGGCTAAAATTACCACTCCTCAAACTATCGATATAGAAGGACATATCAAGAAGAAAAAGGTAATAGTGTTGATTGATTCGAGGAGTACCCATAATTTTGTTCATTGTAAGATAGCAAAGGAATTGAATTGCTTCCCATAACCAACACCAGAGTGTCAAGTGATGGTTGCAAGTGGAGGAACCATAAATTTCTTTGGAAAGTGCCATAATATCAAGCTATCCATGGGAGAAAATGTATTGAATAGCCCAATGCTTTCCATTCCAATGGGTGGTGCTAATGTTGTACTAGGAGTCCAATGGCTACAATCCTTGGTTACAATAGCTTTTAATTTTCAAGAACTTTTCATGAAATTTTCTGCAGAAGGAAAGGAAGTTGAATTAAGGGGTATTTCAAGGAAACCGGGAAAGATAATAAGCTCTAACGGTATGACAAAGCTTCTAAACAAGGAACAATGAGGTGTAATTGCACAATTATGTTCACTAAAGGTTCCCACATCGAAATCATCTATTTCTCAAGATCTCCGAAAAGTCCTGGACAATCATTCCAAGGTATTTGAGACTCCCAAAGGTCTCCCACATTTTCATGATCATGATCATGCTATTCATTTGATTCCAGGAAGTGTTCTTCCAAACATCATGCCATACAGATATCCCTATGCCCAAAAGAGTGAAATTGAACTTATGGTTGCAGAAATGCTAGAGGATGGTATAATTCAACCTTGTCAAAGTTCTTTCTCTACTCCAGTAGTATTGGTGCACAAGAAGGATGGATCATGGTGCATGTTTCCAGATTATAGGGAGCTCAACAAGCTCACTATTAAAGATAAATTTCCCATTCTTTTCATTGATGAATTATTGGATGAATTGAATGGATCAATTTACTTCACCAAGTTGGATCTTCATTTAGGATAATATCAAATCAGAACGAAGACTGAAGACATTCCGAAAACAACATTTAGAACTCATGAGGGTCATTATGAATTTTTGGTCATGCCTTTTGGCCTTACCAATGCACCTTCTACATTTCAAGGTTTGATGAATTCCATTTTCAAACACTTCCTTAGAAAATTTGTGTTAGTATTTTTTGATGATATACTAATATATAGCAAGTCTTTTAAAGATCATGTTGAACATGTTGACAAGGTGCTCAAACTATTGGAGGAGAAACAATTATATGAAAAAAGATCCAAATGTTTCTTTGGAGTACAAGAGGTGGAATATCTGGGTCATATTGTATACCATGAAGGTGTTATGGTAGACCCTAGCAAAATTAAATCCATTAAGGAATGGAAAATCTCCACATCCATAAAGCATCTGCGAGGATTTCTCAGGTTGACAGGATATTTCGCAATTTTGTTAAGAAATGTGCGAGAATAGCAGCACCTCTAACAACATTATTGAAGAAAGATGCATTTTCATGGACTCCATAGGCAACAAAGGGCTTTGAACATCTTAAAGAGGCAATGTGCCAAGCACTGGTCTTAGCTACGCCGGACTTCACAAAAATGTTTATTGTGGAATGTGATGCTCCAGGAAATGGAATTGGTGTTGTTTTAATACAAGATGAAAGACCCGTTGCTTTCGAAAGTCGTCCAATCAATGGAAAGTAATTACATAAAGCTATTTATGAGAAGGAAATGTTAGTAATACTACATGCACTTAATAAATGGCGACCCTACCTAATGGGAAGACACTTCAAGGTAAAAACAGATCATGATAGTCTTAAATACTTTTTAGAACAAATATTATCCTCTACAGAGCAACAAAAATGGGTCACAAAGATGTTGGGTTATGACTTTGAAATCATCTACAAAAAAGGGAAGCAAAATGTTGTGGCAGATGCACTCTCAAGAAAGGATGATGATGTAGAAGCAATGTTGTGCGTCATTTCTATTGTCCAACGAGATTGGGTAAATGAAGAAAGGGAGGAATGGAATAATGATGAAGAAGTGTGGGCACTCATTCAAAAGATACAACAAGATTCCAGTACATCTGATACATTTAGCTGGAAAAATGATTCGTTATGGTACAAAGATCGCTTATACCTATGTAAGAATTCTCAACTCAAACAAAAGATTCTTATGGAATTGCACAATTCTCCCTTAGGAGGGCACTCATGATTTTTAAAAACATACCACAAGGTTAAGAAGGAATTTGTTTGGGATGGCCCTAAATTGGATATTCAAAATTTTGTGGCAGAATGTTTGGTTTGCCAACAAAATAAATTTGAAACAACTAAGACCCCAGGTCTATTACAACCTTTATCCATTCCAAGCCAACGTTGGGAGGAGGTTTCAATGGATTTTATCACAGGTTTACCCAAGTCCGAAGGAAAGAGTTTCATCATGGTGGTAGTTAACAGACTTACCAAATATGCACACTTTTGTGCATTATCATGTCCATTTAAAGCAAGTATAGTTTCTACTGCATTTATGGAAACAATTCAAAAGCTACATGGAAACCCAAAGATTATTGTAAGTGACAGAGATCCCATTTTCACTCGAAATTTTTGGACAAAATTATTTTCTTGTCTCAGTGCTCAATTAGCTCATAGCTCATCTTATCATCCTCAATTTGATGGGCAAACTAAGATAGTAAACAAATGTTTGGAAGGATATCTTCGTTGCTTTGTATCTGATAAACATACACAATGGGTCAAATGATTGCCTCTAGCTGAATGGTGGTATAATACTTCCTTCCATACTGCAGCAAAGATGACCCTGTTTATGGCACTTTATGGATACCATCCACCATCCATCACATCATATTTAAGCGAAAATTCTAAGGTTCAAGCAGTGGAACATCACATCGAGCATCAACAACAAGTTCTCCAAATCTTAAAGGATAACCTCATGTTGGCGCAGAATAGAATGAAACAACAGGCATATCAACATCGCAGCGAAAGAAGTTTTGATGTAGGTGACTGGGTTTCCTACGGCTACAACCATATAAACAAATGTCCCTCAAGCAAGCTAAGAAGGATAATAAATTATCACCAAAGTATTATGGTTCGTACAAGGTGTTCAAAAGATTGGTACTATGTCATACAAATTAGAGCTTCTTGCACTTCTTGAGTGCACCCAGTTTTCCATGTTTCATGTTTAAAATAGGCGACAAGCTCCCAGTTCAAAAAATATTGCCAGAACTTGATGAGGAAGGAAAAATTATATTGGAACCAGAAGCAGTCACAGAAATAAGAACTCGACAGCTACATAATCCATCAATTTCAGAGTATCTCATCAAGTGGAAGAACTTATCCACTGAAGATTCCACATGGGAGGATGAGAATTTTTAACAGAAGCATCCAGAACTACTCAAACATTGAGGACAACGCTTTTTTGAAGGAGAGGGGCATGTTAGGTCCCTATAATACTAGTGATTCCACAATTACTATTGTTGTTGTATCCCTTAGTATTATTGTTGTTCCCCTATTGTCCCTATATTGTTATTATTGTGCCCCATAGAATCCCTCGATTGTTATTTTTGTGCCTTTATATTATTATTGTTAGGTTGGCTTGATGTGACCCCTTAGAATCCTATATATAGAAAGGAGGTTTTGTCATTTGAATCATCCAAGAATTGTTCATTTGTGTAATGTAAAGGAGGTTTCCCCCTCGAAGAGGCTTACTTCTAAGGCGTTGATCTATCTTTTCTAAACTGTGCAGTTTTTATTGCCAAGTTCCCACATCCTACTGCCAGCTCCCTCTTAGAACTGCACAGTTTTTCTTTCCAAGATCCTACTACCCACTCCCTTCAAAAATTGTGTAGATTTTTCTTGCTCAGCCCTCCTACAACCAAGACTATTGCTCCCAAAAATTGTGCAGATTTGTCCTCCAACTGAGATGGATCCCGAGGATAGTCACTACTGATCCAGCTTGCTCATCATCGTCTCCTAGTGACTTCTGCGCAGTTTTCACAAGTACTCCACAAAGCCCGCATCCCAGCTCGAAACTTTCCTCGCGTAGTTTCGTAACCTTGTCTTATCTCCTAGTCACTTGCATCCAAAACGATCTTGCATGATGGTAGACAAGGAGGTTTATGGATTTGATGTCATCTCTTCATGAGTGATTGTAGATATAGGTGCACAAATAAACATGGCATGATGATGGATGGGATGAACAAGGGGGGTACATCCAAAGGACATGTTCGTGAACAGACGAACAAATGATGCACACAAAGTTAAGTGTTCACAAATGAACAACCATGAAAAGATGCATTTGCGGACAGATGGATGAATGAAAATACATGTTTTGCAAACAAACAAACATGTCAAGAATGTCAACATGGAAGCTATTAGTGCCTAAATCTACCTCAGGCTGAAGAAAGGCAGGTCTAGGGTAACATCAAACCACACTTAACCTAGTAGTTAGTCCTACCAGATCAGGAGAGGGCTCTCTCCTTGTCAATCTCAATTAGAATATGGAAACTAGGGCTTGAGATGATTGAAATGAATGCTGATTTTAGGGTAGGTATAGTAGATCAGAGGGTTTTGCTTGATTTTAGATTTTGGTTGCTGGATCAATTGGAGAAGGCAGATTAGGTCTGGGAAATCAACTCAGGGATACAGTCACGTCCTGTGGGGCAAGGTAGACAAGGGTTTACGTACTAGAAAAGGATTGATATGGTAGAGTAAGACTACTGAGGAGTTGAGGAGGGCACAAGAAACTATGAATCCTCTTCAAACAGTGAAAACACTGAAAACTAAATGCAATCCCAAGACAAAGCACTGTAAATCTAGTGTATTTTGTCTATTCACCTTGCTTCATTTAGTTTAGAAGAAAATGCGAGATGTGGATACATATAAAACATCAGAAAAACTCATTACAAAGAAGAAACAATACATAAACTCACTGTCATAAGAATACCACAAAAATAGTTGTGAAACGTGGTTCTGTTCCTTGCCAACTGTTGATACAAAATGTTCAGTGAGTTCTACACTTCTGCCAAAGTCCAACTTTTACAAATGAATCAAAAAGTACATGATATAGGCAAGGAAACTACTCAAGCTAGCTATTAGGGTCGAATCCATGAGAAAAGGGGTGGTTTCAACCATATCTAAACTAAGAACAGGAATATAGGCAATGGAACAGCTTGCCTCTAAAACCAAGGAAACCAATTCATTCAGCTGAAAACCACATTTGACTTGATGTATCTACCCTATTAAGTGTTTTACATCCATAATTTCATCAAATTACATCATTTACCATGTAAATTTCACCAAGAGAGAAATAAAAAGTCAATTGTAGAGAAAACTAGGTGAAATCTAGAAAATCAGGGAAAACTGGCAAAATTCATCCTATGCACAGCGCCATTGATCCTATGTGTAGTGATTTTTCTAGGCCAATTTTTGAAGGCTTCCCGGAGTCCAAATTAGGTGTAGGATAGCACGTTGGAAAGACTGATGAGTATACCTTCTGGAACAACTTGAATTTCGGAATTTGGAGTCCATTTGCCCCTCCAAAAATTGATTCTCCCAAGACTGCTTCTTGCGTGGCAAAAAAGTTGCAACGAGGGCACTTTCTGGGTGTTTTTTTCCCTTTTGGAGACCTAGAACTTGTCCAAAATTCTCAGCCATTTTTGAGCTTCCATATTTTTCCATGCTAATTCCAAAAATATAAACTTTTTTGCAAGAAAGTGTCCCCAACAAAAGCGCAGTGTCGGCTAACTGGTGCGCAGCACCCTTTTACATACCACTTTTGGAGACCTTCCTAGTGTCCAAATTGGGCGTGTGATAGCTCGTTGGAAACATTATCGAGTATAGCTTCCAGAACATCTTGAATTTTCCAATTTGGAGGTCATTTTCCCTATCAAATGTCAAATCGCCCAAGACTGGTCAAAATGTGTAAAATAAGGTTGCCTAAATGCAAAGTGTTGTTGCAGTCAACTTGTGAAGGTCTTCCTCAACTCCAAATTGAGCTCATGATAGCTCATTGGAAAGATCTTTGTGTGTAGTTACCATTTCATGCATCAAGAAAGTAATTTGGCCAACCAAGCTAGGATAAATTTTGATTTTCCCAAGGTCACTCCAGAGGTGCATTAACTCTCCTGAGGAAACTGTATTTTTGACATTTCTCAAAAACCATGATAGTTGTGTAAAAACTGAAAGACAATTTTCTTCTTGGGTCACTAAGGGACAAAAACCTCTCTAAATTTCTCCAAATTCATCTTTTCTTGCTCAGAAACATCATTTGAGTAAACCTATCCCGATGTGTGGAACAGGGGATTTGTAGAAATTAAGGAAAATGAAGGGGATGAGGGACTTATAAATTCTTGAGAAAATTTTGGGAAGTAGGGAGGGATGTTAGGAAGTAGAGGAAGGTGAAATTTAAAATATTGAGTGAGGGGAAGGGGTCCAAAAGGGAAAAACACAGGCCTAGCCTAGAAAATTGTCAAATTGTAGCAAGAAACTAGGGTTTGTGGGAAAATGATGAATTTGAGGGATATCAATGATGGGAAGTGTTTAATAAGGTGCATTAAGGATAGGGGAAGGTGTATGAGCATCAGGATACAGGTTTTGTTGATGATTTGACCATCCAAGAGAAATTACCTTCAAAACCCTAGGAGAGGGAAATGAGCCTTACCCAAGCACAACTGAAACACAAACAAGGTGTAAAATGGCCCATTGGAACCTGAAATGATGATGAAAACCCTTTAAATGATGGTACACTCAACTAAATGGTGACATGGACTGACACTTGGAAAAATTTGGAAGGAATGAAAACAAATCCTAGACCTAATACCTAGTGACCAAATTTTATTTGAAGACTCACTGAAATGACAAAATTTGACCTTGACACCTTAAAATCACTTTGTAAGAGCATGTTTGATCACTGGAGGAAGGCTTCAAGACTGACACTAACATTGGCTCCAATGGGGATGGTAGCTCCTTGGAGGTGCCAAGAACTGCAGATCTTTGGGAGAGCATACTAGTGCCTTATCCACTGGGCAATATGGAATCAATAAATCAAACTGAAATGCATGACTAAAAACTGAAAACTTGACGACAAAAACTGACTCTGAAGCTATCTTGACTAAAACACAATTGACAAACTAGAAAATATGTTCACAATGGAGCTTATTCAATAAAACCTAATCTAACTTTTCCATTCATCACCTAATCAAGTGAAATGGAACAACCAATGCAACCAAGTAAGCATTCTAGTTGTTGTTGGAATTCTTTGCAAGTGATTTCTTATGAACAACAAGAAAGAACTACTGACATGCAACTCCGATGAAAACTCGTAAAGAGATCCAAATTTTCCCAAATTGAATAATATGGATGCTCTATCTGAATCCAAAAACACTGCATAAGGATCTTGAAATTCATGCACAATGGGACTTAGCTCATCCAATGGATTACTTTTCTTCTCCTCGTACCATGAATGAAAACTTTGATCTAAGCTTTGTGAAGAGACTCCTGCTGAAAATGACAAAGAAACTGGCTGCCGATTCAAGTTTGTATCAATACTTGTTTCAAGCTCATAGTTAGCTAATGGAGAAGGATTTTAACTGCAGACATCATCCAACACATCAACTATTGGATCGTGAAAAACTTGAAAAGACTATTGCAATCCATTTTCTATTGGTTCCGATGAGATTACATGATTCCCTTTAGGCTTCTCATTTGAAGATATACTACGCAATTTTCCCTTCAAAAACTGAAATGATTCAAAACAAAATGGTACGAAATCATCTGGCATCATTTTATCATATGGTCCAACTTCCAAGTCTTCATTTGCAACTTGACAATCAATGGCATTCGGAGGCTTCAACTCTGGATATGAAAAGTCTTGAACAATGTTTTCATTTCCCTCAAGATGGTCCAGATCAAGACTTGTCGACAGTTGATTTCTGATTGCATGAGAGTTGTCTCTAATGAGTTGAAATTAAGCAAAACAAAAAGGCAAATATCCTTCACTTACTTCAAAATTTTCTATACTTTCCTCCTCACTTCCATAGCTAATATGTATCGGCTGATCAATGTATTCAAGCTGCTGAAAATGAACTTCCTCCTTCCACAAAATAGCTACTGATTTGTCTACAAGACTAGCTTCTGTTTGGAGAACATAATCATCATCATACCTATCAAACTGATGCAAATCATCAGTATAAAACACGTCATCAAGCATACATGTCATATCAATAGATCTCTCTTCTCCAATATGATTTATAAAACAATCATTATCAGGTCTATGACAACTGGGATAAGAAAGAAAATGTTTTGGATCAGCCACTTGTTTTTCTTCAATCAGCGAGCCATGATCTTGAACATCATACTCATTCCTTGTAATGATCTTCTAAATCATCTCTTCCATTGCACTTACCAAAATGTCAAGCTTTACCTCTAAAGATGTCGATTCCTCTCGATCTACATTCTTCATCTCTTCTTCCTTCAGCTTTTCCCTTTTGACCAACAAATTAGCCTCTACATCTACTGCACTGTCTTGCATCTCCTCAAGTGTTGCAAGGTTCCTTTCTCTCAGCTAAAACTCCATTTCTGGATCAAAGTCTTCCAGGTAGTGCAAGAGAGCGGATCCAGGAGGAGGCCTTATATTGACCGACATCGAAAAATAGATTTGGTTAAATCTGGCAGAAAATTGTTGCACTGTCTCCCCTGGCTATCTTTTCAGCTGGTTATACTCTTCTATAATCAAGAAAGAGTTTTGTCTGACCACCCACTTGTCGAGGAAAACTTTGACGAACTGCTGGAAATATGAGATGCTCGCTCAGGCAGGATCTTGAACCAACTCTTGACTTTGCATTGCAAAGAAAGAGAAAAAAGCCTAATACTGACATCCTCTTCATCAACTTCAAAAAGGTAAAGAAAAGACTCAAAATTTAGTACATGTCTCTCAGCAGTGATGTTGTTACAGTCACCATCAAATCTTGGTAGATATAGGTCATGAATTTTAGGGAAAGCATGGGATATAGGAGGTAAAATCATAGGCTTGTATCAATCTGGAATTTTACAAGGTATAGGGATATGTACAGAAGGTGTAGAATCAGTCTTGGTCTCTTCAGGCTCATTAGTTTGAAGATGGTCATCACAAGATTCAGGAGAAGGGTCTTGATCAAGATCAAAGGCATGAAAATATTTCGCAATCTGCAAAGGGAAGGAATCAAATGCAGGCCGAAGATCTTTTCTCAAATACAATATACTTTGCAAAGCCTTCTTGATTTCTCAGGAAAAGAGGAAATCAATTATAAAAAATAACAAAATGTCTTGGATGAAATTCCAACTTGAATACTTGATCTTTCCATATTTTCTTTTCATGTTTCTGTTGGTCAGGTTCATCCTCTAGTGGAGTCCTTGGATCTGATCTCAAAACTGATTTGGAGTCGCCAGGTGAATGATTTCAGCCTTTTTGTGTCTGATCATTGTTCACCATCAAAAATCATATCTGAACTTGATTAAATTTTGCTGGGGAACACAAAACTACATTCCTTAGTATGGTCGCCACTATGTTAGTGCCTAAATCTACCTCAAGCTTAAGAAAGGCAGATCTAGGGTAACATCAAACCATGCTTAACCTGGTAGCTAGCCTACCAGGTCAGGAGAGGGCTCTCTCCTTGTCAATCTCAATTAGAATATGAAAATTAGGGCTTGAGATGACTGAAATGAATGCTGATTTTAGGCTAGGTATAGTAGATGAGAGGATTTTGTTTGATTTTAGATTTTGGTTGCTGGATCAATTGGAGAAGGCAGATTGGGTCCGGGAAATCAACTCAGGGATACAGTCATGTCCTGTGGGGCAAGGTAGACAAGGGTTTACGTACTAGCAAAGGATTGAGATGGTAGAGTAAGACTGCTGAGGAGTTGAGGAGGGCACAAGAAACTATGAATCCTCTTCAAATAGTGAAAACATTGAAAACTAAATGCAATCCCAAGACAAAGCACTGTAAATCTAGTGTATTTTGTCTATTCACCTTGATTCATTTAGTTTAGAAGAAAGAGAGAGATGTGGATACATATAAAACATTAGAAAAACTCATTACAAAGAAGAAACATGATCTAGATGGATATTAGTGGCCACCTACCAAGTCCACCTGAACCCCCACCACTATGTCTCTCAGCATTTTCAGTTCCTTAATTGTAGCACAACTTACTATTTTTAGTAGTTTTTCGGGCCCTGAACTTTCAGAGTCGTTTTGAGGCCCTAAACGATGTTTTTTGGGAAATCTGGGGGCAACATGGGTCCATGGACTGATATTTCCCTTCCCAAACCGATAGTGCTCGGATAGATATTTCTAACGAGCTATTGTACGCGTCAAATGGAGATCGTATGCCAAATTTATGACCCTGGGAAGTTAATGTACCAATTTACCCAAACGGGGCCCACAGTTTGGCGTTTCATCTTCTAGGGTTAGGTTTTGGAATGTTAAGGGTTTTCCATTGTTTCTTAACAATAAATAGGCCTTCGAGCCTCATTATAACACAGTTCATAGGCATGTAGCCACCACATCTCTTCTCAGAGATAAGCTACCATCGCCCTAGCTAGTTTATTTCCATTACTGTTTGTAAGCATATTTCAATATTTTACATTAATGAAATGAAGTATTATTTCCACTTCATATCTGTGTTTATGGTTATCTCTGCAATTTGTTGTGTTCCTGTTTAAGTCTGGATCAGTGGTATCAGAGCGGTCTGCTTTTTCTCTGTTTTTCTTTGCATGTCCCCAACGAGGTCGGGATATAAGGAGTTAGGGCTTGAATTGGTCGAACCTTTGTGAGACTAGCCTCGCAAATCCCGACGGCCTCCCGTGGAGGATGAGAAGAAAGACGAGGGGGCAAGAGATCCTATCAAAATCTTGCTCGAGGAATCCCTCGAGCGACAACAGAATGCAATGATGGACAACTTTGCCCAAATCCTTCAGTGGCTACCCAGAAGCGACGCATCGGCTTCCAGTAGCTACTCTGGAAACGCCACGCCCTTTAAGGTACAAGTTAATTTTGAAATTCCCATATTCGAGGGTCTGATAGACGCAGATTCCATAGATAAATGGTTAAATCTGCTAGAGGGTTATTTATCTGTTCATGAATTTTCAAGTAAGGAAAAGATTGTTTTTTCCCTTCTCAAAGTAGCCCCCCGCGTCAAAGACTAGTAGGAAACCTACTGCGATCAGAAGGATGAAAATACCGGCTCACTATTTTTAGCCACACCCACCTGGAATTCATTCTGGGATGCCATCAAGGAGTAGTACTACCCTGTCGGAAGCTATGAGGATGAATACATAAAGTGGACCTCGCTGCGGCAAGGAAGGGACCAAGACGTTCCAGAGTTCACCAATCTTTTTCATACCCTTCGCACAAAGTTGGGTATCAAGGATACGAAGCAGCATTTGATACTCAAATATCACGGTTACCTGCACAAGTAAATCCAGGAAGAAATAAAATTCTTGAACATCTCCTCGCTCGGCATAACATACCGATATGCCATCAAGGTCGAGCAGAAGTTTAAACAAAAGAAGTGAGACTTTGGATCTGCAAATCTAAAGCAAGGGAAAGGTTCCCCTAAACCACAGAATAAAGGACAAAGCCAAGGCAGGGCAGCCCAAGACAACCCACCAAAGCTGCAAGCAAAGAACAACACCACGAAGCCAAAAAAGGACACGAGAAAGTGGTGTGAATTCCATAAGAGCTCCACTCACAACACAAGTGAGTGTCGGGCCAAGCAATCACTGGTGGCTGAGCTAAAGGTTTCAGCATCAGATGCATGTTTTGACTCAGAGTCAGAACCCGACAAGGGGAATGACAAAGGGAAGCAGATCATTGATGTGGATCCCAATGCCACTGTTGCTACCACCAAGATCTAGAAAAATGAACCCAAAGATCTAGAGGAGAAGGAGTGTCTCTTCCACTCCCAGATGTCGGTAAAGGGCTCCCCACTATAGTTCATTGTCAATAGCAGGAGCCAAAAGAACCTCATTTCGGCAGAGGTCGTGAAGCGGTTGGGCCTACTAACCACAGCACATCCACAACCGTACACCATCGGGTGGCTTCACCAAGGACGGGATCTTCGCGTGAGCCAGCAGTGTCGCCTTCCATACAACATCAAGCCCTTCACGGATGAGGTATTGTGTGACATTTCTCCCCTTGAAGTTTGTGATGTATTATTAGGACAACCATACTTGTGGAAGCGACATGCTGTGTATGAATCAAGGCCCTGTGCTGTTATTATTACATTGGGAGATAAGTTGTACAGGATACCAGAGGTAGCACCGCCTACCGCCATCTCTTTGATTACTGCAAAACAATGCAGTAAGCTCATTTCCAAAACCAGGAAATTTGTTTTTTTGATGATACGCCCTCAAGGAAAGAAGAAGATGGTGGCCACGGCCTCTAGATAGGGCCCCTCTACACGACAACTATAGATGGACAAGGTCGTGGAGGAGTACGAGGACATCTTCACCTCCCCTGCAGGGGTTCCTCCGCACTGTCAGGTCAAGTACTCCATCGATCTGACCCCAGGTGCGCCACTACCCAATGGACCAATTTATCGGCACTCCATTTTGGAGAACGATGAAATCAAGAGACAAATTTAGGAGCTGCTGCACAAAGGTCACATCCGTCCGAGTTCATCACCTTGTGGGAGCCTGATTGTGTTGGTACAAAAGAAGGATGGGACTTGGAGACTCTGTATTGACTATCGGGCGCTGAACAAGATCATTGTCCGTAATAGGTACTCGATCCCATGGATTGATGACCTTCTGGACCAACTAAAGGGGGGAAAATATTTTAGCAAGATCGATCTGAAGTCAGGATATCACTAGGTACCAATCGAACCCTTTGATGTGTGGAAGACTGCCTTCAAAGCCAAGGAGGGCCTTTTTGAATGGTTGGTTATGCCTTTCGGATTGACAAATGCTCCTGCAACCTTCATGAGTCTAATGGATTACATCTTGCGGCCATTCACCAACTCATTTGTAGTGGTATACTTGGATGACATTCTGATCCTCAGCCAGAGTTGGGAAGAGCACCTCCACCACATCCGACAGGTTCTCCAAACACTGCGGTAACACAAGCTATGTGCCAATTTGGAGAAATGCACTTTTGGCATGACCCAGGTTCAATATCTGGGATACATTATTGATGAACAGGGGGTGCATGTGGATCTAGCCAAGATCCAAGTCATTCAATATTGGCCATCTCCAACCACTCTGACAGAGCTCCGCAGATTTCTAGGTCTTGCCAACTTCTACCGCAGGTTCGTGTTGGGGTTTTCTCATATCACTTGGCCCTTGAGTCAAGTCACCAAGGGAGGAGCGAAAGAAAAATTCTTTGGTATGAATCTCCACAGAAGGCATTCATAGAGTTGAAATATCGCCTCTGCACGGCACCAATGCTCGCGTTACCAGATTTACAACAACCATTTGAGGTCGAGACAGATGCCTCTGACTATGCTATTGGGGTAGTCCTTACTCAACACGGGCATCCAGTGGCATATCACAGTGAAGCACTTTCAGACACAGTATGGAAGTATCCCACTTATGATAAAGAGATGTATTCCATTGTGTTGGCCTGCTGACAATGGAAGCATTACATTTTGGGGAAGGAAATGATCATCCACACAGACCACCAACCCCTGCAGTTCATACAGACCCAAGGGAAATTGCAGAATGATCGCCATCAGAAGTGGTCTACATACCTGCAACAGTTCCATTTGAATATCAAGTATAAGAAGGGCAACACCAATAATGTTGTAGATTGCCTCAATCAACCACCGATCATGGCGTTAACCAACGTGCTCAACTCTTGTGGGCACGAGACTTCTGATTGGCCACTTCTCTACAAAAGCAACCCAGAATTCAGCCACACATACCAGACACTCTTGGAGGGTCAGCATGTTCCAGATTTTCACCTCCAGGATGCCCTGTTATGCCACCTGGGTCACCTTTATATTCCTTCAAGCGAGCGTGCCAAGATGATTCGGGAAGCATACTATAGTCGGGCTGCTGGGCATTTAGGGGTCGAGAAAACAATGGCAGTACTGAAAAAGTATTTCTATTGGTCAAATCTTCGACAGGATGTTAGGAAGTACATCAGATCATGTATTGATTGTGCCATTGCCAAACCAACCATTAAGAAGCAAGGCCTCTATACCCCACTTCCTACCCCTAGTCGACCTTGGGAATCCATCTCCATGGATTACATGTCAGGCCTTCCTTCCACTAAGCATGTAAATGACTGTGTTTTTGTGGTCGTTGACAAGTTCTAGAAGATGGCCATTATGGTGGCCTGCAAGAAGAATATCACAGTAGAAGCCATTGCTAAACTCTTCTTTAAACGAGTGTGGGTGCACTTTGGGATCCCACAGTCTATCATCTTAGATCGGGACAGTCGGTTCCTCAGTACATTTTGGTCCAGTCTCTGGTCAATGCTGGACACAAAACTCACTGAGTCCACAGCCTTCCATCCTCAAACTGATGGCTAGATAGAGGTTGTCAATAGGATGATTGTACACATTCTGCGCATGTACAACTCAAAGCATCCACGCACATGGGACGAGAGCCTCCCCTATGTTCAGCACAGCTACAACCAAGCTATTCACAGCTCGACTGGCCACAACCCTTTTCAGGTGGGCTTGGGATTCCAGCCACCATGCCCCATTGATGTGGCCATGCCACTTGCAGCTACTCACACAGATTCGGCTCATGTCCAGTCCAAAACAGACAAGGCAACCAGCTTCATTGAGCACATCCAACATATTCGCCAGCAAGTCCATGACATTCTAGAGAAATCAAATGCCAAGTACAAGCAATGACATGATCAACATCAGGTGCCACACAAGTCTCAAATGGGTGACAAAGTCTGGTTGCATTTGCAAAAGGAACACCTTTCTGGAGCCTATCGGAAACTGAGACCACTCCGATATGGTCCTTACACCATTACTAAGGCTATGGGAGACAATGCATTTGAGCTCAGCATTCCCCCATTCCTTGGCCTACATCCAATGTTCAATGTGGATCGCCTTCGGCCATACTTTCCACCATTGCTAGACACATCCACCATTGCAGAACAGCTCACACCCACAGAACTAAATCCAGATTGCATGGAACAAGCTGCAACTGATCGGATCATGGACACATAAATCAAGAACACTCGCCAACAGAATATCCAACTGTATCGAGTTGTCAAAGTAGGCCAACTCATTCACCAGGGCAAGTGGCTCACCAGAGACTAAGTTCAGCAAAAGTTTCCTCATCTCATGGAGGAACTCAACATAATGGGGACCATTGCTTCCTAAGGGGGGAGGAATGATCCAGGTGGATATTGGTGGCCACCTGCCAAGTCCACCTAGACCCCCACTACTATGTCTCTCAACATTTTCAGTTCCTTAATTGTAGCACAACTTACTATTTTTAATAGTTTTTCGGGTCCTGAGCTTCCGGAGCCATTTTGAGGCCCTAAACAACGTTTTTTGGGAAATCTGGGGGCAACATGGGTCCATGGACCGATGTTTTCCTTCCCAAAGTGATAGTGCTCGAATAGATATTTCTAACAAGCTATTGTACCTGTCAAACGAAGATTGTATGCCAAAGTTACGACCCCGGGAAGTTGATGTACCAATTTACCCAAACGGGGCCCACAATTTGGCGTTTCATCTTCTAGGGTTAGGTTTTGGAATGTTAAGGGTTTTCCATTGTTTCTCAACAATAAATAGGCCTTCGAGCCTCATTGTAACACATTTTAGAGGCATGTAGCCACCACATCTCTTCTCAGAGATAAGCTACCATCGACCTAGCTGGTTTATTTCCATTACTGTTTGTAAGCATATTTTAGTATTTTACATTGATGAAATGAAGTATTATTTCCACTGCATATTTGTGTTTATGGTTATCTCTGTAATTTTTTGCATTCCTGTTTAAGTCCGAATCAAAAAAATACGTAAACTCACTGTCACAAGAATCCCACAAAAATAGTTGTGAAACCTGGTTTTATTCCTTGCCAACTGCTGATACAAAATGTTCAGTGAGTTCTACACTTCTGCCAAAGTCCAACCTTTACAAATGAATCAAAAAGTACATGATATAGGTAAGGAAACTACTCAAGCTAGATATCAGGGTCGAATCCATGAGAAAATGGGTGGTTTCAACCATATCTAAACTAAGAACAGGAATATAGGTAGTGGAACAGCTTGCCTCTAAAACCAAGGAAACCAATTCATTCAGCTCAAAACCACCTTTGACTTGATGTATCTACCCTATTAGGTGTTTTACATCCATAATTTCATCAAATTACATCATTTACCATGAAAATTTCACCAAGAGAGCAAGAAAAAGTCAATTGTAGAGAAAACTAGGCGAAATCTGGAAAATCAGGCAAAACTGGCAAAATTCATCCTATGCGCAGCGCTTTTTCTAGGAAAATTTTGGAAGTCTTCCCAGAGTCCAAATCATGTGTAGGATAGTTCGTTGGAAATCTTGATGAGTCTACTTTCTGGAACAACTTGAATTTCTAAATTTGGAGTCCATTTGCCCCTCCAAAAATTGATTGTCCCAAGACTGCTACGTGTGTGGCAAAAAAGTGGCAGAGAGGGCACTTTTTGGGTGTTTTTTTTTTCCTTTTGGAGACCTAGAACTTGTCCAAAATTCTCATCCATTTCTGAGCTTCCATATTTTTCCATGTTGACTCCAAAAATATAAACTTTTTTGCAAGAAAGTGTTCCCAACAAAAGCGCAGCGCCAGCTGAAAGGTGCACAACGCTCTTTTGCAGACCACTTTTGGAGGCCTTCTCGGTGTCCAAATTGGGCGTGTGATAGCTTGTTGGAAATATTATCAAGTCGATTTTCCAGAATATCTTGAATTTTCCAATTTGGAGGTCATAGTCCCTGTCAAAAGTCAAATCTCCCAAGATAGTTCAAAATGTGCAAAATGAGGCTGCCTAAATGCAGAGTGTTGTTGTAGTCAAATTTTGAAGGTATTCCTCAACTCCAAATTGAGCTCATGATAGCTCATTGGAAATATCTTTGTGTCTAGTTATCATTTCACTCATCAAGGAAGTCATTTGGCCAACCAGGCTAGGAGAAATCGTAGGTTTCCCAAGGTCACTCCAGAGGTGCATTAACTCTCCTGAGGCAACTGTATTTTTGACATTTCTATAAAACCATGACAGTTGTGTAAAAAATGAAAGAGGATTTTCTTATTGGTTCACTAAGACACAAAAACCTCTCTCACATTTTCCAAATTCATTTTTTCTTTCTCAGAAACATCATTTGAGTAAAACCTATCCCGATGTGTGGAACAGGGGATTTGTAGAAATTAAGGGAAATGAAGGGCATGAGGGGCTTCTATATTCTTGAGAAAATTTTGGGAAGTAGGGAGGGATGTTAGGAAGTAGGGGAAGGTGAAGTTTCAAATATTTAGTGATGAAAAGGGATCCAAAAGGGCAAAACACATGCCTAGCCTAGAAAGTTGTCAAATTGTAGCAAGAAACTAGGGTTTGTGGGAAAATGATGAATTTGAGGGATATCAGTTATGGGAAGTGTTGAATAAGGTAAATTAAGGATAGGGGAAGGTGTATGAGCATCAGGATACAATTTTTGTTGATGATTTTACCATCCAAGAGAAATTACCTTCAAAATGCTAGGAAAGGGAAATGAGCCTTACCCAAGCACAACTGAAACACGAACAAGGTGTAAAATGACCCATTGGAACCTGAAATGATGATGACAACCCTTTAAATGATGGTACACTCAGTTGAATGGTGACATGGACCGACACTTGGAAAACTTTGGAAGGAGTGAAAACAAATCCTAGACCTAATACCTAGTGACCAAATTTTATTTGAAGACTCACTGAAATGACAAATATTGACCTTGACACCTTAAAATCACTTTGTAAGAGCATGTTTGATCACTGGAGGAAGGCTTCAAAGACTGACACTAACACAAGCAAGGAGCAACGTGAAAATGAAACATCAAGTGAACACAATGACCATCGAAGACTCCGCACATCTTTCCATGTGGAGGTAAAATTGTGATACACCATGAGGACATCCATCACTCAATAGCACTGCAACTCGACATGCACACCAGGAGAAACGTGAATGTATGAGTGCTATGATGTCAAGTCTTCTCATGAGTCTTGTTGTCCACATCACTATGGTGGGCCATATCATTGATCAATGTAAAGTAACATGGAAGTCCAAGAGACCCACTTGTCATATGAAGAGTCATGTAAAGTTGAAAGGTCATGGAAGTCAAACAATCATGAGGGAAGTTGAACAATCACAAGGGTCAGTTTCACCCTTGGCTATAAATACCCCCTCATTTGTACATGCAAAGGACATTTCACCTTGGCTCCTCCCACATAGCCTTGAGAGTTTGAATCTTTTCTTTGAGGAGTGAGTAGTGGCTCTAATGCCGCGTCCATGGGGTTAGTGATGTCTGGTGTATCGATGTGTCTTGGAACTTTCGCTTAATTCAAAAGCCTGCTAAAATTCCAGCACGTTTTCACACATGTGTTCTAACTGTTGTAAGATTTGTCTTGAACACTTGCAATACATGTTTCTTTAACCAGTTTTTAATACTTGAATTCCTTTAGCTATTCTAAATCATATATTAATGAAAATGTGTTGTATAAGTTGTTAACGTTGGCCTTCCTATGTTGGTTACCTCCTAGACATCAGACATAACATTTCACGTAAACTCGCTATAATCACCGTCGCACTTGCACTGACTGTCTGATGAGTGTTGTACGTGTTATATTCCCTTGTGTGTTGTGACTTCTGCATCCGTGTGGATTGCTCCTCCAAAATATGTGCATGTCGTCCTATTGTGTTATGTGTTCCTAACAGAGTTGGACTTCATCCCATCTAACTTAGTACTCACTCCCACCCTCTCCCTCTGCGGTGAAAGAACCTTGACACAAGTAATAGTATCAATCACCAGGGGCACGAACCTCACTACTCAAAGACAAAGAAGACCACTCTCCTATGCTAACAAGAAAGAGCTAAGGAAAACATTTAAAATAATGGTAACGAGTCCATCATACCTGATGGGACTCCCACACTAAATGGTGTGAGGTCTAGTTTGGACTTCATACTAGGGTGATCCACTGAATGTTGGCAGGTTCAGCACCATCAACATTATGGCACTAGAATGAAGGTCGCCAGTTGTTTATGGATGAACTTCCTCTGACACTCGCTCATCAACCATCTAGTCAAGGCAGTAACTCCCACTCCCTCTCACCTACGTGTGACTCTGAAGTTGGTTACTCCTCACCCCCCAACAAGTGAACATGAAATTCCATATCACCACCTTCTCCATGTCCATCCCATCACCTGTCAGCTCACAAAAGTAGTCAGACTCATGCGAGGGATACGAAATCTTGCATACATATCAAGGAAGCCAAAAATGACTCCCACAGGGATTGTTGTATCATCAGTGGAAGAAGTAGTTCTTGCAACACCTAGCAGAAGTTGTTGAAGACAGAGAGGAGCATTTGATCTTCCAATAGGGAAAGGGACACCCTCGTGATCTTGGGATTAGACTCTAGTACAACAGGCGAAGCGGAAGGCAGCGGAGGAGGCAGAGGCAGAGATGAACCAATAGACTTAGAGCCAGAACCGTCAAATTATGAAGAAGAGGAGGAGGATGAAGAAGAAGAAGACATGGCTAACCAAAATCTAGAATGGATGAATCAGGGACCATTGGCCCTCCTAGGTGCTTTGCATAATATGCTGAAGCAGTCGGAGAGGATGATCACAAAGTTTGACCTTGACATCACAATGAAGGAAAAAGATCATTTGAACAACTTCTTCCTACTACTGCAGACCCTTGAGGTATGATACGACGACGTAGCATGTAGATTGTTTCCATGTACCTTAGATGGTCACATAGTTGCATGGTATCACAGCCTTCTCTCCAAATCCATACAAAAATGGGGCGCGTTCAAACGCATGTTTCTGGAAAAGTTTGCTGATGAAAAGACCCTAGCCATGTTGCTCAAGGAATTGGGAAACCTAAATATGGAGTGGAAAGAAAAGGTAAATGACTTCAATCAGAGGTTCCCACACATATTTAACAAGTTTTCAGCAGACACAAAATAGCATAACTCCATCATTGTTGATTACTACATGTCTGCACTGCCGATTAGCATTGTGCAGTTCATCAAGAAAGTTGTGAAACCAATTTTATTGGAAAAATGCGTAGAGGCAATTTTTGTTAAGAAACACATGTGCGCGATTGGAGTCATCAAGGATGATAAACTAGGAAAAGACTCCAGGGTTGCAAGTAGGAAGTCCCAAGTGGTGGCGAGCAAAGGTAGAGACAAGGAAACAAGTGACATTGAAACCCTCACTCACCTTGTCAAGAACTTGACATCAAAAGTGTCAAAGCTTAAATAGCAAAACAGACACATATGCAAGCAACCATCTGCCTAGACAGAGACAAGGAAGCATGTCATTAGGTAGCAACCATCTCCCTATGAAAACTGTGTAGAGCTCTATGTTTCAGCTCAAACGGTATGTGAACCCCGAATTTTGTTCATTTCATGAAGATGGTCACTCAGAGAATTCTTGTTCAAATTGGAAGCGAGATGCAGACTCAGTATACAGTGACACAGTTGACATGGACAGCAGTATGCAAGAACAACCAGGAAATACGAATAATGACGAAGATGTTGCACTAGATGGGACATCAAGCTCTTGGCATGTGGTAAACATGTGCTAGTCCTCGCAAGCAGCACTGAAGATGAACGCCGAGAAATAGCCCCGAAAGAAAAATGTTCGTTACAATATCAGAAGTAAGGGGGCTCCCCCTAAAGTTGGGGAAGTGCAAGAAAATTTAAAACTACTAATGAGGAAGGTTGATCCAACAGCCGTCCCTAAGTAGAAAATGCAAAGCAAGCCCAGGAAGGCAGTGGTGGACAAGAGTACGTCCATGAGTAGCAAACTACAAAATATTCCGTAGGACAACACGATCACCAGTCTTACATAGTACACCTCCATGATTCTACCACCTTTGGATTACAACATTATGGATGACATGAAGAAAAATAGTATGAATATTAGTTTTTTCGAGTTAGCTAAGATCCAGAGTCAGTGGGACATCTTGTTGCATGCACTGGGATAGGAAGCAATGGAGAGCACAACCTCTACCAGCAAGGGAGCAAGCACACCTCCTGGATCACTTTCAACTATGCTAAACACACTCCGAATGGAAGAAGCAAACTCAATTTTCCCTCCATTCCTGCTCTCATTTAAGATTTTCAACTATAATTTTCACAACTTCTTGGTTGATTCTAGTACGACAGCCAATGTCATGTCGCTTTCAATTCCAAAAAGATTAATACGCAATGGAGCAAGACATCTGTGCAAATCATCCAACTTGATCGAATATATGTACCAGTCACTGGTGAACTTCGATATGTAATCATATGATTATCTCACGATGGTCAAGTACACCAATGCATTAACATTGTTGTTGTGGACATATCGGAAGCATATGGATTACTACTAAGCAGAGACTAGTTCAACAAGTTGAACGGATACTTCACTACGAACTAGTTGCACATGTGGCTTCCGTACAAGGGTAAAAGCAATCAAATCCAGGTATTACCCGAGAGGTATATGAGGCACAATTTCATTCCCATCAATGGAGTAAATGAACCATTTGCCTTCGCAAAACTCATGTTTGGAAACTACATCCTAGAAACAACACTAAGGCATTATCCTGCACGGCCAGCCCCAACCCCACCAGACATGCAGTTGGTTCTCCTTTCTTGCCCAACATATGGAAATGAAGCATGTACATTACATTGTAACAATAGTAGTAGTAGGAGCGCAACAATAGCAGTAGTAGTGCAAGCGCGTCGAATGGTATGTGTACAAACGAGTTGTGGACCATGTATTTCGACGGATCAAAGACATAGAATGGCTCAGGTGCTGGGTATGTTTTGATCAACCCAAACTATAGGAAACATCTTATTTCGAGTCACTTGGAGTTCAAGTGCATGATCAATGTTGTTGAGTACAAAGCACTGATCTTGGGCTTGCAAAAATCCATTAGCCTCAACGTGGTCACACTCAAAGTGGTAGGTGATTCAGAGATAGTGGTACGGTAGGTATGTAACACCATTCACTATTTATCACCGCATCTTAAAAGTTACCAACCATAGGTATGGCGACTGATCTCTAACTTCCTGGCATTTAATATCACTCTTGTACCACGTACGCATAATGCAATTTCTAATGCTCTAGCAAACAAGGGCTCTAAAATGTCACCGATTAGGGATATATTTACTATTGAAATTTTATATAGACCATCTATCCCTGATAACATAACTATTAATAGGTATGTTCTATGTTAGAGCAATTTATTTCAATTTCTTTTCCACATTAGCAATCACATCAGCATAAAGTAAACTGCAGATAGAACATAAATATAAATCAGAGAAGACAAGCCAAGACAAGAGGACACAAGATGTGGTGCTAGCCAGGGACAAACCCCATTGTGGGGAAACCCTTGATCAATTCTTCTTTTATGTTCTTCAAATTTCAGTAGAGAAAGTGAGAGAAATAATACATTTACAATAGAAGTCAATCACTTTGACTTTTGATATCGGCATGAGATCAGTTGAAGACATATTGCTCCTACTGATTCTCTAAGGTGACTCGTTCACCTATCATAGTGTTGCATCTCGTCTATTTGTTGCACATTACCGTGTGACACCTTGTTGTACTGTCATATGTGTTGAACCTTGATGACTGAGCTGCTCTCATCTTCATGCTGCTCATCATGCTGCATCTTCCATGGTCTTATTCATCAACAAGTTGCTGATGCTCATGATCTCATTCATCATTATGCTACCCATGCTCATATCATCATGCATCATTATGCTGCCCATGATCTCATACATCATGTTGCCTTCCTACAGAGACAGATGCTCCAATTGTATCGGCAATTCCCGGTAGTTCCGGCATTTCCGACAGTTCCAGCTTTTCTGGCAGTTCTGATAGTTCTGGAATTTCCAGATTTTCTGGCTTTTTTGACTTTTTTGGCTTTTCTGGTATTTCCGGCTTTTCTGGCGTTTCCGGCTTTTCTGACAATTCCAACTTTTCCGACAGTTCCGGTAGTTCTGCCTTTTCTCGCTTTTTCGACATTTCCGGCTTTTCCATCAGTTCTGGCTTTTTTGGCAATTCCAGCTTTTTTAGCTTTTCAGGAAATTCTGGATTTTTTGGCATTTCCATCTTTTCCGGTAGTTCTGGCTTTTCCTGCAGTTCCAGCTTTTCTGGTTGTTCCAACTTTTCTGGCTTTTCTGGCTATTCTGGCTTTTTTGGCAGTTCTGGATTTTCTGACTTTTTCGGTAGTTCCAGCTTTTCCGACTTTTCCAACTTTTTTGACTATTCCGGCTTTTCTGGTAGTCCCGGCTTTTCCAACTTTTTTGGCTTTTCCGGTATTTCCTTAGGATCTCTCCTCCTACTAAAACCCAAGGACAAGTAGAGAGAGGAAGAGATCCAAGTGTGTGTAGAAATGACTTGAAGTCCTCTTCTATTTATACTAAAACGTAGAGGTTGAATAGACATGACTATTGGGCTTCTGAGCCTACATAAGTTGCTGGCCGACTTAACAATTTGTCCATAACATAAATAAATTCATAACTTCATAAATACTTATCCAAATCGGACGATATTTAGATCAATCTTACACCTCTCAATGAGAGGGATCCAATAAAAATATCAGCTGCCATAAATAATATGACCCTATTGTGGCCAGCAACAACCCCCCCCCCCCCCCCCCCCCTTTTTACTTTGTTATTTAGTATCAAACCACGATACTAAATTGAATGGGGACCCTTAGATAAAATTTTTAGGAAAAGCTAGACTTTCTTTTTGAAGTTACAAATCATAATTTAGAAAAGGCGTCTTAGATATTTTAAAAAGCCTAAGTCTGTGGTAGATGATAGGTCTTTAAAAAGTCGCGCATGCAAAAAGATAGGAAACATCTCCGTTACTCTTCTAAAATCAAAATACGCGCCACCCTCATGATTAACAACGATATCGCATCGCACCATGATAATATCCATAGCGAATATCCAAGAAGTTCGCCAATCTGCGATATTGCGATCGCTAGATCGCATATCGCAGAAACAAAGCCAGAAAAGGTTTGGCAAGCACTAAGTTTTGCGATTTGCGATGTTGCGATCATGCGACATGCGAGAGTACGTCAGCAAATCATAAAATCACCTTAGTACGAATCCTTCGGGCGCGCCTTTCAAAGGAAAAGCTACTTACCATATCATGACCTGAAATCATGCGCTTTTAATGTCAGTAAATGAATTGGTTGTCAGTCATTAAAAGGATTAAAGACGCGTGCCTTCTTGGATATTTGCTTCACGTAAGGTGGTGTAATTGGTTTATCTCTTGCATTAAAAACTCTCCCATCACCTTTCTGATCGGACATTCCATTTCACTTGTAATCTGCAGGAACAAAGTGCAAAGACCACTCAGAAAGAAACACAAAGTGAAAATGGGGAAGAAGAACAAAGCTCAAAGCTCCGAAGCAAGAGAGAAGACCAAGGAGATGGCACCCCTATACATAGATACAGCCTGCAACCGAGATGCAGGAATTTCGACATGGGAAGGCATGTACAGGCTATTAGAAGAGGAGAAACCAAGAATAATGAAAGCGACCGTCGTTGCAGGTGCACCACGCTCCTCTGAAGCATCCCTGGAAGACCTAGCATGTTCATTCCTTCACAGAATAGCGGCAAGGCCTAAGATTCTACCATACACAGACATGATCAAATGGATTCTGGATGACGCAGAGTTAAATAACAGACAATTCAAGATTCAGGGACATGGGCTCGTGGGATCCTTCGCCGCCCAAGATCTGAAGCTAATGTACCATCTGCCCGAACCGCAAGCGACCTATAATGCACAGTTTGTTAAGAAGTTCGCAATCGAGAACCCAGATCTATCGGACACTACTAAAGAATGGTCTAGAAGAGATGAGCCGTTAAAGAAGGATAAGAACGGTATGTACAACACTGGTTCCCTTACTTCTCCATATTGTTTTGCTGCAGCCATGCTATGTAGGTTGTTTGGTATGCCCGATATCAACAAGTTTTCATCTGAGTGGCTGCCATTAATTGACGCTGCCACAAATGCTGAGATAGTAGATTGGGCTAAAATTCTTTCCGATACTCTATATACAGCTGTGATTGGTTACAGGTCCAAAAGATCCTTTTCTCAAAGGGTCTATCCTCCTTCCTATTTGGCTGCCTATGTTATGGATTCTGTTTGCCTTGTATCTAATTTCCCCACTATGGGATGGAAATGGACTACCCAAGACCCGTCGCCTATCCACGTCTATCACAAAGTCTTGTGGGATTCCCAGTTTGCCCCTCATTTTTACCAGATTTGCCATGGGCTTATATTGCCCATATATAGAATGATATATGATAAGGACCCCCCAAGGTGCTCTCCCGAAGCCGAGGCAGACATCATCCACATCGCAAGATGGTTTGGGAAAGAATGGTTTACTTACATCCGAGTTTATGGAAGCACTGTACCTCCGCATGTCCTACCCTTGTATGTCCCCAATAAGCTTTTGGCTCGAGAAATCGCTTATCAAACCTGCTCCGAAGGCGGCTTAACCAAAGAATTAAAAGATAAGAAAAAGGCCATTTGGCCTCAATTTCCCGTCAATTGTGGGGCCTTCTCTTTGTTCAATGTAGGACACGCTGGTGGTGAGGTGGAAAACGTGACGTGCCTTCAATTATATAAGTTCCCAGTGAGGCCATTCGACCCAAATAAAGTTGCCCAAGATTTTACTACTAGCGTCAAGATAAGAGTGTTCTTTGGACACAAAGATTTGTTTGATGATCTCTTTCAGGATAAGAGCTCACTCAAAGAGATTTTGCGGGAAGCTCAGTCGAAGTTATCTCCAGGTGACCTCCAGAAATTCACGTCATACAGAGCTAGAAGGCTGGCCAGCATTCCACTAGAAAGGCTGCGAGTACCTACTAAAGAGCCAACTCCGAGCATCAGCCTTAGTGAGAACTCCAGCACTTCCAAATCTAAGTCCAACGCCGCGCAAGAAGTTTCCGAGCATCCTGAACAGTCTGCGCATAACAAAGAAATTAACAAAGAAGCAGTCAAAGATACAGCTCAGTCGGGTGTAATGTCTCAGCAACAAGTTATCACCTCGCCACCAAGAAATGTTCCTCCTCCGGTCATCGAAACTCCTCTTGTCACAACAGAGCTAGACAAATAGTGGGAGTCTTTGAATGAATTAATCAACCTCGAAGGGCAAGTACCAAAGACGCCTGCGAGCGACACACAAGGGGTGCAAGAAGTTGCTCTGACCATAGTCAGCGTTACCACAGAAGCAGAAAGCCTCCCCATCACTCCGTCCTCAGAACTTCTACTTAACGTGGAAGAAATTCCCCCACTAGATGTGTTCTACAGCCCCCAGCACAAAGCAGTTGTGAGAAGACAGAGAAAGAAAAGAAAGCTCGAAAATGCACTGTCTCAAGACACTGAACATTTGGACGTCTTGTGGAAAGACCCAAATAATAATCCAACAGAAAATCTTACGAAGCTGTCTCAAATCGCAGGAGCGTATGCTTCTGCAACTATTGACAAGGCCTCTGAAGTTCAGCAACTCTTAAAGGAGCAAGAAAATCACATACAACTGTTACAACAACAGTTGCAGCAAGCCAACGCAAACAATGAAGCTTCCAGGCAGCTTGAAAAACTCCAAGAAGACTTTCAACAGATTCAAATAGGCTACCAAAAGAGTCTTGAAGAAAAAGAAAAACAACTACAGACGGAGCAAGAAATGCACAAAGATGAACCTAAGCTGGCAGAGTTCATTTCAGAGTCCATCCGCTTGAACGAGCAACTACTGCAGTGGCAGGAAGAATTGTGGCATAAAATATCACAGTGGAGGCACTTCTGTGAGCTGAGCGACAAAATCACCAGTCAGGTGGTGGAGTTGCGAAGCGAATATGATCAAAACGACAAGAGAGTAACGGGATATCTGACTTGGCAAGACAATGAGGAGGGTAAAAGAGCAGGAGCACCTAGAATTAATGAAAGTCATAAAGAAATGCTCTTTAGTAAATGGGACGAGCAAATTACGCAGGCAGAGCAAGCGGCAGAGACAGCAGCGACACAGGCGAGTATTCTTATCGACTGTGTAAATGAAAATTTACACAGGGCCAATTTGATTTCAGAGACCACCCCGGGATACCTACCAAACAAGTTGCAACTGGAGACAGAATGGGGGCAAAAGGCACAAGAAAAAGGGAAAGCTATCCAAGCACTGGCCAAACTGGATTGGGAAAGTTACTGGACGTACCTGGTTAAACCACACAGCCAAGAGATGACGGTAAAGTGTATCATGAACGCAGCCGAGAAGGTAGCGCCAGCTCTTATAGATGCCGTTTTCGCAGCCCAGCTCAGAACAAAAATTAGCCAGCCGACTCTTCTCAAGCCTATGTTAGACACATGCAACTTCAAAGACCAAGTACACAAGTAGTTTTATTTAGAATGTTGTTTCTTTTTTGTTTTTGTTAGATTAGAAAAAGGACGGTCGTTTGAAAACCGACTCCTTAATTTTGTAATAATACTATTATTAGAATTAGGACATAGTATTTCAACCCTTCTCATTGCATTGGAGAAGGGTCCAGAAATTTGTCAAAAACTTGTCCTCAGAACATGCATTTCTGCACCTCAGAGGAGGTTTTGATGAATGGAAGGATCGGATTTATTTATATTTGCATCTTAAATGTCTGCTACTGATGTTGCATTTCTGTACTCTTGGTAGGCATTTAAAGTAAGTAGAAGTAAATCATTATTGCTTGAAGTTTGTGAGTAAAAATCAGTCATAAATGGTACTTCTATCTCTTGATGAATTTCTACTTATTTGCTTAGAGTGATACACAGCTGATATTATTTATATGTTAATGTATAAATGTGTGGTTACCATTTGGCACTTTTGTACGGTGGAGTCATTTGTTCATGCTTGACATATGAATGATTTATCATGCGATATGCAGTCCACAACTGTTCTGTTTAACTTCTTATGCAGAATGGTTTATCTTAAATGGTTTATATTCTTATAATAGCTGAATAATCTTCATTACCAGTTATTATAGGAAATCTTTTTAGATCGCATGATGGAAAACATATACCCGGGGTTAGCATAGATTGAATATGTTGTTTTCATTAGATTTCAGCAGCTTATAGTCAAATGGATGAGTTAGATTTAGATTAGTTCTCAAAAGTTCTCAAGAAATAGCATAATCAAACCCTGTACACACACACACAACCCCTTAGATCGGGAAGCTGGTCCCGTTATCCCCAGTCGGACCCGCTATACCAAACGGGCACAGAGCCGCCAACCAGGTTCCCGACCGGGTGGGTATCCCCCTTGTTGTTGACCCGATTTCAGGGCCCTCAACAAACCCACATGGAGTTTCGCCATAGTTGCCAATTTTAACACTCCCTCTCAACTAGGGAGAACTCCATCCGTTGATCCATATGTCCAACTGTACCATCTCTGCTATTAGTTCCCTGAACTACTTTGCTCAGCTCTGCTTAGCTCTACTCAGCTCTACTGGCTCTGCTTTGCTCTGCTTAGCTCTACTCAGCTCTGTTGGCCCTGCTCTGCTTTGCTGGCTCTACTGGATCTGCTTTGCTTTGCTCAGCTATGCTGGCTCTGTTGGCTCTGCTTAGCTATACTGGCTTTGCTCTACTCTGCTCAGCTCTGCTCAACTCTGCTAGCTCTGCTCTGCTCAACTTAGCTCTACTGAACCATGAAGAAGAATAATTGATCGAGAATGTGTCAAGTTAGTCTCAGAGTGTGTACCACTGGTCCCAGACCAGTCCTCAATCAACCCGAAGTTAGTGTCATAGTAGGTACAACTCCTACCACTGGTCCCAAACCAGTACTCTACTAACTCGAAGTCAGTCTCAAAGTATCTACCACTGGTCCCAGACCAGTCCACAACTGACCCGAAGTCAGTGTCATAGTGGGTATAACACCTACCATTGCTCCCAGACCAGTATCGTTGATCCCAGATCAATGAAGGTCATCCTAGCATAGGGAGTACAGTAGATACAATGATGCGTCCATCGGTACTACTATGGTCCCTATCCTCCTTTTCCTGCTCATTGATCAGATGAGAGGTACTTCCCATGAGTCCCAAACTACATGGGTAGGATGCCTTAACAGGAGAACTTAATCAATCTTGTCCTCACAAGAGAACTAATCATCCTGCTACACAATCACCATGGATAACACATCATCCAGGCCTCACAGGAGAACTAATCATCCTGCTACACAATCTTCATGGAGAACACATCATCCGGACCTAACAGGAGAACTAATCATCCTGCTACACAATCGTCATGGAGAACACATCATCTAGACCTCACAGGAGAATTAATCATCTTGCTACACAATCTTCATGGAGAACACGTCATCCAGAACTCGCAGGAGAATTAATCATCCTCCTACATAATCATCATGGAGAACACATCATCCAGACCTCACAAGATAATTAATCATCCTGCTACATAGGAGAGTGAATCATCTTGTCCCACAAGAGAGTGAATCATCTTGTCGCATAAGAGAGCGAATCATCTTTTTCACAGGAGAGTGAATCATCCTGTCCACAGGAGAGTGAATCATCCTGTCCCACAAGAGAGTGAATCATCTTGTCCCACAAGAGAGCGAATCATCTTGGCCACAGGAGAGCGAATCATCCTGTCCATAGGAGAGCGAATCATCTTGTCCCAGTGCGCACCACTAGGGGAGGGTGAGTCACCCTGTGGTCATATGTTTCTCCAGTAAGAACCACAAGCCCCCAGAGCTCCCAGAGCTCAATGTATACAACGTGCAGGACCCTTGTACAAGGTCCTCTTGATGACTCCAAGTCATTCGGGAAAATCACAGATTTGATCTTTTCCCCGGGGCTTAGACAATGTGTAGCGACCTGTACATCATCTCATAGCGATGGAGCTTCCTTGCTCATAGACTTACCATATCCCAGATAAGGTAGTATCTGATGTCCATCTGTTGGAGCAATCGTCGAATACAGGATTCCTCAATAATCGAATCCCACCTCTGTTTTTCATAGAGGATCACAGTGGTACAAACAACTCACTTGAAGAGCTCCCCCAACCAAGCAACTTCACATGAGATCATACTCGTAGATATGTATCTGGTCTCAGCGGTGCTTATAACAACCAAATTTTGCTTCCTGCTCATCCATGATATCGAAGAAAAATCCAAAGAGAAACAGCACTAAGAAGTGCTTTAATGATCCTCCACACTGCCTGTCCAATCAACATTCGAATAATCATGCAATTTCATATTTCCGGTAGTGTATCTCAATCCATGAGAGATTGTGCCCTGAAGATATCTCAAAAGATTCTTGGCACCAATCCGGTGAGGTTCAACCAAATATGAGCTCACCATGCTAACTGCAAAACATATGTCCAGACGGAAGTTCACCAAGAACATCAACGCGAATGAGTTTATGAGATTCAAATGCATTTCCCAAATCTAGTCCGACATCACTACCATATAACTTCTGAAAGTTAAGATCCTCGAGGTAGTCACAGGCTTGCAGTGCACCATTCCACATCTGGAATCCAACTCCCTCTTACTTCTGCAAATGAGAGGGTCTGCACCTGTTAGAAGTAGGTCATCCTCATAAGGTGCTGGTATGAGAGGTCTATCATCCACAACCTTCGGATGGTTTGGATTCGTTTCACTCCTAGTGAATCTCAGCTTTATCAGACAGCTATCGATCCTCTCATACTATGCCCGGGGTGTTTTGCTTCAAGCCATAGAGGGCTTTCTTCCACCTACATATGTGAGATTCCTGATTATCAATCTCAGACCCCTTGGGTTGTTCCAGACCTGTGGACATGCTACATGAGGGGAATGGTCCCCTTGTAAGATTTTCCTTCGGTACATCTCAGACATGTACTTTCATGCTCCTTTTGAATTCAGGCATCCCTATCACCATATGACTCATAGACCTTTGGTGCTACGTGACAATGGACATAGTCCCCAGTGGACTTCCTACAATTTGATACAACCTTGAACACAAAAACATCTTTGAAAATTCTATTTCCAAACATGTACCTTTCCATCGATGAGTGCCACCTTGAAACATTTGACTTCCATTTCCGAGAGGGACACCAGGTTCTTCTTGTGATCAAGTACATAAACATGATTCGGGGTTCCTTGCTTTCTTTGAAGAGTTGACCATTTCCTTGATGACCTACATTGCCTTCGGACACTCCTTCACATAATGGACGAACTTATTGCAATCAAGGCATCCACTTTTCCTTCCACCCTTAAATTCGAACTTCCCAATGAAGTGATCTTTAGATGGGCCATCAGAAACTTCCGCTATGCCATTCTGATAATATGTTTTTCTTCGACTTCACCCTTTGTGAACTTAGAAGAGAGATGTGGAACCCATTGATCCTTTTGTCTTGTCCCTATTGTCTTTGGTTATTGTTATTTCACTCTTTCTTTGGCATTGTCTTCACCTCAGCTCTGATACCATGTTAATAGGTATGTTCTATGCTAGAGCAATTTATTTCAATTTCTTTTCCACATTAGCAATCACATCAGCATAAAGTAAACTACAGATAGAACATAAATATAAATCGGAGAAGACAAGCCAAGACAAGAGGACACAAGATGTGGCACTAGTCAGGGACAAACCCCAATGTGGGGAAACCCTTGATCAATTCTTCTTTTATGTTCTTCAAAGTTCAGCAGAGAAAGTGAGAGAGATAGTACATTTACAATAGAAGTCAATCACTTTGACTTTTGATATCGGCATGAGATCAATTGAAGACATATTGCTTCAACTAATTCTCTAAGGTGACTCATTCACCTATCATAGTGCTGCATCTCGTCTATTTGTTGCACATTACCATGTGACACCTTGTTGTACTATCACATGTGTTGAACCTTGATGACTGAGCTGCTCTCATCTTCATGTTGCTCATCATGTTACATCATCCATGGTCTTATTCATCATCAGGCTACCCATGCTCATGATCTCATTCATTATTAAGATGCCCATGCTCATATCATCATGCATCAGTATGCTACCCATGCTCATATCATCATGATGCTTATTATGCTGCCCATGATCTCATACATCATGCTGCCTTCCTACGGAGACAGATGCTCTGACTATTCCGGCAGTTCCCGGTAGTAGCGGCTTTTCCGGCAATTCTGACAGTTCCGACATTTCCGGCTTTTCCAACCTTTCTGGCTTTTCTGGTATTTCCGGCTTTTCCAACGTTTCCAACTTTTCTGGCAGTTCTAGCTTTTCTGGCAGTTCTAGCTTTTCCGACAGTTCCGACAGTTCTGGCTTTTCCGGCTTTTCCAGCTTTTCCGGCTTTTCTGGTCAGTGTTTCTGGCTTTTCTGGCATTTTCGGCTTTTTCAGAAATTCCAGCTTTTCCAACAGTTCTAGATTTTCCAGCAGTTCTGACAGTTCCAGCTTTTCTGGCAATTTCGGTTGTTTCTGCTTCTCCGGAAATTTTGGCTATTCTGACTTTTCCAGTAGTTCCAACTTTTCTAGCTTTTCCAATAGTTCCGGATTTTTTGGCAGTTCCAACTTTTCTGGATTTTCTGGCTGTTCCAGCTTTTCTGGCTTTTCCGACTATTCCAGCTTTTCGGCAGTTCCGACTTTTCCAACTTTTCTGGGTTTTCTGGTATTTCCTTAAGGTCTCTCCTCCTACTAAAACCAAAAGACAAGTAGAGAGAAGAAGAGATCTAAGTGTGTGTAGAAATGACTTGAAGTCCTCTTCTATTTATACTAAAACGTAGAGGTTGAATAGACATGACTGTTGGGCTTCTGAGCCTACATAAGTTATTGGCCGACTTAACAATTTGTCCATAACATAAATAAATTCATGACTTCATAAATACTTATCAGAATCGGATGATCTTTAGATCAATCCTACACCTCTCAATGAGAGGGATCCAATAAAAATATCAACTGCCATAAATAATATGACCCACATGGAGTTTCGCCCTAGTTTCCAATTTTAACAATAACTAACTTATGCGTTTTTAATGATGATCAAAAAATAGTTCATTTCATGGCCAACAGTGACACCTTCAAGGATGAAGCAATAGATGAAGACGAGCACAAGAAATCTCTGCAAGCAGAAGCTGGTAGCAAGAAAGGCCACCTCATCCCTAAGGGAGTGGTATCATTGGAAAATATTTATGACTTGCAAGAACACTTTCAGGGGCCGAGGAACAAAAAAACCCACAGTTCCACCATGATGCATGATTTGATCAACTTGGGAACAGAAAATATCTGAAGTTTGTCAATCTCGATACATGTTGCATGCAGCAAGACTAATAATATTTTGTCCGCTTGTTCAAACATTACTTGGATGTGTTCATGTGGACGTACAATGATCTGAAAACTTATGACATGAGAATAATCCAACACATCATTCTGATCAAAGAAGGGTTCGAGCCATATCAGCAGAGGTTGAGGAAACTACCCCCATCACTTGAACCCCTCATACAGAAAGAGCTCACCAAGTTGTTGGATGTACGAATCATATTCAAATTTCGCCATTATACTTGGGTTTCAAACCTTGTTCATGTACGCAAGAAGTTAAGGGAAATCCACTTGTGTGTTGATTTTTGGAACGTGAACCGCACCTCAGACAAAGACAACTACCTCGTGCCATCTATGGACCACAGTTTGCAAATAATATCTCAAGCACACATGTTTTCCTTACTCGGCGATTTTTCAGGATACAATCAATTTCTGGTAGCAGAACCTGATAGACTCAAAACTACCTTCTGTACCAAGTGGGGTATGTTCGGATATAGATGAATGTTGTTTGGGATTGTGAATGCAGGCGCAACCTTTCAACACACCATGGACTTCACCTTCTGTGGGCTCATCGGATAGAGCATAGTAGTATACCTGAATGATGTGACTATGTTATCAAGGAAATGTAAGGACCACATTCGCAATCTGAAGGAAATTTTTTAGCGATGCCAGAAATACGAGATTTCCTTGAATCCAAAAGGATCATATTCACAGCGTGTGAGGGGAGGATTCTTGGACGCATCATTGATAGAAGCAAGATCAAGGTTGATCCAGACTGGGTCTGAACTATTACAAAGATCCCTTAACCAGCCAACAAGAGAGTGATGTAGTCCTTCTTGGGAAAGATAAACTTCCTCTGGAAGTTCATGTCGGAATATGTGCAGATAGTCAAACTCATGTAGGACATGACCAAGAAGGATGCAGTCTACAACTCGAGCAAGAGGGAAAAGTATGCATTCACCTGTATCAAGCAGGTTATTACAAAAGCATCTGCACTCTATAGCCCAGACTTCAAAAGGGACTTCCTACAATACACCTTCGCCTCTGATAATTCACTTGCTACAGTACTCACTCAGAAGGATGAGATGAACGATGAACGTCCCATCTCCTTCATGAGCGGAAGCATGCAGGGACCCAAACTCAACTACCTTTCCATTGATAAAAGATCATATGCAGTTTACAAGGTGGTGAAACATTTTAGGCCCTACTTCCTGAAGAACCACAACGTAGTCTATGTCACTCACCCAATAGTCAGCACACTGCTCATACAACAAGAAATAGGTGAACGACATGCGAACTGGGTGATAGGGTTACAAGAATATGATCTTGACATCAAGCCATTTCACACGGTCATAGTTCATGGGCTCTATAGACTCGTAGCTAAAGTAGTACATGCACATGAGGAGGAATAAATCTAGCCGGCTGGGAGTAGGAAGTTGAAATGTATGATGTAGTGTGAGCAACAACCACAGAAGATGAAAACTCTTGGTACACAAATGTGTACCAATACCTTGAGCACGACACCGTACCCTCTCAATTTTCCATCAGACAAAAGAGGGCTTCTCATCTCAAAGCTTTAGCATATTAGTCAGTGCACGAAGTGCTTTACAGGAAGCACAACAATGTAGTTTTTCTCAAGTTCCTAGAGGCACATGAATCAAAGAAGGTACTACAATATCTGTATGACGGACCCGTCGGGGGTCACTTTGTGGGAAACACCACTGCACACAAAGTTATGCGAGTTGGTTTCTACTGACCCACATTATTCAAGGATGTGCACGCTTACGCCGGCAAGTGCCTGGTCTTTCAGTGATGTGCCAACACAACATGAAGGTCAGTAGCCCCACTACACCCTGTTGTAGTGACCGAACCATTCCAACAATGGGGCCTAAAAATCATTGGGGAAAGTTTCCCACATTCATCAAAAGGACACCACTACATTCTAATGGAAACTAATTACTTCATGCTGTGTACAGAAGCAGTTCCGCTCAAGAAACTGAACAATCAGGAGGTCATCAGCTTCCTCCAATAGAACATCATCTTACACTTCAGTGTTTTGGTATCACTTGTTTTTATAATGCAACGTAATTTTCATCTTCGAAACTTTATGATTTTGCATTGCAAAATGGTATTGTAATGAAACACTCATCTAACTACTACCTGGAGGGAAATGATCTTGCAAAATCCATGAACAAAAACCTTATACACATAATCGAAAATATCATTTACTCTAGCTAGTGCAACTAGAGTTCTGCCCTGACGAATGCATTGTGAGTTGACCACGTAAAACCCAAACCCTCTCTGAATACCTCAACGTACTTCTTGGTCTATGGTAAAGAAGCCATCCTACCACCCAATATTTACTTTCTTGCACCTCAACTATCTCAAGAATCCCAAAGAAAGCCTTGCCATCTAGTTCAACATAGGATGAATACACTCCACAAGCTTCAGGAAGAAAGGATGAAAGAAAAAAGAAAAATTTACACTCCACGAGAACCGTATCAAGAGATGGTTCAATAATAAGTATGCAGGGAAAGCTAACTTCGGTGTTCGTTACCTGGTCTTGAAATGGGATAAATCCCATGAAGACAAAGGAAAGCATACAAATTTCCAGTGCCTCTGGATTAGTTCGTACACAGTCCATGAGAAGCTTGGCCCACACACATACCATCTGCAATCACTTGACGAGAAGATTGACAACCTTCCTGTCAATGAGCAAGATCTCAAACACTATTTCCAGTAGGTCAGACTGCGCCCTACACCATGTACATAGTCTTCTTGCTTCTTAATGTTTTCACTTTGTTTCCTTTTCTTATTATTTTTTTTTCATTTTGTTTGGTTTTCTTGATACTTTTCTATTTTTGTTTTCCAAAAATAAGTGTTGCCATCTAATGAGTTCTAGCTTTTGAATGAGTATGTGGCTGAGATATGAAGAGACTTGTGACACTGCAACACTTATCTAGTCTTGTGTATATCTTCTCTATTCTTGGTTATAACCTTCAGTCAATGAATTCTTGATGGAAAATACGAGTCATCTGTAAGGGGAGATTTGGTCCAACCATGAACCTGTGTCCACACTGGGAAGCCCCATGCCTATACTCAGCCTTTTGCTCTCTGTATTCAAGCTCATCCAATGAGTAGAAATGGAGAAGGGGAAACTCTAAACGATAAAACCTATGTCAGAGGTATTACATGCTTCTCTGAAGGAAAAACATCTTCTGCTCTCAATAAGTCGAGATCCCTCTTCTGCCCCAAAAATAAATAAGTCCCTATGCGTAGTCCTCTTACATAAATATAAAGGTGAAAGAAGAGAAAGACTTCCTGTGTCAAGAGGTGAAGCATTTAACTCCACTGAGGTACTGACCAGGCTCACTGGCAGTGGAGCAATGCATGTGTTCTTGCGTGACTGCGTTAGGGTACTTTCCAAGCCTACTGGCAACAGAGCAACACTAGAGATGAAAACTTATACTCTAAAAATCTTCAACTCACGAGCCAAACTACCCTTCTCAATTTCGAAACACTGTGATCAAGGTGAAATTTTGTTATGGTTAACTGAGTTGGAAAAACGTGAACCATGTCTATACATGGGGTAAGTGGGGAAGCCGAAGTAACCCACACAACAATTCAATACTCCCTGAAAAACCAAGGCCCTCTGTTGTCAATGAACCAAAACAGAGAAGCTGGAGTTCTACCAGTGTGTCACCAAGTGTTGTAGCAGTTGCAACACCCTCCAAAATTTTGGCTTGCATTCAATTTCGGAGCCTCCCTTGAGTTTCTACTTAATGTTTGCACGCACTCAGGCTCGTTTCATGGGATCATGTGAATCTTTGCATCCACCTTCCTTGATCATTCAATGGGCAGCTTTTGCATGTTCGTAACAATGTCTCACTTGCGATTATGTTCTAGTCGTACAAAAGGTCCCTGTTTCGTGTGTACATGCTATGATTCCCTATGTAAACATCCATCGTGCTCACACACGTTGTCGTATACACTTTCGTGCAAGAATCAATGTGGTCATCTAACGATCAATCACAAACATCGTTCTTGTTGATTCACATCGTTAGTTAGTCATGTTGAGCATGTGTGTTTGGATGGTTTGAGTCGTGTCGTCGTCAAGTGATGTGAGTCTATCTTTGCAAGATCATGTATGCACATTTTCACTTGCTGACACACTTCGTCGTTTTGGTGAAGTTATGATGACCAGATCACCCTCTAATAGCAAGATATTAACCTCACCATCGACTCAATTGAGTGTCACCTAGAACAACGCAGAAATACCCAACAAGCCATTTCAAGTTTTGTTGCCCACAAGGTGATCAATCATCCTTCCTCTTGGTCAACCGGAGAGTTTGACCATGCAGTCACCCCGGGATTGACTCCCCTTAAAAATTCTATAGAGGCTACCACCATGCCCACTCCACTGACTGGGAAAATTTTCCAGACAGGCCAGAGAGACACACAGTGCCCGTCCCTGTCTCCCTTAGAAAATTGTGCATTTTTCCCATCCATCCCACTAGTCAGCCACCCGACTGTTCACCCGGAAAACTGTGCAAATTTCATGAGCAATCCCTCTATAGCCCAATATTCCACTCAACTCAGAAACTATGTAGAGGTGGTCACTAGGTCCACCTCCCAGCATCAGTGTAGTTTTCCCCACCAGTAGCCCGTTGTGAGCTCACTCGAGGAACTGAATAGTTTTTGCTACCAAGCTCCCGCAGTGTGTAGCCATCTCCCTCTAGGAACTATGTATTTTTTGCTTCCAAGATCTCACTTCCCACTCTTTCTAGAAATTGCACATATTTTTCCTACACAGCCCTATTGTAACCCTGATTGTTGCTCCCAAAAATTGTGCAAATTTTTCCTCCAGCCTAACCAGATCCCGCAAACAGCCACTATCAATCCATATTTCCTGTCACCATATCTTAGTGACTTCTGCACAGTTTTCACCTGCAGTGCCTGAATCCTGCATCCCATCTCAAGACTTACATCACACAATTTTGTAACTTTGTCTTCTCTCCCAGTCACCTTCATCTAAAACGATCTTGCATCATGGTAGACGAGGAGGAGTATGGATTTGATGTCATTTTGTCATGAGTGACTGCAGATATAGGTACACAAATAAACATGGTGCGTTGACATATGGGATGAACAAGGGTAGTACAAGTAAAGGAAATCTTCATGAACAGATGAACAGACAATGTATGCAAAGAGAAATGTTCGAAAACAGATGAACATGCAAAGATGTGTTCGTGGATGGAAATATAGATGAACTTACAATTTTCACGAATGGAAAAACATGTCAAGTATGCCAATAGACAAGAAAGGAGAAACATGCAATTGCAACATCAATCGAACACAATGACCATCGAAGACTCCGCGCATCTTTCCATGTGGAGGTGAAACTCTAACACACAATGAGGACATCCATCACCGAGTAGCACTGCAGCTCGACATGCGAACCGATAGCAACACGAATGTACCAACACTGTCATGTCAATTCTTGTCATGAGTCAAGTCATCCACATCACTATTGTGGGCCATATTGTTGATCAATGTAATGTAACATGGAAGTCTAAGAATCCCACTTGTCATATGAAGATTCATGTAAAGTTGAAAGGTCTTGGAATTCAAACAATCGTGAGGGAAGTTGAACAGTCATAGGGGTCAATTTCACCCTTCACTATAAATACCCCCTCCCCCTCATTTGTACATACAAATGACTTTTCACCTTGGCTCCTCCCACATAGCATTGAGAGTGTGTAATATTTTCTTTGAGGAGTAAGTGGTGGCTCCAACGCCCCATCCATGGCATTAGTGATGTATGGTGTATCGATGTGTCTTGGAAATTTCACTTAAATCATAAGCCTGCTAACAGGCGAGCACATTTTCACACGTGTTATAACTATTGTAAGACTTGTCTTGAACACTTGCAATACATGTTGTTTTAACCTGTGTTTAAGACTTGAATTCATTTAGTTATTATAATACATATATTAATGAAAATGTGTTGTATAATTTGCTAAAGTTTTCATGCCCGTGTTGTTTACTTACCAAACATGAGACAAAACCTTTAACGTAAACTTGTTATAATGACAGTCGCATTCACACAGATTGTCTATAAAGTGTTGTATGTGCTATCTTCAGTTGTGTGTTGTTACTGATGCATCTGTGTGGATTTCTCCTCCGGAAGTTGTGCACATCCTGTTGTGTTGTGTGTTCCTAACAGAGTTGTGCTTCCTCCCATCTGACTTGTGACTCACTCCCACCCTCTCCCTTTATGGTGAACTAACCTTGACACAAGTAAAACTATCAATCATGAGACATGCTAACCTCGCTACTCGAAGACAAAACATATCGGTCTCTTGTGCTGAAAAGAAAGAGCTAAGTCAAACATTTAAGATAATGGCAACTCGGCCATCATACCGGATGGGACTCCCACACCAAACAGTGTGAGGTCTAGTTGGGATTTCATACCAAGGTGATCCCCTGAATGTTGGTGGGTTGAGCACTATCAACATCATCTTAAGTCTTTCAAGTCACTGTATCATATGATTATCTTCTATATCATAACATAGGTAAATATGTAATCTCATAGGTACTGTCTATTATTACATAACATGGATAAATCTACAATCTCAAAGGTACCATCAGCTATTACATAACTTAAGTAAATTTGTGACTTAAGAGTGAATCTAGCAACTATAATGTCACAATTTATAGAGAAAAAAATAAACATCAAATGACATAGAGAGTTAGAACATGTACTACATATCCCAATACTTCAAATCATGAGAAGATTTCTTCATTATTATTTAAAAATGAAATGCCTGCTACAGGCCTAAACCTGTGAAATATGAAAAAAAAATACAACTCCTCGAAGAGGAAAATAGAACCAAACTTGGAACCTCCTCTGAAAATAGAGTTCAGAACCCCTAAACACATAATTGAAAATCTCTAAAAATAGAATTTGGGAACCTGTGTAATGAAATTTTCCTCAATATTTTTAGGGAGAACCAAAATGAGAACGACTATAAAATATCTTTGAATCTGCACCTATCTAAATGACACACCTGTCTAGACGACGCATCTTGTGACCACTGATATAACACTTAGGTTTTGTAATATTATAACCTTCATCCATCGTAACTTTATTTAAAAGAAACATTACAAAATAATAACATTTCAATTCTATTAGCCCCTTTTATCTTAGACTTTATATCACATTTCCACCATAGAACCACGTTCCATGACCAACGTCTTGTCACTTGGGTGCTAAAGCCTTTGAGATCTTGTCATGGACCAATCTCTTAGTGTTATCCTCTCTTATGGTCCATATATTATTCTCCCTAATTTGAATTGTTGATATCTTGAAAAAGGTCCCATCAACTCCTTTGATAAAAAGTGTTTTTGATGGTAAAGAGACACTTCACTTTTTGAACCTAGACATGGTAACCTTTATCAATGGGATAGAATTTCCCAATGGATCATCCCATACCACTCAATAAGCCTAATCAATATGTGGCATCCACAAGACCTTTCTAGTTTCGCATGACCATCAACTATTTCTATCCTTTCAAATATGCTTAAGAAGATATTTTCACCATAGAGCACACTTGTTATTAATAGTGACTCTGCACTTTTAGAATATAGGCAAGTGCACTTCTTGTTGATAGATAGAGCACAACTCCCATAGAACATTATAATGTAGTTCTTGGAGACACTTCCAAATCACTCATTGTTGATAGTCAATGTGTACGTTTTGCTAAAATTGAGAGTGCACTTCCACAAGTCATCACTCTTGCACTTATCTCCTTGTTTTCCTACATGCTTTGAGTGCACTCATGTAGCCTAACCCTAATTGCATGTGTGCTCTCCCTATATAAGGAGTCCATCCTAGAGCTCATTTTCACATTCATCATTTTCTATCAAGATTTGCACATTCTTTGAGCATAAGGAGAATTATTTATTGCAAGTGAATCATTTTCCTCATAATTTTCTCAACTGTCACTTTTTCTTGATTTTTCTTTCACATGTGTCATTTTGTTTTCTTTTTCTTTTGCAAATAATTCTTTTTCTTATTTTAGCTCCTACATGTGTCACTCTTATTTTACATGCGTTTTTTATTGTATCTTTGCATTCCAAGGCCTTTCACATTCTAGCGACGATTACCATTGTACATATGTATGAGCCCATGACATCCTTCTCATCCTTATGGTTCTCTTTGCTTACTCTCATTCAACTTAGTTAAATTTTGAGTAGATATTTGTCTCCATGCACTGCACTATTTTCAAACTCTCTCATCACTTCACTAGTGCATTACTCTATTCCATGTAGAAATTTCTCGAACACTACTCGCTACAAATGCAACATGCACACATCAAAGGATTTTTCTTTCTCCAAAAACACATTAGGCACTACCCCTTGCTCACTCACCTATGACTTGCACCCAACCTAGCCTTCAATTACACATTTTTCACTCTTAAGCAACAACATACAACCCTCTATTCATCGTTGATGTGACTTTCACTCAAAGAGAATCCTCTCTACCAGCAAGAGAACATTAAGCAAATCCAAACCTAAGACCCTAACCTATGTCTCTTTCTGATTTAACATGTGCTTAAACTAAGTCACCTTTCCTTGAGCTCAATTCTTATACTCAGAACCAATTTTATATTTCCCCATAGTGATTACTTTTTGCATTGATAAACTTGATGGAATAGGTGACTTTGTGGAAATGATTTTATTTTCCATGAGTGAGTTCCCACTTCCAACCCGAGGTACTGAAAATTCAAAGCTTATTAATATGTTATATTGCACTAACATTATGCCCTCTTGTCACACACAAAGGACCAATAAGAGAGGCTACCAAAAGAAGTGTTGAACGTGTTGTGGAAAACTTTAGATTAAAAATACCCATTATGCAAATACAAAGCGCTTCATTGATAATTCCTCCACTGTAACATGGAAGGTGATATTAAAAAAATTATTGAGAAAGAGTTCCTCGAAGAATTGGAGGACAAAGAAGTATACATCAATATCAAAAGATCAAGTATCCATAGGATTTCTAGCGGTATCCAATTCTACCTTATGTAGAAGTGATAGGGTGGATACTACAATAAATATACTCCAAGAATATGATTATCGATAGTACAAGTGGGCAAGAGTTCTCTACGTATTGATCCAATTATATTCACTCTTATTACAAACTGTTGAGTCCATAGGAATACATAAATTCAAATTTCTACAAAGCTTATTCTCATTAGCTATAAAGGATGTTCTTAATACATTATGGCAAGAACTAGGAAAAATTTGTGAGAAGCTTGAGGGAATTTGCAAAACAAAGTCATTGAGGAAGGTGTATCAATACCTCATTGCTATGTGTTGTAGGTTGTACTGACCTGAAAGCACAAATTTATTTGAATAAGGATGGATTTATATGACATACCTAGTTGTTTCAGAAGGAAACATATTTAATTGGTAATACATACTAGCCCCACAACTGTAGATGAATGGGTAAAAGGGAAAAAGGGTTTCACAAGGGGAGAAACCATGTCTGCATACTTTCCTGATGGAATCTACCTTAAATGAGTTCCTGGGTATAGATTGGAAATGGACGAGACAACAAACATCTGTCAACATCCATTTCAAAATATTGTAATAAGTTGACTATAGGGGAGTATATGAAAATATATATGAACACTTCATTGCCATGATTTATTATATGATATTTGAGGTTAAGGTGAGATGCATGATTGATAAGGCCAAAGAATATATTTCCAAAGTTATATATTTTTTTCTACTTCTCAAGGCACATATATTAGTCTTTGGATCCTATAAGACTTCATATATTATGTAGAAGTATATGTGGCCGACAAAGTAGTCATGCAAGAGATTGATTACCATCCATGCTCAATATTGTTGCAGGAGTTTGAGAAGAAGAATAATTCACCTTGTCCTATATTCTTATTACAAGTTGGGCCATATGAACTAAATAATCTAAGGGCAATAGAAGCAAATATTGTAGAACATAATGGTATCTAATTTGGAAATGTGAGCTTTCATCGATGTGACCCTAGAGGTATATGGAAGTGACACTATTAAAATCTACATCACACCAAGCCATATGCTTCTGACTCTTGGAAAGATGAAGAGAAGATGAAAAATTGGTATAATCCTTCTAGAAAATTAGGATCAAGTGATGAGGCAAGCCCTTCTCATGCATTTTAGGTACCATATACTAATCAACTAGGGGCCCAATAAGAAGTGGTTTCTCAGTTTGATGTTGGGTTGAAGAGGAAGTTGAGAGATGACCTTGGAGAGGAGAGGAGTAGGAAATTAAAATTTGACCCACATACCAAGGGTAGAATTAAGGTAGAAAAGAAAAGGAATGGGCAGAGGTAAGGAAAATAAAGTAGGGAGAGGAGCATAAAATGAAAGGGAATTCATAAGAGGTAACTAGAGATGAATAATAGAGAATAAGGGGAAGCCCAAAAGAAGCAAAAGGAAGAATCTTTGAAGATGCAAAATGAAGTGGAACAAAAAACTCTATTAGCAAAGGAAGAAAAAAATGGAAATAGGAGTTTGCAAGGATGTTGGAGGAAGATTCAAAGGCATAGAATATAGATCTATAATATAGATCATGAACAAAAGGAGGATGAATAGGCATCAAAAATTGAGCCCATAATAAAACATCCCAACATTCGACCCACGACTCCCATAACTAGTGGCTATCTCTAGTTCAATGAAATAGGGATTCTTCCTCCACCTAACGGATATTTCAAACTTCACCTTCAATGAGATGAAGAACAATATCACAAATGCAAGAAGTAGGTACTTTCCAAATTATCCTAATCATCATGTTTCCATCAACATAGAAAAGGTGATTGTGACAAACAGTAGGAAAAATACTAGAGTAGTCACTTTAGCCATTGCGGTCCTTGCAATGGACACATAAAATAAAACATATTTCTTGATGAAATGGAAGGAACAATTGGAGAGGGGGTTGGCTATTGCAAGGCAGTATATTGATCATCTTGGTTTCAAAAACCAGAGAATGGCTTCCAGAGTGCTAGTAGAGAGGGTTTGCACGCAACCATCCTTGAAGAACTCAAGCCACTCTAAGGCATAATGAAACTGTTGTATGAGGATATGATCACTTTTCATAAGGAAATGGAAACCTTGTATGAAGTATAAAGGGGATCATAGGAGAATTTGAGAGTATTTAAGATAACTTATGCAACGATATATGTGATCGAGGAATGGGTCACCAAGTATTTTAATGTACCTACAACATTGGTTAGAAAAGGAAGACAAGAAGGTGAAATGGACAAAGAGGAAATAATAATGTTTATATAGTTCTATGCATAGCTCAAAAATGATGTTTATAAAAGGAATATAGGAAGGTGAAATGGACAAAGAGGTAATAAGAATTTTTATATAGTTCAATGCGTAGCTCAAAAATCATGTACAATAAATTGGAGGCCTTGCTTCATATACACAAAATACCTTTTGTTGGTGCACTCGAAGAGATATAAGGCATGAATGTTATCCTAGAGGAACTAGATGATTTCTCTAACCATAACAAGTGACATCCATGCAAGATGACTTTTAATTTACAAAGAATCTATTTTTCAATAGGTAGCTAAATTAGTAAAGTTACATATGAAGTTAGTCATGTGAAATATTTTGCAAACATGATCAAAGACTATTTATTCAGACACTTTGGAGAGTGATACATTGGAGGGAAATATTAGATATAATCTAGAGCTACCATAGAATCTCATATGTATAGAAGAAAAATATAAAGCTTGGTATCAACACAACATAATGGAGCTCCATGTTATGGTCGTCAAGTTGGAAGTCCAAGAGTCACATAAGGAATGTGAACAATCATTAGGTTTCCAAAAGTTCATATAGGGGCCAAAGAGTCACATGGGAGCTCAAGAATTATTAGGGATCTCAAGTGTCACATGGGGAGGTGAAAGGTCACCTCACTTGTTATAAACACACCATCATACCTCAAGTAATAGGACTTTAGAATTTTAGCCTTGGCTTATCAAGCTTGGCATAGGAGAGAAAATCATCCTTTTGAGGAGAACGTTGTGGCTTCATTTTCCACTATTGGGGCTAGTGATGCAACATTATATTTGTGTATCTTAGTACTTTCACTTAAATATTTTGATGCTCTCAAAGCAAGGTCTACTTTCATACATGTATCGTGAATGTATTATTTCATGTTTTCCATGTATTCTTGTATTCATATGTGATAAATAAAATGAACTATTTTTTGGCTTTGGTATACATATTAATTGAATTGTGCATCCTTATTTTCTTTCATGAACTTGAACTATTTTGCAGATTAGTTAAGGACTCTTTCTATGTATGCATGTGTCTTTATTAGGATAGTACTATTAATTTTATTCCAAAGGCTCGCTCTTTATTTCCCATTTGTGAAAGTACCTTATATATATTGAAATTATATGTAGATATGAGATTCCAGTGAGAGTTTAGGTTTATGTTTTCATATGTATGCTCTTGATAGATTTAACAATTTATTAGGTTAAAAAACATTTAATTTTATTATTTTTGAGAAGTTTTAAATATCAAAGAAATTTGTATTTATTGAACGGAGCAGGTTGATCCTCTCTACCTAAATTTTATTCATTTATAAAATTTAAACACAAATTTATCCAATACATGTTCTTCCTTAAATATAAATCAATATTGACTTAAAACAATGTCCACAAATAAAAATATGGCATTGTATTATCCCACAATGCATTGTCTACATTTTTCTGCCTACATAGCATAGAGGTAACATAATAATGACGCACATTACTTTTATTATGAAAGATATTTTGTGATCCTATCAGGTTGATAGTAATATCATCTCTTTCTCACCAAAAAGGGACTCAAAGGTCCCTAAATATAGGGAAGGAGGCTCATAGTCAGCTGAAGGAGGTTAGCTACTAGTGGAAGTGGGGGTTTTTGGTAAGAATTTTCTTGATTTTCCCTAGTACTTCGAGGCATAAAAGAAAGAAATGTTTTTTTTTTCTATATTTTTTTAGAAGGAAGATGCTAATGTGTTTTTTTTTTCTTTTTGCAGGAAATTAAATAAATAAATAAAAATAGAAAATCAAGTAAATAAAAAGATAGTACATAATTTGACACCTCCCTGGCAATGTTGCCAAAAATTGGTAGCCCTCAGTATTGCAGCAACAATGATGTAACTCCCATGGGTATTAGCTTTAATTGTCAACCTGGGGTTTGTACAAAATTAAGAGGGGTTGGAATTATATGTGTAGCAGGCACTATATATTCCTTTATTTTTAGTTCTAAGCATGTGGAAGAGCTGAAATGGAATCTAGATATGTAGAGACCAACCTAACTATTATATACTATAGGGAAAATGAAATTTCAATAATAACTATAAGAAAAAAGCAACATGTAAACCTAGGTTATCTACAATAAAGTAATGAAAATCAATTTATCTGTAACGAAATGAAATCACACCTATTTTATCTTGAAAGGAAAGAAAACACATTGCTGAATAAAATCTTGCAAATAGGAAGCCCTAATTCTACAAAAAAAGAAACACTTTCTATGGCAATCAAATAAAGGCATCTGCAAGGTCTCTCTACCTCTATTTTTTTCCTTGGGTTCCAATAGCTTTTTAATACACTAAGGAATTAAAATCATGAGTTGGGTGCAAATCTGAGTGAGTTTAGAAGATGGGTTGCAAATTGCTACAAGAGTCCCTATTTTGCTATAGGAGACAGTCTAGTGAGTAGGTGAACTTGTTAAATCTAAGGCTAGAAGGAAAAGAAGCTAAGTATAAGCTATAAAATGACAAAGCACACATTTATAATGCATCATAGCAACTTCTGGTAGCCTTAATATAGAAAATTGCAAGGTTGTAGGGTTTCCTGTAGCTGAAAAATAAGGTGCAATGTAGAAAACAACAAGCAGTGAATGATGAAATATAAATAAACAATGGTTGGAAAATAAATCTCAATGTTTTTGTAAAAATGCTATTTAAATAATTTGACTACTAAAACTATCATAAAATTCTAAGATAACAATATTTCTCATAAAACTATCTAAATAACCATGCATGAAAGTAACCTTCATAAATACTTTGTATAAATAAACATTTAAATGAACAAAAATAATACAAGAGAGATCTTGAGCACCTAGGGTGCACCCTAACCTAAGGAAGCTTATAACCCTTAATAAAAATAAATACCAATATCTGATATCAAATATCACTTACATTAACTGAAACGTTGCTTGTACATGACAAAGTTATAGAACATTCTTGAAATTTCTTCCCCTATTATTCACATGCTTCACTATGTTATTCGTATACTACCTACTGGGCTACTTGAGCCTCTTATTTATACAATATGGGTAGGAGAAAACCTCCTTGAAGGGAGTAGTGATTTCCCACCAAAATCCCTAAAAAATGGATCTTATTTAGCAGTAGGAAGGAGTATTTATGTCTTCAAAGTGTCGAGTTAGGATTCTCCTATTAGACCCAATGAATATCTCTTGCTGGATCTCCTTGAAATATATGCAAAATCCCTTTAATATTCTACACAATGGTCATGTTATGCACATAAAGTATAAAAAAACATATTTGACTCTCCTAAGAACTCAAGTTAAGCCAGGAAAGTGTCATTAAGTGCAAAACGGAAGGTTTAGTACAATTGTTATGTTCCTAGGAGTGATTAGATGGGATTTATGTTTTACGTAATTTGGAGTCCCATCACCATCAAAGATCCACAACAGGCTAGCATCAACACCAGCAAGTCCTCCCTTGGGTTCAATAAGCTTGTATCACATATTATGTTCACACTAGTATTGTTTTATTCCTTATGGTTTATAAAACCTAGCTATGCTCCATCATATAAGTGCATGGAAATACAACTCTAGTACTAGTCTCCATATATACTTGTCCATCCTAGGGTTTATGTACTCAAATCCTTGGCCTTCAACTCTTACATAAACATAAATAGCAATGCTTCCATGGAACATCATGAAAGATATAACAAACAACTTGTCTTCTAATAAAGGCATCACACCATGGTCAAGACTCATCACTTTTATCTCATCATGATCTTTCCCTAGAATCACATCCCACAAGAACAAGGTTTTAAAATCATGCAATGTGTTATCTCCATTTTCCATGTCTTTTAGTAGGTTAGAAAATCTAGTAGTACAACTAGAAATATCACAATTATTATCTTGAATCACACCACCTACGTGTTCTTTTCTAGGGTCTACATGCATAACATAAACCCTAGAATAACATGAGAAAACCTAAAATTCACACAAAAGAAATCTCTCCATGAAACATACTAGACATCTCATACTACTAGTGTTTCCTTATGAACCTAGTGTCTTTCTCCCTACAAGACCTCTCTAATACAATACAATGAATAGAGTACAATGATGACAAAATATACAACTTTATGGTCCCTTATATATACAATAGGTAAGGGATGATAACATAATAATGACACAATTCCACTTAATTTAAACACTCTCCAAGCATGATCCTCCTTGCGATCAACACCCCTCCTATAAGGTGGTGCACTCTTTACCAAGTTTCTAGTTCAAAGCTTCCTCTTCCATGGTTTACTACCCTAGTGTCCTCATGCAAGATTATTATCCTCTAACTATGTCCCACAATTCCAAAATGGTATTTTCATTCGATTAATAGATTTAGAACTACACTTGATCACATTAAAACTATCCCCATTTTATTAGGAAGCTAAATTGTTTTCTTAGATGCTTATCTGTTCACATTGCATTTCCATTCACATCACAAAAATAAATTGTTATGCACTAGCTATATTTTTCAACAACTGCCCAATAACATATAAGAGAAACATGTCTTTATCTTTAAATTCTATATTTAATCACTTAATAATTTCAACCCTTTGTAACATCAATTCAAGATATATACTTTTCCATTCTAGGATTTGTGTACAAAAATCCTTGGCCTTCAATTCTTAGATCAACATAAACAACAATACCTCCATGGAACATCATGAAAAATATAATAACAAACTTATCTTCTAAGAAAGTTACCACACCGTGCTCAAGACTCATTGATTTCATTTCACCATGATCTTTCCTTAGCCTTAACATATCATACAAACAAGTTTATAAGATCATACAAGGTGTTAGTTTCATTGTCTATGCAATCTACTAGGTTAGAAAATCTAGTGGTACAACAAGATCAATCATAGTCATCATCATGAATCACACCAACTCAACGTTTATATCTAGTGACTACATTATATTGGGAATCTAAATTATAAGAATTCCATCATTGTATTGGGAAGCTAAATTATTTTCCCATATTCTTATCTTTTCACATTGCATTACCATTCACATCATAAAATTATATAAATTGCACTAGCTATAGTTGTCAACAATTACCCATCTATATGTAAGAGAAATCCTTGGGGTTGGAGATGGGGAGTGTTACACTTGTCATCCATCCCCTCTAATAGAAAATTCCAAAATATTATTATTTCCCAAATATGATGATTAATATTACACCATTTTATGCCTTTGAAAGAAGATCGCGTTGTCGTTATCTTATGTGTGTAATAAATTTTCCACTTTTTGTTAGTGGTATTTATACCATATAAGATTTTCACTTGCATACTCACATGTGCACACCTATGAAAGTTGTATTCTACAATCCACCCCTATGTCATATTCATGCATTACCTATCTAATTATGATACCATACCATGAAACTACTATTGTAATATCATGGAACCTCTTCCTTGAGCCACTTTCAACTTAACCTCGATGTGGGACCTCACCAAGATCTCTAGTACTTAGATGGGTTCATTAGGAACCCTCATCTATTGGTCTCTAGTCCTTGTCACCTTTTTTCTATGGGTATAAATACCAAACTAAGTAGCAAAAATAAGTTCTATAAGATTTATAAATTGTGTTTGTCCAAGGCCCATGCAAGCATAGTGCACACAACCACTTCTACAAGTTTTTTCAAAAAACACCTTCTTATACAACATTTGCATTGACCTTTATTGAATAAAACCCTCACTCCAACTATGCTCAATAAATCATTTTTTTTCCAATGAAATCCCAAGGGGGTGGTGCCCCTAGATATAACCTGGTGCCAGGACTCCAATGGAATTGACGATTTTTCAGTTTGAGTCCCAACTTATATTTTATAGCTAGTTACATCTCACTTTCTCGACCCATTCACATGTTTGAGTAAACAAGGTATTCGACATAGGATGAACACCTGCAATAACCATTCACACAACCAGATAAAAATCACAAAGTTGATATTTTTACATGGTTAAAACCCTCTAGGAGGGAAACACTCCATGGCCCTAGCCAATGCAGCCACTTCAGGAAATTTTATTAATGAAAAATAAAATATTTTTCATAAGGGATTTCTCACATTCCATCATCAACCATGACCCTCCATACCCTTTAAATAGATATCATGGACCAATCGAGTGTTAATCCATGAATCAATAGTCGTTAGTATTGAGAATATGACTCATCAGATCACTCTATGTCCCAAACATATCATGACCATCAAATTACAATGCAACTAATTCATACTAAAGAAACAAACTTTTACCTAATAGACACATTAGAATAAATTGAACTTAACTGAATTAGTAAGTGTCTTAATATCCTAATATCCCCCCTTAAGAACAATTTTGGATAGGATTAAAGGATTTACAAAGGTGACACAATATGGGAAGGAAGGAGGCATTAGAGCCTATCCCCCCTTAATGACAACTTTCTTAACTCCTAACATACATCAAAGTTTAGAAAATTTCACTTCTATAAGAGATTTTATGGAAACTTGATCGTATGTAGGGAAAAAGTGCACTTCACGAGAAAATGATGTATTGTGTGTTACAAGTCTTTCCTGCAACCTTCTATATGTATATCAGATTACTCATTTCGGTGAAGGTAAAATAATATAATTTTTACCTCACCAAATTGTAATTAAGGATTTAAAATATCCTAAGCATGTCCAATCCATAGGAATAGTTGATGATATTACTCGATTGTACAAGTTTGACAATTTTGGGCCATCATCTTTTTCCTTAGTTTTTATTGCTTATAGTGATAACTTTAGAAAACTTTGGAACGACTGATTTGGTCATCTAAACTATCGCTCTCTACAGCAACTGTGTAATCAAAATATGGTGATTTTTATTCCTCTCATTTATTGCAATGATGGTGTTTGTGCTAGTTGTGTTCTCAGAAAACATCATCAGGAACATTTTGACAAACGTGCTTCTTGGTGCACCTCAACTGCTTTCCAATTTGTTCACAGGGATTTATGTGGTCCACTTTCTTCTCTTTCCTTATTTGGGTTCAATTACTTCTTAAATTTCAATGATGACTTCTTCAAATCTACTTGGGTTTATTTATTAAAACTTTAGAGAAAAAAAATTTACTTGTTCTTGGCCTACAACCCTTATTGGAAAAAAATCTAGACATCAATTACAAAGGTTAAGAAAATATAATGGAGGTGAACATGTCAACATGGTATCAATGCCTTGGACTAGGTTCAATTCCCTATATTTTTTAGAAATAATGTTTTATTTTCACATGCATCGCATTGGGAATCCATCACATGGACTAATTGCGACTCTAGATCCACCCTGGGACCACTCAAAAAGTAATGATAATGGTTTAGACGTTTACTAATGCCTAAGGGACATATTGTGAAGTTTTTCCATGGGTATAAAAACCAAATTGGGTAGAAAAAATGGGTTCCCTAAGATTTAGAAAGTGTGTTTTCCTAAGGTTTGTGTGAGCACACCACTCATTATTACTCGAGTGACCATTTTTTAAAATCCACCCCCTTGCACAAAATTTGCATTGTACTTTATTCTACAAAACTCTAACTCCAAATATCCTCAACAAATCATTTTTTTCCAATGAAATTCTTTGGGGAGTGGGGGGGGCTAGCTAAAACCTAGTGTTATGAGTATAATAAAAATAATGATTTTCCCATTTGAGTCTCATTTTATATTTTGTCACCAATTGCATCTGTCTTATTAGATCCATTTAGGGACATATAGTGATTTTTTTCCATGGGTATAGAAATCAAACAGAGCTACAAAACTCAGTTTTGTAAGCTTTGGAAATTTAATTTAGAAAAGGGCCATGCAGGCACACCACCCACAATCACTTGAACGAGAATTTTGAAAAATCCAACCCCTTGTGAAAAAATGCATTGATATTTATTGAACAAAGCCCTAGCTCTGAAGATCTTTAAATAAATCAATTTTTGACCTATCGAGTCCTAGGAGGGGGGTGTTCCTATCTATAAATCAATGCTAGGATTCCTACGGAATTGGTGGTTTTCTTGTCCAAGTGCTGGTTTGAATTTTATGGTGAGATGCAACTTGCTTCCAAGGGAAATTTACTAATTTGGGGCATATTATGAATTTTGTAATGGGTTATAAAAACCAAACCTAGAAGCATAAATGAGCTTTGTAAGATCTAGCATTTGTGATTGGCCAAGGCCCATGCAAGCACACTACCCATGATTGGTCAAGTGGTTGTTTTACAAAATCCAACCCCTTGTGCAAATTTTGCATTGATCTTTATTAAAAAAAACCATAGATCTAATTATCCTCAAATAAATCAATTCTTTACCTATGAAGTTTTAGGAGGGAGGTATCCCTAGCTCTAACCTTATGCCAACAATCTAATGAGTCTAATAGTTTCCCATCTGAGTCATGGTTTGAATTTTATGGTGAGTTGGAACTCACTTCTAAGATCCATTTAGGAACATATTGTGAATTTTATTTGGTAGTATGATCCATATCCTTTTACTTCATGGATGCATATAGAATTTCATATAAAATATCATGTAACCAAGTAACTTAAACACATGAAAAAAAGTGGAAATCATAAATAAACCATGAGATCAAAGGAAAACAAACGATTTGATTACAAATTTCACCGAATGTGGGATATGTCTCAAGGCCTTGCTCAAAGTTGGGAGGCCTTCTTTCACTCAATGGAAACAAAATGAATTAGAATCAACTTTACATAAATGACCCTTATACCTCCAATCTCGGTCATGGACAAAAAATGGAAAGCTTAGATGTTGAATCAAACATCACCATTGGATTGATGGCGCGAAATCATGTAAAAATGACTATAAATTTACCCCAATCTAACACTAGCACCAAAGGAATCTTCTCAGCATAAAAAAATACCTTGTTTAGGGTTTTGCCCCTTAAACCGCTCCTGTTTCCACACTAGACCTCCACTCCGCTCTTTGTCATCGAATGAGCAATTTTTTAAGGTTTAAGTAATAAAGGTATGGCGGATTTACAACAGAAAATTCATTGGACCATTGGCAAATGACATATAAATAGCACGCAATTGATGGGAGGCTCTAGGTTTTGAACCCCATGGAACCCTTATTTTTGTGTAACAAGTTATATATATGGCGGGTTTTTATTAATATTTATTATCCATCAATTGACATGTTATATTTTTTTCCATCCCAGTGGTTGGATTTACGGTTGGCATTTTAATATTTGGGGCTACCCATTATTGGGGTGGCCCAAGTGGGTCGAGTGAGTTTGACCCTTGTCGGCATCCATATGTAATTGTAATGTGATAGTTGGGTTGGGCGGGTCCTCTAGTGAGTGGCTTTCCCACCACATATTATAATTAAACCAATGTCTTTGTGTCACTAGGGAGTGGCAGGTGTGGAAACCTGCCACCCCTAATATATATATATATATATATATATATATATATATATATATATATATATATAGTAGGTAGATTTTTAAGGGTCATTAGGAAAATTAAAGAGGCAACAAATTCACCCTTTCTGACTATCGTTTTCTATGCGCCATCCCTTTGCCAAATTGTTGCTTCTTTAGTGACTGCCACTTGGCCCAGTTTGAGCAGAACTTTGACCGATAACACAATAGTTTAAATTTCGGCAGTGATTTTTAAGGGTCACTAGGAAAATTAAAGAGGCGACAAATTCTCCCTTTCCGACAAATGTTTCCTATGCGCCATCCCTTTGCCAAATTGTTTCTTCGTCAGTGACTACCACTTGGCCTTGTTTGAGCAGAACTTTTACTAACTATATCTTGATCATACAAACTCATATTTAAGTGATGTTCACTCTGTTGGAATCAGGATGGTGAGCACTATAATCTGGTCCTAGTTTCGCTTCAATATTATGACTTTTATTTTCGATATTTTTCAAGGAAACTTATCTTTTTGGAGCCACTTGGATCATTCCTCCCCACTGAGGATATTTTGGTCCTCCAAAAGCATGAACACATCCTGCAATATGGATGTGTCCTTATCAATTCATACTTTCAACTATTCCATGCAAATCTGGTACATTCTTTGCAATCACACACAAAACCACACATGACTCAAACAACCCCATACTTTCCAAGAGTTTATAACACACACTCTTTGGTCAATTTTACATCATAATAGAAACCAATACCCCAATTATCAACAAAAGGCCAAAAACATCATCGTTTCCTTAATAAGTGATGGAAAACACATCATCAATTTTACAATTATTCGCAACACATGATTTAGAAAATCCATCCATGACAAGCTACCATATCTAGTAAAACCAACTCTTACTCAAAAAAGTGGACCACAAGGAATGTGGCAGATTTTCTTGTTGAACATCTTCACCAGTTGGTTTCTTTAATGGTGGTTTCTAGGCATGGAGTATTTGACACATGGCTCTTTGGTGTCCATCCTCGTTGCAGTAACTATAATGACTCTTTCTCCTCCAAATTTTACGGATCGTCTTGGAACGCTTATTCCTAGTGTTCCTCTGATAAGTGCTTGTGGAATCCTCACTATCACTAGAATGTGATGAAGTGTTCTCATCACCTGTTGTTTGTTGGTCACTGGATGTCTTCGAGCATTTCCCAACCTCTTTTCTGACATATCTAAGCCCTGCATAATGAGGAAATTCCTCCACTTTTATGGGATTCACAATGCCTTGGCCATTAATTTCAAGGCCCTTCCCTTGATACCCCATCTTCTTCAACAATTTTGATCCAATTCCTATGATATGTTTCTCAAAAGAAGAGAAATCATCATCATGAAAAGTACATGAAATTGAAGAATCACTTCTTACCTCAATTGTGCTACAATTTTTCCAATGCCTCCTCCTTGGCTTGTAACTGATGTTGCAACCTTTGTTTCTCCTCCTCTGCTTCTTGTAGGAGCCTCTTTAGTTTAGCATTCTTTTATTGAATTCTTTGGTTTATTTCTTCGAGTTCTTGAAGTCATGCAACATTTGGTCCCTCCTCATTTTTGGCACAACATCTAGTGAATTCTTTGTCTCATCACTCGAATTGAAACCCAAGTCGATAGGTCCATATTCTGTAATCCCAAGAGCTAAAATATTCATTTCATCACCTAAGTCTGATCCCAGGTTAATTGGTCCAACACCTAAAAATCCTACAATTCTGATATTCTCATCATCCTCTAATTCAAATTCTTGGTCTTGTTGCATAATTGCAATTGTCTTCTACCTCCCTTTTCTATGGTTCCTATTTGGCCTCAATTTTGGATGCAATTTCCATCAATGTTCCTCATCATGCCCCTCATTTTCACAATGAGTACAAGATAGCTTTACTTCATTTCTCCTAGTTGTTGTTGTCCTCTTTGGGCATCCATCTTGCTCATGCTTCCCCATGCTTTCAAGATGTACATCCTTCACACTACCTTCATCAATAGAATTAGGTTCAAATAATAACAATGAATGACGCAAATAACTATGCAAAGATCCGATATATTTCATTAATGTCTCATAAGTGTCTAGTGGAACATTCAATGCTAATGGTTGTTTTCTAAACACCTCTATAAAATTCTGAATAGTTTGACATTTACATTGTTTCAAATGTTTCCATTCCATGATGGCTTTCTATTTGTATCCTAATGGTTAAAATTGTCCTCTTATAACGGAGACAAACTCAGATCAAGATGAAAGAAGTTTACGACTATTCTTACCACCCTTTTATAGTTTTCCTTCCCACCATACGAGAGAAGTGTCACTTAATCGAAGGGATGATAGTTCTGACACCGTGGCTTCATCCTCTTTGATTTGTTATATGCAATAATATACTTCAACCTATCTTATCCAGTTATCTAGATTTTTTGCATTAGATCCTCCGCTAAATACAAGTAAATCAAACTTGACATCCAACTTGAAAAATGGATATTTAGATGCATTCCTATGATGCCTATTAGAATGATGATAAGAGGAAGAAGAAAAAAATTTCACTGGAGGATGAAGAGGGAGGAGGATTTTCTCCTCCACCTTCATGATTTACTGAGGCATCATCATTTGGTTCTTTCTTCTCATGCTTGATTGTTTTCTCATATTCTATAAACAACTTGTCAACTTTCTCTACCATGATGAAGAAGATATTGTGATAATTTCGCTCTTCCTCCATTCGAGCTTCCTCATCTGCCATGTTTCGTCTTTGTGTTGCATGCCCCACTTCAAGATCAAAGTATTTGAGTTTTACTTCTCCTTTTTGGAGTTTGATCCTATTTATCCTTCACTCATGCAACTTGCATCAAGAAGACCTACTTTGACAACAAACTTGATCCATATCTTTTTACTTCATGGATGCATACAGAATTGCATATAAAATAGCATGTAACCAATTAACTTGAACACATGAAAAAAGAAGAAAAAAGCGTAAAGAAACCATGATATCAGAGGCACACAAATTATTTTATTATGAAGTTCACCCAATGTGAGCTACATCTTTGGGCCCTGCTTAAAGTGGGGAGGTCTTCTTTCACAAATGACAGCAAAAATGAATTACAATCAACTTTACATAAATGACCCTTATACCTCCAATCTCGGTCATGGACAAAAAATGAAAAGCTCAAATGCAGAAATAGACATCACCATTGGATTTGTGGCACGAAATCATGTAAAAATGGCTATAAAATTACCACGTTCTGACACTAGCACTTCTGGACCCCAAAGGAATCTTCTCAGCATAAAAAAAGATACCATGTTTAGGGTTCCGCCCCCTAGACCGCCCATGGTTTTGCACTGGACCTCCGCTCCACTCTCCACCATCGAATGAGCAATTTTTTAAGGTTTAAGTAATAAAGGTGTGGCAAAGTTTACAATAGACGAGTTGTTGGCCCTTTGGCAAACGACATATAAATAGCGTGCAAGTGGTGGGAAGTTCCAGGGTCCAACCTCATGGAACCCTTGTTTTGGTGTAACAAGTTATATATATGGCGTATTCTTGGTAACATTAACTATCCGATGGTTGGTACGTTATATTTTTTTGTCACCCCAATGGTTGGAGTTTACGATTGGCATTTAATATTTGGGGTCATACGTTGGCAGGCCGGCCCACATGGGTCGAGTGGGTTCGACCCCTTCCAGCCTCCATATGTAATTATAATGTGGTAGGTGGGTTGGGTGGTTATGTTGATGGGTGGCCCACCCACCACATATTATAATTAAACCCATGTTATTGTGTCGTTACGGGGTGGTCTGAGTGGCAGCCTGCCACCCCTAATTTATATTTTTTTATTTTTTATAACACAATAGTTTAAATTTTGGTGGATATTTTTAAGGGTCAATGGGAAAATTAAAGAGCTGACAAAATTCACCCTTTCCAACTGTCATTTTCCATGCATCTTCCATTCACCAAATTGTTTCCTCACTACCGACTGCGACTTCTCCTAGTTTGACCAAAATTTTGACTAGCTATATATTGAGCATATGAACTCGGATTTGAAAGCCATTCACACCATTAGAATAAGGAAAATGAGCACTATGATATGATCCTAGTTTCACTTCAATCTAATGACTTTAATTTTCAAGATTTTTCAAAACCACTCATATTATTGAATTTAGGCTTCTGTGATCCATATCAAGTTTGAGAAGATTCTTCGGTGAAAATCACATTGGGATGCTTTTGTTGACGCGTTTCAAACCAACCAGTGTGGTTCATCGTCAGGACAAGTTGAATGAACAGATCTCACTTTGCATATTAAATAGATAGGGTAGAACATCCAACGATTATATTTCCAGACTAGGTAACGGCTATATTGACAACGGCTAGATTTGACCGGGAAACGGCTAGTTTGAACTTGATAAGGGATATAAACTTTATTTAATTAAATAAGTTAATTCGGTTACTTATATTCCTATTAAAATAAAAGTAAATGGACCATTTTATAATTATAAATATATATTAAAATAAGTAAATTATAAAATAAATTAATCTAAATTGTAGTAATCAAAGTTATTATATATAAATATTAGTTAGTGAGCACACATCTGACCTTAAGCATAGGAGAACCAAGTCTTCTGCTTTAGCAAAACGTGTGGAGAAAACCAATCATCATGTTTGTATCGAGGAAGATTTAAAAAAGGTCGAACAATCTCAATAGAGAGGATGGCTGGAAGATCAGTAGTTGCTAGGTCCCAGCCCTCTCCTCCTAGTCATTTTCTTCCATTCTTCCCCAACCTTGGTTTAGCTTGATCTGGTTGCTTTTTAGTATTTTTTCCCTTGTTGTGATTGATATAGGTGGAGTTATTGTAATAGCACTATATTTATGCTATTGTTTTATTCTAATAACAGAAGGAAAATATTCTTGAAACTAATATAGGATAATATACTAATTTTAACCCTTAAATATACTATTAATTAATTTTAAATATTATAATATTTTTTCTAACCCTTAAATTACTCTAATATTTATTTATTTAAAAACTTTTATAAATAACTATTAATTTAAAATTAAGTTATTTTATAATTTATTTATTTTAATATATATTTATAAATATATGTGTATGAAAAGTATATTTTAACAAATGTATAACTAACTATTTATATATTACTCTATTTTTATAACTTTTATAACTAACTAATATTTATATATAATAACTTTGATAACTAACAATTTAGATTAATTTATTTTATAATTTACTTATTTTAATATATATTTATAATTATAAAATGGTCTATTTACTTTTATTTTAATAGGAATATAAATAACCGAATTAACTTATTTAATTAAATAAAGTTTATACCCCTTATCAAGTTCAAAATAGTTGTTTCCCAGTCAAATCTAGCTGTTGTCAATATAGTCGTTACTTGGTATGGAAATATAGCTGTTGGATGTTCTGCCCTATCTATTTAATATGCAAAGCGAGATCTGCTCATTCAACTTGTCCTGACGATGAACCACACTAGTTAGTTCGAAACACGTCGAGAAAAGCATCCCAATGTGATTTTCGCCGAAGAATCTTCTCAAACCACTCATATTTCTGGAGCCACCTAGATCATGGTATAAAAATCAAATCGAGTAGTAGAAACAAGTTTCATAAGCTCCAACATTTTTTTTTGGCCAAGGCTCATGCAAGCACACTACCCACAATTACATGAGCTAGAATTTTGCAAAATCCAACCCCTTGTACAAATTTTGCATTAATCTTTACTAAACAAAACCCTTGCTCTCAAGATCATAAAATAAATCATTTTTTGACTTATGGAGTCTTGGGGGGTATTCCTAGATATAACCTAATGTTAAGAATCCAAAAAAACTAACAAATTTCTCATCTAAGTACAAGTTTGAATTAAATAGAAAGTAGCAACTCACTTCCAAGAGCCATTTAGAGACATATTGTGAATTTTTTCCAAGGGTGTAAAAACCAAGATGCATAATTTCTCTTCAAGCCTATATTGTTTATTTGGCTTCTAACAAATGGTTTTAATTATTTATCTAGTTTTTAATATCCATTCCCTAATTCAAAAATATAGAAGAGTAATTAAATAAATAAGAACAAAACCTTGTATGTATATATGACTTTTAATCAACATTCTTGTAGTTGTATTGCAATTTTGAATTTAGCATTGCATGGCACTAGTTTTGGAGGTTTTGAATAAGGGTGAAAAACTCATTATGCAATTTGAAAACTATTAGAGGAATTTTGAAGTATAAAATGGACATGCTAAGGAAAATAACGAAATAGTAGTTAAATTAATAAAATAAGAGTATGAATTTCTAAAGCCAAAAGAAAGATAAGTGCACTTTTTATTTATATATTAATCCTATCCCCTTATAGGTTTACTCAAATTTCAAGTGTAGGTACTTATTGGATGCCAAATTAAATTTCACATCCAACGAGTGCCAACTCTGCATACTTTTGAGTAGATCCACACATTAAAAAAGAAAAATGAAAATACATTTAAAAAAAAACATATTTTTCATTTATTTTTAGTTTATTTTGATGTGTGTCTACTCAAAAGTATTTTTAGTTTATTTTGATGATGTGGAATCTAATTCAGCATCCAATGGATGCCTACACTTTACATTTGATTAAATATATAAGGAGATAAGACAAAAATGCAATTAAAAATTTAGTTTTCTTCTCTTCCCTTCAAGAATATTTACCCCTAAAGATGAGATCATCATCTTGAATCTTATGAGTTCTTTTGTATTTATTTTACTACATTTTGTTTGTTTTGAGGCCCATTTTTGGCCTCAAAATTCCCCTAATGCCTAGTTTTTTGGAACTTGAAAACCCTAGTAGTGTGGAATGTGAAAACTCTAACATAATGAGTTCAAATTTGAGTCCATAGTTATACAATGTAAGTAACCATTTCATATTGACCTTTCATCTCAAGGTTGGAATTTCCATTGATGTATACTAAAGTGGAATATGAAAAATATTAGTTTCCTGCAATATGATAACCCTAGTTTTGTGGAATTTGAAAACCCTACTATTGTGTAATTTGAAAACCTTACTATTATGGAATTTGAAAGCGTTGTTAATCTGGAATTTGATAATCCTAGATTTGTTGAATTTAAAAAGCCTAGTTGGTGGCTAAGGTTTCTTATTTTGGTGGATGTCCTATCAAGGGTTTGGATAGTATCACTTGTGCCAACTTGTACTAAGTTGTGGTGGATAAGCATAAGTGTGGAAATCCTACTTGATGGCTAAGGTGAAGTGTGGGTAACCCAATTTTTTCCTAAGAGGTAAATATAATCTTTCTTTATGCACTTTCTTTGGGATGCTATCTTTGTCGATTATATTTATGAATGTTATGAAATACTAAAATATTATATGGATCGATTCATTGTTCTTTATACCATTGTGACTAATTTATACTCAACACACCATAAGATACACCCATAAGTAAGATAATTAAATGATTCCCCATAAGAAATGTACATAAATGATACTCTTCAAAATGAGACACACAATCAACATTCCATGAGATACTTACCATAAATGATGCCACATATAAGTTATGCACCTTAACTAACATGACATAAGAAATTCACATAATAAATGAACCATCACCATCAATACATGTGTATCAATGCACATATGCGATGTACCTTCTATTAACCAGTCCCCAATTTTGACAAGAGGTTGATGACTCTCCGTTGTAGCTGTCATGATGCAAGAGCATCTTACCTCCAAGTCAAAATGTATTTTGACTAGACCTATGGGTTTTCATTTACCAGGGGATTTGGTTCCCTAAGATTGATTTCATTCTTTATTTTAATGTATAAACCTATGTTTTTATGAGGGTTCTATGAAAGTGAGGAATATTCTAATGAAATCTTCTAATTAAGAGAGATTTCGAGAATAGGGTGTGAGTTTGGGAGAATATTGGGTTAGTTATAATATGGAGACATGCAACAACCTAAATTAGAGGGTCTATGTGAGGACTTTGTGGATCTAAGAGAGTTTTTTGGATATGAAACCAAATTGTTTTCAATCCTTCATGTATCAAATTGTTTTATGTAAACTATAGAGCAAGAGGAGTGTGCGTACAGAGAGGAGAGGTGTAAGAAATAGAGAACCTTAAGGACCAAGATAGGTGATAAGGCAAAAAGAGTGCCAAAATGATGTATTTTGTAAGCCAAAGACCTTTCATAATTATTTGCATATAATTCAAAAACACTTTGTTTCGAGGGTATTCCGAGTGAGAATATTTGTTCACTATGATTGTTGAGCATTTGTTTATATATATATATATATATATATATATATATATATATATATATATATATATATATATATATATATATATATATATATATATATATAGATATATATGAGGTTGCAGGCATCAATCTCAGGAAGGATAGCAGAAACCTTAATTCAGAAGTCGAAGAGGAACGCTAAGACTTAAGCCCAGCTAGAGCGATTGAAGTTGAAGCTCAGATTTAAACCAAACCAACATATGAAACAGAGGTATGACAGAGGATAGTGAGAATCATGTGGTATAAAAATATCAGGAGGGATAGAAGTTGTTTGTTGATCAATAATGGATCAAATATCCATCAACTAAATGAGACAAAAGCCAGAGAAGGAGTTGAAATCAGAGTCAAACACAGATCTGATAGGAGAAAATACTTAGCGTAATTGGTGTTGACAGAGAATTTTAAAGTGACAGTGTCCAAACCAACAACAAATGGCATAGGGAGACGAAAATAAAAGCACCGGACCATGTCATCCTAGAGACCATAGCCTGAAATAATTTTTTGGAACCCCAAGTCTAACGAGCAGGATCTGTTAATTGACAACATCGAGATATGGCACTTGACAAAAGGAGAGATAGAGAAGGGAGCATTATTTGACTAGGCATCGAGTAGACTGTTAGCCTCCTGTTGCAACAGGTTTCATATTTCATGATTGACAGTGGAAGTGCCAAAAATGTTCATCTTTTTCATGCTGCAAAAGTTCCATTTTTGAAAGATTTCTCAGTTAAGGGAAATCCAAACAGCCTAAGCTTGGTTACCCTAGGTTTAAATTATTTGTCTTAGATGATAGAGAAAGAAAATCTGTCCAAACAGTTTAAGCTTGGCAGGTTAGTAGCTAGGTAGAGAATGAAGGCGCCCAACTGTCTAATCTAGGCCCTTGGAAGCAATAAGGGTAGTTTTTAGATAGGAGGGCAATTAAAAAAGAGAAAAGGAAATCAGGGTCTGCAAATCCAAGTGCACCCTTCCTGAAGTAACAAAAAATGATAGGTGTATTAGGTTGGGTAGGTAGCTTGGGGTTGCAGAAGCAAGATCATCTTCGGTTTTTGGCCTTGACTAAGAAAGCTCAACTCATCAGTGGTAGAGGTAGCAAAGCAGTGTTTTGGTGGTAGAATTCTGGAAAGCATGTCTAATTTCCTTTCACTCCCCCTCAAAGTTTCTTACTAACACCCCCAAAGGACCTTGGGATCTACCCAACAAGTCCTGATTCCATTTCATTTTTGTGAAACATTAAGTCAAAGTTTTGGCTTTCTTCATGAAAAGAAGCCACATTTCTTGTGTAAAAATGTTTTCATCTTCTACACAATTTCTATGTCTATCATCACTTCATAGATTTATCATCATTCCCCTTACATTTTCATTTCAAAAACTCATATTAACTTATAGTCCTATTATATAGCTCCCTAACTAAATTTTCCCGTCCCTATTATTACAAAAATTTATATAAAATCCCAAAAATAATAATATCCCCACCACTTGGCACTATAGCCATATGTTCTAAAAATATGGGGAAATGTCAAATCCATCTGGGACTTACATTTAACCCTCCCTGTTTGTCCCTTGGGATCAGTTAACCCCTGGTTGAACTGATAGCCATTTATTCCCCTCCGCAGTCATTTTTACAAAGTTAATGTTTGAATATTATATTAAACATTAAACTAAACATTTAACCCCCGCTCGCATATAAACCCATAAACCCACTTTCCTAAATTCCCCCCCCCCCCCCCCCCCGCCAAATCAAATAAGTTAAAAAGGCATCGCAGGCCCCGTCCCTTATCCTTCCGCCGCCTTGTCCGCCCCGCCAGCCGTCAGATCTGGCGCACCCAAGATCTATGTTGGGCGGGTGTTTTCACGCCCTAACATGCCGAGGTTTAGCGTCCGGGAGATCGGCGGTTTTCCCGTTGTACTCCCGCCACGCGTCACCTCCTCAGCTATGGTGGAGCCCCCTCCTCCCAAACCACCCAGGCCCTAAAGCGGTGCGCCTACCGCCCTCGCCTGCATGACATCAGCGCCACATTCCACCACGCGTCACCTTCCGCGCCTCCACTGTTGTGCCACAATTGCCGCCACTTCATCCCTCACCTCCCCTCGCCCTGCCACCGTGCCATTGCCACGTCACTGCCCTGTCAACTGCCACGTCATCCATCCGTACGGGGGACCCGCCGGTGACGTCAGGCTGACGTCACCCTGAAAAAGTGCCAAAATGTCATTTTTTTTGCTTAAAAGAAGCGTGCAAACGACCGTTGTATTTCACTTCTATTGGTTCATTTGAAGGCTCCGGTTCACTGTTTTATTCATTTCCTCATTCCCAAATTTTGAAATCAACCAGACCAGCTGCTGCGGCCTGCAATTCGACTTCATAGCCTACCTTCGCTCCAGCTCGCCCACTCTCGGCGCTGTTTAAACCAGGTATTTTTCATATCTTCCCCTTTTTCGCTCCTGTTTTTCCTTTTATCCACTGCACATACTGTAAGCCTGCGGATTTCCCCAATTGGCAGCTCTTCCATGCTTAAATATTTATTCAAAACCACTAGAAACCCTTCACTTCAGAAAAGGCCTCGTAAACCTTCTGCCCATTTACAATTTCACTGGCGAGTTCTGTTTAGAGCTCGGCCTCCAGGAAAAATCTCGCAGCAGCTCAGCATTGCCCTATTTTACCTTATTCCACTGCTTAAGCCAGTCCACTGAAACTATAATTGTCCTCGGCCCCCTTTGCATTGTTTCTCACAGTCTCTAACTCTAGAGAATTCACTAAGGGAAGGAAATTTGACCCAAAACTCCGCAAAGTTGGTCTCTCACATCATTAATCCTCCTTTCAGCTCAAGCATTCAAAAGTTGCATAATGGCCACTCCATCAGCTCTGAACATCGCTCCCATGAACCCACCAAGTAAAGAGCTTGAGTCACTGGCCTTGGCTGACATAGATTATCTTATTCAAGACCTGGTTGCGAACAGAAATCATTTGCATACCTACTGTTAGCTAAGAAATAGCTTTAAAAACAACACTGACATGTATGGCATATGGGAGTCCAATTTGCCACATTATTTCCTCCCCTTTGTCAATATTTTTCCTGAGATTATTCACCTGTGTGCTGCAAATTATGAGCCAAGTCAGAGGGCTGTTAAGTCTCCATCTGGGAGCATACTTTTTCATATCACACCTGACTCCATCAACCAGATGTTGAATTTCAAACAGACTCAGATACTATTTCCCTTCTCCATGAACAACTTGCTGGAAGAAGCCTCCTGGCTCCCTGGCCCCAAGATTGAAAAAATTGCTAAGACATATATGAGGGCAGATTGCCAACCTAAGGAACCACCTCCATTCCTTTATGACCATTTCAATGAGGTGGGCAAGCTACTTGTAGACATGATATCCTATGTGTTAGGCTTCACAACAAGTGAGCATGTGGATGAGACAGTTTTGGTTCTGTTGTCTTCATTCAGCCAAGGACAGCCTCCTGCTATCAAATATAATTATGCCAAGTTCATAGCAAATAAAATCCATGACCAACTCATTAAGCTAGATAGGCAGGGAGTTTTCAAATATTCCTCCTACATCTATCATTTGTTCATGTATTACCAATCTGAATGCTTCCAATGCCCCATCAAGAAATTGGATTCAAAGGGAGAAAGAAGATCTGTTGTCTTCTGGTCACCAGTATTTCATCAAGTCCAGCATTCTCCTTACTCATACTGTGAGTTCATTGACCAGTTTGTTTATCCATTCTCCTGCCTCTTAATGAAAGCTCCCCCTCCCAGAATAACTTATGAGATGCAGAAGATATTGCAGCTATATAAGAACTACAAATTAGGTGATTGGTACCTATACCAGGATCACATTGTCATCAGAATCTATGGTTGCGATCTTTGTCCTTACAGGCTCCCAAGATATGCACCAATGAGGTTGTTTGCTTTGGAATACTACAGGCAGCTTATCAATTCAGAATTGACTCATTTTCACAGCACCAAGAAGAAGGCTCAACTGAAATTTAGAGACCACCTAGGCCCCTTCATCATGAACAAGAAGGAAGGTTGGTAAGAAGCTGACCTGATACTCAAGGATCAACTTAAGTTGAAAAGAAGTTTTTGGTGGGTCCCTTATGACGCGATGGGCTTTATTAATGCCAGAAGATTCAAATATAGATTGACACCCTATGAACACTACAAAATCCCACACATTGAAAAATATGCTAATCAAGATGCGTGGCACAAGGCACTTTAGTTGAAGAATTCACTCAGGAGGAAATTTTGGAGCAAACTGCTAAAGATCTTGAAAAGACTCTTGACTTGGATTCTGTTGACCAGGTAACTTTCAAACTGCCATACCAAGTTGAAGAGGGCACATCTACAGCTACAGCTTCACAAGCTGCCCAAGGAGCATCTACATCAGCAACAGGTATAGCCAAAGGAAAAGAGCCAATGGAGACAAAACAACCAATGGTCACTGAACAGCCTATCACTTCAATGGAACAAACTCAAGATCAAGACCCTCCTCAACAAACAAATGCACTACAAGTGCCACCTCTGCAAACTCCTGCCAATGAAGAAAGAGGTAGAAAACGAGACCGAGAAGACTCCACACCTGCTAGTGGGTCTACACAGCAGCCTGAATCTAAAAGGCAAAGAGTTGACTCTCCAAATGAGGAGGAATTTAGTGAAGAAGTTATGGAAAGCCCGAGAAGGGAAGCAAGCAGCATACACCTACAAGCTCTTTTCAGCAAGAGCAAGATAGGTAGCACGGCATGGAGGTGTCTTCCTCCACACAACGAGGCGAAAGACCAGCTAGCATCAAGGCTAGCTTCAAAGAAATAAAAGCGCAAAATGAGCTACTTAGAGTGCAACTATATGACCAATTTCTTAAGGCAACACCTGCCAAGCAGGAAAGATTGATGGCAACATTTGACATCAAACAAGAAAAAATGGTTCTCAGCCACTTCAAGCCCAAGGTTCAGCAGCCTCAGTCAGCTGCAGACTTTGTCAAGACAAGGCTAGAGGTCCTAGCCAAGGACATTCACCCCATGGATCAAATAGAGCTACATAAGCAGACAGCGGAAATGCTCTATGCCACCCTTGCAGAGAAGGCCACACTGGCTCATGAGTTGAATGAATCATTGAATAATACGAACACTCAACTGGATTTAGAAAGAATGTCCTCCATAGCCAAAGACAATAGAATTAAAACATTGGAGGACATTATTGTGGACTTAGGACATAATCCTAAGGATCTTAAGGGTGTGAGGGCCCTTATGAAAAATAAAGATGATGATATTGTTGCGTTGAAAAAATGATTGAGGTTGCTTCCTACTGAGCACCCTCAAACAGGTGAATTGGTCAAAGAGAAAGAAGCTGAAGATACATTGGATTTGCTGATGCAACTGAATCAGAAAGTAATTGAGATGGAAGGAGAGTTGGAGAGAGCACTACAAGAAAAGCAGGGAGAGTCGACCTCCTAGCCACCTCAAACAGTTCCAACTGTTATTACTGTTCCTCCTATACAAGCAGCAGCGACCCCTCCAGTTATTCCAGCTACTACAACAGCAACAGAAGCTACAAGAGCAATAGCTCTTGACACTAGCATGAGCATGGATGAATTGACAAAAGCTGTCAAAGAGCTAGAGCTTCAAGCAACAGAGATAAAAGAGGCCAAAGAAAAGTTGGCCAATCTGGAACGAAAATATGATAAGTCCAAAATGACAGTGGCTGAGCAGACAAGGGAAATTAAAGCCCTGAAGGAAAAAATAAAGCCCTTGGAGAAAGAGTTGTCTTTGGATAAAACCTTGGCTGAAATAAAAAATATTCTGTGGACCAAGATTAATCAGTCAATCACCAGCCAGTGGAGGTCAATTCAGGAAATGTATGAACGGGTAGAACTAATTGGCCTTGCTCAGTTTGAAACTCAGAGAGCCAAAGCAGCATTGGGAAACATGCCTGAGCAAGCCAACAGAAAGATCAATTTCTTAAATCATCAGACCAAGGAAGAGTTAGCAGCACTGCATGTCATGAATAGAATAGATGCCATATTGACAGCAAAGAGGGTGCTCACATTGAGAAGCTTTGTGCAAACTCTGGAAGCAAGGTGTCGGGAAATACAATGGGATGTGGATAATTTTGAAATAAAGCTTGCAGCACTATAGACTAAAGGATTGCCCAGCCTACTGACTAGCACTGGAAAGTTATTGACACGTGACCAATATGCAACCAAGATCAATAATTTTGTCACAAATCAACTTATTGCTGAATCAAGTTCTCTGGCACAAGCAGGACCTCCTTCAGGACAGACTCTCTATGACAGGCTAGAAAAGTTATTTTACATGGAACATGAAGTTAACCATCTGTTTGAGATGCCGCCCAACTATTACAAGTATACAGAGGCCGATGAGACACTTTTCAAAATACAAAAGCATCAGTTACCTCCCGAGGATTGGTGGCAGGCAATGCTAGCCATTTTGCCCAGGTAATTCCAGTTTTTGCCCCTTTTTGTTTATTTCAAATATCGGTCAGCTATGAGTCAGCAACAGGTCAGTAGCAAGCACCGGACAGGGCAGTTAAGAAGCACGCAGAGCAGGTCGGAGCAGTCACAAAACAAAGAGCTGTGACGGCAAGCCTAAGAGCACGGATTTTTGAAAGCGCAGTCCAGCCGACTTGAATGAACTCAAAGGTCAACATTCGCTGACAGAAAAGAACAGTTGTTACATTTGTCTTTATTTCAGCATTTACTTTCTCATCAACCGCTCCTTAGGAGTTGGTAAAGAATTTATGAGCTATTAACTCATCATCTAGATATTTTTGTATCTTGTTTTTGTATATATACCACCCTCTGCATTGTTAAAAGGGTTGGTCGGCAAATGTACTCCAAGAGAGACTCGCACTGCATATCTGATATTTTCTATAATCAAAGACTGCTTCAAGTTTGAAGAATGGACTGTGTAATGTGTTATTAATGGTTTGAAGAATTGAATGCGGAATTCTTGTGCTGCTATATGAATCAATAAGTTTTCCTTACCTCTGTTATTTCGATTTCACATATGCTCAAGTCACAGAACGAAGGATTGGTTTAGAATTTTCTTAGTTGCACTCTATGCTCAGTTTCTGTGGCTTCTTAATGTTTTCTTCTTGATTTAGGCATAAATATAAATTCAGTTATGGCTCATGTTTGACCTATTTCACATATGGATGACTGTTATCTAGGAATTCTTAACTGCTCCTAGATAGGGCTCATTCATCTTCCTTCTGCTAACCTGATAGAGGGATTCTTTGTTGCCCCTCATTCCTTAGCCTTTAATCCATCTCTTTTACCTTGAATGATTGTTTCATATGCAACTAGCTTGCTCCATATTCCTTCTTGTGACCAAGAAAACGCACCAGCAGTCCTACTCCTTGACTCCATGCCCAATGGTTTGAAACTTACCACACTATGCATTGCCTCTCTACTTAAGGGCATCCTCCTTCCCACCAAACACAAACAAAACCCCTTGAACCCAACAGCTAGCCTAAAATCATTGTCAACAGAGCTAAATCACAAAGAGGGAGCCCTCTCTGATTGCAGGTGTGCTAGAACTTGCAGTCCAAAGATTGGTTTGTGGTTACCTCGGTCGTATCCTTTTAGGAGCTTAAGGACAACCTGAGTGATAACATAATGGCGACTCCACTGGGGACATCCTCAGATAATTTCACAAGTCAAGTTGGAAAGCTCCACTGGGAAAGAACCAGACCTTTGAAGGTTTCTTTCTCTATTTCCCTCAGAACCATTTTTACAAAGTTCAGTTCTGATCTGTGATGGTGGACAGAGATCAGGCACTCCAAAGTTGATCATCCACCTGGCGACTCCACTTTATTTTCAAACAAGACTCCACTAGAGGAACGAACCTGAAAAGGGAAGGTCAGAATATTTTTGTTCAAAAGACCAAAAACTTCAAGTTTCAGAACACCACTGCAGCCAACTAATCCCATTTCAAAGTGATAATAGTCAGATAGGATGACCGGGTGTGTGGAAGATGAATTTGAATAAGTTGTAAATGAATTCAGCAAGTTGTTATCAGAATATGAACTTGATGAAAAAAATTTTAGATTGGTATTGTTAAAAGTCAAAGCAATACAACAGCCTCAAATCAAAATGTGTCTTCTTGATTTAGTTGTGGAAGAACATGAAAATGAGATTGAACTTTTTCATTCTCAAATCCAGTCATATGATTTTCACGATCCCAAAGATTTTTTTCAAAATCTTCCTTCTCCAAGTCATGAGGAAATTGTACTACCTTCTAACTTGCAGATGGAGGATAATCAAGCTTTCAAGAGAAGGACTGAAGTATTGGCTGTAGAATTTGTTACTAAAGATACTGTTGTCCCATCAGACCAAGAAGATCCAAAAGAAACTATCCCACATGATGCTTTTGTTGATCCTCTAGCAGATTACATGGAGGATCTTCTCCACTCAAAATCTTTAGCATATTTTCTCCATAAGGACCAAGTAGTTCAGCAGTGGCCTTTATATCCTACAATTCTGATTATGAGGGAACATGTCCGAATATTGTCCCTGTTGTCACCAACTGTTAGTCAAATAGTTTCTTTCTTTCTACAAGTGCTTAAGTGGTTGCATTGGTTGTTTCATTTTACCTAACCAGCAAACAGGTGTTGATTAGGGTAGGTAGGTAGGATTTCAGTTTTCTATTTGGATTACAGCTTGATGTAGTTGAAGCCCGAAGTGAAGGCCCTAATATCTTCAAGTCTGTTGGCATATATATAAATAAAGCAGCCAGCAAAGGGAAAGTTTCAGAATACAACAAGGAATTGCATACTAAGGCATTCTGACCTGCTGTTCTTGAATTTTCACAAGGAAAAGTCATCCCCAAGTCGAGCCACTGTTAGCCTCATGTTGCAACAGGTTTTATATTTCATGATTGACAGTGGAAGTGCCAAAAATGTTCATCTTTTTCATGCTGCAAAAGTTCCATTTTTGAAAGATTTCTCAGTTAAGGGAAAGCCAAACAGCCTAAGCTTGGTTACCCTAGGTTTAAATTGTTTGTCTTAGATGATAGAGAAAGAAAATCTGTCCAAACAGTTTAAGCTTGGCAGGTTAGTGGCTAGGTAGAGAATGAGGGCACCCAACTGTCTAATCTGGGCCCTTAGAAGCAATAAGGGTAGTTTTTAGATAGGAGGGCAGTTAAAAAAGAGAAAAAGCAATCAGGGTCTACAAGTCCAAGTGCACCCTTCGTGAAGTAACAAAAAATGCTAGGTGTATTAGGTTGGGTAGGTAGCTTGGGGTTGCAGAAGCAAGATCATCTTCGGTTTTTGGCCTTAACTAAGAAAGCTCAGCTCATTAGTGGCAGAGGTAGCAAAGCAGTGTTTTGGTGGCAAAATTCTGAAAAGCATGTCTAATTTCCTTTCACTCCCCCTCAAAGTTTCTTACTAACACCCCCAAATGACCTTAGGAACTACCCAACAAGTCCCGATTCCATTTCATTCTTGTGAAACATTAAGCCAAAGTTTTGGCTTTCTTCATGAAAAGAAGCCACATTTCTTGTGTAAAAATGTTTTCATCTTCTACACAATTTCTATGTCTATCATCACTTCATAGATTTATCATCATTCCCCTTACATTTTCATTTCACAAACTCATATTAACTTCTAGTCCTATTATATAGCTCCCTAACTAAATTTTCCCGTCCCTATTATTAAAAAATTTATATAAAATCCCAAAAATAATAATATCCCCACCACTTGGCACTATAGCCATATGTTATAAAAATATGGGGAAATGTCTAATCCATCTGGGACTTACATTTAACCCTCCCTGTTTGTCCCTTGGGATCAGTTAACCCCTGGTTGAATTGATAGCCATTTATTCCCCTCCGTAGTCATTTTTACAAAGTTAATGTTTGAATATTATATTAAACATTAAAATAAACATTTAACCCCCACTCGCATATAAACCCATAAACCCACTTTCCTAAAGTTCCCCCCCCCCCCCCGCCGAATCAAATAAGTTAAAAAGGCACCGCGGGCTCCGTCCCTTATCCTTCTGCCGCCTTGTCCGCCCCGCCAGCCGTCAGATCTGGCGTGCCCAAGATCTATGGTGGGCGGGTGTTTTCACGCCCGGACATGCCGAGGGTTAGCGTCCGGGAGATCGGCGGTTTTCCTGTCATACTCCCGCCACGCGTGACCTCCTCGGCTGTGGCAGAGCCCCCTCCTCCCAAACCACCCAGGCGTTGCGCCATGAAACCGCTTACCGCCCTCACCTGCATGACATCAGTGCCACGTTCCACCACGCGTCACCTTCCGTGCCTCCACTGCTGTGCCACGATTTCCACCACGCGTCACCTTCCGTGCCTCCACTGCTGTGCCACGATTTCCGCCACTTCATCCCTCACCTCCCCTCGCCCTGCCACCGTATCATTGCCACGTCATTGCCCCGACAGCTGCCACATCATCCATCTGTACCCGGGACCCGCCGGTGACGTCAGGCTGACGTCACCCCGAAAAACCGCTAAAAGTGCCAAAATGTCAATTTTTTTTGCTTAAAAGAAGCGCGCAAATGACTGTTGTATTTCACTTCTATTGGTTCATTTGAAGGCTCCGGTTCACTATTTTATTCATTTCCTCATTCCCAAATTTTGAAATCAACCAGACCAGCTGATGCGGCCTGCAATTCGACTTCATAGCCTACCTTCGCTCCAGCTCGCCCACTCTCGGCGCTGTTTAAAGCAGGTATTTGTCATATCTTCCCCTTTTTCGCTCCTGTTTTTCCTTTTATCCACTGCACATACTGTAAGCCTACGAATTTCCCCAATTGGCAGCTCTGCCAAACTTAAATCTTTATTCAAAACCACTGGAAACCCTTCACTTCAGAAAAGGCCTCGTAAACCTTCTGCCCATTTACAATTTCACTGGAGAGTTTCGTTTAGAGCTCGGCCTGTTAGCCTCATGTTGCAACAGGTTTCATTTTTCATGATTGACATTTTTACATGCCAAATATGTCATCTTTCTTGCAGCAAGGTTCCATATTTCCAGAGAAGAGAACCAGAGAAGAAGTAATAAAGTGTGCCAATTCAAATGCCATTGCTGTCTCCAATTTTGATGAGTTGTTCCAGTTTTGAAGAATTTCTTAAAGGGAGGTCCAGACAGTCTAATCCTGGCCTCCCTAGGTTTCAATTTCCTATTTTAGAATATAGAGAATGACATCTGTCCAAACCGTTTAATCTTGGCAGATTTGTAGATAGGTAGAGAATCAAAGGGACCCAACTGTTTAATCTGGGCCCTGGCAGAAACAAGTGTAGATTTAGATAGGAAAATAGAAAAAAGGAAAAATTGTAAGGATGGGTCTGCAAGTCTAAGTGCACCCAAAACAAAAAGAAGAAAAAATGTTAGGACAGTAGGCTGGGTAGGTAGCTTTGATGTGGCAGAATCATGATTGGTGATCAATTTTGTATCTCACAATGTATCATCTTTTCAGATCACAGTTATCAGGCAGTTTTGTATTCAAAGGAGGTACTCAGGCTGGAATTCACTAACCTCCCCTTTCTTCTCATCACCCCAAAGTCACTTACTAACATCCCCCAAGAGGTCAAGATCTTCTTGAGCCTCTCAGTTTCATCATTTCCATGACATGTACCTTGGTGAACATCTCCTTCACTCAAGGACTGCTCACTCAGTGTTTGTGAGCCTTCTTTTCCCCAACAAAGCCTAAGGTCTCATACCTTAGCGCCCTCTTTTCATCTCCATATTAACTATTAACTTTATTATATAACTCCCTAACAATTTTCCCCTTTCCCCTATTTAAATCATGTATATAAATCCCCTTATGTAAATACCCCTCCCTGGCAATATAGCCATATTATTCACTAAGTCAGGGAAATCACAGTCCATCTGGGATTGTTTTTGGCCCATCCGTGTCCAGGGATTACTCTGACATCTGGTCAGAATAATAACCTCTTCCCTAAACCAAAAACCCCTAAAAACCTTCAAAAACCCATTTTTGCGCCTTTTTCCTCTCATTCTGTGCATAATATATTAACCTCGCATGTCAAAAACCCATATTTCATGCATATCCCTAAGTCGGACTGTAAATACATTAATGCGCCCTTTATTAAAACCCATAACCCACTAAACCTAAGTCTAAAACCCATTCGCCACAATATATCAAACTTGGAATATTCTTGCGAATATTCCCACCCGCTAACCCGCTGTTACCTCGCGATCGCCGCCAACCGTTGGATCGCCCGCCCCACAGATCAACGGCTGGCGGGCATCCCCATCCCCGACACGCCCGGGCTTTAGCGTCCGGGAGTTCGGCGGTTTTGCCGCCATACTCCCGCCACGCGTCAGGCTCTGGGGTGTGGCAGAGCCCCCTCCCCCGAAACCACCTTTGCCCATAAGCGGTGCGCTAGAAACTGCTTACCACCTTGTCCAGTCACCCGATGAGTCACCTGCCTGCATGGCCTCCTGCCACGTCACTGCCACGTGTCCCCGCCACCGTACCTGCCATGTCATTGTCCGTACGTGATGACGTCATGCTAACGTCATCTCGCCACGTCACCCGCCGTACAATGCTGACGTCATCAGCACTTTTTGGGCGCAAAGGCGCAAAAGTCACACTTCGGAGCCCCGGAATCCAATTCTGAGGCAGTTTTTCGCAAATCGCTCATCGCAGGATTTTTTAGGCCGAAATGGAGAATCTTCAGGGAATCTTTAAGGAATCTTCTCACCATGTGGCCCCAGGAAGCCCGAAAAGGCGCAAAAATGATCCGTTTTCCTCACAGAGCATACCAAAAGGAGCAGAAGACAATTTCAGAAGATACAGAGGCCGAACAGCGGCCATTTATTAGTGATTAGACTCGCAGCACATTAGATCAGCAGTCCAGATTTTGTCAAAGAGTATCAGAGAAGGAAAAAATGCCAAAGAGTATCAGCCGAAGATATTTTAGTGGCTCGAAGCAGCTAAGAATTAATGAGCCCCCCAGAAAGTCAAATCAAGCAGCTAAAGCCCATTCCTGCACTCAAATGACAGCTTAAACTTTAAATGCAGGCAGACATCGAGGAGCAGGAACCCATGCATATTTACTTCAGAAGACACTACAGCAAGCCACCAAGGACCACATCATTTACTTATTTCTGATACGGCGACCCTCAGCGCCGCTCAAGAGATTTTTTGCATTTAATTCCAGATAGAGTTAGGTCAATAAACTATGTTTTATGACCTGATTAGGTCAAGATGTAATAAAAGTAGTAGGTAGAAAGTTTTTCCCTATAGATACCACCCTCTGTATAGTTTTAAGGGTTGGTTAATTGAGAATTTTCACTAGAGACTCGCTGTGTATACCTGAATTTTTCTGTAATCAAAGATTGCTTAAAGCTTGGAGAGCGAACTGTCTGTTGTTGATGAATGTTTTGAAGAGTTGAAGATGGAATTCCTGCGCTGTGGCCTGAAGCAATAAGTGCCTCTTATCTCTGTTTATGTGTTTGCCATTATCTAAATAGCAGAAAAAAGGAATAGCCAAGAATTAGTTTAAATACTCTCTATGCTCAATTTCTGTTGTTTCTGGATGTTTTCCTCTAAAAGAATTGGTTATGAACATTGAATTCCTCCCGGCTCATGTTTACCCCAATTCACCTGTGTTGGCCAATTATCTAGGGATTCTTAACTGCCCCTAGGTAGCGCCCTGTTATTTTCTCTTCTAATCTGTTGGAGAGATTCTTAACTGCCTCTCTTTCTTTAGCATTCAGTTCATCCCTTAAACCTGAAAATTGCTTCAACCTCAGCTATCTTGCTCCATGTTCCCTCACTGTTATTAAGGAAGTACACCGGTAGTTCCCCTCCTCGACTCCACGCCCAATGGTTTGAAAGGTTCAGACTATACTCTGCCTCTCTACCTAAAAGTGTTAGTTTTCCCACCAAAACAAAACAAAAAACCCTCTAGACCCAAGACCTAGCCTAAAATCTTTTTCAAACAAAGCTAAATCTAAAAGAGAGAGCCCTCTCTGATTGCAAGTTGGCTAGAACCTACAGTCCAAAGTTGGTTTGTGGTTACCTCGGCCGTATCCCTTTCTTAACCTTGAGGGACAACCTGAGTGATAACATAATGGCGACTCCACTGGGGACCTTCCTTAGTTAATTTTACAAAGTTTCATGAAGAAGGTTAAAAAAAATCCCTTGTAGAAATTGATTTTCTAATTGCTGTATATTTCCTAAAACTACAGATGAAGCCTGAATGTCAGCCAGGAAGCCTTTGAAACTGTTTCTGTTTTACAATAACAGGTTTAGATAAAAGCTGCTTCAGTCAATCTTCATGCTAGTTTTAAGATATACACATCCATTCCAAAATCTTATCTGGCCCTTGTGAATACAAAAATATTCCAAAAAATATACCCAAAAAACAAGTTCGGAAGCTGGCTCCCAAGAAAAATCTGCGATATACAAGGGCAAACCCAGACCCAGATCCTCCAGCTGTTTTTGAAAACCCTAACATAATCCCTAAAAACCTTAGGAAGCAACAAAGACAGGAAAATTTTGCTGATTTGAGTCCTGAAATAGCTTACCCTAGCTCTGTTCCAACTCCTGTCAAGGTTTTATTCCGGTCTACCCCTGCTTCCCCTAGTTCATCATCTACATCTCAAAGCCCTCCCTTCACACCTTCATTCACTGCACATATTCCCATTACCACTACTGTTGTTTCTACTGTTCCAATCACCCCTGTTGTCCCTGTAATCCCTATTGTTCCTGTTATCCCCACCAATATAGCTAATAGATATGCACCCCTGCAATTACCTGCTAACGGTGCAGCTTTACCTCAAGATTACCAATCCAAAATCACACATTTTGATTCCACTGGCCCTTTCACAGCTATTCAGCATGCCAAAAAGATGCAAGACTATTTTGAAAACTATGAAATAGACGATGATAGTGTAAGAATGAGAATTTTTGTCCAGAGCCTGACAGGTGATGTAAGAACTTGGTTCAGATCACTTGCTGCAAATTCCATAACCACTCCTGATGAGCTTTACCTATCCTTTACCAACAGATGGGAGAAAAAGAAAGATCCCTTGCACATACTAGCTGAATATGATACAATCAAACGAGGTCCTCAAGAGACCGTTTTGGAGTACTGTGCAAGATTCAACAATGTATATAACGCGATACCGCAGAACTTAAGACCTCCACCTGACCTTGCCTTGTACAAATTTCCCGATGGTTTTGACCCTGATATGGCATATCAGTTAAAAGAAAGAGCTCATACAACTCTTGAAGACGCCCAAAAGGTTGCTGTCACGGTAGAAGCTAACTTAATTGCCAAAAGAAACAGAGCGAGAATGGAAAAGAGAACCACCTTTAAAGAAGAGCCCTCAGCCTTTGACCAGAAGCTTGATGCTATCATTAATGGCCTGCAAAGACTAGGGGAAAGAGTAGAAAATGTTGAGAGAAAAGCATCATGGGAAGGACAGCAGTCCAACACCATAAGAAATCCAAATTTTAGGAAAACACAGAACATAAATGCTGGTAGGTCTAACCAAGACCAAGACATCAGACCCCCTTTTCAAGGTAACTATGTAGAAGGATCTACTTCTAGTCAGCCTATAGAAGACGATCACATGAATTTAATGGACCTAAAGGGTGAGCATCAAACTTTCCTGACACAAGAAGACCAAAATGAACATGATTGCAGTCAATTTCAGACTAAAACTGGCGAGTCTTTTGATTTCAAGCAGGGTTATGATACTGCTGTGTATGAAGTACACAAACAGTATAAGCTTAGAACTAGGACCATTGACATCTCTGAGCCTAGCAAGACAAAGGAAGGTAAACAACCCAACAAAATTAAAAACACAGATGTTATAACCCAACCAGCTGATACGACTGCCTCAAACTCAAGTCAAGTGACTGTAGAGGACATAACAGACACGCAGCCTGCGGTTGAGCAGCCTTTGACGCCTCCTTTCTCAAAAGAAAATTCAAACAACATCCCAAAAAGTACCCCTGAAGTTGCCAAACCGCAAGCAAATACTTCCCATAGCACTAATAAACAAGAGCAAGTCGCTGAGAATTCAAATGAAAAGGGAAAAACTGCCAATGCCAATACCAAGACTCCATTGGAGAAGCCTTTTAGTTTAGAAACAGAGATTGGAAAACTCAAGATAACCATTCCTCTTTCAGAATTAGCTAAACACGATGTGTATAGGTAACAAATTCAAAGGTCACTTCAAATTACAGAAAACAAAGATGATGTAAATGTTTTGGATGATTCCCCTGAACTGCTATTTGGCCCAGAAGTTAATGGAAAATCTACCTATGGACCTGTCCCACCCTTTTATATCAGTCTGCATATACATGACAAAGTTTTGCACAACGCTATGTTTGACTCAGGGGCATCACACAATCTTATGCCCAAAGCAGTTATGGAAAAACTGAATCTCGACATCACAAGGCCTTATAAAGATTTATACTCATTTGACTCAAGTCAAGTGAAATGTCTAGGTCTCATCAAAGATCTGTGTGTTTCCTTAGTCCAATATCCAAACAAAACCATCCTCATGGATGTAGTAGTCGCTGACATTCCTCCCAAGTACGGTATGCTCCTGTCAAGATCATGGGGAGCGAAGCTTCAAGGATCCCTTCAACTAGACCTTTCCTATGCTACCATTTCAGTCTTTGGGCAACCAAAGAGACTGTATAGAGAAACGCTGATGAAATACGTAGTAAGTAGTGAAAGCAAGCCTGAAATTTCCCCATTTATTCAATTCATTCCGATATGGATTCTTTCATTTTATTTAATGATGAAATAAATTTACCCACTGAGGGTAAACTGCTAGCTCTAGAACAACAAGGGCACATCAGTGAAGAAACGGTTACCCATAATAGAGAAATCGTCAAAACAGTAAATGCAACCAGCATGTTACAAGAACCTCCCCAAACAAAAATTTTAAATCTGCCCAATCCTAAAAAAGCTCAATCTCTTGATACTGATCACAAGCAAGACATCACATGGTTTCTAGATTTTGATGGCTCTGTTAACAAGTTAGGAGCAGGGGCAGGTGTCTGGATTCACAATACATATGATAATCATGCAGAAGGACATGCCTATAGACTGAATTTCAAATGCACAAATAACATGGCAGAGTATGAGGCTCTGCTGTTAGGCCTTAAACTGCTGAAAACTCTAGGTGTTGTAAAAGTGTCTATCTTAGGTGACTCTGATCTAGTTATATAACAGATGAAAGGTAATTTTGTTACCAATGACAATAGAATGAGAGCCTACAAAACTGCCGCTACTGACATACTCCAGTCATTTGCCGAATTTAAGCTTGACAAGATTTCCAGAAATCACAACATTCACGCTCACAACCTAGCCACCTTTGCAAGTACATGCAAGCTTCCTTTTGACCCGAATCATTGCTTCACAGCCGAAATAAAACATAGGCCCACCATCCCAAATAACGTCAGAGATTGGCAAGTATTCGAGAATGATGCCCAGATCAATAATTTCCTTACCCTTGCGCACGAATTTTCAAATATTCACATTGACACGGATGCCATGACAGATTGTGAACAGCAGAGAAATGAAAGTCAGCAAGCTCTAGATGCTGCAACAGCCAAACTGATTCTGAAGCCAACCGTTTTTGACAATGAAAACATTCAACAGCTGAAACAAACACAGGCAGAAGAAATAGACAAAACAGAGGCAGAGGTCATTGACTTGAAAGATAATTTTTTTCCCACTGGCCTCACCCCTTTAGAAGACATGTTTGACTCTAATGACGTTCCCAGAAAACCAAAACTGCAACCAATAAACACGGAAATTGAAGAACACAACATTGGGACACCAGAGAATCCAAAAATGATCAAATTGTCCAATAATTTGCCACCCAATCAAAAGCCCAACTACATTGACTTATTCAAAGAATTTCAAGATGTATTTGCTTGGAGCTATGAGGATTTGAAGTCCTATGATACATCAGTGGTTCAGCACACAATCCCATTGAAGCCCAATCAGAAGCCCTTCAAACAGAAATTGAGAAGAATCAACCCTGTGCTGCTTCCCCCGATTGAAAAAGAAGTAAAAGGGATGTGGGAAGCAAGCATAATAGCCCCTATCAGATTCTCTAAGTGGGTGTCCAATCTTGTTCCTACAAGAAAAAAGACAGGTGAAATCAGACTTTGTGTAGACCTCAGAAACTTAAACCAAGTCTCCTTAAAAGACCACTATCCTTTGCCCAAAATGGACCACATATTGCAGAGAGTAGCGGGATCATCTAGAATCTCGTTACTAGATGGATTTTCAAGTTTTAACCAAATAATTGTTCACCCAGATGACCAAGACAAAACAACTTTTACCACACCCTGGGGAACATTTAAGTATGTAAAGATGCCATTTGGACTTAAAAGCGCTGGTGCTACTTTTCAACGAGCAATGGATATTGCTTTTTGCCAAAGAAATACATGACTTCCTGATTGTGTACCTTGATGATTTAACCCCGTTTTCTAAATCTGATGAGGAACACCTCAAGCATCTCAGACAAATTTTCATGACATGCAGAAAATATGGAATTTCCTTGAATCCTAAGAAGTCCTTATTTGGCCTTGAAGAAGGAAAATTGCTTGGCCACATTATATCAAAGGATGGGATCAGAATTGACCCTAAGAGAATACAGGCCATCCTCCAAATTCCATACCCCAGAAACATAAAAGATCTACAAGCATTCCTTGGAAAAATCAACTTTTTGAGAAGATTCATTCCAAATCTGGCTGAATTAATAAGACTGTTAAGCAACATGTTAAAGAAAGATGCCAAGGTAAGATGGTCCCTGGAAGCTAAGCAAGCATTTGAGAGTATCAAATCTGCCTTAACTCAAACCCCTGTCCTAACTAGTCCACAGTTCGATAAAGATTTCATCATATTTTCATTTGCATCCGAGCATACGATAGCTACTGTCCTGCTGCAGAAGGACGAACAGGGAGCTGAAAAGCCAATTGCTTTTTTTAGCCGAGCCTTAAGAGACACCCCATTGAAGTACCTGATAATGGAAAAACAGGCCTACGCACTTGTCAAGGCCATCAAGGATTTTAGAGTGTACATACTGTATTCACACGTGATTGCCTACGTCCCACACGCCGCTGTAAAAGGCATATTGACTCAAGACGGATTAGAAGGCAAAAGAGGAAAGTGGATCGCAAGTATCCTCGAATACAACATTGAAATAAAACCAACCAAGCTGATAAAGGGACAAGGTTTAGCTGAACTGATGTCCGAAACAAATTTTCAAGCCTTAGACATTAACCAGCTGGACAATGAACCGGAGCTGGCGACTCCACAGATCAGTGAAATATTTCTGCAATGCCCCTGGTACACTGATATTTGCTTTGTATTGTTAAACCTGTGTGCTCCCCCAGGATTGTCCAGGACAAAGAAAAGATTTTTGAAAATGAAGGCTTTGAGATTTTGTGTTATTGATGGTGCATTATTTTGGAGAAATCATGAAGGTATATTGTTAAATTGTTTAACCATGCATGAAACTAACAATGTCATGAAAGAATTCCATGCAGGTGATTGTGGAGGACATCCCTACTGAAATTCCACAGCAGACAAAATCCTGAGGGCTGGTTTCTACTGGCCCACTCTCTTTGCAGATGTAAAAAAGTTTTCCACGACATGTCACAAGTGCCAAATTTTTGAAGGCAAGAGAAAGTTGTTGCCCCTGCCCCTTAAACCAATCTCCACCGAAAAACCTTTTCAACAACAGGGTCTTGACTTCATTGGAGAAATCCATCCCTCTTCCTCAGGCCAGCACAAATGGATCCTAACAGCCACCGATTATTTCACCAAGTGGGTTGAAGCCATTCCCTGTAGACAAGCCAATGATACCATCATTATCCAATTCCTTGAATGCAACATCCTTTCCAGATTTGGCTGCCCTGAGAAAATCATCATTGACAATGCCGCTGCCTTTAAGTCCAAAAAGATGATCAGTTTCTGCCATAAGTTTCATATCACCCTGGGCCACTCTACAGCATATTACCCTCAAGGCAATGGATTGGCCAAATCATCTAACAAGTGCCTCATCAACATCATAAAGAAAATGCTAGAAGAAAACAAGAAAAACTGGCACAAAAAGCTGGTGAATGCCCTATGGGCAGACAGACTTTCAAGCAAAAGATCAATTGGAATGAGCCCTTATGAGCTGGTATATGGCATGGAGGCTAGATTTCCTTCATCCCTGGGCATTCCCACCATCAAACTGTTACAGGAAATTCAGGCTGAACCAAATGACATTCAAAGAAGAATTAATCAGACAATTCATCTTCAGCAAACGAGAGAACAAGTCTATGACAGAGCACAAATCCTACAAGAAAAGCTCAAAAAGATGTTTGATAAGAGAGATAAAGCTGAAGATTTCAATATTGGTGACAAAGTTTTGAAGTGGGACTCAAGAAGAGAAGACAAGGGCAAGCATGCAAAGTTCGATTTCCTATGGAAAGGCCCATTTATTATTTCTGTTGTTCAAGGAAACAACACCTATTCTCTCAGATCTATGGAGGACAGCACTGTTGAAGAAGGCCCTATGAATGGCAGGATGTTGAAACATTATCACGATCCTTGTTGTTGAAACAATGCAAGTTCTGTAAATATCTTTGTACAGTTATATTGTGTATATATGAGCACTGTTTTTTATTCCTTTTGATAAGCATGCCGATTATTGAAGAAACAGTAGTAAATTCATGCAGGCACAGCCGATGCTGATTGTCCAATTTTTAAAGACCTATCTCTATATCAATCTCAGCAAAGGAGCAAGAGTAACAAAATCATAACAGCAATTCGGGTCAAAGAGAAGTTGTTTTGCACTTGCAATTTTCAGGCAAGAAAAGGTTAACAGGAGAGGAAAAATTTCAGCAAATTGTTTCAGACCAAAGCTGAAGGAAGAACATCAATTTGCAATCCATGTTTTCAAAGATATATTCTCAGGCGGCATTGTACATAATAATCCAGCACGCAGAAGAAAGCAGGCGTTGCTAAGCAGTTCACAAAGATTCACTTGAGGAGAAGGTTGTTTTGTCACAGAGTTTCATATTTGTAACAGCCAGAGCAAAGAAGTTTTTCAGTTTACGGTGACAACAGAGCTCAAGGCAGTCTGACCTGTTGTTCTTGACTTTTCACAAGGAAAAGCCCCCCAAGTGGAGCCACTGTTAGCCTCCTGTTGCAACAGGTTTCATTTTTCATGATTGACATTTTTACATGCCAAATATGTCATCTTTCTTGCAGCAAGGTTCCATATTTCCAGAGAAGAGAACCAGAGAAGAAGTAATAAAGTGTGCCAATTCAAATGCCACTGTTGTCTCCAATTTTGATGAGTTGTTCCAGTTTTGAAGAATTTCTTAAAGGGAGGTCCAGACAGTCTAATCCTGGCCTCCCTAGGTTTCAATTTTCTGTTTTAGAATATAGAGAATGACATCTGTCCAAACAGTTTAATCTTGGCAGATTTGTAGATAGGTAGAGAATCAAAGGGACCCAACTGTTTAATCTGGGCCCTGGCAGAAACAAGTGTAGATTTAGATAGGAAAATAGAAAAAAGGAAAAATTGTAAGGATGGGTCTGCAAGTCTAAGTGCACCCAAAACAAAAAGAAGAAAAAATGTTAGGACAGTAGGCTGGGTAGGTAGCTTTGATGTGGCAGAATCATGATTGGTGATCAATTTTGTATCTCAAAATGTATCATCTTTTCAGATCACAGTTATCAGGCAGTTTTGTATTCAAAGGAGGTACTCAGGCTGGAATTCACTAACCTCCCCTTTCTTCTCATCACCCCAAAGTCACTTACTAACATCCCCCAAGAGGTCAAGATCTGCTTGAGCCTCTCAGTTTCATCATTTCCATGACATGTACCTTGGTGAACATCTCCTTCACTCAAGGACTGCTCACTCAGTGTTTGTGAGCCTTCTTTTCCACAACAAAGCCTAAGGTCTCATACCTTAGCGCCCTCTTTTCATCTCCATATTAACTATTAACTTTATTATATAACTCCCTAACAATTTTCCCCTTTCCCCTATTTAAATCATGTATATAAATCCCCTTATGTAAATACCCCTCCCTGGCAATATAGCCATATTATTCACTAAGTCAGGGAAATCACAGTCCATCTGGGATTGTTTTTGGCCCATCCGTGTCTAGGGATTACTCTGACATCTGGTCAGAATAATAACCTCTTCCCTAAACCAAAAACCCCTAAAAACCTTCAAAAACCCATTTTTGCGCCTTTTTCCCCTCATTCTGTGCATAATATATTAACCTCGCATGTCAAAAACCCATATTTCACTCATATCCCTAAGTCGGACTGTAAATACATTAATGCGCCCTTTATTAAAACCCATAACCCACTAAACCTAAGTCTAAAACCCATCCGCCGCAATATATCAAACTTGGAATATTCCTGCGAATATTCCCACCCGCTAACCCGCCGTTACCTCGCGATCGTCGCCAACCGTTGGATCGCCCGCCCCACAGATCAACGGCTGGCGGGCATCCCCATCCCCGACATGCTCGGGCTTTAGCGTCCGGGAGTTCGGCGGTTTTGCCGCCGTACTCCCGCCACGCGTCAGGCTCTGGGGTGTGGCGGAGCCCCCTCCCCCGAAACCACCTTTGCCCATAAGCGGTGCGCCAGAAACCGCTTACCACCTTGTCCAGTCACCCGATGAGTCACCTGCCTGCGTGGCCTCCTGCCACGTCACTGCCACGTGTCCCCGCCACCATACCTGCCACGTCATCGTCCGTACGTGATGACATCATGATGACATCATCTCGCCACGTCGCCATGCTGACGTCATGCTGACGTCACCCGCCGTACAATGCTAACGTCATACTGATTTCATCAGCACTTTTTGGGCGTAGAGGCGCGAAAGTCGCACTTCGGAGCCCCGGAATCCAATTCTGAGGCAGTTTTTGATGAGCGAAAATCGCTCATCGTAGGATTTTTTAGGCCGAAATGGAGAATCTTCAGGGAATCTTTAAGGAATCTTCTCACCATGCAGCCCTAGGAAGCCCGAAAAGGCGCAAAAATGATCTGTTTTCCTCACAGAGCATACCAAAAGGAGCAGAAGACAATTTCAGAAGATACAGAGGCCGCACAACGGCCATTTATTAGTGATTAGACCCGCAGCACATTAGATCAACAGTCCAGATTTTGTCAAAGAGTATCAGAGAAGGAAAAAACGCCAAAGAGTATCAGCCGAAGATATTTTAGTGGCTCGAAGCAGCTAAGAATTAATGAGCCCCCCAGAAAGTCAAATCAAGCAGCTAAAGCCCATTCCTGCACTCAAATCACAGCTTAAACTTTAAATGCAGGCAGACATCGAGGAGCAGGAACCCATGCATATTTACTTCAGAAGACACTACAGCAAGCCACCAAGGACCACATCATTTACTTATTTCTGATATGGCGACCCTCAGCGCCGCTCAAGAGATTTTTTGCATTTAATTCCAGATAGAGTTAGGTCAATAAATTATGTTTTATGACCTGATTAGGTCAAGATGTAATAAAAGCAGTAGGTAGAAAGTTTTTCCCTATAGATACCACCCTCTCTATAGTTTTAAGGGTTGGTTAATTGAGAATTTTCACTAGAGACTCGCTGTGTATACCTGAATTTTTCTGTAATCAAAGATTGCTTAAAGCTTGGAGAGCGAACTGTCTGTTGTTGATGAATGTTTTGAAGAGTTGAAGATGGAATTCCTGTGCTGCGGCCTGAAGCAATAAGTGCCTCTTATCTCTGTTTATGTGTTTTCCATTATCTAAATAGCAGAAAAAAGGAATAGCCTAGAATTAGTTTAAATACTCTCTATGCTCAATTTCTATTGTTTCTGGATGTTTTCCTCTAAAAGAATTGTTTATGAACATTGAATTCCTCCCGGCTCATGTTTACCCCAATTCACCTGTGTTGGCCAATTATCTAGGGATTCTTAACTGCCCCTAGGTAGCGCCCTGTTATTTTCTCTTCTAATCTGTTGGAGAGATTCTTAACTGCCTCTCTTTCTTTAGCATTCAGTTCATCCCTTAAACCTGAAAATTGCTTCAACCTCAGCTATCTTGCTCCATGTTCCCTCACTGCTATTAAGGAAGTACACCGCAGTTCCCCTCCTCGACTCCACGCCCAATGGTTTGAAAGATTCATACTATACTCTGCCTCTCTACCTGAAAGTGTTAGTTTTCCCACCAAAACAAAACCAAAAACCCTCTGGACCCAAGACCTAGCCTAAAATATTTTTCAAACAAAGCTAAATCTAAAAGAGAGAGCCCTCTCTGATTGCAGGTTGGCTAGAACCTGCAGTCCAAATTTGGTTTGTGGTTACCTCGGCCGTATCCCTTTCTTAACCTTCAGGGACAACTTGAGTGATAACACGGCCTTCAGGAAAAATCTCGCAGCAGCTCAGCATTGCCCTATTTTAACTTATTCCACTGCTTAAGCCAGTCCACTGAAACTATAATTGTCCTCGGCCCCCTTTGCATTGTTTCTCACAGTCTCTAACTCCAGAGAATTCACTAAGGGAAGGAAAGTTGACCCAAAACTCCGCAAAGTTGGTCTCTCACATCATTAATCCTCCTTTCAGCTCAAGCATTCAAAAGTTGCATAATGGCCACTTCATCAGCTCTGAACATCACTCCCATGAACCCACCAAGTAAAGAGCTTGAGTCAATGGCCTTGGCTGACACAGATTATCTTATTCAAGACCTGGTTGCAAACAGAAATTAATCATTTGCATACCTATCGTCAGCTAACAAACAACTTAAAAACAACACTGACATGTATGGCATATGGGAGTCCAATTTGCCACATTATTTCCTCCCCTCTGTCAATATTTTTCCCGAGATTATTCACCTGTGTGCTGCAAATTATGAGCCAAGTGAGAGGACTGTTAAGTCTCCATCTGGGAGCATACTTTTTCATATCACACCTGACTCCATCAACCAGATGTTGAATTTCAAATAGACTCAGATACTATTTCCCTTCTCCATGAACAACTTGCTGGAAGAAGCCTCCTGGCTCCCTGGCCCCAAGATTGAAAAAATTGCTAAGACATTTATGAGGGCAGATTGCCAACCTAAGGAACCACCTCCATTCCTTTATGACCATTTCAATGAGGTGGGAAAGCTACTTGTAGACATGCTATCCTATGTGTTAGGCTTCACAATAAGTGAGCATGTGGATGAGACAGTGTTGGTTCTGTTGTCTTCATTCAGCCAAGGACAGCCTCCTGCTATCAAATATAATTATGCCAAGTTCATAGCAAGTAAAATCCATGACCAGCTCATTAAGCTAGATAGGCAGGGAGTTTTCAAATATTCCTCCTACATCTATCATTTGTTCATGTATTACCAATCTGAATGCTTCCAATGCCCCATCAAGAAATTGGATTCAAAGGGAGAAAGAAGATCTGTTGTCTTCTGGTCACCAGTATTTCATCAAGTCCAGCATTCTCCTTACTCATACTGTGAGTTCATTGACCAGTTTGTTTATCCAGTCTCCTGCCTCTTAATGAAAGCTCCCCCTCCCAGAATAACTTATGAGATGCAGAATATATTGCAGCTATCTAAGAACTACAAATTAGGTGATTGGTACCTATACCAGGATCACACTGTCATCAGAATCTATGGCTGTGATCTTTGTCCTTACAAGCTCCCAAGATATGTACCAATGAGGCTGTTTTCTTTGGAATACTACAGGCAGCTTATCAATTCAGACTTGACTCATTTTCACAGCACCAAGAAGAAGGCTCAACTGAAATTTAGAGACCACCTAGGCCCCTTCATCATGAACAAGAAGGAAGGTTGGCAAGATGCTGACCTGATACTCAAGGATCAACTTAAGTTGAAAAGAAGTTTCTGGTGGGTCCCTTATGACTCGATGGGGTTTATTAATGCTAGAAGAGTCAAATATAGATTGACACCCTATGAACACTGCAAAATCCCATACATTGAAAAATATGCTAATCAAGATGCGTGGGCACAAGGCACTTTAGTTGAAGAATTCACTTAGGAGGAAATTTTGGAGCAAACTGCTAAAGATCTTGAAAATACTCTTGACTTGGATTCTGTTGACCAGGTAAATTTCAAACTGCCATACCAAGTTGAAGAGGGCACATCTACAGCTGCAGCTTCACAAGCTGCCCAAGGAGTATCTACATCAGCAACAGGTGCAGCCAAAGGAAAAGAGCCAATGGAGACATAACAACCAATGGTCACTGAACAGCCTGTCACTTCAATGGAACAAACTCAAGAGCAAGCCCCTCCTCAACAAACAGAGGCACTACAAGTGCCACCTCTGCAAACTCCTGTCAATGAAGAAAGAGGCAGAAAATGAGACCAAGAAGACTCCACACCTGCTAGTGGGTCTACACAGCAGCCTGAATCTAAAAGGCAAAGAGTTGACTCTCCAATTGAGGAGGAAGTCAGTGAAGAAGTTATGGAAAGCCCGAGAAGGGAAGCAAGCCAGCATACACCTACAAGCTCTTTTCAGCAAGAGCAAGACAGGCAGCAAGGCATGGAGGTGTCTTCCTCCACACAACGAGGTGAAAGATCAGCTAGCATCAAGGCTAGCTTCAAAGAAATAAAAGCTCAAAATGAGCTACTTAGAGTGCAACTATATGACCAATTTCTTAAGGCAACACCTGCCAAGCAGGAAAGATTGATGGCAGCATTTGACATCAAACAAGAAAAAATAGTTCTCAGCCACTTCAAGCCCAAGGTTCAACAACCTCAGTCAGCTGCAGACTTTGTCAAGACAAGGCTAGAGGTCCTAGCCAAGGACATTCACCCCATGCATCAAATAGAGCTACATAAGCAGACAACGGAAATGCTCTATGCCACCCTTGCAGAGAAGGCCACACTGGCTCATGAGTTTAATGAATCATTGAAGAATACGAAAACTCAACTGGATTTAGAAAGAATGTCCTCAACAGCCAAAGACAATAGAATTAAAACATTGGAGGACATTATTGTGGACTTAGGACATAATCCTAAGGATCTGTTGAGGGGCCCGAAGTCGGGTCAACAACAAGGGGGATAGCCACCCGGTCCGGAACCTGGTTGGCGGCTCCTTGCCCGTTTGGAGTAGCGGGTCCGACTGGGGGTAATGGGACCAGTTTCCCAATGTGATGGGTGTGTGTGTGTGCGTAGAGTCTGATGATATTAATCTAGAGGTTTTTCTAAACTAGTCTCGATTCTAACTGCTAAACTAACTCTATGCTAATGTAATCTAATGAAGAGAAATACATCTGATCTATGCTAACCCGGGGTGTTTTTCTTTTGTTTATGCGATCTAGAAAGATTTCTAACAGCAGCTGGTAATAAAGATCATTCAACTGATATCAGAATATAAACCAATAAAGATAAACCATTCTGCATAAGAAGTTAGGCAGAATAGTTTTGAACAGCATATCGCATAATCAGTCTTCTATATGTTAAGCATGATTAAATGATCCCACCGTACAGAAGTGCCAAATAGTAATGCAGACATTCATACAATAACATATAAAGAACTCAGCTACATATCACTTTAGGGATACTAGCAGAATCTAGTCAAGAGATAAAAGTACCATTTATGACTAACTTCACCAATAAACTTCAAGTAATAATGATTTATTTCTACTTGTTCTAACATCTGCTAAGAGTACAGAAGTGCAACATCAGTAACAGATATTAAAATGCAAACATAAATAAATCTTGATCCATCTATTCATCAAAAACCTCCTCTGAGGGTACAGAAGTGCATGTTCTGAGGATAAGTTTTTTGACAGATTTCGGACCCTTCTCCAAAAACCATGAGAAGGGTTAAATACTACTAACTAATCAATCTTAATTACATGAAATTAGGGAATCGGCTTCAAATGACCGCCCTTTTATTAAAAGCAACTTTATCTCTAAACTTAAAATCTAATTTCTGACAGTTTCTGTATATTCTCTTTAGTGCTGTCAACAGTGCAACGTTTTCTTGGGAAGAGTCGGCTGGCCGCTTTCTTCTTTCGCTTTGGAGATAAAAGTGGAAATAACAGGAGCTGGCACTTCCTTCCGGCAGACCAGAAGATATTTTCGAAAACCTTTCTCTAGCTGGGTGTATTCGCCACGTGTATACTTAGCATAACCCAGGTTCTTCTCGAACTGATTTTGCTGTTGCTGTTTTCGGTTTCCGGTCGTGCGAATGACTGAGTGGGTTAGGAGTCGTGTTGTATGGACATCCCCCTGTTTTAAGAATTGTTTCTGTTCTTTGTTCCAGGTTTTCCTGAAGCGTCTTCCTTCTCATGCGCTTCTTTCTCTGCTTTACCAAGTCTGAGCTTCAGGATCTTTTCTGAACATGCTGCTTTTGTGCGCCTTTGACTCTGAGTCCTGAATAGTCTAATTTCATCAGTGCCGGTTGGCTGATAGTCTGGAATCCGCGGTTCTGCTGCATGCGGCATCCGTTTGCGGAGGCATTATCTCTTTACTATCTGATTGGCGCTTTCCTCTTTCCCTCAAATGTTTCCTGCATATAAACTTATATTAGTTGCGTGTCTTGCAGTCTACGCAAAGAAGAAGGGAAATGAAAAGATTTGACGTGAAAGTATTAATCTCTAATGAATGCATAACCCTGACATTCATCATGACTTGACTCTTCGATAAATGTAATACAATCATTCCTAGATACTCAAGCATGCGGTCATTAAATTCCTTCAAGGCGCGCACTTAATCCTGGGTTTATCGTGTGATAAGTCTTTTCAGATCGCAGATCGCAAATCGCTGCCATCGCAGATCGCAAATCGTTGCCATCGCACATCGCAAATCGCAGATATCGCAAATTTTGTTTAATGGTTATGCCGTATAGCGCGATGCTTGCGATTTGCGATATCGCATATCGGCGATCGGCATTTCTCGAAGGTCTTCTTTTAAAGGGGCGAGTGTGATGTATGCGACGCGATGAACTTCGCATCGCTCCTTCGCAGTCTTGCTTTTCGCGCTCGAGCAATGCTTCGGCCTTTCTTTGCAATGCGATTTAAGCCTTAGGGAGAGAAATACAAAAACTTTAGAAAAATATTTTATGGGATTTTTGTTCAGGGTCCCCTCTTTGCTTGACGTTATTGCTAATGTCAAGTGAAGAAGGGGGGTTGTTGGTGACCACAACAATGGCGATTCACTGTGAAGAACCAGTTATCTCTGCTTGTTCTATTGCATTTTCACTTCCAAAACAGAAAAGTTTTCTTATGCCTAAATTTTGTTATGGACAGATAGAGTATTACCTTTTATCCTGTCAATGATGCTTCGTCACAACTTCTTATTTCATTCTGATTGTTTGTTTCCCCTGGGTTATTTCTTGTACTCATACCTAGTCATTACTCAGTCTTTTCAAAGACAAAATAAGGTCTTCTCTGCGTACTGGCTTTGTAAAGTATGCTCCTTTGTCGTAGGTAGAGCCTCTGCTGCCCGCAAGCGTCCATAGCCTCGACAGGGTTACCATGTTATCCAGCAATGATCCTTTTTCCTGCTTGAGGTTATTTACAGCATTCCAGAGAAAAACCCTTTTGACACTTTTTCTTTCTTTTTTAATTTTTTTATTCTCTAAAGAACAATGTCTTGGTTTGGTGGCCAAATTATGACACAGTCATCCACTTGATTTACACTTTTGCTGAACAAGCTGGCTCGTGATGAGACCCCTTGTCTTTCGATTGCAACAATCTTGAGTCGTTGCCCTGTTTTGATAGACAGTAGTGGCAAAGTCAGCAAGTTATAATATCTGTGATCATGATAAGCCGGCTCGCGATGAGACCTCTTATTCTTTGAGATATAGTGTCTTCTTGGATTGTTTCTCTGGATGCTGCGATTCTCCTTAGCAGGGAGGAAGTCATTGTTTTTCCTTAAGAAAGCTCTGGACGACAATAATAGAGTTTAAGAACAGCAGTTTTGCAGAGAATACTTATTTTTCTATCGATGATACTTTTCATTGCATTGGCATAAAACAATTTTTTGCTAAAAGTTACTTTCATCCCAGATTTCTTTGTAAAGTTGAAACTAACATCACATTCAGGCTAAAGTTAACTCTACCTGTCAATAATAAAAGTCAGATTTTTCGAAAAGTTTTGCTATTTATACAAGTGAAATCAAAATCTGATAGAGAAATGGTATGTTTCTTCATGAATACTATTTATGATCGTTCACAACCAACCCTATTTATGAAAAAAAAAAAATGGAAAACTAACCTAAAAAAAAAAAAAAAAAATTAAAATTATCCTACAAAAACAGAAGGATGACCTTCTATGGGAAATACATTTTGAGGATTTGTCCGTTTACAGGCAGAGAATCTCTCCTGCCTGTCAAGTACTGCAATACAAAAGTCGATGGGCCTATGACTTCTACGATTTGAAAAGGACCAAGCCATAGCTTCTGGAATTTCGTATGTTTGCCCTTTTCTTCGTGAGCCTTATCCCACTTCAAAACTAAATCACCCATCTGAAAGTTTTTTCTGGTCATTATGTTCGAATCAAAAGAGGATTTTATCAGCGCTTGGTGGCGAGCATGGGTTTTCTTGGCCTGCTCTCGTCGTTCTTCTAACTTGATTATTTCCATTTGCCTTAGTTGTAAGGGAGAAGTAGGTACTTCATTAATGTATTGCACTAAGGACAAGGAGGGAATGAGTAAGTGAGTAGGAAGAACTGCTTCTCTCCCGTAAACCAAATTAAAGGGAGAAGTCCCGATAGAGGCTTTCTTGGTAATTCTGTCTGCCCATAAGGCGTTTACCAGCGCTTTGTGCCAATTCTTTTGGTTTTGGTCGACTGTCTTTTTGATGATCCTGATTAGGTTCTTGTTCGTTGATTCAGCCAACCCATTACCTTGCGGATAGTAGTTGGCGGAATACTTTAGTTTGAACCCTCTTTTGAGTGCGAACTCAGTCATGGTATTTCCAGAAAAATATGAAGCGTTATCAAATATTAAGGCCGTTGGCAATCCAAACCTAGTAATGATGAACTGATCTATGAATTCAACAATGTTTTCAGAATTAGCTGTCTTGAGAGGAACTGCCTCTACCCATGTAGTAAAATAGTCAGTTGCAGTGAGGATATACCTATGTTGTTTAGAGGAGTGAGGAACGATCTCACCTATTATGTCCAGGCCCCATTGGCTGAACGGCTGTTCGATGTTAACCGGCTGCAGTGGCATGGATGACTTCTTTTGTTTCCCTGCAGCCGTTTGGCAGACTTGGCATTCTCTTACGTGATTGTACGAGTCTTTGAACAGCGTGGGCCAGTAGTATCCTGCACGTAAGATTTTGTGTGCGGTGGCTTCTCCAGCATAGTGTCCACCTGCTGTTCCATCGTGGAGTTCCTGCAAAACCTTTTCGGCTTCAGTTTTCTCAAGACATCTAAGAAGCACAGAATCATAGTTTATTTTAAACAAGACATCATCTACGAGCTGATATTGTTTAGCTTTCAACCTCAGGGCTCTCTTTTTGATGTGATCCAGGTGAAATGGAGCATATCCGTTTTTCAGGAAATAAATGATGTCAGCATAAAATGATTCTGCGTCGTTTAGGCTTACCTCATACGTGTGTACCTCTTCAGGCGATTCTTCGGGGATTTGCGATGCTCCGGCTAACATCTTGCAGAAGCCTTGGCCTCTTACGATGTGTGCCGGCTTGATTTCCAGGTCGTATTCTTGCAAGGCGGTGATCCAATTCGCTCTCTTTTCACCCACGTCTTTCTGAATCAGGAGGTTTCTTACCGCTGGGAATGGTACTATGACCTTGGTATGGGCCTTTAGCAAGAAGGGTCTGAAATATTTGACCGCTTTGAAAATGGCATACGCCTGTTTCTCTACGTCCGAATATTTCAGCTCAGCACCTTGTAAGTTTGAGCTAAAGAATGCGATTGGGGCTTCTGCCTTTTCTTGGTTTGCCTGGGTCAAGATCGCAGCATAAGAATTTTCTGAGGCAAACGTGTATAAGATGAATGGTTCTGAAAAATTTGGGGTTGCTAGGGATGGAGCGTTGATGATGGCTTGTTTGATTAAGTTAAACGCTTCGTGCTCGTCTAGACCCCATTTAAAGTTTGAATTCTTTTTTATCATTTTTTGTAAAGGAGAAATAATACGTGAAAGATCTGGGACAAATCTTTTCACAAAATTGATCTGTCCTAGGAAAGATTGCATGGTCTTTTTGTTATGGGGCATGGATATCTCGGAAATTTCTTTGATTCTGTCAGGTTCAATGTGAATGCCCGATTTGGACACTATGAACCCTAGCAATTTTCCTTCACTCAACGCGAAAAAAGATTTCTTCGGGTTAAGCGAGATTCCATACCTTAAACATCTTTGAAAGATTTGCTTCAAATCTTTGAGATGGTCGCTTCGGTTCTTGGAGTACACAGTTATATCATCCAGGTAAATCACTACTGATTTATTGACTAACCCTTTGAACGCAATGTCCATAGCTCTTTGAAAAGTAGCGCCGGCGTTGATCAGACCGAACGGCATCTTCCGATACGCGTAGGTACCCAATTTAGTTCGGAAGGTGGTTTTTAGCTGATCGTCTGGGTGTACCAGCACTTGATTATATCCTGAAAATCCATCTAGGAAAGACATCAATTCTGAGCCTGCTACAGCCTGTAATATTTGCTCCATAGGTGGGAGGGGAAAATTGTCTTTCTGACAGGCTTTGTTGAGATTCCGGAAGTCGATGCAGATTCTAATATCTCCGTTTTTCTTCCTAACAGGTACCATATTGGATACCCATTTGGAATGTCTGACCGGGAAAATTATTCTGGCTCTCAACAACTTATTCAGCTCAGTTTTTATCTGATTTTCCAGGTTGGGGTGGATTTTCCTGAGCTTCTGTTGGACGGGTTTCTCGTTGTCAATCATAGGGATAGTGTGCTGAATGATAGAAGTGTTATAAGTTTTCAGCTCATCGTAGTTCCAGGCAAAGACGTTTTTGTACTGTCGTAGAAGACGGATGTATGCTAACTTTTCTTCAGGAGCCAGGCCTTGGCCTAGATTGACGTTTTGGGGTTTCTCTTCGGTTCCTAAGTTCACTGATTCGTAGTTCAGAGTTGAACTGTAAAGTTTGGCGTTAGCTGACCTTTTGAACCGACTTTTTAAGTCATACAAATCTTCTAATTTGACCACTGATTTGGGTATAGCATTATCAGTGCCATTTTGTTGTATTTCGTGGTCATGACAGTCCTCGTCGATTATCTGGTTTGAGTAGGATCCTTCAGAGGTAAGGAAACTTACGATGTCTGGGTCGTCGTTGAATACTCTCCAGTTGGTGATGTTGTCAGGGATAGATGGTTTAAAAATTAATTCTATGGAAAACCTATCTGGACTAAAGTCTTCGGAGGGGATGAGTCTGGAGGCTACGTTTGCTAGCAGGTCTGCGCTTGCATTGTGAAGTCTTGGGATTGATGAAATATTGAATGCTGTAAAATGCGCAGTGAGATCTTGCACTAAAGAATGATAGTGCTTTAAATGACTAGACAGGCAGTGTATGGTGTTACGTACCTGTTTGACGACGATCTCGGAATCTCCAAAGACTTGAAGATATTTGACGTTGCAGCCGATTGCTTTGTATAGGCCTTGCACCAAGGCTTCGTATTCCGCTGTGTTGTTCGTGCAATCGAACTCCAGCCTGCATGTGAGCATGGTCTTATTTCCGTCCGGGCTAATCAAGACGCATCCTGCTCCCGCTCCCTCATTGGACTTAGAGCCATCAAAATATAATTTCCAAAATAAAGAAGTATTTACAGGGTTATCTAAGAAACTAACACATTTTGAATCATCAGTCTGGGAAAAGTTTTCTACTTGGGACACGACTGAATTTTCTAAATATGGTGATATGTGAGCATTGAAATTTCCAAGGAAAGAGTCTACCGAGTAGTTGCCTATGATGCTGTTGTTGTATGCTATGGCTTCGTTCTCTCCCTCCAAATCCGTCACTATGTACTTTTGGTGCAGTTCTCGTTCAACCTTTATTTGATTTGGCTTCCCGTTGAAGGGTAACCACATGTGTGACCAGTCAGTCGAAAAGTATCCGTGGAGCTTCTCGGACCAATCCCTGCTAAGAATTAGACCATAAAATTCAGGGATGTCAGCAACTAGAATATCGATGACCTGGCATACCTTGGGGTTGGACGACAGTCTTATGTTCACTTGATTAAGTTCGCCTATCACTTCGACTTGTGATCGATCAAGTTGAACTATGCGCACTGCGGATTTTTGCGGTTGAACATTAAGTTTGGCACATATTGACTTGGGTAGAATATTGGTTGAAGCACCAGAATCAACCAAGCAGTTATGCACGTTTCTGTTAAAGATCTCATAAGTGAGGAGGAAAGGAGGAGTGTGAGATCTAGACCTCCCTCCAATCAAAGCGATGTCATTTGGATCGATTTTATTGATCACGTTGATTGGGGGTCTTCCTATATTATGGGAAGCTATAGCTGTAGGTAGAGGTGTAGTAGGTACGACGTGTAACTCTTTTATCATGATCTTCTGTTGGTGTTTCAATTTGCTCAACTCGTACAGGGTGATATTAGCCCTAGTCTTCTTCATGTCGTCGATGATGTTATACTCCATTTCATCCGACACTATTAGTGTCTTTGATGGAGGCGATTGCTCTGATTGGACTGGACTAAATGAGGTCGCTTTAGGGGTTGTCTTCTTTGTTGCGACCTTTTCTTTCGCTGGAGGGCTTGCGCCCTTCTGTTTTGGGGTAGTCTGGGGAGGATCAAGTTGATTTCTGCTTCGTGTGCTAACCGGAAGTGCTTCTTGATCTTCTTCTTGTGGGAGGATGAAATCCCACATTCCTTGCAGTTCCACCACTTCTTCGTCGTTGGTCTGCGTTTCGATGGTGCTCTCTTCTTCTTCTTCTTCAGATTCCACATTTGAGACCACGTTGGGTGGCTTCGTCTCCATAGGGGGATTTCTTTTGAAATTCCTAAAAGGCTTTCTTGGGGACGATTCTGCTACTTGCTTTCTTATGTCAATCATCTCATTAGACATGGCTTTCAAGACTTTTTGTAATCCTTCCATGTCGAAAGGATCCTTCGTTTGCTTCTTCTTGGTTTCTTCTTTGAAAGAGATTTTCTTAGATTTATGCTCTTCGATTGTAGATCTCTTTTCTAGGGCTACTACGCGTCTTTCAACTGCCAATGCCTCAGCCAAGTTTTCGACTAAGGTTGTCTTGCTTGCCCTATCTACGAAGATGGCCAAGTTTGAAGGTAAGGCCGTGATGTACCATTCGCATCTTACTTCCTCGCTGGGCTGGGAAGCAGCGGGGATTTTATTGAGGATCTTGTTGAACCGTAAGTTAAAATCTTTAATGGGTTCCCTAGCCTCAGCTTTAAGATTGGACAGATCGTTGATCAGTGTCGCTGTCGATCTATCATCGCCGAATTTGGTGAGAAATTGATTTTGAAAAATATCCCAGCTGGTGATAGATCCGGAGGGTAGCGAAAAGTACCATGACCCGGCTGTCCCTTGCATCGTATAGGGGAAGAGTCGGACCACGGCATCTTCGTTGGTGACCCCGTTGAGATTAACAGAAAGCATGAAATTATTGATATGTTCTTCAGCTAGCATTCCAGTTTCTGGATTGAACTTTGGTAACCACTTCTCAGGATGGGCAGGTATTGGACTCAGGGGTGGAGGCATTAAAACCGCCCCAGGGTTGTTCCATGGAGATTGTGCCATCGCTGAGTTGTTGGTTAATAAAAGTGCAGAAGATGACCTTCGAGGTTGAGAAGATAGAGATGTTACGATTTTTGACGATTGTGGAGGAAGGGTTGCGGAAGATGGATGAGTGATTTGAGGTGGAGATGTGGGTGGTTGACTTCGCGGAGAGGGAGTTGAAATGGACGAGGTGGATGAAAGAGTCTCTCTGTCAGACTCTTGAAGTTCTTTCCTTGCTCTTTTCCTAGTGGGGAGAGGGATTTCAGTTGGCTGAATGCCGAACTTCTCACTCTTCAATCGGGTCAGGGGATGAGCAGGGTTGTATTGCGAAGTCAAGCTGCCTTTAGATTTATCAGATTTCTGGTTAAAAATAGAGAATCCCTGGAGTTTACGGATCAAGGTTTGAATTTCAGGGGGATTGACAATAAGTTTTTCTGATGTATCGGGATGTATAGCAGCGGTGGATGTCCGAGCGACTTCCAGTTCCGAGTTTAGTCGTACCGGGGAAGTCGGGGAAGTTGGTGAGGGTGATTTGCTCTTAGAATGGTATTTGAATTTTGAATTATGCGCCATTCATAGCTCAGGCCCTCCTTCTAGCGCCAGAAATGTTGAGGGGCCCGAAGTCGGGTCAACAACAAGGGGGATACCCACCCAGTCCGGAACCTGGTTGGCGGCTCCTTGCCCGTTTGGAGTAGCGGGTCCGACTGCGGGTAATGGGACCAGTTTCCCAATGTGATGGGTGTGTGTGTGTGCGTAGAGTCTGATGATATTAATCTAGAGGTTTTTCTAAACTAGTCTCGATTCTAACTGCTAAACTAACTCTATGCTAATGTAATCTAATGAAGAGAAATACATCTGATCTATGCTAACCCGGGGTGTTTTTCTTTTGTTTATGCGATCTAGAAAGATTTCTAACAGCAGCTGGTAATAAAGATCATTCAACTGATATCAGAATATAAACCAATATAGATAAACCATTCTGCATAAGAAGTTAGGCAGAATAGTTGTGAACAGCATATCGCATAATCAGTCTTCTATATGTTAAGCATGATTAAATGATCCCACCGTACAGAAGTGCCAAATGGTAATGCAGACATTCATACAATAACATATAAAGAACTCAGCTACATATCACTTTAGGGATACTAGCAGAATCTAGTCAAGAGATAAAAGTACCATTTATGACTAACTTCACCAATAAACTTCAAGTAATAATGATTTATTTCTACTTGTTCTAACATCTGCTAAGAGTACAGAAGTGCAACATTAGTAACAGATATTAAAATGCAAACATAAATAAATCTTGATCCATCTATTCATCAAAAACCTCCTCTGAGGGTGCAGAAGTGCATGTTCTGAGGATAAGTTTTTTGACAGATTTCCGGACCCTTCTCCAAAAACCATGAGAAGGTTAAATACTACTAACTAATCAATCTTAATTACATGAAATTAGGGAATCGGCTTCAAATGACCGCCCTTTTACTAAAAGCAACTTTATTTCTAAACTTAAAATCTAATTTCTGACCGTTTCTGTATATTCTCTTTAGTGTTGTCAACAGTGCAACGTTTTCTTGGGAAGAGTCGGCTGGCCGCTTTCTTCTTTCGCTCTGGAGATAAAAGTGGAAATAACAGGAGCTGGCACTTCCTTCCGGCAGACCAGAAGATATTTTCGAAAACCTTTCTCTAGCTGGGTGTATTCGCCACGTGTATACTTAGCATAACCCAGGTTCTTCTCGAACTGATTTTGCTGTTGCTGTTTTCGGTTTCCGGTCGTGCGAATGACTGAGTGGGTTAGGAGTTGTGCTGTATGGACATCCCCCTGTTTTAAGAATTGTTTCCGTTCTTTGTTCCAGGTTTTCCTGAAGCGTCTTCCTTCTCATGCGCTTCTTTCTCTGCTTTACCAAGTCTGAGCTTCAGGATCTTTTCTGAACATGCTGCTTTTGTGCGCCTTTGACTCTGAGTCCTGAATAGTCTAATTTCATCAGTGCCAGTTGGCTGATAGTCTGGAATCCGCGGTTCTGCTGCATGCGGCATCCGTTTGCGGAGGCATTATCTCTTTACTATCTGATTGGCGCTTTCCTCTTTCCCTCAAATGTTTCTTGCATATAAACTTATATTAGTTGCGTGTCTTGCAGTCTACGCAAAGAAGAAGGGAAATGAAAAGATTTGACGTGAAAGTATTAATCTCTAATGAATGCATAACCCTGACATTCATCATGACTTGACTCTTCGATAAATGTAATACAATCATTCCTAGATACTCAATCATGCGGTCATTAAATTCCTTCAAGGCGCGCACTTAATCCTGGGTTTATTGTGTGATAAGTCTTTTCAGATCGCAGATCGCAAATCGCTGCCATCGCAGATCGCAAATCGCTGCCATCGCAGATCGCAAATTGCAGATATCGCAAATTTTGTTTAATGGTTATGCCGTATAGCGCGATGCTTGCGATTTGCGATATCGCATATCGGCGATCGGCATTTCTCGAAGGTCTTCTTTTAAAGGGGCGCGTGTGATGTATGCGACGCGATGAACTTCGCATCGCTCCTTCGCAGTCTTGCTTTTCGCGCTCGAGCAATGCTTCGGCCTTTCTTTGCGATGCGATTTAAGCCTTAGGGAGAGAAATACAAAAACTTTAGAAAAATATTTTTTGGGATTTTTGTTCAAGGTCCCCTCTTTGCTTGACGTTATTGCTAATGTCAAGTGAAGAAGGGGGGTTGTTGGTGACCACAACAGGATCCTAAGGGTGTGAGGGCCCTTATGAAAAAGAAAGATGATGATATTGCTGCGTTGAAAAAACGATTAAGGTTGCTTCCTACTGAGCACCCTCAAACAGGTGAACTGGTCAAAGAGAAAGAAGCTGAAGATACATTGGATTTGTTGATGCAACTGAATCAGAGAGTAATTGAGATGGAAGGAGAGTTGGAGAGAGAACTACAAGAAAAGCAGGGAGAGTCGACTTCCCAGCCACCTTAAACAGTTCCAACTATTATTATTGTTCCTCTTATACAGGCAGCAGTAACCCCTCCAGTTATTCCAGCTACTGCAACAGCGACAGAAGCTACAAGAGCAACAACTCCTGATTCTAGCATGAGCATGGATGAATTGACAAAAGCTGTCAAAGAGCTAGAGCTTCAAGCAACAGAGATAAAAGAGGCCAAAGAAAAGTTGGCCAATCTGGAAGGAAAATAAGATAAGTCCAAAATGACAATGGCTGAGCAGACAAGGGAAATTAAAGCCCTGAAGGACAAAATAAAGGCCTTGGAGAAAGAGTTGTCTTTGGATAAAACCTTGGGTGAAATAAAAAAATATTTTGTGGACCGAGATTAATCAGTCAATCACTAGCCAGTGGAGGTCAATTCAGGAAATGTATGAACAGGTAGAACTAATTGGCCTTGCTCAGTTTGAAACTCAGAGAGCCAAAGCAGCATTGGGAAACATGCCTGAGCAGGCCAACAGAATGATCAATTTCTTAAATCATCATACCAAGGAAGAGTTAGCAGCACTGCATATCATGAATATAACAGATGCCATATTGACAGCAAAGAGGGTGCTCACATTGAGAAGCTTTGTGCAAACTCTGGAAGCAAGGTGTTGGGAAATACAAAGGGATGTGGATAATTTTGAAATAAAGCTTGCAGCACTACAGACTAAAGGATTTTCCAGCCTACTGAACAGCACTGGAAAGTTACTGAAACGTGACCAATATGCAACTAGGATCAATAATTTTGTCACAAATCAACTTACTGCTGAATCAAGTTCTCTGGCACAAGCAGGACCTTCTTCAGGACAGACTCTCTATGACAGGCTAGAAAAGTTATTTTACATGGAACATGAAGTTAACCATCTGTTTGAGATGCCGCCCAACTATTACAAGTATACAGAGGCCAATGAGACACTTTTCAAAATACAAAAGCATCAGTTACCTCCCGAGGATTGGTGGCAGGCAATGCTAGCTATTTTGCCCAGGTAATTCCAGTTTTTGCCCCTTTTTGTTTATTTCAAATATCGGTCAGCTATGAGTCAGCAACACGTCAGCAGCAAGCACCAGACAGGGCAGTTAAGAAGCACGCAGAGCAGGTCGGAGCAGTCACAAAACAAAGAGCTGTGACGGCAAGCCTAAGAGTGCGGATTTTTGAAATCGCAGTCCAGCCAACTTGAATGAACTCAAAGGTCAACATTCGCTGACAGAAAAGAACAGCTGTTACATTTGTCTTTATTTCAGCATTTACTTTCTCATCAACCACTCCTTAGGAGTTGGTAAAGAAGTTATGAGCTATTAACTCATCATCTAGATATTTTTGTATCTTGTTTTTGTATATATACCACCCTCTGCATTGTTAAAAGGGTTGGTCGGCAAATGTACTCCAAGAGAGACTCGCACTGCATATCTGATATTTTCTATAATCAAAGACTGCTTCAAGTTTGAAGAATGGACTGTGTAATGTGTTATTAATGGTTTGAAGAATTGAATGCGGAATTCTTGTGCTGCTATATGAATCAATAAGTTTTCCTTACCTCTATTATTTCGATTTCACATATGCTCAAGTCACAGAACAAAGGATTGGTTTAGAATTTTCTTAGCTGCACTCTATGCTCAATTTCTGTGGCTTCTTAATGTTTTCTTCTTGATTTAGGCATAAATATGAATTCTGTTATGGCTCATGTTTGACCTATTTCACATATGGATGATTGTTATCTAGGAATTCTTAACTGCTCCTAGATAGGGCTCATTCATCTTCCTTCTGCTAACCTGATAGAGGGATTATTTGTTGCCCCTCATTCCTTAGCCTTTAATCCATCTCTTTTACTTTGAATGATTGTTTCATATGCAGCTAACTTGCTCCATATTCCTTCTTGTGACCAAGAAAACGCACCAGCAGTCCTACTCCTTGACTCCACGCCCAATGGTTTGAAACTTACCACACTATGCATTGCCTCTCTACTTGAGGGCATCCTCCTTCCCACCAAACACAAAAAAAAACCCTTGAACCCAATAACTAGCCTAAAATCATCGTCAACAGAGCTAAATCACAAAGAGAGAGCCCTCTCTAATTGTAGGTGGGCTAGAACCTGCAATCCAAAGATTGGTTTGTGGTTACCTCGGTCGTATCCTTTTAGGAGCTTAAGGACAACCTGAGTGATAACACAGAAGTGGTGCCCCAACTTGAATGTGATAAGGTTCCAAGCCTTTTAGCATCATACTATACATGAGTCCTAGCTCTACATGATCCTTTATTTATATGCATCACAGTGGAAGCATGGACCAGTGGTAAGTGGACCCTACTCGGCGACTTATATGTGGTGGCATTGTTAAATTCACTTATTAATAAAGTCAGGCTATGAGGAGTGGGCATGTGTGGCAACGCAAACCCCACACAGGAGGCATACCCTAGCATCTCTACGCGAGCCTTCATATAAGTTCAAAGCACAATGGAGTGGTGGGAGGGTCTAGCCCGGTGGGCTTACCCAGCGGACTTTCAAACCTAGTAAATTATAGCATCAAGCTAATAAAAACGAGTTGAAAGACTTAACATCGAAAGTGGAAAGGAGAAGTGCACAAGAGTAATGTTGGGACAACTTAGCGTCAGATTGATGTGGCATGGGGGACCCACCCAAGAGTTTGAATACCTGTCAGGTTTCATAGATTGAGCTTTGTTGCAAGACCGGTTGGATCAAAGCGGGTAGAGCCCACCCAGTCGATGCCTAACCCGTCCATATAAAGATGGAGCACCAAGGCTATGCACCGAGAAGAAAAGTTCAGGACACATTGGATTTAGTGCTTGGTAATAACACTTTATTCTAAGGGCAAAGAAATATTGCGAAGCTTGACTCCAAGGGCTGTTGGAAGGGATTTGACCATGAAGGAAAGCCAAGGTACGCACAAGGAAATAAACACTACGAAGAGATTAGTGCTTGAGTCTTGTGGTATTTTGGATGATGCAGTGGAGGCCAGTGTAGTAGTGAAGTAGGGTTGTAAAGGTCATGTGTTAGAAAAGGGAAAAAAAAAAAACCTTTTGGCTCCTCCCACTTTTAAATTTGATTAGTTCACTCATGTAGAGGGACTATCTCTTTTAAACTCCTCCCACTATGATTAAATTTTATAAAGGGATTTATATATTGAGGACCAAAAGAAGCACCATTTTAGACAAAAGATTGGGCCTAGTGGGTTCTGAGAAAACCTGCTCTCAAATATGAGGTCACGTTGTTATCATGTTATAACCCCCCTCCAAAATTTTACATATGCCTTGATTTTGGAGCCTACCTTTTGTTCATAAGAACTTATCTTTCACGGTCATCATGTATCCCTCTTGTTGTTTATTATAGATATTAATTTTATTTCCATGCAATGCTTTTGATGACTTGATTAGGTTGTCTTATGACTAAGTCTTGTCGATGACAACTAAACAACTTCTAAACACAAGCCAACTTCTGCCCTGATCTTGCACCAACTATCAGTATTCCCTCTACGAATTGCGCAAACCCATACCACTGGAAAATGCACAAGCCCTTGAATATTTCAGCTGTGCAATCCCTTAAGGATCAAAATTGTGCAACTCTAAAGATAGGAAGTCATTAAGCATGCAAACTGTACAATCTTTCTCTCAGAGTCAAGACTACACGAACCATTGAGTGAATGAACTACACACTCCCTTGTTGTTGGGAATTTCACATTCCCTTATTCTAGTGAGATTGTTTAGTTTCCTGGAGTAAGCTAATGTGCATCCCTAGAAAATATGCAGTGCACAATAATTGTTTGACAAGTGGCACAAAATTTCTATTTTTTATCTTAGGACAAGTGTCTCTTCCTCTTTGATTCTAGGCATGCATGTCATAAACCCTAACCCAACCTTGTGGGATATATATCTATATAATATGCACTTGTAGAGCTCATTTTCACACTTGAAATTGGAGCTCTATTTTTCCCCATGAGATCAAGGAGCTTTGGACTTGGTTTGCAACACTTTTTCAGGTAAATTTTCATGAGTCACTTTTTCTGCTTTTTTGTCACTTTTGTTGCTTTTTCCTATATGAATGTTATTTTGCCTATTTATTTTCATGGTATCTAGTGTTTCTATTATTATTAGCTTGTACAAGTTTTGTTTCATTTCATCGTTCAGTTTTTTTAAGTGTCACATTTCCTTCTTTCTTTTTTCCTACTAGCAATTATTGTTGCTGGGACTTTTTATGCATGCATGAATTTCCTTTTGCATGATATTTTCTAGCACATGTTATTTATTGATCTAAATCACCTTAAAGATGATATATACTTTTTTCTTACCCCAACATTAGATCTTGAATTTTTTCTCTCTCTCTCCCGGTTAGAACTATGCAATCCTTGAGTAGTTGTTTCTTCTCCAAGTGTGCATTTTGCAACTTCAAGGCTCAAGCTCACTCCTTGACCTCTAAGACTATGTAGTGCATAGTCACTAGATTTTCCAATTATGCATTACGTAGTTCTAGGCCTTAGTCCTCAGCCTTGGCCTTTGAGACTGCTCAATCCATAGTCTCTTATCTCTCCTAACCAGCTAAGACTATGCATTGTGCATTCTCAAGCCTCAAGCTTCATCCTTGTCTTATGAGACTATGCAGTGCACAATTCAAGAGCCTAGTCTATCTCCTAGAGCCCAGAAACTGTGAAATCGTTCTCCTAAGTCAATGTGTTTTTTCTTTAATTTTTTTTATGAACTAATTTGATTAAGCTAATTTGTCTTTTCCATGAATGCATCTTTCAATTACACGTACTACAAGTTTTCATCTCATCTCTCTTTCATCAATTTCCATCATCATGCCTCCCAAGATATCAGCCTCAAAAGAAACAACAGATAGTAGTACCGATGAAGTGGTTAAGAGCACTCCAGCGACTATTCCTATTCTATATAATACTTAGCTCTCCATTGAAAATGACTCAAATATTACATGGCATATGGTCAAATATGCATTCACACCTATGGAATTCAGGGAAAATATGGAGGAAAAATAGGTGTACATTAACATCTAGTGAAAGGTTTTCACAGTGTTTCTTGTAGGTTCCTATTCCTACCTTGTGTAGATGTCCTCAAATGGATTTTTTAGCACTTGGATACTAAGAGAATGACCATCAGTAGTGTCAGTGGGCAGCAACTTGCTTCCTATTTAGCCCATGATATTCCCTTGATGTATCACTTGCCTAAGACGAAGGGATATATGGATTCACACTTCTATGCAGTCACCAAATATCTAAACAATATGGATTTTATCAAGACATGATAAATTCCACCAGACACCCAATAATAGTTACAAGACTATATCTCTCAGAAAGGTGTTCCATTACCTGATTATGTTATGTTATCGGATATATGGAAATAAGAGTATTGAAACCTTCTCTGAAGGATGGGTTTACATGTTGCATCCTACTATCATTGCAAGGAATATATTTAACTAGTCAAATATTTTAGCTCAACAGCTTAGGATTAACGTAAAAAATGCAAAGAATCCACCTAAAGGAAATCAAGTTGAATTCTACATGTTTTGATACTTGTTGGATGGTATTTGTGATTGGAATGTTTTTCCTAGCATGGATTGGAAATGGACACCCAAGGATCCTCCTATTCACATTCATTGCAATTTTCTTTTAGAGTGCAGCTATAGAGGAGTCATGGAAATGTTTATTGACCACTTCTTCAAAGACTTATACGAGATGATCTTTGAAGAGGAACCTCATTGCATGTCAGGTGAGGAAATGGACTTAGTATTACAATTTGTCTATTGGTTTGCCTCACAAGATGGCACTTACCGTATAGTGTTCAGCTGCAAAATACCATCACATTTGTTACCAAGGTATGCCACAGATAATTTGGTCATGAAGCAACTTGCACATCATCTTGCCACAGGCTTATCACCAGTACTGTAGAGGAAAAATAAAGCACCCTAACCTACTTTTCCTTTGCAGGAGTCATGGAAAATTTCGCTAACCACTTCTTCAAATTATTGTACTAGTTGATCTTTCAAGAGGAACCCAATTGCATGTCATGTGAGGCAATGGACTTAGTATCAGAAGTTTTCGATTGATTTTCCTCACCATATGGCACTTACCTCATAGTGTTCAACTACCAAAATCCATCGCATATGTTACCGAGGCATGCCACGAATAAGTTTGTCATGTAGGACGTTACATATCATCTTGCCACATGCTTATTAGTAGTATTGCAAAGGAAAAATAAAGCACCCTGGCCTACTTTTCCTTTGCAGGTGAGATCCTATGAAATAAAGAATCTGAAGACTGCAGAAGCTAGAGTAAAAGAGTTGGAGAACTTCAAGTTTGGCACAATGGAGTATCATCAGTACAATATAGAGGAATTTTCAATTAGCACTATGCCAAGTTACATTTCAACTAGTCGTGTGGAACCTACTCTAGACCAGAGGAGGAGAATATCAACAACTACTATAATGCTTCTAGGCCCCACACACCATGTAGCCAAGAAGGCCCTTCTCATGTGACGCTAGAACAAGACACTACTCTGGAAGCAAGGAAATTAGAAAAGCATAGCCCAATGATATAAAAGGAATTTTACGCGTAGTCTGGTAGAGGAGAAAAAGTGGATCCAACTATTCTGAAAGCAATTATGGTAGCTGAGAAAAAAGGACGCAGAAGTGAGAAGAGAAGAAGAGGTAGGAAGAAGAGAAAATATGGAAGGAAGAATAAGAAAAGACTAGAGAACAGGAAGAAATGTGGATGCAAGAATAATAATTAAGAAGGAAGGAGGAAGAAGAAGCAATGATGAAGCAAGCAGAGGAAGAAAGGCATAATTAGCTACAAGAAGAAGAGAATAAATAGCAATAGGATCAGGAACTTTCCCAAGATATTGAAGATATAATATTTATTCAATACATGGAGATAGAATAAGAGTGGAAGAAGAAATACGTTGATCTTACACCCAGTCCAAATAGATCATAATTCGGTCTCTGCTTCCTCCTACAAATGGGCAAGCTTCAGGTGATCAAGAAGAAATTTCTCCTTTATATGATATCTCGGTCATGGATATTTGTTTCCTGACTTTCAATGAGCTTCAGAGGAAAATTGTGCAAGAAAGAAAGAAGAATTTCCCAAATGACCTCATGCATTCTTCTTTCATCAATATAGAAAGGGTAATTGTCATGGATACCAGAAAGAATCCTGAAACTATTGCCACATCTAACATGATCTTTTCAGAAGCTTTGAAAAATAATGCAGAGTATCTGATGGTAGAAAACATACAAATGGAAAAGTATTTGGAAGTTGCAAGACAATAGATAGAATAACTCTAGGCAGAAACTCAAAAGTTGGCTCTTGCACATGTGTACTTGAAAGAGCTTCCTGTGGCTATATTTGGTGAAGTGCAAGCATTAGGAGACACTATGATGAATATTTATCAGGGTTTGATCATTGTGCATAAAGTATTTTTCCCCTTACATGATATGCGAAATAAATCATGAGAGAATGAAAATTCTCTAAATGTCATTCATGCAACTATCACTGCATTTCATGAATTATGAATGAAGTACCGAAGCGCACCACTGCAATTGGTTAATAAAACAAGAAAACAAGTTGAGTTGGATAAATTTGAAGTTAGAATGCTTATACAAAGTAATAAACAACTCAACACTTTCATAGCCAACATCTTATCTTCTTATACATGATTGTACGATAGTGTGGACTCCCTAGTAAAATCTCATAAGATCCCTTCAGGCGGGACTTTGATAGAGGCTAAGGGTAGAAATGCAGTCAAGCAAGAATTTTCAGAGTACTTGGAGCAGCTTAAGTACATTTGTACCAAAGAAGACTAGGAGACCAATAGACACATCATGCAAAAATATATTGGTGGCCCTGCTAAGATCAATACTATGGTGTTCTTATTAAAGAAGGAGACACAAACTGGTTCCAAAATTGTCTACCCATATGCAATGGAAGCTAGAGTTTTCTTTCATCCTAATCTTCTTGTAAAGTCTGAGGAGACCATCGTACAATATAAATCTTGGAACCACTATGTGTTACACTAAAAAATGTCACCATGGCTATTTACAGTTAGTATGGCTCTATCAACAGCCATGCTATCCTCCTGGGCAAGTCTTATGCCTCTGCTCTCCATGTCAAACTCCAAAAAAGAGAAAAAGTCTTTGTAAATGTGTTCTCTGGGTACGCAGATTCTCTTGGCCTTACCTGCGTATACGCACCTAATGTTCACAAAAACTGCGTACTTGTACGCTCTGTATGTAAAGGGGCAGGTGCGTACCCCTGTAAAGGTCAAAAGGCGCGAGTTTCATCTTTAAAAAGTTACTTGTGGTCATTTCTAGAGCATTCTAGAAGGTTGTTTGATGTGTATTGAGTGCCTCCAGATGGTTCATGTACCCCTATGAAAGAGGAACTTATCCCATCAAGAGAGGAGCTATCCCATCCAAAGAGGGGATTATCCCATTGATGGTGGACCTGATTAACTTCCTCTTGAGCACTATAAATACAGGCATTGGACCAGAAGGAGAGGGAGGTTGAAAGCTAAACATTTCTAAGGGTAGATGCTGCTGGAATTAGGACTCCCATTTAGAAGCTTGTGAGGAGAGATTCCCATCCTTACTTGTTCCATTTGGAAGTGGGTGAGCTTTGTCAAAGTAAAGGAGAACTCTTGATGGACCCTGAGAGGGACTTGCACAACACCAAGGCTCAGGTTGTAATTGTTCCTTTTGTTTCCTATTAATGCAAATGAGTCCATTCTTCTCAATAACTTGTTATTTATGAGTTGTTTCATATACTCCTTGGTCTATATGTTAAATATGTTTTATTTTATGAGATTATCAAGTGCTATTTAATCGTTTGATTGTTAGTAAATGCAGGTTTCCAAGTGAAGGAGGAGCTCATCCGGATCGGCGAGGCTGGACTACTACAACAGCGTTGGACTACAGGTAGGATCTAAACACTTGATTTCTTGTATAGTAAATGCATGTTTAGAGAAGGATTGCTCTTGTTTGTCTTGTTTGTCACTAGAGAGTCTTAGGCTCCTAGGGAGGTTGGTTGTGTCCGCACTATCGACTCTTTCCACCTGACAAAATGGCGACTCCACTGGGGAATCCATTGTTGTGAAAGATATTTCCTTTGTATGCAACTTTGATCTGAGAAAAGTCGTTTATTTTCTGGTTTTTGGCTGTGTGACTTTGTATTTGGGTGGGCTAGCTTAGGGTTAAATTAGATTTAGTTTTTCTTGGTTTTTCCAGTAGTACGCAACCTCTGAGTATTGCACAGTGCGTACCTCTACGCACTGTTGTTGTGTGCACAGAGCGGGCCCGCACCTGTCTTAACAGGGTGCCTGCGTACCCTTCTAAAAATTAAGAAATTTCCATTTTTTACATTTTTCCTCTTAGATTTTGCTTTTTCTTAGTTTTTACTGCCCAGATCCTTTAGTCTCCTGTCAAAGATCTTCACCTGAACTTGTTTCGATAGCATTGAGTGTTTTAGTGGATTTCTTAGAAGTTTAAGCCCTAGGGTTTGATTTTTGAGTAGGTCCTGTAGTGACTTTGGCGGTAGAAGTTGTCAAGCCTTAGATCTCTCTGGTTTTGTCAACCTTCTTAGAAGTCGGACCTGTCATAAAGTCTACCTGTGAGAGCAACTTATCTTTGAGTTGTCTCTTTGGCAAATTTCGAAGTGCTTGTTGATTGAGTATTGAATTCCATTTTACAAAAAGAGCAAAAAGATTTGAGTTTTGTTTTGACTGGGTTTTTGATTCTGCATTAGCTGGTCCTTGGCTTGATTATGGTCAAGTAAAACAACCTAGAATCATCCTTGTAGGCTTTTGCCTCGTTAGGTTTGCTTTAGAGTAAATTTCCTTTTGATTTGCTTGTGAGTCAATGTTTCATAAATTTTATAGATTTTGAGATTGATTTTCGTTAGAATAGATTTATATGCTTTATTAAATTAAAAATACAAAAACATCTCCTTTGAAAAGTTTTGTTTCAAGTAGCATTTGTAGTCTTTTGAAGAAGAGGATTTTTCGTGTGAATAATTAGTGGTCATGAGTTGCATGTTTTGAAAAGATAAAGAGAATTGTTTCTTTGATTGTCTTTGTTAAGAAAGTTGTTTTCTATAAAATTTGCATTCTCTCAATTCTCTTAGCTAGGAGATTCATTGAAAAGGCAAAGTAGTGCAAATCATCTTAGGTGCATCTTTGTAGTGGTTGCGAGTCGAGTCTACACACCACCAGTTTCATCTCCACTACCTTTTTTCTTAAGGAAACCATAAAATTAACGCTTAAAGTAAAATCAACGTAGTAATTTTTATTTACTAGGGCTCTGAAACACCAATATAGATCAGGCTAGTGTCTTGGAGTAGGAGAGTAATTAACTCTCCAAGACAACAAAACCAAACAAGTAGCTTATCTTGTGATAGAATAAATCCAATTGTCTCATTTGTACTCTGGGAAAGCTCCTCTTAAAGGAGAAGCACGAGCTCGTGTCCGAACCAGTGAGGGGATCAATCCTCTCTCGTTGGGAACGACGCCAGACACGCACGTATTATAAACGGTAAACCTCGGATTAACCATTGTCGAGGAGCCAGGGGTCACTTGTCGGTAAACCTTGGATTATTGTCAAGGAGCCGACAAGGGGATTGAGCTTGATACTCTGCCCTTGCGTGTTGTCGGAGTGTAGACTGTTCCCCCAGGTGCATTTGTTGCGGTTGGTAACCTTAGTGACCATTATCTTTAGGATTCTACCGAGGTGACGGTGGAGGGAAGATCCCACTGTACCTGGAGCAGACGTCGGCTAGACTCACTTGGATTTTCCGGGGGATTCACTTCACTCGAGACGGTTAAAGTGGAGGAACTTGTGCCGGTCTATTCATTAAGCAGGTTGCCGGGGTAACTGTTCCACCCGCCACTTCTGTACTGAATCCGGCGATGTTGGGTTTCATCTCCAACTAGCGTTTTCGGTCTAGAAGGTTACTGTTTGTGCTTGGTTTGACGCCCTAGATTCTTTAGGCGTGTGATTCAAATTTGTTTGGTTCTTTAGCGACTTTAGGTGGTTTGATTTGAGATTTTGCTTTGTTTTCGTGTGTAGTAGTTAAAAGTTTTTAGCTGTGGCGGAATTACCGAGACAGTCCCGTAGACTTCGAGGCAAGTCACCTGAGATTGTTACCGGAACTGATTTGTTGAGGAAACTCCGTAGATCACGGGGTGGACCTCCTGAAGACGTCCCGGGTCATTACGAAGGTTTGAAAGTCCTCGTAACTCCTCCTAGTGGCAGTAGAGTAGGTTCACCTGAAGAAGGAGAGTCTTCGTTGGTAGTCCATCCAGATTACCAAGGTTTAGAGACAGGTTACAATCCTGAAGCTGTTGCAGTTTCTGAGCTTACTGGTAGTTTTTCATCTACTAGTGATATAGGCGAAGAACCTGAAATATCTGAACCTGTTACTCCAACTTCTAGTGTTCCTGATTCACCTAGGATTGAAAGAGTCATAACCGAGAATCTTCCTTCTGGTTTGATAGCTATTGAAGAACTTACTCCAGAAGAAGAAGTAGGCCCTGTTCTTGAAGATCAACCTACTCTTGACTTAAGAGAGCGTGAATCTATCTTTTACAGTCCACCTAGGAGTACTACTTGGTATCTTTCGTTAACTAATTATTTAGACAACTCAGGGATAAGTTTTTCTCCACCTCGTACTCCTTATCCACCCGGAGGTATTTATACTCCTGTAAATATGTCTAGTTCGTCGTCCGTGTCTACTCAATCGCCTGAATCTTTCTTGTATGGTGGTCCTTCTGTTCCTACTGGGTACCAATCACTTTCTGGTACCTTTGCGGGAGCATCTCCTCAACCCATTGGACATGGGTCATTAGCTGGAAGCAATGGTAATAGACCGTTGGGTGTAGGAGACATTTATATGATGTCAGGTTCAATTCCCGGTTCTCAACCTCAAGGTGGTCAATTTCCGCCTAGGGGGCAGCCTCAATTAATGCCTAGGGGGCAACCTCAAGGTACTCAAGTTGCAGCTGGGGGGCAGCCTCAGGGACAGTATGTACCTATAGTGCAATACGTTCCTCAGGGTCAACCCCAACCTCAATATGTACCTCAAGGTCAACCTCAGTATCAATTTATGCCTCAAGGTCAACCCCAGTATCAGTACTTACCTCAAGGGTATCTACCCCAAGGTCAGTACTCGAGTCAAGGTTATCAACCACCTCAGGGTCAGTCTTATGTTCAAGGCCCGGGAAATGTACCTTTCAATTATCAACCCTACCCTCAACCTGGTTACAGATCTCAATATCCTCAACCTGTTACGGGTCAATACCCCGGAATGATAGTGTGGGATCCATCACAAGGTCAATAGGTGTTGCAGCCAAGTATACAGTCGTTACCTCAAACTGGACAACCTGTAGTTTCTGGTCCAGCCCAGCAACCACAACCTGTCCAGTCAAATGTTCAAACTTTTGTAACTTCGGTAGTTACTCAGCCTCCAATCGCACCTAGTACTCCATCTCAAACGGCTGCTGCAACTACCGCAACATCTACCACACTTACTTCTGGAGTATCGACAGCTTCGGTTTCTACTGTCTCTGCAACCACCCCTCAGACATCTGTACCGTTGTCCGGATCTACGATTCAAACCACGGTCCAGATGCTTGTAGGGCAGCCTGGTTTAAGTACTGTTGTAACAAGTCAACCACAATTTACTTATCAACAGCACCAGGGACAGTACCAATACGGGCCTGCTGTCCAACAACCGGTTTACCAGTATCAACCGTATCCTGGGTACACTTATCAACAACCTCAACAACCCCAGTACGGTCCGGTTAATCCTGGTTTTCCAGGAGGATATAATATCCCGATGCGATTCCTGTTCCAAGTTATCCTGGATATCCTCCTCCTGGAGCTGGTCTTGTGACCCAGAGTTTTAGAGATCCTAACCGGCAATTGCCATTTATCGCAACTTTGGATTTACCTGACTTGACGCGCCTAACGAACGATCCAATAAATTATCTTCCGTTCTGGCCGCCAATGCCAAATAAGTTGCCCAGCGATATACCCAAGTTCGAAGGTAAGTCTGGAGAGAATCCATCAAATCACGTGATGACTTATCACCTCTGGTGTGCTTCGAATTCTGTCTCGGATGATTCGATCCGCTTACGTCTTTTCCAGCGTACGCTCATTGGTCTTGCGGCCAAGTGGTACATTGAGTTACCACGGGCCTCTTTTTATAACTTTAGCCAATTAGCTACCTCTTTCCTAACTCATTTTCAGTTGCCGGTCAGATACGATAATGGCACTGAGTTATTAACTTCATTAAAACAATCGACGTCCACTTATATTTCTGATCATATCCATGAATGGAGACGTCGAAGACGTTTAGTGAAAGTTTTTATCCCGGACCAAATCTTAGCTGAATGGTTTGTCAAATCATTATTACCGAAGATTACTGAAGATGTAGCTAAGGCCGGAGTAGTTACTGAGGAGCAAGTCATTGCTCAAGCCCAGTATCTTGACTTAGTTTACACTCAGTCGGGTACGTTACACGAGAAGATCCCAGATCTTCCAAAGTCAAACCAAATCGCTGCTGCTCCTTCGGGATCTCATGCCGCTGATGGTATGATTGGTACGGTGAACACAAAGAGCAAGAAGAAGTCTTCCAAGAATTCTACTACTCCTATAATCACCTTGCCTGATTCCCCGACAGGAGAGTCTTCTCCTGAACTTTCCGCCGATATTCATGCTGTAGAGTCATCTACGGCCAAATCAAAAAACGGTGGAAAGAAGAAAGGAAAGAAGAAGGCTAAAGCTGACAAGGCTCCGAAGGAGAAAACAGAAAAGTCGGAAACCAATGACGAAAAGCGCAAACCTCGATATCCTTGTCTTATTTGTGAAGAGGATCATTTTACAAGAGATTGCCCTCATCGGGCCGAGGTTGTGAAAATAGTCAAAGGTTCTCCCACTCCTGCTGTGTTGAAAGATCCATTTCCAAAGCAGGAGAGTAAGATGATAGGTTCTTCCTCGACTGCCAGTGAAGAACCCATTTTGATGATGTCTCATGTGAGGATTGCGACTCGATCGCAAGATTATGGTAGTAAGAATCCTGTTGATGGTAAAGAAGCAGAATCTTATCATTCTAATCCATCCACCTCAACTCCTGGTTCCGATCCACTACAGATCGAAAGACCTAACCCGGACTTAGTAATCAAACCGCCCGCCAAGGGTGTACTTCGGAGGTCTGCTTTCAATCCACATGCGAGAGCGGCCCAGAATTACAACATTGTTGAGGACTTGGCAGTTTCACCCTCAGCAATGTCGGCTTTAGAAGTGCTGCAATCATGCCCAGCACAACGGAAATTAATTTTGTCGGCTATAGGAGCTATTGATATTCAGGACCCGAACCTGATAATCTTTGATCTAGAAAATAGTACACCGCGTCTCCCTCATCAGATGGCTTTCCAGATTCCAGTGATAGTCAAAAACAGCCCTATTCATCGGACTGTAATTGATGAAGGAGCTTCTACGTGTATTATGTTGATTAAGTGTTGGAGATCGCTTGGTTCTCCTTCGCTGAACCAATCCCCGACCATCCTTAAGGCCTTTGATGGCCGTGGGTTCCGTCCGTTTGGTATTCTACAGGAATTGCCTATAGGGGTAGAAGGTAAAACCGTTAGTCTGGATGTGGAGGTGGTTGATGCCCCTCTAGACTACAACCTTCTTTTGGGTCGAAGTTGGTCATATGCTATGACAGCGGTCGTTTCATCGGTCTTCAGGGTAATAAAGTTTCCACATAACGGTAAGATCGTGACAATTGATCAGCTGACATACTTTTCATCCGACCCAGCCTCTTCAGAGAGTATCCAGCATGTCGGTAAGACGACAATCCCTTATAGGGACGTTGGCGTAGGTTTAGTTAAAGATTCCGGTTTACTGGGAACTTTTCCTTTCCCTCCAATCAACGCAGACCCTTCATTTGCAACAATTCATATGATTACATCAGACACCATCATTTACGACGATCCTTGGATTGTCCCATCTGAATCTGAGATAGACTCATTCGGTGATGTCATGCCTTTGAGTCCATATGAAATTGCTTATGAAGCCGTCGTGTCTTTTACCGACTCGCATTCAACCCAAATCGACCAAATGAATGTGGTCAGTGAGAAATCACTTTTCAGACCAACCTCAGAACGGATAGCATTTCCCGAAGTCGTGTCATCTGACGAGCAACTTCGCGAAATCCTAAGTGTAGATGATCTACCATGGGAAGATCTTCATCATAGATCTTCGTTTTTACCTGAGGGCGATGTCTTTGAAAATGATTTTTCATTAATATTTACCGCTAAATATGTCAAAGAAGCTCAAAATCCAACGAAACATCCTGATTCAGAGCTGAATTTAGGGAATATTTCTCGAACTGTTCCCATTGACATTTCAGTGAAGCCCGGAATTGTTGAGAACATTCATATAGGTGCCTCGTGTACAGATGATGAAATTCAAATTTACAAGGCCTTATTCCAAGAATTCCACGACGTGTTTGCCTGGTCCTACGAGGAAATTCCAGGAATTGATCCCGCTATTGTTGTCCATGAAATCAAGACCTACCCGGATGCTAAACCCGTCCGGCAACGGTTGCGTCAGATTCACCCTCGAAAAGCAGCTGCCATTAAAGCAGAAGTCGAAAAGCTGTTGAAAGCAGGTTTCATTTATCCGATCCCGTTAACGGATTGGGTATCGAATATTGTTCCGGTTAACAAGAAACAAGGAACAATAAGAATCTGTATCGACTATAGGGATATCAATCGAGCTTGTCCAAAAGACAACTATCCTACGCCCTATATCGATCAAATAATTGATGATTGTGCCGGAAGTGAAATGTTTTCCTTTATGGATGGTTTTTCGGGCTATAATCAAATCAATATTCTACCTGTCGATCAACCAAAAACGGCATTCATTTGTCCATGGGGGACATTTGCTTACTGCAAATTACCCTTTGGGCTTAAGAATGCCGGAGCCACTTTTCAACGGGCGATGTCTTATGCATTTCATGACATCAAACACATTGTGCAACCGTACCTCGATGACTTACCTGCTCATTCTTTACATCGAGCTGATCACCTTGTCCACTTACGAGCAATCTTTATGAGGTGTAGGCATTATCGTATTCGGTTGAATCCGCACAAGTGTGTATTTTGTATAGAAGCGGGTCGATTGCTGGGATTTGTTGTTTCAAAAGCCAGCATTCGCGTTGATCCCTCGAAGGTCGAAGCTATCATCAAATTGCCTCCTCCTTCGAGCTTGCGCCAACTCCAAAGTTTGCAAGGGAAAGCAAACTTTTTACGCCGATTCATTCCAAACTACGCCGAGGTCACTAAGGGTTTTACACGGTTGTTGAAACAGAACGCTCAATTCTTTTGGGACGATATTGGCCAACAATCTTTTGATGCACTTAAGCACGCGTTGACCCATGCACCGTTGTTGCATCCTCCCAACTACAACCAAGACTACTTCTTATACCTCGCAGCTTCGCATTCCACTATTGGAATGGTGTTAGTCCAAGAAGATGAATTCGGAACGGAACATGTGATATATTATCTTAGTAGGACATTAAACCCCACTGAGCTAAAATATTCGCATGTGGAGAAATTGGCCCTGGCAGCTGTTCAAGCTGTCCAGCGTTTTCGTCACTACATTCTTCTCCGTAAAACTACAGTTATTTCGGATTGCAACCCTATGATTTATATTTTGACTAAAAAACTGCTAGGGGGCAAGTACTCTAAATGGATCGTTATCCTGCAAGAGTTCGACTTGGAGTTCGAGAAGTCCAAGTCTAAGAAATCCTTAGTTTTTGCGGAATTGATGTGTGATTTCCCGCGTGCTGACACGGAAACTGTGGCAGAGGAGTCCATTGCGGACGAATCTTTGTTTCTTATCAGTACTTTAGATCCGTGGTATGGGGATATAATCATCTATCTCCAAACCCAAACCTTTCGGCCTGAAGCTTCAAAGTCAGAGCATCGAAAAATTCGATTCCAGTCCCAACAATACAAAATTATTGGAGATACACTTTATCGCCGGGGGGCAGACTTGGTTTTTCGACGTTGTTTAACTCACGAAGAGGCTGAGAGAGTCTTGAATGATTGTCACTCTGGAGTGTGTGGCGGTCATATGTCTGGGTATGCCACAGCTCAGAAGGTGTTGCGTGCTGGCTATTTCTGGCCGTCCATGTTTAAAGATTACATCATTGCGGTCCGAAAATGCCACAACTGTCAAGTGTTTGATCGCAAGATGCGTGCACCACCTGATCCTCTCCACCCTATAATTTCCATTGGTCCTTTCGCCAAATGGGGTATCGATTTTATAACTTGTAACCCTCACTCGGCCGGGGGGCATGCGTATATCATCCTCGCGGTTGATTATTTTACTAAATGGGCCGAGGCGATGCCTACATTCGACGCAAGCGGCAAAACAGCTGCAGTTTTCGTATTCAATCACATTATAACTAGGTTTGGTGTCCCGCAAGCGATTATCACTGACCATGGGAGCCATTTTCGAAACATCATGATGACTGAGCTTACAAGCCAGCTTGGTTTGCGCCATGATAGCTCTACTCCTTATTATCCGCAAGCCAACGGTTTGGTTGAGTCTATCAACAAAGTTCTCGTTATCATGATCCGACGAATCATTGGCATTCATCGGTCGAATTGGCACAACATGTTATTTTCAGCACTATGGGCATACCGAACCTCAGTGAAAACATCAACAGGGTTCACTCCTTTCCAGCTAGTTTATGGCTTGGAAGTTGTGTTACCCATTGAATGCGAAATCCCATCACTTCAAATGGCTGTCGAATTACTCCCAGCTACTTCCGAAGAGGAGAAACATTTATTATACTTAGCTCAATTAGATGAGACTCGACGTGACGCTGCATTGGCAGTCGAGACTCACGCGAAGCGAATGAAAGCTCAGTATGATAGAAATGTGACCCCTCGAAGTTTTTCGGAGGGAGACCTAGTGCTATTATATGATCAAGCTAACGATAAGCTAGGTGCTGGAAAATTCGTTCCTATGTGGCATGGACCCTACATTGTAAAGCGAAAGCTAGCAAAAGGGTCCTATGAGCTGGTAGATTTTGATGGGGACTCTTTGGGTAAACCCAGAAATGGACTTTACCTAAAGAGGTATTATGCTTAAATGGTGGGTGTGGAGAATTTTTAGTTAGGTTAGGTTTTCTTTCTAGCTAGTATGTTTGTTAGTTTAGATAGTGTTCTTAGCTTAGAAAGTGTGTTTTTTCGTCGTTATTCTGGCTTATCTTGGTTTTACTCTTGATATTGCAGATGTCGACGCCTCTCCAAACATACATTGGATTTGTCGATGGTGCTTGTCGTAGTACACGGAATATCTCTTCCGCAGCTTGGGTTATCTATTCGCCCTCTGACGAGTTAGTTTCTATGCATGGGGTGAGCCTCGGTCAAACAACGAACAACATTGCAGAATACAGTGCAGTGGTTGAATTATTGTCTGAATCTATTTCATTTGGAATTCGACGTTTGATAGTGAGGTTAGATTCTGAACTCGTTGTATTATAGCTTAATAGAGTATATGCCATTAGAAATCCTGTGTTATTAAGGTTGTTTTTTAGGGTGCGTCTCTTGGAACGTGAATTTGATTACATTGAATATCAGCATATTCCAAGGTCTTTAAATACATTAGCAGATGCAATTGCTTCTCAAATGTTGGACAGACATTTGCGATAATCATGCAAGTAAATTTAAAAACATTTCATCACATATGTTAAACAAGATAAGCCGGTAATAATGATATATAGATAGGAGTGTGTCAAAAATATACATCGTCTTCAATCATAGGTTGAAAAACACCTTATGATCGGCAAAAATGATAAGTACAAAAAACCAAAAATGTCATATGTGTCTACAAAAGTGACTAGCCAATCACTGGTGATGCTCTCTATACGACACCACTGCACGGGCTACTCTACACAAAAAACTCCTAAAGGGTCCCGGGACTGCAACTACATAGCGCTGCAATCTGATAGGAATGTCATCTATAGTCGTCTCTGGTATACCCGCCGTCAGACGCCCTAGATCCTGCTCCAACTCAGCTAGTGTCTCTGCAGCCGCGTCCTGTGGGGCCGGTGCTGGTGCAACTGGCTATCTCCTCTCAAAAGCCCAGAGATTGGCTGGACGCCGTGGACCTACATCTGCATTTTGAAACATTTTACTGTCAGTTTGAGACGATATATATAAAAAACAAAAAAAAATAGATAATTTAAAAACTTGTGAAAAATGAAAGTACCTCTGTCATCCCATTGTTCTCCCTGTGGAAGAACCATGTCCGGATCATTCCGAAAATCCATTCCGGCATAAGGAAAGTCCTGAATAGCAAAGACCTGGTTTTCCAACCAGTGAAAGTAACCATCAGGAAATCGAACAACTGCTGCTCCCTCATCAGGATGCCGGGCCATTACCGCAACCCATCTCGTCAACTTAGGCTCCCGAGGAGGCCCAACTGGAACAGTAAGATGCTGGGGGACCAGCATTGGAACTCTCTCTAGGGCAAAGCTCACAACCAAAGGCCCATATCCAAATGTCTTCAGTCGTCCGATCTTTGCCCTAGTCAGTTGGCCCTTCATATTGGCCAACACAGCATCACGCCAGTTGAAAATGGTGCCTTGGTAGCAATCTATAGCCATCCGCATTTGGGACCCGGTGGCATGGTGCAAAGCGGCGGTGCCGCAAAGTCTGGTAACAGTGAAAGCTATCACCATAAGTTCAGGTCGGGATATGTACTTGATTTCTATCCCCTTCTGCTGGTTTTGGTTGTTACACCACTCTAGCCGGAGACTAGTAAGGGATTGGCCACCCGGCCTAGTCCCGAATAGAGAGAGTTGCTCGCCCCTGTTAGGCAAGCCAGTGAGAAAATATATGTCGGAGGACTCTATCTCGAGCTGGTGTTCTCCGATGTAGAAACATTGATCCTGAACATTCCACCTTTCAACCAGCCACTCAAGGAATGTCACATGGCCCCTCATGCCGGGTATGGCCCAGTACTTGTACAGACCGCATGCTTTTAACGCATCAATAGAAGGTTGATGACCAATTGCGGCCAAATCAACGTCCTCGTGTTCTCTTTCCCTCCAATCTAGCATGGTGAATACCCTACACACCAAAAAACAATAGTTAGAATTCATTAAATAAATTTTGGTTGGTTAAAATTGGAGTTTGGGGTTTAAAAAATCGCGTTTCACGGGGTACGCACCCCGCGTTCAGAACACAGAGTGGCGGTACGCAGCTGGTCTGAAGGTGGGCTGCGTACCCCGACCTTTTTGCCATATACAAAAAATTCGGGGTACGCAGGTCCCCTATGGGGCACCTGCGTCCCCCGAGAAGCGCATTTCAAAACCCTAAACCCTCCAAAAAATCAAACTAAAACTTAAAAATGAATTTTAAACGGATGGAAAGCAAGGGAAGGATGTTGTAGAATACCTGATGAGACGACGTTCGATTCTGACGGTCGGATTCTCCGCAATGTCCACAGGAAGTTTCTGGTCAAAAGCCCTTTTCTCAACCTCAACAGTGAAATGGTAAAAATGACATGGTAAAAGGTCTTTTTATAGGTTTTTTGGATGAATGAATGCTAAGTTTGTTTATTTTTCACCATGAAAAGATATTTTTCAATGTATTTTTGCCCATCTTAAACAGGTATGAGTAATGTGTTGTTTTTGTGCAGGACAAAGGGACTTTAGGGTAAATTATCATTTTTCACATCAGAGTCATCTTTTAAGCCCTTTTCTGACTCCTAAAACATGAAAAGATTGTCGAGCGTTTCTTTTACACTCGTTAAAATGGAATTAAAAGACGGTCCTCTTATAGCCTTTTTCTGACCGTAAAAACACGAAAAGATTGTCGGGTTTTTGTCGTTTCAAACTCGATATTGGAAATAAAACGACGTGTCCTTGATCGCTTTTTACTTTTCAGGTCAACGACACTAACATGAAAGTACTCCTTGGTCGCAAGATCAAGCGGTTCTCTCAGGTATTATTTTATACTTTTTCGGGCTTGAGAGACACAAATTTACGAAAAAGTTCACCTTGGAGTCTTCTTAAGTTTTTCAGACTCTCTAAAATTGAAAAACGTCGAGTTTCTCCTATACTGGACTCGTTAAAATTTCACAGTAAAGGACCTGTTCGATTACAAACAGGAACGGACCACTCCTTCTCAGGGTCCGAATCTAAACTAAGTTGGACTCATCCGAAGGATGAGCTTATAATCAAGCATATGTTATCCTCCTCAAGCTTGTTAAAAATAAAGAGGTACTTGCCAGAAATGGTGGGGGAAAAGAGAGAAGAATGAGCCTATTTGTTATCCTTTGTCTCAGAAGAAACCTTATTACCACTCTTGAACACGACACTTTTCATTCACTTGGGTTGGGAGATCCTTTACCTCACAGTTGATCAAACCACATTGAAAGTCTTCAGCCGGGTTCCGGGGATTAACTTTGAGTCATTGGTTACCAAGCCATCTGTTGTGTCGTTATATGTTCAAGAGGTCTGCAAATAAAACTTTCATCTGAAAAATACTTGTCATCCATTTTGACCATCCCTGAGTCAGTCCTTACAGCAATATTTCTTCAACTTGAACAATGATTTTGTGTTGTGGGTTTGCCTGCAACGGGTCGCTTTCTATCGACATCAGCACATTATCTAGAAAGATGACTTAGAGATCGTCAGTACCTTGAAGTCTGCATGCATCAATGGCAGGTTTCTCGCCTTTGACGTTAGTTTACATCATTGGCTTTCGATCGAAGGATTCCGTGAAATGTTCGACATCAACTCATTCATTCACATCTCATGGATTGTACTAGGTACTTTGAGAACCATTGACATTACTGGTGGTCTCTCTCACACTTGTTAACAGTTTACATCATCGACTGGTAATCAAGTGGTTTCTACCATGTTCGACATCAACTCATTTATTCGCATGGCTAGAATCGTACCAATTCGGGAAGTAGAAATGAAGACCCTGGATCTAGTTTCCACCATCCAGGCTGCGAGGAGTTTTGTATTCATTATCTAGTAGACTAATCATAAACAGATGGCTGCGTCCATACTGTGTCTACAAAAAAGTCTATGATTATGATGTACTGCAAGATCATTCCTGTATCAGAATAGTTAGTCTGTTAGTTAAAGTTTTGATCTGAGTATGGGAATGCCTACCTCAGCGATGATATAATCTTATACATGTATTTTGTGTTGAAAATTGCAGGTTCTGACCAGGCTCTCCATGAGATAATCCTTGAAATGATAAAGCGCTTCACCCTTCCTAGATAATACAAAACCCTAATCTACTACAGGCTTCGCACTTTAGGGGGCAATCTGTTACACTAAAAAATGTCACCATGGCTATTTACAGTTAGTATGGCTCTATCAACAGCCATGCTATCCTCCTGGGCAAGTCTTATGCCTCTGCTCTCCATGTCAAACTCCAAAAAAGAGCAAAAGTCTTTGTAAATGTGTTTATCTCTGGGTACGCAGATTCTCTCGGCCTTACCTGCGTATACGCACCTAATGTTCACAAAAACTGCGTACTTGTACGCTCTGTATGTAAAGGGGCAGGTGCGTACCCCTGTAAAGGTCAAAAGGCGCGAGTTTCATCTTTAAAAAGTTACTTGTGGTCATTTCTAGAGCATTCTAGAAGGTTGTTTGATGTGTATTGAGCGCCTCCAGATGGTTCATGTACCCCTATGAAAGAGGAACTTATCCCATCAAGAGAGGAGCTATCCCATCCAAAGAGGGGATTATCCCATTGATGGTGGACCTGATTAACTTCCTCTTGAGCACTATAAATACAGGCATTGGACCAGAAGGAGAGGGAGGTTGAAAGCTAAACATTTCTAAGGGTAGATGCTGCTGGAATTAGGACTCCCATTTAGAAGCTTGTGAGGAGAGATTCCCATCCTTACTTGTTCCATTTGGAAGTGGGTGAGCTTTGTCAAAGTAAAGGAGAACTCTTGATGGACCCTGAGAGGGACTTGCACAACACCAAGGCTCAGGTTGTAATTGTTCCTTTTGTTTCCTATTAATGCAAATGAGTCCATTCTTCTCAATAACTTGTTATTTATGAGTTGTTTCATATACTCCTTGGTCTATATGTTAAATATGTTTTATTTTATGAGATTATCAAGTGCTATTTAATCGTTTGATTGTTAGTAAATGCAGGTTTCCAAGTGAAGGAGGAGCTCATCCGGATCGGCGAGGCTGGACTACTACAACAGCGTTGGACTACATGTAGGATCTAAACACTTGATTTCTTGTATAGTAAATGCATGTTTAGAGAAGGATTGCTCTTGTTTGTCTTGTTTGTCACTAGAGAGTCTTAGGCTCCTAGGGAGGTTGGTTGTGTCCGCACTATCGACTCTTTCCGCCTGACACTATGTAATCAAAGATTTATAAACTGAACCTAATGAGGTAGAGTTTCCTCCAACTCAAGCTTCATATGTCTATTTTTTCTTATTAGGCTTGTCTTGTTAGGATCTACCCATTTTTGTCTCATATGGTTTTTTTTAATATTGTATTTAAAATAAATATGTAAGCGGAAGTCCAAGTGTCAATTATGGAATATGAAAATTCATTAGTTAGGAAGAGACAAAGGAAGTAAAAGAGTCATGAGGTAAGTTCAAAGGTCACAAAAGGAGATGAAGGGTCATCTCACTTGTTATAAATGAACCCTGATAACTCAAGCAAATGGCTTGGAACCAAAGGCTTGGAAGCTTTGTTTTGGAACCTTGGCTTCTATAGTGTAGCATAGAAGGAATATCATTCGTTGGAGAAGCAAGTGTTGGCTTCATGTTCCACTATTGGGGTTAGTGTCTTGTCAATGTTAATTGTATGTCTGGAGCTTTCAATCTTTAATAAAAGCTTAGAGTCGGCAGGTCTTCATGCATATGTCTTGAATGTAGTAATACTATTATTTTTATGTTTGTGATATGTGTTGTTTCATTTACGCCAATTCTTATGAACTAAATTGTTTTCTTTAGTATGAATCTTGGTGAATGTGTGTTGTTATGTTATTACGATTTTTGTTACCTTGTGAACTATTTCGCAGGTTAGCTAATGATTCTCTTGCATTTTTCATGCGCCTATTTTAACCTAGTACTATTACATGCTTCTAAGGGGCTCACTTATTTCCCTTCGATGTGATGGAACCTTTCATGCATTACATTTGATACTTCACAAATTTTATACACTTGTTTTTACCATAATTATGTTTATATCATTTTATGTGTTTATCACAACCAAGGCACACCTTTGAAACCACCACTTTGGCAACTAGTTGTTTTCCGATTAGGGCTCTTACTCCAAATGGTGTGTGGTCTAATTAGGACTTCACATCGGGGATAACTTCTTCCCTGTTGGAGGCTTCCAACACCGTTAACACTCTTTTTCTAAAAAATGTAGTATAAGTATAAACATGAGAAGGTGGGGAGAATATTGAAGTGGAATTTGAAAAACCTTAGTTTTGTGCAATTTGAAAACCCTAATTTTGTGGAATTTGAAAACCCTATTCTTATGGAATTTGAGTACCCTAGTAGTGTGGAATTTGAAAACCCTGGTTTTGTGGAATTTGAAAACCCTGGTAATGTGGAATTTGATACCGTAGTTTTGTGGAATTTAAAAATCTTAGTTTGTGGATAAGGTTTCTTATTTTTGTAGATGCCCTATCAAAGGTTTGGAAAGTATCACTTGTGCCCACTTGTATTAAAATATGGTCACCAAGAAAAAGTGTGGAAAACTCATTTGATGGCTAAGATAAAGTGTGGGTAACCTAATTTTGTCCTAAGATTTCAGCATAAGCTTTCTCTTTATGCATGTTCCTTGGGATTTTATCTAATTTATTTTATTTTGAATATTATGAACCCATGAAACATTACCTAGATGGAATTGTGCCATATTTGCCTCTCTTTCTAATAGTTGTAGTGTACTTTCATAAATATGATGCTAAAATTTTTTATACGCATGTAAATCCAAACATTTCTAGGTGGAAATTTTCATCAATTTATATTCACGTGGAATTTGAAAAACCCTAGTTAAGCAGAAATTGTAAATTGTAGTAATGTGGAATAACCAAACCCTAGTTTTGTGGAATATGAAAACCCTAGTTCTTTGCTAAGATTTTTTATTTTTGTGTATTCCCTATCAAGTGTTTAGAGGATATCACGTGTGCTAGCTTGTACAAAGCTATAATGGTCAAGGCTGAGAATAAGAAGAATATCACTAACTTGAAAAATTGAAGAGAGAGGCTAATGAACAAGGAAGATGCTAAGCATGAAAAACCTTGTTGATGGCTAAGGAAATAATAAACAAATGGATGTCCAAGACGACTATAAAATTGAATACATCCTAAGTATATACATCCAAGATCCATTGGGTTAGTGTTTAAAAACATTGTTGTTAATATTGATGAGCCTTTGTGTGCCTATGATTCACTGGTTAGCCTAGGCACAACAAAGGACAACAGAGTTAGATGCACAGGGAAAATTTTAAGGATGATTTTTTTTCTTAAAATTTAGAAACCTTGACGGTTCTCACAATTCCGTAATATGCAATATCTAAAATTTTTGATGGTATTTTTGTAAAATATGTTCCAGATCTTTTAACTCCAAGGATGCATTCAAAATTTCATATAAAGAAGAGGAAAACATAAGAAAACATGAGATCAAGGACACAATTATTTTATTATGGAGTTAAACCAATGTGGGCTACATCTTCGAGCCCTACTTAATAGTGGGGAGGCCTTATTTTATTAAGTGGCATCAAAGAAATCAGTTACAATAAACTTTGAAAAAAAAATGACCCTTATACTCTAATCTGGATGATGGCCTGAAAATGGAAAGCTCAACTGGAGAAGCGGACATCACCATTGAATTCCTAGCATGAAAATGTGCAAAATTGGCTATAATCGAATCTGACACCGGCACCTCTAGCCCTCTAAGTGAATCTTCATAGAATCTTGATGATGCCCTCACTCAAGCTTCCAACCCTTGGACCACTCATGGTTCCACAAATCTTCCCTCCGCCTTCGCTGCCCGATCGACTGAATGATTGAGTTTAATAACTTTTCGATGGGTAGAGCCACCAAGGAGTGAGCCTGTGGCTCATTGGTGGCAGAGCTGATCAGGTTGGTGGAGGTCACGGTTTTGAACCCCCCACCTCCCATTATAGTCGAGTATTCTTTTTAGATGAGGTAATAAAAGCTTGGAAATTGGGCTTCGGTACAGCAGTTATAACCATTGGCTAGAAATCACATTAGATATTGTAAACGGTTATGACAATAATAAAGAATGGTTCGGCATGACATTTTGTTTCAAATATAGTTCCAACAACGGTCTATATAATACATGTTGTTGTTTGGTGGTCAAGCAGGTCTGTTGGGGATGGCTCGCCCGTCATACATCCCTTTTTTAATATTTTATTAACATCCATCTATTGGGGGGTGGCAAGGATAAGGGATATTGGAAAAATTAACGATTTGACGAATTCACCCGTCCAGTGGCCAAATTTCATGCGTTGGGTTTCTGCCAAATTGTTACCTCATTAAGCCTATCACTTGGCCAAGTTTGACTGAAACTTTGACCAGCTATAACTTGAGCATACAAACTCAGATTTGAGTGTCATTTGCACCATTGGAACCAAGGTGATGAGCACTACAATCTAGTTCTAGTTTCACTTCCATATGAAGACTTAGATTTTTGAGTTATATTCAAGGCCACTTGTATTTCTAGATCCTCTTGGATCATTCCTCCCCACTAAAGAGTTTTTAGACCACAAAAAGCTTTATTAGTCAATTGTAAAGTGAGGGAATTGCTCGCTCACTTTCTCCTTTTCCATCCATCAAGAATTACTTGGATGCATTCCTTTGAAGCCAATAAGAAGATACTCCACATCTACTTGTCATGAAGTCCTGGTCTTCCTGTCGAGAATGATGCCCTCTTGTATCTTGTCCAAGTATTCAGGTGAAAAACCATCCACTGTAGGAACTTGTCCAACCTCTTCGGTGTCCATCATTAATGGAAGCTCATAAAGCTTCAAGTTCTCAACGTTTACCACTGAGTACATCTACATGTATGCTATCAAATCAAGACAAAAAGAATTGTCTCCAATCTTCTCCAATATGGGGAATGGGCCATATCGGATTGGTCACAACTTCTTTCCTTCCCCTTTCATTTTGTCATTTCTGATGTGGAGCCACATTTTGTCTACAACCTGGAACTGGTGATCGACTCGATGCTTCTCATGTCGGCCTTTGTATTGAGCTTGACTCTTCTCCAACTTCTCTTGCATTTCTTGGTGAATTAACTAAATCCACTGAATGAACTTTCGTGTTTTTTCCCTGTCATCTTGCCCACTAGAATCTTCTGCTCTCCCAAATACCATGTCTAAGGGATCCTTTGTTAAATAGCCAAATCATGTCTCGAATGGTGAGCTCTATGTGGATGAATGCACTACTCAGTTGTATGCATGTTGTACATAAGGAAGTTGCTCATCCCACAACTTAGGATGATTTCCACAATAGCCTCGAAGTAAGTGTATCATTGTGCGGTTGAAAACCTATGTTTATCTATCGGTCTAAGGATGAAATATTATATTCCTCTTCAACTTGGTGTCCATCATTGTCCACAAACTTGTCCAAATATCTCCAATAAAAAGAGAGTCTTAATCAGACACAATGGATGTGGGCACCTATTGGGTAGGGGTCCCCTATGTCTAAGTTTTGTTCGAGTCATGTAAAGACTTCAAATTTCGAGGAGCGAAGCACAATTAGAGCATGGTTATAAGATTCAAAGGGGATTTAGGGTGGGTCAAAGCCCCTTATTTTGTAAAGGGATGGGATTATCTAGAGGATTTTGAGCTCTACCCATGGTTTGCGGACCACGGTATTATAAGGGTAAAAGCATATATAAAGGAATGTCTTAGCAAGTCTAAGGTATATAATTCAGTGGATGAAATACTTTTGAGTCTGTTTTTGTAAGATATTTCTATAGTCAAGAAAAGGAGCAGGATCTTGTAGCTATGTGTGCGAAGACCTTGGTAAGTTTGCAACTGAGTGCACAGGCCCCTGCAACTGTGTGCATAGGGTTAGAAAGATTGTATTTAAGAAGACTTGACAAATAAAGAAGAAATTTGAGGATAAATTTGTGTGTATATGTGTGTTCGAATAAGTTCTATTTTTTAGCCTATTTATGGTTCATTTTATATATTTCTTCTACAATTGCATCGCGAAGGTTCAGATATTTTTTTATACACTGAATAATACATGTTAGAATAGTTTCGCGCAATTCACAGATCTGTTAAGTAAGAAAACCCTTTACGACTATAAGAATAAGCTTAGTTAATCGTGAAGGTCAAATTAAGCCCTAAATTGTTACAAACCTTACAGCCACACTACATAGTCCCTCTGGAGGTAGAAACCTAGTTTTATCATCCCCCAATATCACCTCGGTGAGATTGCGGTCTACGCGAGCAAGTCGTTGTTGAAAGGGCTAATGGTATAAGGTTTTGTTGGTTAGCGCAACTAACTCTGAACCTCGGTTTAAGCCTCTAAAGCCAAAAGATGTTTCTGTCTCTTCACTACATATCTATCGAGGTACGTAACTTACCATATTATGATGGGATAGGTGATGTCAGCATATTTTTGGATAAATTTGAAAGGGATGTACCAGAAGAACAACGATTTTAGGCCTTGGATCTAGCTTTGACGGCGACGCCTGCGGACTGGTGGGGTACACATAAGGATAATATAGGAGATTTGTTAGAGTACCGGTGATTGATGAGGCTTAGGTTTAGTCCTGCAAACATAAGAATCATAGAGAAGTACAATGGAAAAGATGATCATCGAAATCATTTGTCTCGTTGGACTAAGGCATGGGTCAAAGAACCTCAACCAGAATGGGTTCATGTATTTTTTCATACTTTGGATGTGATACCATGAATTGGTATCTTGAAATGGAGTTGCGCCATGGTATCGTTGATTGGAACGATATGAAGGAAAGTTTTATATTGACCTTTATCTTTGAGAATGGCTTTCAGTGCATAGATGATGCCCTCCAAGAAATTAGAGCAACACTTTTTTGAACACCTAAGGAGCCAATGACTTGGGTATAGACTGACTAGAACGCACAGTTGCAACACACACTGGAGTGCTATAATATTACCGCTGAGGAAGGCAAGAAAGATCCATGAAGCATTAATATTCCTGATTCAAAAGGACAACGCGAAGTGGCACGACTAGATGTTAAAATACCTTATGTAACGAAGCATGTTAAGACAAGTCAGGTCAACATAGCCTCAGAGGTGGAGCCCAAGTTCGCATGCATGGGAGATTACTGGGATGAAGATACAATAGGAAAGGTTGTTGAGTTACTGCATGAGTACCAGGAGTTGTTACCAACAAAGTTTACGGATTTAAAATGGATCGTGGGAGACTTGGGCATCATGAAAATCACTTTGAAGCTAGATGTGAAGCCTATAAAATAGTGACCATATAGGCTCAACCCAAAGTACAAGGAGAAGGTAAAGGAGAAAGTTGGGAAGATGGTCGCAGCTTGCATAATCGAGCCTGTGGAAGAATCTAACTGGGTGAGTCCAATGGTAGTACAAGAGAAAAAGCCTAAGGGTGAAATAAGAATTTATGTCGACTTAAGGAAACTAAATGACACATGCATACATGACTCATTCCCAACACCATTCACAGACAAAGTTTTGGAAAATGTAGGAGGACAGTAGGCTTACTCCATTACAGATGGGCTTTTTAGGTACCATCAGATTAAGATAGCACCGGAATTTAGGAGTGAGACCACCTTCGCTACTAAATGGGGATCCTTTCAATATAGAGTCATGTTGTTTGGGTTAAAGGATGCACCAGCGATATTTTCCAAAGTTGTTGGCGCAGCATTTAAAGAATTCATTCACAAGTTTATGGAGGTATAATTTGATGACTGAACAATCTTTGGGATGTTAAAGAAGCATGTATCAAGCCTGCACTTGATGTTGGATATCTGCAAGAAGTATCAAATCTCATTAAACCTAAAGAAGTGCATTTTTTGTGTACCTTATGGAATGTTATTGGGACATGTTGTCTGTAAGAAAGGGATGATGGTAGATCCTGAAAAAATCATTGTTATTAATAATTTGGATCAGCCAAAGAATGTGAAGCAGCTATGCGCTACTCTTGGACACACTGGATATTATCATAAATTTATTAAGGAATACATGCAGATCACTGCACCAATGGAGAAATTACTTAAGAAAGATGCCACCTTATGTTGGTATTACGAGTTTCACAAGAGTATTGACATCTTAAAAGAGAAAATGGTCATTGTGCCAATCCTGGTGTTTTGAAATTGGAATAAGGAGTTCCACGTTCATGTGGACACATCATGTATAGCTTTGGGAGTTGTATTAGCGCAGTAAGGGGAGGGGGATATTGATCACCCCATTTCATTTGTGAGTCACAAACTGTCTAAGGTGGACAAGAATTATTCCACAACGGAATGAGAAGACTTGGCTACGGTGTACGCACTGCAGAAGTTCAGGAATTACCTGTTGGGTGTGCACTTCAAGATGTTCACAGTCCATTCCGTGTTGAAATACTTGGTGAACAAGCCTGTGTTGGGAGGGAATATTTGTAGATGGATATTATTGTTTCAATAATATGATTTTGAAGTAATCGTCAAGCCAAGACGACTAAACACTGGGCCAGATCATCTATCTCAAATTGAGATGGTGAAGAACCAACAAACATTGAATAACGATTACCTGATGCATAGATATTCGCCGTAAGGGTTGCTGATAAACTTTTTCAAGATATTATTTAATTTTTTGCTACCGGACTAGCCCCTGCGAGGTATACGATGTAACAAAATAAATAATTAGTAGTCAAAGCAATGGATTTTTCTCTAATTGTTGGGCATCTGTATAAAATGGGCCCTGATGAAATATTGCATAGATATGTCCCTGAGCATGAATGCCACAGTATTTTGGTCGAAGTGCATGATGGTGTTGTAGGAGGGCACTATGCAAGCAAAGAAATCACGTAGAAAATTTTGTAGGCAGGACTATGGTGGCCCACAATGCACAAGGATTCTAAGGAATATTGTAGTGCTTGGGATGTTTTCTAGAGGACCAAAAGACCATCATGGAGAGATGAATTTCTATTGAATCCAAAAGTTACTTTGCATGCTTTTGATAAGTGGGTGATTTATTTTATGGGGCTGATCAATCCACCAGGAAAGAAGACTGGTGCACGCTATATTATTATCGCGACAGATTATCTGACCAGGTTGGTTGAGCCACAATCGGTAAAGGAGTGTAGCGCAGACATTGTTTCACACTTCATCTTTGAGTATATATTGTCAATATTTGGATGCCCGAAGGTCCTGATGAATGACAGAGGAACGTACTTCCTCAACTGCACGATTGAAGCATTAACATAAGAGTTTCAGGTCCATCACCAGAAGAGCATGCCTTATCATCCTCAGGCGAATGGTATGGTTGACGTTTTTAATAAAATTTTGGAGAAAGCTCTGACAAAGGTGTGCAATGTCAACAAGAATGATTGGTATGTGTGCATACATGCAATATTATGGGCATACAGGACTACTTGCAAGAAGATGATAGGTCAAACTCCGTTCAGGCTGGTGTATGGACAGGAATATGTAATTCCAATGTAATATATAGTACCCAGTCTTAGAATTGTAGTAGTCACAAATATGGAAAATAACGATATTATGGAAGAAATAATGGAACAACTACTTGTGCTAGAAGAAGATCACTTTCTTCCAGGTTTTCACCAACAAGTACAAAAAGCTTAGTAAAAGGCATGGCACAATCAACATATTAAGTAGCGAACTTTTAAGAGGGGAGACTTGGTTCTGATGTATGATAGTAAGTTCATGCAGTTCCCTGGAATTTAAAGATGCATTGGCTAGACTCGTACATTATCAGGGATATCTCAGGTGTTGGCAAAACCCATCTTGCGAAGCTGAATGGAAAATTATTCGTTGGGTGAATAATTGGAGTAGGTTGAAACTCTACAGGGACGACTCCATCTCTGGGACTGCGCGATGACTATATGAATGAAGGACAGTCTTAGTGCTACAAGCAGTTGGAAGGAAGCATGGGACTATAAATTACTCTTCCAATGAAAGAATTTGTCGAAGAACGAGGGTTGTGCGGCATTCAGGTGGATGGCACAGGTGGAGAAAGTTACGAAGAAGAAGGGGTGACTACGTTGCAGGGAGGTCTCTAACACAGTTTGTCTGGAATATGACCGTTTGGGATGATTTGACAAGAAAATTGTCATTACAAGGAGCGGGGGAAACATATCTAAGAGGCATATCTAGGAAAATATACTGCCCAATCCAAATTGATTAGGAAGATCTGGAGGGAATTGAGCGGTTTGAATTTGAAAAAGGATATAAATATGGGACCCCACTCCACATTCAGACACTTTTTTTTTAGAATTCATTGTGATATTTTGTGCCTAAGTGTGAGTTGAGCACTCTTTTGCATGTCTGGTTGGGGTTGGAAGATTATTGAGCAAGCATTTTTGAGTCAAGGGCTACAATCCATTATGACCACCTCATAGTTGGTGCATACTACTGCACCTAGATTACCAAGAACTAAGCCTAATGTTGCATCATCAGCGGCCAAGAAGCAGAAGAATCCCTAACAGACCCTGGTTAGACAATCACCAAGGAAAATCCCCACAAAAATACGGAGTAAGGAGAAAATGGATCCATAGAAACCACCAATGGAACCCCAAGATCTGGATGAGGAAGAATTAGTTGACAGATTTGTCGATATCAATGTAGACGAGGTGGAACCAATATCCAGGTTTCCACCCTATATGCTGCAGAGGAAACCAACTGCAAAGGTGATGAAGGACCAAGATTCCATAAAATACAAGGTACTTACACCCTTGTTACTAAAGGAAATGTCAATTGAGGGAGAGTTGTTGGCCAAGGTGCCACATCTGCACATGGAGGACTGCAATTTGAATGATCACAACAAGTATCCCCAATTCGAGCCCAAAAAGTACCTCCAATCTGTTTGTTACAAAGAAGCTAGAGTGACAAGGGTTGAACCAATGAAGTGGGTAGCTGAGATTAAGAATGATGGGTTGTTGAATATGCTTTATGTTCCACATTTTTGGCGCAGAAACATAAACACAATCTATGTGCGCCAACTACTAGATTTGGTACATGAGGGGCATCTACGGCTCAGAGAGCCAATCCCAATTGATGATATGTTAATCCCAAGGATTACCAGGCTGCCTCATCAAGGAGTGAACCCCAATGATGCATTTGTTGGGAAATATTAGGAGAAAATTTTGGATCAAATGAAGAATGACTATGGCATTGTCAAGAAGTCCCAATGCAAAGCTATCAGTTCTATTAATGATGAGGCTATGCATTTTAGCGCATCTATTTTGGCCAATAAGATCAAGTGGAAGTGTCAGGCAGACGAAGTGTTGACCCCAGTCATATCCTTGGCTGTGCAGCGCAGCAAGGGGGTCCAATTTAATTGGGTCGAGTATCTATGTCAGGATTTTTTGGAATGTTGTCGTGAATCATAAGAAGAAGGGAAGTCATTCCGCTATCTGTGGTTGTTACCCCTAATCACGTTGATAGCATGGTGAACACCGAAGGATCCACAGTTCCATAATATGGAACCTAATGTGTGTGAGGCTGCTTAGTTTTCCTCATTGTGGGCTTCTAAGGAACCGACCTAGGTTATGGAGAACAAAATATTTTGGGTTCTCTTTGAGATGGATCTACACACAGTCATCAACCAAAGGCTACGGTTGTCACCTACATTATTTCAACAGTATGGTGACATTTTTTATTTTAAAGTGGACTTTCACAGTGTCTCTATTCGCTCCAATAAATATTTGGAGAAGATATGGCATGAGCTACCATACGTAGTGTCTACAGATGACATTTTAATGGTCATTAGTAAGTGATCGAGTAATTGGCTTACCCCAACAGCTGTAAAAATGACCAAGAAGGTCGAAACAAATGTGTAGGACAAAAAGTAAGCAACCAAGAAGGATACAGAGGAAGTGTCTCTGATGGTCACCATTGACCTCGAGGGAAAGACTGCCGCGCCCACAGTTGAGAAGGAGACTGACAAAGGGAATAGAGTGGTGGATACCTTGTTGTGGACATGGATGACATTGATTCCCCATTTATAATAAAGAAGTGAAAGAAGCAGAGTATTGATGGTGCACGGAAGAAGCAGAAGTCAAATAAATCCACCAACGCAGATCCTTTGGTTGTCACTAAGGGGAGCTTTAATGAAATTGGTGACATAGTCCACACTGCGATAGAGGAGATGTGGGGAAACATCAAAGATCAATACAAGGAAGTATAGTTCCAGCAGGGCCTTAAGTAATTGAAGGTTCAAATGAGTGTGATCCAAGCGAGCATGGTTCAGGAAAGCGCGAAGAAAGCAAGCGTGGTAGCTTTGAAAGGCCATCTTACCATAGACCTCTGAGTAGTCCATTTTATAGAAGTATCACTACATGTCGAGGTTGCAGAGGACAGGGAGAGCACACAAAAACTGAAGAATCTGAGCCTAAATCTTGTGGCGCTCCCCCTTCAGATGTTGCACGAGCTTCATCAGGGTGTCAAAGATGAGCTCAAGATATGGGAGCAATAATCTTTGTTGGTCATCAACCAATTCAAACTTAACAACCAACAGATGTTCAAGAAAAATAATAAATAGATGCAAGATCGCGAGGAGGTAGTTGTGCGCAGCCAATAGTTGGAAGAGGCCATAACCAAAGCATGTAGTGAGCTTCTAGAGCTCTAGATCCCAGCTGAGGCAATTTCAGTAGAAAAGATTCAGAAACTAGTAGAAGTACTCAGAGAATCAAAGAAAGAGGTGGGCAAGGTTCGCTTGTAACTATAGATGAAAATTACAGAGCTTCAGATGAAGTTGCAGCCTACAATGCCAACGGAAGTTCGCGAGCGGCGCGAAGATGACATCAAAACTTTTAAGGTTCAGATAGATACTGCATTCAAGGACTATAGTCAACTTTTTGAAGATATAATGGAAGTGTGGGCCTCACTACAGGAGGACCCACATGTGCAGAAGATTGAAGCAGAGATCAGAGACAAGAAATTGCAGTTTGATGAGCTTAAAGCCATGGCATAGACCTCAGCACCTGTGCAACGATACACCTGTCTCTAGGAAGGCACACTTATGTAAGGGCAAATTGATGAGCTATGGAGAAAGGCACAGATCATCTCCATGTGGATGCAACCTTGGGTAGATGAGTCTTTCCATCTCTCGCAAGACATCGAGGGCAAATTGAAGAGCATGCAACAAACACTAAGGACAATTGGCCTCACATCAAAGGGGCCAACGATAAAAAAAACTCGTAGATGAAGTTTGATAGGTCTCAAAGCAATGCATACAGAGGCTTGAAAGCCAATATCGAGGACGTACCATCTGAGTGATTTGAGGACAAGTCACATATTTGTGTTGGGGTCCTGTTGGGTAGGGGTCCCCTAGGTCTAAGTTTCGTCTAATTCATGTAAAGACTCTGCATTTTTAGGAGCGAAGCGCAATTAGTGCAGGGTTATAAGAGTCAAAGGGGCTTTAGGGTGGGTCAAAGCCCTTATTTTGTAAAGGGATGGGATTATCTAGAGGATTTTGAGCTCTGCCCATGGTTTATGGACCATGGTATTGTAAGGGTAAAAGCATATATAAAGGGATGTCTTAGCAAGTCTAAGGGATATAATTTAGTGGATGAAATACTTTTTAGTCTATTTTTCTAAGATCTTTCTGTTGTTAGGAAAAGGGGAAGGCTCCTATAGCTGTGTGTGGAGTCCTTTTTAAGTCTGCAGTTGAGTGCGCAGTCCCCTGTAGTTGTGTGCACAGGGTCAGAAAGATTGTATTTAAGAAGACTTGACTAATAAAAAATAAATTTGAGGATAAATCTGTGTATCTTTGTATGTTCACATAAGTTTTTGGTTTTAGCCTATTTATCGTTCATTTTATATATTTCTTTTACAATTGCATCGCGAAGGTTCAGATATTGTTCTATATACTGAATAATATTACATGTTAGAATAGTTTCACGCAGTTTGCAAATATGTTAAGTAGGAAAAACCTTTATGACTGTAAGAATAAGGTTAGTAGTTCGTGAAGGTTGGATTAATCCCTAAACTATTACAAACCTTACAGACACACTTCATAGTCCCTTTGGATAGAGAAACCTGGTTCTAGCATCCCCCAATATCGCCTCGAGTGATATTACAGTCTGCATGTGTAGGTCATTGCTGAAAGGGATGGTGGTATAGGGTTTTGTTGGTTAGCACAGCTAACTCTGAACCTAGTTCTAAGCCCCTGAAGCCAACAATAGCCCAAAGTGGACCCATACAAATTGGAAGAAGAGATGATCAATTTTCTTTGTAGTGGATTTCTTTTTACAAGGCATTAACACACACATTTTTCTAAATCAATCAACAATGACATAGAAATAGTCATGACCTCTCCTAGACAAAGGCAAACTACCTACAAAATCCATCGACACATTTTCCCATGGAAGACTTGGAATAGGGAGTGGTGTGTAGAGCCCCAATTTTCTATTACTGGGCTTGCTAACAAAACACAACACACATCCCTTTACATATCGAGTCACAAAAAATTTCATGTGAGGCCAATAACACAACCTTTGCAAATGACACCAAGTTTTCCCTACACCAAAAGGACTTGACACAAGAGAGGTATGTGTCTCTTTGATTACATGTATTCATTCATTAGTGGGCATACAAAGTTTTCCAAGGTGATACAACAAAGTTCCCAACAAATGGTAATTATCCACCTGCGATCCATTAGTCATCTTTGCGCAAATCTCCTTAAAATCATCATCATTAACATATTGTTCAGCAGAACTTTAAAAATATAAAGAGACACTTCAAAAAACTATAGATGCAGAAATAGGATGGCGAGAAGGCATATCTGCCACTTTTTTGTTGGTGCCCTTCTTGTATTTTATTACCAAGTGAAACTGCTAAAGGAATCCCTTCTATCTTAAATGACGTGCATGTTTAAACTTGGTCTGTGACTGAAGATACTGTAAGTGCTGGTGATCTATGTGAATCATGGCCTCCTTACCGATCAAATAGTGCTTCCACTTCTTCATGCTTTGAACCAATGCATACAACTCCTTGTCATATGTGGGATAGTTCAAAATAACTTGGGAGAATGTCTCAAAATGGTAACATACAGGTTTCTGTTGTTGCATAAAAATTGCTCCCATGGTGTATCTGCTGGCATTGGTCTTGATCTTGAAAGGCTGCTAGAGGTCTGGTAAGGCCAAAACTGGTGCGGTGTTGATCCTTTCTTTTAGTGTATCAAACAATTTCTTCTGATTTCCTCCCCACTGAAAGTTTTCACATTCGTCAATGCATGTAAGGGGGATGCAATAGCAGAGAAGTTAGAAATGAACCTTCTCTGGTATTGTACTACACCCAAAAAGCTACGAACCTCTGTAACAATGGTGGGTTTAGGCCATTTCATAATCACATAAATTTTAGAAGGATCTATTTTCGGTTGTCCACCACTGAAAATGTAACCTATGTAAGCCAAACAAGTCTTCCTAAACTCACCTTTAGACATTTTGAGATACAATTTTTCTTTTTGCAAAACACCAAGCACTTTTTTAACATGACACACATGATCATCCCATGTCCTACTATAAACAAGAATGTCATCAAGATACACAATTAAAAAATCGTCAAGAAAAGGCCTGAAAATATCATTCATTGCCCTCATGAATGTGGTCAGAGCATTGCACAGTCTAAATGGCACCACCAACCATTCAAACAACCCATATTTCATCTTGAATGCAACCTTCCATACATCTTGTTCTGCAATCCTGACCTGATGATAACCATTGCACAAGTCTAGTTTTTTGAAATAGATAGTATTTTTCAATTGATCTAACAAATCATCAATGCGAGGGAGAGAGTATTGATTCTTCACCATTATTTTGTTGAGTGTTCTATAATCCATGCACATCCCCCATGGGCCATCCTTTTTTTGCACCAACACGATCGGTGAGCCACAAGGAGAAGAACTTGGTCTTATGACCCCTTGATTTAGCAATTCTTGTACCTCCTTCTTTATCTCCTCCATCTTGATAGCTAACAACCTATACATAACAATGTCTGGTAAAGGAGCATCCTACTGTAAGTGGATCTCATGTTGGATCTCACGTTTTGGAGGCAACCCGCTTGGTTCCTGAAAAAGCCCATTATAGTTAGAAACAATTTCATATAATTCCTTTTTATGAGTGGGATCAAAACCTTGGAAATCTTTAGATGTCTTAGCATCTTTTTCTCTCACAACCATGAGCATACACCCTTTGATGAAACTAATCAATCACTTCACCCAACCTACACTTACAAGGCTTGCACTAACTTTGACATGATGAGCTCTAACAATGTATTCTACCCCATCTTTCATAAGGTGATATTTGTTTTCATGGCAAAACAAAATTTCTTTCTTGTCATACAAATACGAACTCCCCAATACAATACCATAGATATCCAAGGGTACAACATCAACTTCAACAACTATTTTGGATGCAATCACAAATATAGCTCTTCATTTCTTGGTTACAGGTAATTTTGTTTTATCACGCACCCAACCAAGAAAGTATGGTTTCAGATGAGGCATGGTCTCGAAGCCTAACCTTTTAACCAAGGATTCTGAAATCAAATTTTCCTGTGAGCCCGAATCAAAAAAGGTTTCCACTTTAGTATGTTTTAGATGAGTCTAATGTGGAATAATTCAATTCTCTTTTGTTCATTAATAAGAGGCTTATTTAAAGAACTTGTACTTGCATGTGATTCAGAATTTTCATTAGCATGAAGAGAAAGAGTACCTTGTGTGCCCACTGTTGTGGTCAATGTCTCATTAGCAGAATCTGATCCAAGGTCCTGCTACATGGTTGCCACCATCTTTTGCTTGCCCTTTCCTCTAAATCTCTTTGGTTTCAACTCTGGATGCAATTTCCAATAGTGTTCATCATCATGGCCTTCCTTCTTGCAATGTGTGTAAGATGGCTTCGCTTCTTCCTCTTTCTTAGTTGTAGCCACCTTATTTTCCTTTCCCTTTCCTTTTCCATTGAACTTTCCATTATGAGGTTTAAAAGATGATTTATTTGGCTGCTCTTCTTTATCATTCTTGCCCCTGCTTTCATGGTGAATGGCCTTCACACTGGCCGCATCAATAGTAGTAGGCTAAAATAATAACAAAGAATGTCTTATGTAACTGTGTAAAGCACTAATATATTTTGTTACAGTTTCGGGTGAATCAAGTGAAATGCCCAAATCCAATGCTTGTTTTCTAAACTCTTCTGTGGATCTTTGCATATTTTGACCCTTTCCTTGCATTTAATATTTGCATTCCATTAAAATCTTTTGTTGATAACCCAAAGGATAAAACTGATATTTTAATGCAAAAACCAAATTGGACCAAGAAGAAAGGATATTACCCAAGTTTTTGTTACCTTTCTACAAATTTCTCTCCCACTAGACGAGAGCGATGCCAGACAGCCGAAGAGATGCTAATTATATCTTTGCCTCATCTTCTTTGATCTTATGAATCCAAAAAGAAACCTCAATTTTTCTAATCCAATTGTTAAGTTTGTCTGCATTACATTCTCCATTATATGTGGGAAAATAAAACTTTACATCTAGCTTAAAAAATGGCTTCTTAGATGTATTTCTATGATGCTTGTTAGAGTGATGAGAAGAAGAAGAAGAATAGTCACTAGAATATAGAGAGGGAGGAGGCTCTTCTCCACCGCCTCCATGATTTTCTAATGCGTGGTCACCTGTCTCTTTCTTCTCGGACTTGATTGTCTTCTCATACTTTGCAAATAGCTCTTCAACTTTCTTTGTCATGTTGTAGAAATCCTTGTAATAGTTTCTCTCTTCTTCCCATGGAGTTTTCTCATCTACCTATTCTGCTTTCATGGTGCATGCCCTACTTCGGATCAAAGGACTTAAGTTTCCCTTCACCTCTTTAGAGCTTCTTCCTAGTTAGCATTCACTCATGAAACTCGCATCAAGAAGAGCTCATCTGATACCAAACTTGATCTAGATATTTTAACTTCAAGGATGCATTCAAAATTTCATATAAAAGAGCATAATAACCAAGTAATTTAAACCACATGAAAATATGCGGAAAACATAAGAAAACATGATATCAAGGAAACAACGATTTTATTATGGAGTTCACCCAATGTGGGCTACGTCTTTTATTAAGTGGCATCAAAGAAATTAGTTACAAGCAACTTTACAAAATAATGACCACTCTACCTCCAATCCGAATGATGGCCTGAAAATGGAGATCTCAATTGGAGAAAAGGGTGTCACCACTGAATTCCTAGTGCAAAAACATGAAAAATCGACTATAAACTTGCTCAATTCTGACACTGTCATCTTTGGCCCTCTAAGGGAATCTTCATAGAATCTTGATGATGCCCTCGCTTAGGGTTCCAACCCTTATGCCGCATGTGGTTCCACAAATCCACCATCCAACTCTGATGCCCGATCAACTAAATTATTGATTTTAAGTACTTTTCATTGGGTGGGTGGATCCACCAAGGAGTGAGCCCATGGCTCGTTGGTGGTGGAGCCGATTAGCTCGGCGAAGGTCACAATTTCGAACCCCCTACCTCCCATAATAGTTGATTGTTCTTTTTAAATGAGGTAATAAAAGGTTGGAGGTTTGGGCTCTAGTTCAGAGGTTATAACTATTGGTTGGCGGTCACATTAGATATGGTAAACGATTATGACAATAATAAACAACAGTCTGGTGCGACGGTTTGTTTGACATATATGGTGACTTATAGTTCCAACTGCAATCTATATAATACATGTTGTTGTTTGGCGGTCGGGGAGGTCTGTCGAGGGTGGTTGGGCAGGTCCGTTGGGGGTGGCATGCCCACCACACATCCCTTTTTAATATTTTATTAGTATCTAACCATTGGGGGGTGGCGGGGGTGGTGGCCTACCACCCCAATTTTTTGTATATATATATTTGATATATTAAGTCCCACTAGTAAAAAACCGTCAATCAGAGAAAAAGGGATATTGGACAAATTAACGATTAGACAAATTCTCCCATCCAGTGGCTAGATTCTATGTGTTGGGTTGCTACCAAATTGTTTCCTCGTTAAGCCTCCCACCTGGCCAAGTTTGACCAGAACTTTGACCAGCTATAACTTGAGCACACGAACTCGGATTTGAGAGTCATTTGCATTGTTGGAGTCAGGGTGATGAGAACTACAATTTGGTTCTGGTTTCACTTCCATATGAAAACTTTGATTTTTGAGCTATTTTCATGGCCACTTGTATTCCTCGATCGTCCCAGATAAAAAAATAAACTTATAATAATTTTATATTAGTCTATATATAAAATGTTGGTGATTTTTAAAGTAAAATAATTTTATACTATTAAATTTGGGCGAATCATTTTTAGAAAAAATAAAAATTAGCGAATCATTTTTTCGAAAAATCTTGGAAAATTAGCCCACCTATGAATATTAGCCCCTAAAATTTTCCCTATAGATGCATTAATTAATAATAAATATGAGTCATTTATAATTGAATTGAAAAAAAACACACTGCATACCACATAACAAATAGAAAATACCAAACATATTGCATACTTGACTCTTACCTATGGTCATTCAAGTAGACCATCAAGATCACTTCTAATACTAATGGTCTCCATTAACTTGTCATGTTCATGGTCAGATAGGAAGTATCATACCATGGATGATCTTTTGCTTAGAATTCTTTGTAGTTGGAAGTTTGTACCAACAACTAAGTTTGTATAGTGGCATACAAAATTACCTGGTCTAAAATATTAAAATATAAACCCTTTCCCCTTAAGTGTTATTTCACTCTGTGTTAGATATTCTCCTTTAATAGCCATTGACCTAATCAAAAAATTAATGCCTTTAGAGTCCATTAATGTGACATTGAAGATTTTATTTCCCTCTACGCAATGTCCCAATCCATAGTCATTACCCCATTCATTACCTTATAAGGAAACCATTGTATATATGTGCCCTAGAAAAAATGAATTGCCAACATGTGAGTCCACTAAATAAACAAAGAATATTATGGTCATGCTAGTTAATAAAAATTAATAAAATATTCATCAAACCTGGTTGTATAAGATCTTAGATGTGATCATAATCTATCGTAATAATTGTTTGGTCCAACTCCAACTGTGATAATTCTATATCTATATCTTGACCCATGGAGAGCGATACATGATCCCAATTATCAATCGAGTTTGTGTATTGGTTCTCGGATTGTCCCGATAACTAAGAACAACTCAAGAATAAATTCATTGAGGATATGAGATCCTCTCGCTTTACATGACAAGGGTTGGCCTCCCTTTCACGACAGGGGGTATTCCCTAGTGATAATGTTAATTAAAGAAATATTATATTTAAGAAAATAAATAAAGGCAGGTTAATAATATGAGAGTGTTTTAAATAAAATGAGGTTTTTGGGGAAAGAAAGGCAGTAGGCACATAATGTATGAAACTCATTAAATAAAATATCATTTATGACAAAATGAGGTTTAAACAAATAATATATCATAATTCACACGTGATGAGGGTTAGTGAGAATTAAAAATAAAATAGAAAGGAAGTTAGATCAAACTTACTTGAATGTATCTAATTGCAATATCTAGTTAAAACAATAAGACATCAAGTCTCATTATCATTGTATCTAATTCACATGTGACGAGGGTTAGTGAGAACTAAAATTAAAATAGAAAGGAAGTTAGATCAAACTTACTTGAATGTATCTAATTGCAATATCTAGTTAAAACAATAAGACATCAAGTCTCATTATCAATTTATCCTATGACATAACAATTAATAATAAATATTGGAGAAAAAACAAATCAAATTAATATGTGAAAGATTACAAAATATGATCAAGTAAAATTATTCCCAATCAATCAGATGTGCTAGTGAAATAAATGCTATTAAGAATAACAATAAAAATGAAAGAAATAGAAATAGAAAAATTGGTTTTTATGGTGTTTTTATGGCATTTGATTTGAATGTGCAAATAAACACTAGATAACACATATCATTAGAATTTCAATCTACAACAAATAAACTGAAATCTGATTAGAAAAATACCATAAATATCAAGTATTTAAAACATGTAAATCATTTTTGCATCCAAGATTGTTATATAATTATGTTATATCAAGAAATATTGCACAATAACCCAGTGAATACAAACTGTAGGCGAAAAAAAACATATTAAAAAAAAACAACAACAAAAATAACCACAGGAAAAAAAACCATGATATATAAATCAAAACCTCACGGTCACAATTCACCCAAAAAAAAAAAAAAAAAAGAAAAAAAAGCCGCCAATGCAGCAAGTGCATTATGGCCATAAAAATTAAGTCTTCATCTCTGGCGTATTATCCTCCAATCTGTCCAAAAACCCCTCAAATGAGGGTTTGGTGGGTCACACTTAGTGTATGTATGTCGTTTTGGTTTTAATATAATGCACCTCCTTGGTTTCGTATATGACATGATTGAAGAGAGTCAAAGCTTGTTATCCAAGGGTGGCATTAAAAAGCGTGCCCACCATTACTTATTCAAATGTGTTTTGTAGTTTGCATGAGGTAGGGTATGGTAGAGCATTAGGTTAGGTTTATTATTTTATTGTTTTATTTATTTTATTTTTATTTGTTTTATTTTATTTAATTTTTAATTGTTTTAATTATGTTTTATTTAATTTATATTATTTTTAATTCATATTAACTTTCATTATGATTTATTTAATTTTAATTTTATATTTTATTTAATTATTATCTTTTACAATTATTTTAATTATTAAATTAACTAATTTAGTTTTCTTTTTAATGTATGTTTTAAGTTTAATTTTAATTTGTTTTATTCTAATTTCATAATTATTACAATATAATTATAACTTATATTTATAAGGTTTTTTTTGTCATTATTAATTTAAGATTAAAATTTCAAATATTTAATTTAATGTAATAATGATTGTTTATAAGTTATAATCATTATTATAATGACAAATTTACAAAGATGAATATTTTGTTATAGAGATTAAGCACACAATTTTGATCATAATAATATGAGGGGAAGTTATAAGACAAGGGAAACACAAGGCGAAACCCATGGAGAGAGCTAGTTTTTAAAGGAGCGTCAAATCAAGTGCCAACACTATGCATTCATAATTGTCTCATTCATTATTACCACATGTTACATAGAAGCAAGAGAGTTTTCTCTATTGGAAATATTGGGGGGGAGTGAATTAGATTTTCATTTTTTTTAACTATTTTGTGAACTTCCTTGTAGAAAGTAAGGACCAACTTACAACTTTTATAGGAACCAACCTATCTCTTCAATTTGTTCCTTTCATTTTTCATCAATAACCTCTAGTCCTCAACAAACTCTACAAAGATTTTTCATCTAACTATGAGACCCTCAAGTTTTCACCTTCAAGATTGATCACAACCACTTGTATTTTACACCTTTACTTTTTTTTCTTTAACTAGGCTTCTTGACTTATATTTTTAGACTAAATCTACTACATGTTAGTTCATTGTATGTGATTAAAAGAGGTCTTCCCACCTATAACTTAAAATTCCTCAACCATTTTTTGTTCATTATTCAAATGCCACTGCTCAGGATCATTATATGTCCAAAGAAAAGGTTTGTCTGCCCTGTAGCTTGTACTCAGCACTTTAGATTTCTTTCTACTACATAGGGATTCCCAAAACACTTGGAACCAAATAGACCTTTACAACCTTGAAGGTTTTTCTGTTATGTTGTAACAACCTTTGCACTAAATACTCCCTTTACTCCCACAACCTCTCCAACTTGGTTTCACTTCACTTGGTTCATGAGGTATGAACTTCAGAACTTCTCTTTCACTTGCGTATAAAAACCAAATTAGCTTAGATAAGTGAGTCCTAGATTCCTCCCCATAACACTTATATATAGTGTGTTTGACTTCCAAAATCAGGGAAAACTTGCCCACTATTTGGGATAACTTGGTAGATTGCATAATGAATATTCAAAAAATTATTTATCCTCAAGTGCGGAGTTAGAGGGAGTGCCATATACTATTGGAAAGGTATCATAATAAGCTTTCCAGCCATATATATTATGCTTCCATTTGAGATAGGTTATTGGAGTATAAATGCAATCAAATATAGGGTATTAAAATGGGGCGTTACAAGATCCAAAACAATATTTTCTTGAGGCTCGAAATATGCTATTTGACTATGTAACTTTATCTTCCGTTTGGAAGCCCTTTGACATCAATAACAACCATTTTCAATAATCACCCTCTTTATTATTGATGGAAATAGTTTGATATATGCTTCTTCTAACAACTACTCTCGTTGTCTACATTATCTCCATACTTCTTGTCAGTTACTCCCCCTTTGACCTCAATAGAAAAGGGTGCTCAATATGTACACATTTTGTAACACTTATTAATAAATGTTCACATTTTTTTGTCACTGAGAACTGCTCCCCCTAAGCTTGTGCCCCAATATTTATATTCATATTGAGACTTGTCAATCAATATCAAATATTGACATCTTGATCCATAGCTCGAAACATCATATGTATATAAATCTATTGTAGCGGCTGCAACACCCTCCAAAATTTTGGCTTGCATCCAATTTCGGAGCCTTCCTTGGGTTTTTCCTTGATGTTTGCAAGCACTCGGGCTCATCCCGTGAGTTTGTAGTGAGTCTTTGCACCCTCCTCGCTTAATCGTTCAATGGTCATCTATGTTGCATGTTGGTCACAATGTCATTCTTTCATTCATGTTCTTGGCCACACACAAGGTCTCGCTTCGTGTGCACAAGTTGTATTCGCTATGTAAACATCTGTTGCACTCACACACGAAGTTGTATGCACTATCGCACAAGCGTCGTCACGGTTGTTCCACGATTTATGACAAGTGCACGCTTGTTGCTCGCACCGTCAGTCAATCAAGTTGAGTATATGTTTTCTTGATGGTTGAGGTGTCTTGTCGTCAAGTCATGTTGGGTGTGTGATTCGCAAGGTCATGTATGCACAAGTTAACTCATTCACACAATTAGTCATTTTGTTGAAGTTCTGATGACCGGATCACCCTCCAAAAGTCGGACCACCACCTTAGAATCAACTCAACCGATTGTCACCCAAAACAACGTAGAAGTGTCCCAACAAGCCATTTCAATCTGTGCTAGCTGCAATCTCATCAAACAAGCCTCCAGCTGGTCAACCAGAGAGTTTGACCGGGCAGTGACCCCAGGACTCACTCCCCTAAAAAATTGCGCAAAAGCTGCTAAGAATTCTTGCTCCGCTGACTGAGGAAATTGCGCAGACATGTCGGACAGACACCTAGTGTCTATCACTATCTCCATCAAGAAATTGCATAGTTTTTTCAACCAGTCACCTAGTGAGTCAGCCTGTTTCTCACCTAGAAAACTGCACAGATTTCATGAGTAGTCCCTCAGCTGCCTAGTATCTCACTCAGCTCAGAAACTGCACAGAGATGTTCAGCAGGCCAGCCTCCCAGCTCTACGCTATTTTTTCCAGTAGCACTCCTGCACCCCGCTACCAGCTCCCTGAAAAAAATGTGCATTTTTTTCCGGCAAGCCTCCTATGGCTCGTTGCCAGCTCCCCAGAGGAATTGCGGAGTTTTTGCTACCAACCCCCCTCTGCTGCCTGCATTTCTTCCCTTAAGAAATTGCGTAGATCTTCCCTCCAGCTAAGCTAAAGCCCGCAGATAGTCATTGTTGATCCAGATTGTCCATCTCAGTCTCCCAGTGACTTTTGTGCAATTTTCACTGACAGTGCCTCGAGCTCACATCCTAGCTTGAAATATTCCTTGCACAATTTCATAGCTTTGTCCTCTCTCCCGGTCACCTGCATCCGAAAGCGAATGACAATGAATCATGGTATACTAGGATATTTATGGATTTGATGTCGTCTCGTCATCAGTGATTGCAGATACAGGTACAGGGATAAGACATGACGTGACGACGAAAGGGATGAATAAGGAGAGCACATGCAAGGAGATTTTTTCACGAACAGACAAACGAAGACTGCATTGTGAGGAGATTTTTTCGTGAACGGACGAACGAAGGATGCATGTGAGGAGAACTTTTCACGAATGAATGATCATGCGAAGCATGCCAAAGTACAAGAAGAGACTTGCACATGCGACATCAAGCAAACACCAAGACCATCGAAGACTCTGCACACATTGCCATGCTAAGGTGAATCTATGATACACCAAGAGGACATCCATCACTCAGTAGCACTACAACTCGACATGGAAACCACCACCAGCATGAACATACCAGCACTGTCGTGTCGAGTCATGTCATGAGTCATCTCGACCACATCACTATTGTGGGCCATATTGTTGTAAATCAATTTAATGTAACGTGGAAGTCCAAGAGACCCACATGTAAGATGAACAGTCGTGTAAAGTTGAAGAGTCAAATAATTCAAACAGTCATGAGGGAAGTTGAACAGTCACAAGGTCCAATTTTACCCTTGGCTATAAATACCCCTCATTTTTACATGCAAAAGACTTTTCACCTTGGCTCCTCCCACATAGCCTTGAGAGTTTGTAATCTTTTCTTTGAGGAGTGAGTAGTGGCTCCAACGCCCCTCTCACGGGGTTAGTGATGTATGGTTTACCGATGTGTCTTGGAACTTTCAATTAATTCAGAAGCCTGATAACAGGCCGAACGTTTTCACACATGTATTGTAATTGTTTGTAAGAGTAATCTTGGAACACTTTTCATGCATGATGCTTTAACCTGTGTTAAAACAGTTGAACTCTTTTAGTTTTTCTAATGCATATGTTTATGAAAATGTGTTGTATAAGTTGTTAATGTTGTCTTTACCATGTGGTTTTCCTCACCGGACATCAGACATAACCTTTCCCATAAACTTGTTATAGCGATCGTCGCACTCGCGCAGACTACTCTGTTGAGAGTTGTACGTGCTATTCCTTCTTATGTGTTTGACTTTCGCATCCATTTGGACTACCCTACCAGAAGCTGCGAATGTCCTGTTTTGTTGTGTGTCTCTGATAGAGTTGGGACTTTTCCCTTTCAACTAGAGACTCACTTCCACCCTCTCCCTCTATGGTGAAAGAACCTTGACACAAGTAGCACTAGCACTCTCCAGGCATGCGAACCTTGTTGTTCGAAGACAAAGCAGACCATTCACATGAACTGACAAGAAAGATTTAAGGAAAATATTTAAGATAATTGAAACTAGGCCATCATACCATATGGGACTCCTACACCAAACGATGTAAGGTCTTGTTGGGACTTCATACTGGGGGGATCCCCTTAATGTTGGTGGGTCTAGTACCATCAACATTTATGGCGTTAGAACGAGGGTCGCATGTTGTCTATGGTTGAATTTCCTCTCACCCCCACTCATCAATAATTTGGTCAAGGTAGTAACTCGCACTCCCTCTCACCTACACACGACTCTGAAGTTGGTTACACCTCACCTCCCAGACATGAATAAGAAATTTCGAATCAACTCCTTCGCTCTATCTGTCTAATCACCCGTCAATTTGCAAAAGCATTCAGACTGATCCCTAGAATACAAGACCTTCCACATGCATCAAGAGAGCCAAAAACCTCTCCCACAGGAGTTTTTGTATCATCAGTGGAAGAAGAAGTTCTTACCACACTCAAAGGTTTGGTAGAAGTTGTTGTGAACAGAGAGGAACCTTCAGCTTTCCAACAGGGAGAATGAGACACCCTCGTGATATTGGGCTTAGATTCTGGTATAGGAGGTAGAGGGGAAGGTAGTGGAGGAGGCATAGGTGGAGACGAACCAACAGACTAAAAGCTAGAACCATCAGATTCTGAAGAAGAGAAGAGGAGGAGGACGAAGAAGAAGAAGACATGGCTGACCAAAATCTGGAATGGATGACTCAAGCACCATCAGCTCTCCCGAGTGCTTTACAAAAGATGCCAAAGCGTTTAGAGAGAATACTCATGAGGTATGACCCTGACAGAGAAATTAAGGCAGAAGATCACTTCAACAACTTCTACCTATAACTACAAACACTCGAGGCATGGTACGATGACATTGCATGCAGATTGTTTCCGTGTACCTTGGATGGTCGCACAACAGTATGGTAACACAGCCTTCCGGTCAACTCCATCCATAACTTGGGTATGCTCAAATGCATGTTTTTGGAAAATTTGTTGATGACAAGACCCCAGCCATGTTGCTCAAAGAGTTGGGAAGCATGAAGATGGAGGGGAAAGAAAAGGTAAAAGATTTCAATTAGAGGTTTTTGTGCATATTGAATAGTTTTACAGTGGACACAAAACCTCATGACTCCATCAGTGTCGATTACTACATGTCTGCACTTCCAACCAACATTCCGCAGTTCCTCAAGCGAGTTGTGAAACCAACATTGTTAGAAAACTGTGAAGAGGCAATTGTTGTTGAGAAATACCTGCGTGCGATTGGAGTCATCAAGGATGACGAACCAACAAAGAACTCCATAGACGTGGGCAGGAAGCCCCAGGCTACAACGAACAAGGGTAGAGACAAGGAAGTGAGTGATATTAAAACCCTTACTCGCCTGGTCAAGAAATTGACAATAGATGTGTCTAAGCTCAAACAACAAACAGTTGACACATCTGCGAGCACACAATCACCTAGACAAAGACAAGGAAGCATGTCATCTAGAAGCAACCGCTTCTCGACTAAAACTATGGAGATCTCCAACTCAGTGTTCCAAGTCGAAAAGTGCACGAAGAATGAATTTTTCTCATTTCATGAAGATGAGCACCTAGAAGGGTCTTGTTCGAATTGGAAATGAGTTGTAGGCTCAGTATGCGATCACATACCAAACATGATGAGCAGTGCGCAGGGACAGCTGGGAGACATGGATGGTAACGAAGATGTTGCACCTAATGAGACCTCAAACGCTGGGAAGTTGATTAACATGTATCAGTGCTCGTAAGCAGCGTAGAAGACAAACACGAAGAAACAGCCCCAAAAGAAAAATGGTCATTACAATCTCCGAAATTAATGGGCTCCCCTCACACTTAGGGAAATGCAACAAAGGCTTGAACTGCTGAGGAAGGTTGAACCACCATCCATACAAAAGAAAAAAACACAAAGCAAGCCCGAGAAGACAGCGGCAAACAAGAGTACGTCCATGAGCAGCAAACTGCAGAACACTACGTCAAACAGTGTGAACACCAGTCTCACCCTGCAAATATCGGTGAGTCTGTCGGCTCTATATTACAACATTATGGAAGACATGAATAAAACTCACGCAAACATATTTTTTTTCGATTTGGCTAAGATTCACAGTCAACGGGACATCTTGCTGCATGCACTTGGGAAGACATCTACGGACAGCATAGCTTCTACCAGCAAGGGAGCAAGCACACCTCCCGGATCACTTTCAACTTTGCTAAACACACTCTAGATGGAAGAAACAAACTATGTTTTCCCTCCATTCTTGCTTTCATTTGAAATCTTTAACTGTAATGTTCACAACTGTTTGGTTGATTCTGGCATGGAAGTCAACGTTATGTCACTCTCCATTACCAAAAATATCAACACGCACTGGAGCAAGATATCCACGCATATTATTCAACTTGATCAGACATTTGTAATATCCATTGGTGAACTTCGGGATGTGATCATCCTACTATCTCATGACGTCGAGTTCACCAGTGCATAAACATTGTTGTTGTTGACATACTAGAAGCATATGGCTTACTACTCAGCAGAGACTGGTCTAGCAAGTTGAATGGATACTTTGCTACAAAATGGTCACGCTTATGGCTTCTGTACAAGGGAAAAAATAAATCAAATCTGGGTTTTATCTAAGAGATACATGAGGCACAATGTCACTCCCTTCAATGGTGAGAACGAATTGTTGGCCTTCACAGAGCTCATGTTCGGAAACTGCCTCTTGGAAACAATGTTGGGGTGTTATCACGCACAACCATCTTTGACCCCACCAGACACACATTTGGGTCTCCTTCCTTGCCCAACTGATGGAAATGAAACTTGTATAGTGCATTGTGACATTAGTAGCAGTAGCAGTAGCGACAACAGTAGAAGTAGTGCAAGCGCGTCTAATGGTTCGTGTACAAATGAGTTGTGGACCATGTACTTCAACAGATCAAAGACACTAAATGGCTATAGAGCCGGGTGTGTCTTCATTAACCCAAAAAATAAGAAACATTTGATTTCAAGCCGCTTGGAGTTTGAGTGCACAAACAACATTGTTGAATATGAAGCACTCGTGTTGGGCTTAGAGAAATTCATTAGCCTCAACGTGGTCACTCTCAAAGTGATACTACATTTCATGGCCAACATTTATATCTTCAAATATGCAACGATTGATGAAGACGATCATGAGAAGTCTCTGCAAGCTAGGGCTGACAATAAGAAAGACAACCTCATCCCCAAGGGTCTGGTATCTTTGGAAAAGCTCTATGACCTACAAGAATGCTTTCAAGGGCCAAGGAATAGCAAAACCCATACCTCTACCATGATTCACGAACTGATTAACTTGGGGACAGAACAAGATCCAAATTTCATCAATCTCGGTACATGTTGCACGTAGCAGGAGCAGCAAGCCTTTGTCCACTTGTTAAAACAGTACCAGGATGTGTTCACGTGGACATATGACGATCTGAAAACTTACTACACATGAATAATCCAACATATCATTTTCATCAAAGAAGGGGTCAAGCCATATCAGCAGAAGCTGAGGAAAGTGCATTTGTCACTTGAACCCCTCATACAGAAAGAACTCACCAAGTTGTTGGATGCACGGATTGTTGGCTTAGTGGGTCCTGACCCAGGTTCAGAGTTAGTTGTGCCAACCAACAAAACCCTACAATACTGGCCCTTTCGGCAACAACCCGAGTAATGTAAGTTGCAGTCTCACCCAAAGCAGTATGGGGGGATGTTGGAACCAAGTTTCCACATCCAGAGATCAATGTGATGTCTTTTATTTCCCTAGATCTCCCTTCGCACAGATCTATAAGCCCCTAGGGATCAGTACTACAACTCTAACTAAATAGTCTTCAGACCTTCGCGAAGGTCAATGATTGGTCTTTGGAGACCCTAAAGAGTCTATTCATCCACTTACGTGCACTAGAAAATGACCTGCGATTTGAGCTCAGCCAGATCTACTTAAGTATTAATAAACAGAGCAGATAATTCATCAAAGTCTTCGTATAATTACATAAAAATGCTTGTGTATATCTTCTAACAATTATTCAATAGATTCGTGCATCATTAGATCAATATTTCATAAACATATAATTCATTCACAACATATATCGCAAGCATAAATCAGCAGAAGTAAACAGATAAACACATGAATTCTTCAACAATCTTCTTTATTGATCTTCAATATGGTATTACAGACTCAAAACTACCCTGCGCACTCAACTGCAGGGGTCTGCGCACTCAGTTGTGGAGTTTACTCTAGCCTTAGCACACCCAGCTACAGATCCTTTTTCTCCTATCTGACCCACTTCTCTGCGCTAAGACTTCTCTCCTATTCACCTATTACAACTCTTATTATGCCTTATACTCTCTAAGACATCCCTACTTGTATATTTTTACATAAATCCCGGGTGGATCTCAAAACCGACTCAAGTTTACATAAACAAGGGGCTAAAACCCTTTGACTCCTAACTATCATGACTCGCCCTTGAGTCACTCGGCTGGCATGACAATCTTGCTACAAAGATCCCCTAGCTCCACCTTCACTACGACAACATCAACATCACTCTGCGTAGCTGCCTGCTTGACTTCTTCCACTAACTGCTTTGTAGCTAGTCCTTTTGCAGCCAGCTTCATCATTTGTTTCACTCGCTACAAGCCTGTGAGCTTTTCCTGAATGTTGCTTGCGACCTGGTCAGCTTCATCTAACCAAGGCCCCAACTTGGCCTTAAGAAAGGCCTCCTTCTTTTGTGCTGCTTCGCCCTGCGCAAGGAGCTGCTTCCCTTCCTGCAACTTGGCTAGGCGTTGTGTTGGGGAAATGGAGCGCGTTGTTGCCTGGACTTCGTCGTACTGTTTCTACAGCTCCCTCACCTTTGTATTCAATATCTGCGAGGTTAGGTCTTCCACCAAATTCATCACCAACTCCATTTCCAACTCAAATAATGACGAATAGTTAGTGATTGCGGCATCCAAAGTGGTCATCCCTTCTTTTACAGCGGCTCTACGCTGCTCCCGAACCTCCGGTGGAGTCGATGGCTGCATCTTCAATTGCAACTCGGTTATCTTCATGTTGAGTTCAAATTGAACTCGACTAACCTCAACTTTGGCCTCGCACACACCAGCAGCCAATTTTCTAATATGTTAGAATAGTTTCATGCAATTTGCAAATATGTTAAGTAGGAAAAACCTTTATGACTGTAAGAATAAGGTTAGTAGTTCGTGAAGGTTGGATTAATCCCTAAATTGTTACAAACCTTACAGCCACACTTCATAGTCCCTCCAGATAGAGAAACCTGGTTCTAGCATCCCCCAATATCGCCTCGAGTGATATTACATTCTGCATGTGTAGGTCATTGCTGAAAAGGATGGTGGTATAGGGTTTTGTTGGTTAGCACAACTAACTCTGAACCTAGTTCTAAGCCTCTAAAGCCAACAGTAGCCCAAAGTGGACCCATACAAATGGGAAGAAGAGATGAGCAATTTTATTTGTAGTGGATTTCTTTTTACAAGGCATTAACACACACATTTTTTCATAATCAATCAACAACGACATACAAATAGTCATGACCTCTCCTAGACAAAGGCGAACTGCCTACAAAATCCATCGACACACTTTCACATGGAAGACTTGGAACAGGGAGTGGTGTGTAGAGCCCCAATTTTCTATTACTGGGCTTGCTAACAGAACACAACACACATCCCTTTACATATTGAGTCACAAAAAATTTCATGTGAGGCCAATAACACAACCTTTGCAAATGACACAAAGTTTTCCCTACACCAAAAGGACTTGACACAAGAGAGGTATGTGTCTCTCTAATTACATGTATTCATTCATTAGTGGGCATACAAAGTTTTCCAAGGTGATACAACAAAGTTCCCAACCAATGGTGATTATCCGCCTACGATCCATTAGTCATCTTTGCGAAAATCTCCTTAAAATCATCATCATTAACATATTGTTCAGCAGATCTTTAAAAATATAAAGAGACACTTCAAAAAACTATAGATGCATAAATAGGATGGCGAGAAGGCATATCTGCCACTTTTTTGTTGGTGCCCTTCTTGTATTTTATTACCAAGTGAAACTGCTAAAGGAATCCCTTCTATCTTAAATGACGTGCATGTTTAAACTTGGTCTGCGACTGAAGATACTGCAAGGGTTGGTGATCTATGTGAATCATGGCCTCCTTACCGATCAAATAGTGCTTCCACTTCTTCATGCTTTGAACCAATGCATACAACTCCTTGTCTTATGTGGGATAGTTCAAAATAACTTGGGAGAATGTCTTAGAATGGTAACATATAGGTTTCCGTTGCTACATAAAAATTGCTCCCATGGTGTATCTGCTGGCATTGGTCTTGATCTCGAAAGGCTACTAGAGGTCTAGTAAGGCAAAAACTGGTGCGGTGTTGATCTTTTCTTTTAGTGTATCAAACGATTTCTTCTAATTTCCTCACCACTGAAAGTTTTGCTTCACATTTTTCAATGCATGTAAGGGGGATGCAATAGCAGAGAAGTTAGAAATGAGCCTTCTCTAGTATAATACTACACCCAAAAAGCTACCAACCTCTATAACAATGGTAGGTTTAGGTCATTTCATAATCACATCAATTTTAGAAGGATCTATTTTTAGTTGTCCACCACTGAAAATGTAGCCTATGTAAGCCAAACAGGTCTTCGCAAACTCACCTTTAGACATTTTGAGATACAATTTTTCTTTTTTCAAAACACCAAGCACTTTTTTAACATGACACACATGATCATCCCATGTCCTACTGTAAACAAGAATGTCATCAAGATACACAATTAAAATATCATCAAGAAAAGCCCTGAAAATATCATTCATTGCCCTCATGAATGTGGTCAGAGCATTGCACAATCTAAATGGCACCACCAGCCATTCAAACAACCCATATTTCATCTTGAATGCAACCTTCCATACATCTTGTTCTGCAATCCTGACCTAATGATAACCATTGCACAAGTCTAGTTTTGTGAAATAGATAGTATTTTTCAATTGATCTAACAAATCATCAATGTGATGGAGAGGGTATTGATTCTTCACCATTATTTTGTTGAGTGTTCTGTAATCCATGCACATCCTCCATGGGCCATCCTTTTTTTGCACCAACACGATCAGTGAGCCACAAGGAGCAGAACTCGGTCTTATGACCCCTTGATTTAGCAATTCTTGTACCTCCTTCTTTATCTCCTCCATCTTGATAGCTAACAAATTATACATAACAATTTCTGGTAAAGGAGCATCCTGCTGTAAGTGGATCTCATGTTGGATCTCATGTTTTGGAGGCAACCCGCTTGGTTCCTGAAAAAGCCCATTATAGTTAGAAACAATTTCATATAATTCCTTTTTATGAGTGGGATCACAACCTTGGAAATCTTTAGATGTCTTAGCATCCTTTTCTCCCACAACCATGAGCATACACCCTTTGATGGAACTAATCGATCACTTCATCTAACCTACACTTAGAAGGCTTGCACTAACTTTGACACAATGAGCTCTAACAATGTATTCTACCCCATATTTCATGAGGTGATACTTGTTTTCATGGCAAAAAAAAATTATTTCTTGTCATACAAATACGAACTCCCCAATACAATACCATAAATATCCAAGGGTACAACATCAACTTCAACAACTATTTTGGATGCAATCACAAATAGAGCTCTTCATTGCTTGGTTACATGTAATTTTGTTTTATCACGCACCCAACCAAGCAAGTATGGTTTCGGATGAGGCATGGTCTCAAAGCCTAACTTTTTAACCAAGGATTCTGAAATCAAATTTTCTTGTGAGCCCGAATCAAAAATGGTTTCCTCTTTAGTATGTTTTAGATGAGTCTAATGTGGAATAATTCAATTCTCTTTTGTTCATTAATAAGAGGCTCATTTAAAGAACTTGTACTTGGATGTGATTCAGAATTTTCATTAGCATGAAGAGAAAGAGTACCTTGTGTGCCCACTGTTGTGATCAATGATCCAAGGTCCTGCTACATGGTTGCCACCACCTTTTGCTTGCCCTTTCCTTTAAATCTCTTTGGTTTCAACTCTGGATGAAATTTCCAATAGTGTTCATCGTCGTGGCCTTCCTTCTTGCAATGTGTGTAAGATGGTTTTGCTTCTTCCTCTTTCTTAGTTGTAGCTACCTTATTTTCCTTTCCCTTTCCTTTTCCATTGAACTTTCCATTATGAGGTTTAAAAGATGATTTATTTGGCTGCTCTTCTTTATCATTCTTTCCCCTGCTTTCAAGGTGAATGGCTTTCACACTGGCCGCATCAATAGTAGTAGGCTAAAATAATAACAAAGAATGTCTTATGTAACTGTGTAAAGCACCAATATATTTTTTTACAGTTTTGGGTGAATCAAGTGAAATGCCCAAATTCAATGCTTATTTTCTAAACTCTTCTGTGAATCTTTGCATATTTTGACCCTTTCCTTGCATTTAATATTTGCATTCCATTAAAGCCTTTTGTTGATAACCCAAAGGATAAAACTGATATTTTAATGCAAAAACCAAATTGGACCAAGAAGAAATGATATTACCCAAGTTTTTGTTACCTTTCTACAAATTTCTCTCCCACTAGATGAGAGCGGTGCCAGTCAGCCGAAGAGATGCTAATTAGATCTTTGCCTCATCTTCTTTGATCTTCTGAATCCGGAAATAAACCTCAATTTGTCTAATCCAATTGTTAAGTTTTTCTGCATTACATTCTCCATTATATGTGGGAAAATAAAACTTCCTTGTAGAAAGTAAGGACCAACTTACAACTTTTATAGGAACCAACCTATATCTTCAATTTGTTCCTTTCATTTTTCATCAATAACCTCTAGTCCTCAACAAACTCTACAGTGATTTTTCATCTAACTATGAGACCCTCAAGTTTTCACCTCAAAGATTGATCACAACCACTTGTATTTTACACCTTAACATTTTTCTATTTAACTAGGCTTCTTGACTTGGATTTTTAGACTAAATCTACTACATGTTAGTTCATTGTATGTGATTAAAAGAGGTCTTCCCACCTATAACTTCAAATTCCTCAACCTTTTTTGGTTCATTATTCAACTACCACTGCTTAGGATCATTATATGTCCAAAGAAAAGGTTTGTCAGCCCTGTAGCTTGTACTCAACACTTTAGATTTCTTTCTACTGCATAGGGATTCCCAAAACACTTGGAACCAAATAGGCCTTTACAACCTTGAAGGCTTTTTTCTTCTGTTGTAACAACCTTTGCACTAAATACTCCCTTTACTCCCACAACCTCCCCAACTCGGTTTCACTTCACTTGGTTCATGAGGTATGAACTTCAGAACTTCTCTTTCACTTGCTTAGAAAAAACCAAATTAGCTTAGATAAGTGAGTCCTAGATTCCTCCCCATAACACTTATATATAGTGTGTTTGACTTCCAAAAGTAGGGCAAACTTGCCCACTATCTCAGATAACGTAGTAGATTGCATAATGAATATTCAAAAAATTATTTATCCTCAAGTGTGCGGAGTTAGAGGGAGTGCCATATACTATTGGAAAGGTATCATAATAAGCTTTCCAACCATATATATTATGCTTCCATTTTAGATAGTTTATTGGAGTACAAATGCAATCAAATATAGTACAAAATCCCAAACAATATTTTCATGAGGCTCGAAATATGTTATTTGACTATGTAACTTTATCTTCCGTTTGGAAGCCCTTTGGCATCAATAACAACCATTTTCAATAATCACCCTCTTTATTATTGATGGAAATAGTTTGGCATATGCTTCTTCTAACAACTACTCTTGTTGTCTACATTATCTTCATACTTCTTTTCAGTTACTCCCCCTATGACCTCAATAGAAATGGGTGCTCAATATGTACACATTTTGTAACACTTATTAATAAATGTTCACATTTTTTTGTCACTGAGAACTGCTCCCCCGAAGTTTGTGCCCCAAGATTTATATTCATATTGAGACTTGTCAATCAATATCGAATATTGACATCTTGGTCCATAGCTTGAAACATCATATGTATATAAATCTATTGTAGTGGCTGCAACACCCTCCAAAATTTTGGCTTGCATCCAATTTCGGATCCTTCCTTGGGTTTTTCCTTAATGTTTGCAAGCACTCAGGCTCATCCCGTGAGTTTGTATTGAGTCTTTGCACCCTCCTCACTTAATCATTCAATGGTCATCTATGTTACATGTTGGTCACAATTTCATTCTTTCATTCATGTTCTTGGCCACACATAAGGTCTCGCTTCTTGTGCACAAATTGTATTCGCTATGTAAACATCTGTTGCACTCACACATGAAGTTGTATGCACTGTCGCACAAGCGTCGTCGCGGTTGTTCAACGATCTATGACAAGTGGCATGCTTGTCTCTCACACCGTTGGTCAAACACATTGAGTATATGTTTTCTTGATGGTTGAGGTGTCTTGTCATCAAGTCATGTTGGGTGTGTGATTCGCAAGTTCATGTATGCACAAGTTCACTCATTCACACACTTAGTCATTTTTTTGAAGTTCTGACGACCAAATTACCCTCCAAAAGTCAGACCACCACCTTAGAATCATCTCAACCGGCTGTCACCCAAAACAATGCTGAAGTGTCCCAACAAGCCATTTCAATCTGCACTGCCTACAAGCTCATCAACCAAGCCTCTAGCTAGTCAACCAGAGAGCTTGACCGGGCAGTGACCCCGGGACTCACTCCCCTCAAAAATTGCGCAAAAGCTGTTAAGAATGCATGCTCCACTGACTGAGGAAACTGCGCAGACATGTTGGACAGACATCTAGTGTCTGTCACTATCTCCATCAAGAGATTGGATAGTTTTTCCAACCAGTCACCTAGTTAGTCAGCCAGTTGCTCACCCAAAAAACTGCGCAGATTTCATGAGTAGTCCCTCAGCGGCCTAGCATCTCGCTCAGCTCAGAAACTATGCAGAGATGTTCAGCAAGCCAGCCTCCCAGCTCTGCGCAGTTTTTTCCAATAGCACTCCCACAGCCCGCTGCCAGCTCCCTCAAAAAATGTGCATTTTTTTCCCGGCAAGCCTCCTACGGCTCACTCCCAGCTCCCCAGAGGAATTGTGCAATTTTTTCTACCAACCCCCCTCTGCTGCTTGCATTGCTTCCCTTAAGAAATTGTGTAGATATTCCCTCCAGCTAAGCTAGAGCCCGCAAATAGTCATTGTTGATTGAGATTGTCCATCTTAGTCTCCTAGTGACTTTTGTGAAATTTTCACTGACAATGCCTCAAGCTCGCATCCCAGCTTGAAATATTCCTTGTGCAATTTCATAGCCTTGTCCTCTCTCCCGGTCACCTGCATTCGAAAGCAAATGATAATGAATCATGGTATACTAGGAGATTTATGGATTTGATATCGTCTCGTCATCAGTGATTGCAAATACAGGTACCAGGATAAGACATGACGTGACAACGAAAGGGATGAATAAGGAGAGCACATTCAAGGAGATTTTTTCATGAACGAACAAATGAAGACTACAATGCAAGGAGATTTTTTCGCTAACAGACGAACGAAGGATGCATGTGAGGAGAACTTTTCGCAAACGGATGATCATGCGAAGCATGCCAAAGTACAAGGAGAGACATGCACATGCGACATCAAGCGAACACCATGTTATAGACATTTTTGTGCCTTACAGCATGAAGCATGAAATGTCAATAATCTAAGGGATCCAAAGTCCCTAAACATGTTGTTCCTACCCCTAGAGGAACAAGGTCAGCAAACCACAGCACTAAATATCAATTCTCCACCTGAAAACACTCAAAAACAAGCTAATTCTGGATCATGTCAACTGCTCCACTGAGCATCTGCGCTGAATGTCAACTGCTCCACTGTGTACCTGCGCTGAATGTCAACTGCAAAGAAGGCTACCTGCGCTGGGCGAGTTTGGACAAGTGGCACAGTCATTCCTCAAGGTGTCAATGCCGAGGAAGCTTCCAAAATGACACTTGGATCAGGGAATTCGACTGGTGATGAGTAAGAGGGTCTAAATCTCCAAGTGGAAGCAAGAACCTCCAAGTGGACTCAAGAACTGAAGAATAACTGAAGTGGGAGAGGACACTAGTCAGCTTCAGGCCAAGCTCAAGCTGACTCATCCTTTCTCCAAAAATCCTATATATAGATCTCTCTCATGAGGTCTAAGGGGGCTGGAATCTTGTGAATGTAAGGAAGTGTTGTTGGTTTGAGTATAGAACTATTGGGTGATTTGCTTGAAGGAGGTGAAGAGGAGATTTCTTTCTGCTGGGAGGTGATGCTGGATTGGGCCTTTTATGGTTGTATCACTTCCTGAACTTTACTTCTTCCATTAATAAAGCATTTGAGGTTCTTCTATATGCATGTGTCTCAATGGTGTATTGTTATACTTGTGTATTTGATTTATTCTAATCCTTGAATCAATTATGAATGTATGCTTCTTGTAGTTTCCCTCTCTTGTTATTTTGCAGGATCTTGGTGTAGCTGGGCCAGTGAAAGAGCAAGGAGCTGGGAGCAAGCAGTAAGGAGAGAAGATTGGATCAATCATTAGCGGAAGACATCGGTTAGTGGATCTCTTCCTCCTCTCTCTTACATCTCATAAAGAAGTAATCTCGAATAGCTTTGCTTTGATTGTTGCTGAGGTACTATCACCCTTAGAGTGGGATAGGGTCATTCCGTATTGGATACTTTTACCAACAACAAATTGGCGACTCCACTGGGGATCGTATCTTGTTGGTTGTTTGTGTTTTTGCTATTCATTTCATAAACACAGGGAGTACCGAATCGAACTACATTTGGAGCTTTCAAATGCAAAGTAGAGGGCAGCTACTCTAGCTCAGTTTCTGGGCATGTTTACGATTTGAAGAGCTGATCCACAAGGACTCTGAATAGCTCTTAGTGATAGCTTTTCATCCTCCTTTTCATCCCTTAGTGTGTACTTGACTGATAGCTTCTGATTTGGCCAAAAACTGTTGATTTTTGAGCAATCTGTGACCCAGAAACTGAGAAAAACGAAAGTTTATCTCTTCAGTGCAGGCACTGTGAAGGCAGTCTGCATTTCAGCGCAGATCCAGAAGGGGCTACCTGCGCTGAATGTCAAACTGACAGTGTATCACCTGCGCTGAACCAGTTTTGCATTGTGCTACTGGGGTTCCCTGGTGTTTATTGCCCTGTTTTCATCCTTGTTTTTGCAGCCTGTTGTTAATCAATGTACCTATCTGAAACCAACTTTCCTTGCCACTATTCCGCCTCGGTTGTATAAAGAAACTATATTTGTTCTTTGTGTATTTCTTATATCATTTACAGTTTCCCGTAACGAAAGTGAACTAGTCTTGCTGTGGCCTCTTAGATCTAGACCTGTGATAAGTGTCGTTTTGATCTTAAGAGTTAGTTTGTTTGTTGTTCATAGCTGATTGAGCTTTTGCTTTTGTCATATGGTTTGAATTTATATATTTCTAGTGTCGAAACAAGTAAATCTTAAGGTGTCTTTTGATTTTGGACAAGCTTGTTTGCTTTCACTTGAAATTGAATTCAAAGTTATACAACAGCTTTCTTTTTGTATTGCACCAACATTAAGAAAGAGAAAAGAAATACCTGCATTGTGCATGTGCATTGTGACAGTTTGCATGTTGATTTAGGGAAAAGTGCATTAGTGTGTGCTCTATGATCTGTGTGAAAAGATGATGTCTTTCCTTTCCCTCAGTAGTTAAGATTTTCAAAGTTGAAAGATTGAAAAGCTTGCTTATCATCTTAGACTGCATTTAGGAGTGTTACTATACATCTCGTGGTGATCCATAAAGGCAAACTGCTAAACAAGATCAACCTTAAAATAAATTGAATTTACATAACAATGCATTGAAACATAACGCAAACACATAGAGGTCTAAGCTAGAGACGTGTTCCGACGTCGTTAAACCTGATATCTTAGCGTTGAGTGGTTGGGTGATTCCTCCACGGTGAAGCGATAAGTATCAATACGGACTTGTGCTCCCATGTACCGTCGCGTATATATTGGGAGACCCCTATAGGAACAAAGCCTTTATCCATAGGAAGCCGTGTCGGCCGCCCTACTGATCGAAATGCAGTGAACACAGCATTCACGAAGATCGACCACTCGTACCGTAAAACATATTCTGTGGTTTTGCGAAAAGTTTGGCACACCCTCTGCCTAGAACTCCAGAGTAGTTTCTTTTGGCCTTCTTCAAACTCTATAACTGAAAAAGTCCATCCGAGCATTTGTCACTTCGGGCTCGTTAAAACATCGAAGGAGACTAGAGTCATCTTTAGCTTTTTCTCGACTCTTAAAAAGTGAAAAAGCAAGTTGTGTCTAAAGCGTCGTTATAAAATTTATTTTAAACGGAACATAATCACCTCCTATTCCTGCGTTGATCTGTAGGTTGAGAACATGGAACGCCCCAACCAAGGAATTCCACATGATGGAAATCCTAGTCCTTTCTCCTCTTGGGGAGAAGTTGGTGTGCCCCACATGGCCACATTGTCGCTTCCAGGACTGACAATTGGCCTGCCAATTTGGCTATTCTCAACCAATGTAGTTCAGAACACCATGGTTCCTGAACAGTCGAGTCAACAGTTAGATCAGTCTAGAGCTGCCCACCAGCCTTCTACTTCCTATAACTCTTCATCCAATCCTTCATCTTCGCAAGGTAGAGCCGGCAAAAGCCTAGCTCCCATGGAGAAGAAGGAGAAGAAGAAGAGAGAGAAGAAGAAGAAGGAGCCTAAGGCGACTGGGGGCAAGCAAAAGACATCTGACAAAAATCCACACACAGCACAGACCGGGCCTAAATTGCCATGTGTCATATGTAGAGGAGACCACTTCCATAGAGATTGTCCCTGTATTCCCTGGATACTAAGGGACTGGTCCCCTCGGTTGCACAATTCGGGAGCATCAACCTCTGATAGCCATGTTGAATGCTTACCGTCAACCAGCGAAAGTGAAGGTTCAAGACAAAGAGGGGGAGCAAGATTCCCCTGCGGACTGTGTGAAGGCGATCACGCCATCCACCGTTGTCCCTTCTTAGACGAAGCGAAGAGAGTTTTGGAAGATCGTCCGGTTTCACCGTTGAGACTTACTCCTGGATACAAAAAACTCGTGCCAAGTCCTTCGTTGGTTGAAAATACAGCTGGCCCGCTCAAGTGGTCAGCTGAAGCGTCAGTCATTGAAAATGAACCTACTGAATCCAGACCAGACGAAAGTCTAAAGGTCGAAACGGCAGTTGACCCGGTTCTGCCTTCGGAGGTTTCATCTTCAAATGACACCGTCAATGAAGATTCATCTTCAAATGACACCCTCACTGAAGGGAATAAGGATGACACCATCCAGATTCTTTTCATCAACACCGACTCTGATGAGCATCAGGGCAATGCGCCCATTCCTTTATCGCAGGAAGGAACATCGTCAAGGTCATATCCGGCCGTGTATTCGGTCCCACCACCAAGCAACCTGGTTGTGTCCTTTGATTGGAACCAACTAGGCGGACCCCGGTTGCCAGCCAGTATACCATTCAGAATCATAGTCCAAATTTATAGAATGGTAATGGCCGGCACTATCATTGATGAAGGGGCATCTGTGAGTATCCTTTCCTCTATTGCTTGGAAAGCACTGGGTTCCCCGACGCTTTTGCCTGAGATAAGAAATCTCTCGGGTTTCGATAAAGGAACCAGTCGACCATTAGGGATCCTCCCCAATGTGCCTGTTACATTGAAAGGGAAGACCGTTCAAATGAACGTGATGTTCGTTCAAGGACCCTTGGATTATAACCTACTCCCTGGACGAGACTATATATATTGCATGGAGGCAATAGTCTCCTCACTCTTTAGAGTAATGTGTTTTCCACACGAAGGAAGAATGGTCAAGCTCGTAGACCAACTTTCATTTCCGGGATCACGCATCGCAAATAGTCACATACCAACCCTCAATGGTCTATTCACTGAAGAAATGTCTCCACCCCCAGTCCTCCTTCCCGATGAGTGCGAGTGATTCGGAAAGATGGGACTGGAACCCAGGGGGCATGCATCCTGGTCTGCTTCGGGCAGAGGAAACCTTGGGTATAAGGTAGAATTTCCGCGAAAGAATATGACTAGTCCGTACCCCGTCCGTGGATGGAAGAGGGGTTGTTCTAGAATAGGATTCTTTTGTTAAGGTTACTTGTTTGACAAAGGTCATTCACCATTGTCTACTTCGGTAGACAGTGCCGAGGAAATGTTTTCGTTTGATGGTGTTAACAAAACAATCTTTGGGTAACCAGAAAGAGGCAAGCCTCACCCTTTAAAACAAATGTTTTAACGGATAAGTAGGGGCAGCCTTGAAATTGTACTTTATACCTGGGGGCATGCAAACCTTTTGGAATGCAAGCAAGGGACGACTATTTATTTTTTTAAATTTTTAGGTCCTCCCTTTAAACCTGTAGGTCTAACCCTTTAAACTCGTAGGATTAGCCGTTTCCAAACTTGCATAAAGAAAGGATGAGAAGGAGCATAGCTTCGTGAGATAAAGCTCCATAAAAAATAGCTATCTCACAGGAGACATTCTTATCTTATGACTGGTATATCGAGCAGTTTTACCGCGGAATTTATGCTCGTTAAAAAATAGAAAAGCGATATCGAGCAGTTTTACCGCGGAATTTATGCTCGTTAAAAAATAGAAAAGCGATATCGAGCAGTTTTGCCGCGGAATTTATGCTCGTTAAAAAATAGAAAAGCGAGATTCGAGCAGTTTTAGCACAAAGTTCATGCTCGTTAAAAAATAAACGCATCCTGGTAAATAACCACTATGATCGTAAATTTATTAGCCATAAAAGCCTTGGTCGTGTTTGCACCTGCCACCTCCATTCCATTTGGCCGATCGTTCACCTCCATATGATTGTTTACCCATTTTGAGGAACAACTGCGAAGAGTGATTTCACCTAGCCATCCTTGTGACACTGCCGTGATTGGAAAATTCCAACCTGTACCTGGAATCTGTTGCTATCCCTGTTTATCACTCGTTCCTCAAAAGACGAGTCTTCTTTGAGCTCTTTTCATCTGACTCGTAAAATATGAAAAGTTTGCCGAGTTTTGGCCTTCCAGCTCGTTAAAAGGACCGGAAGAGCTTTCCCTCCTCTAGATTTTAATCTTTTTGGACTTGAGGGATTATTGCACAAAAAGGTTGAGCGCTTGTTTTATTCGGCTCGTTAAAGTTATCGAAAACTCATCCCTTCTGTATTGTTTTATACTTTTTCGGACTTAAGGGATTAGATGACGAAAAAGGAATTTTGGAGTTAACTTTCTGTACCTTTTCAGACTCTTTAAAAATGAAAAGGACCGAGTTTTCTTTGTCGTTAGACTCGTTAAAATGATTAAATAGCGACAAACTTGTCTTTAGACGAGAACGAGTTTCCCTATCACTAGTCTCGTTAAAACATAGCGATGGGCTTGCCCGAAGGGCAGGTTATAGAACAAGCATATGTTATCCTCCTCAAGCTTGACAAAAACAAAGAGGTACTGGTCAGAAATGACTGGGGAAAAATTGGGAGAACCTCAAAGCTTTAATGGTAGCAAGTCGCTCTTGAACATGACACTTTTCCTCCGTATCACATCGGGTTGGGTTGTTTCATTCACCGGTCTCATCACCATGGTCTTCGCCAAACCATCCACATCTGGGGTAATGCTACCGATACATCGTATCAGTGTCGTTATATGTTCAAGAGATGTTGTTCGGAAAGAGTCAACCGTGTCCCATCCACTGCCATACATTATCCTTCATCCATCCATGATCGCCACCCTGAATCATATTTCACAGATTGTTCTCACCTCCACTAAAATCATTAGCTCCGTTCCGTGTCACTGATGTGGGATTCATTAAGGCTCTCCTTTGACGGATCGCTTCTTGTCGACTTCAGCTCATTATCCAAGAAGTTGATCTAGGAACACCCCCCTCAGTACTTTGAAGCTTGCATGCCTCAATGGCAAGTTTCTCACTTCCGGCGGCAGGTATACATCAATGACCTTCGACCAGAAGATTTTGCGTGGTGTTCGACGCCAAGTCCTATATTCACACCACGTGAATTGTACTGCAGTTCCTTGAGGGTCATTATCATTATCGGTGATTCCTCTCGCGCTTGTTAACGGTTTACATCATTGACCGGTAATCAAGCGATGTCTTTCCATGTTCGACTTCAGCGCAATTCTCACATGGATCGACTTGTACTTAGAGTGAAGATCGAACGAGTTTTGAAGACCCCGGATCTAGTTTCATCCATCCGGGCTGCGATATATATTCAGGAAATATAAAGACATTTGACATGTACATCATTGCAGCAGATGATCATCCTTCTCAAAGGATGATAATTTCAGCAGAGAATTATCAGTCTTCCATCAGACGATCGTCTGTTCTATGTACTAAAATGAATTTATAAAGCTGAGCATGGGAATGCCCGCCTCAGCTAGATCATGAAAGCAGAATGAAAAATAATGTATTGTATTGTATTTTATTACAGGTCACCTCTCAGCGATTGAATGAACTTCGGATCCTCCTGATAAATCATTTCACCCGATAAACGACCTCATACTTTAGGGGGCAACTGTTATAGACATTTTTGTGCCTTACAGCATGAAGCATGAAATGTCAATAATCTAAGGGATCCAAAGTCCCTAAACATGTTGTTCCTACCCCTAGAGGAACAAGGTCAGCAAACCACAGCACTAAATATCAGTTCTCCACCTGAAAACACTCAAAAACAAGCTAATTCTGGATCATGTCAACTGCTCCACTGAGCATCTGCGCTGAATGTCAACTGCTCCACTGTGTACCTGCGCTGAATGTCAACTGCAAAGAAGGCTACCTACGCTGGGCGAGTTTGGACAAGTGGCACAGTCATTCCTCAAGGTGTCAATGCCCAGGAAGCTTCCAAAATGACACTTGGATCAGGGAATTCGACTGGTGATGAGTAAGAGGGTCTAAATCTCCAAGTGGAAGCAAGAACCTCCAAGTGGACTCAAGAACTGAAGAATAACTGAAGTGGGAGAGGACACTAGTCAGCTTCAGGCCAAGCTCAAGCTGACTCATCCTTTCTCCAAAAATCCTATATATAGATCTCTCTCATGAGGTCTAAGGGGGCTGGAATCTTGTGAATGTAAGGAAGTGTTGTTGGTTTGAGTATAGAACTATTGGGTGATTTGCTTGAAGGAGGTGAAGAGGAGATTTCTTTCTGCTGGGAGGTGATGCTGGATTGGGCCTTTTATGGTTGTATCACTTCCTGAACTTTACTTCTTCCATTAATAAAGCATTTGAGTTTCTTTTATATGCATGTGTCTCAATGGTGTATTGTTATACTTGTGTATTTGATTTATTCTAATCCTTGAATGAATTATGAATGTATGCTTCTTGTAGTTTCCCTCTCTTGTTATTTTGCAGGATCTTGGTGTAGCTGGGCCAGTGAAAGAGCAAGGAGCTGGGAGCAAGCAGCAAGGAGAGAAGATTGGATCAATCATTAGCGGAAGACATCGGTTAGTGGATCTCTTCCTCCTCTCTCTTACATCTCATAAAGAAGTAATCTCGAATAGCTTTGCTTTGATTGTTGCTGAGGTACTATCACCCTTAGAGTGGGATAGGGTCATTCCGTATTGGATACTTTTACCAACAACAAATTGGCGACTCCGCTGGGGATCGTATCTTGTTGGTTGTTTATGTTTTTTCTATTCATTTCATAAACACAGGGAGTACCGAATCGAACTGCATTTGGAGCTTTCAAATGCAAAGTAGAGGGCAGCTACTCTAGCTCAGTTTCTGGGCATGTTTACGATTTGAAGAGCTGATCCACAAGGACTCTGAATAGCTCTTAGTGATAGCTTTTCATCCTCCTTTTCATCCCTTAGTGTGTACTTGACTGATAGCTTCTGATTTGGCCAAAAACTGTTGATTTTTGAGCAATCTGTGACCCAGAAACTGAGAAAAACGAAAGTTTATCTCTTCAGTGCAGGCACTGTGAAGGCAGTCTGCATTTCAGCGCAGATCCCGAAGGGGCTACCTGCGCTGAATGTCAAACTGACAGTGTATCACCTGCGCTGAACCAGTTTTGCATTGTGCTACTGGGGTTCCCTGCTGTTTATTGCCCTGTTTTCATCCTTGTTTTTGCAGCCTGTTGTTAATCAATGTACCTATCTGAAACCAACTTTCCTTGCCACTATTCCGCCTCGGTTGTATAAAGAAACTATATTTGTTCTTTGTGTATTTCTTATATCATTTACAGTTTCCCGTAACGAAAGTGAACTAGTCTTGCTGTGGCCTCTTAGATCTAGACCTGTGATAAGTGTCGTTTTGATCTTAAGAGTTAGTTTGTTTGTTGTTCATAGCTGATTGAGCTTTTGCTTTTGTCATATGGTTTGAATTTATATATTTCTAGTGTCGAAACAAGTAAATCTTAAGGTGTCTTTTGATTTTGGACAAGCTTGTTTGCTTTCACTTGAAATTGAATTCAAAGTTATACAACAGCTTTCTTTTTGTATTGCACCAACATTAAGAAAGAGAAAAGAAATACCTGCATTGTGCATGTGCATTGTGACAGTTTGCATGTTGATTTAGGGAAAAGTGCATTAGTGTGTGCTCTATGATCTGTGTGAAAAGATGATGTCTTTCCTTTCCCTCAGTAGTTAAGATTTTCAAAGTTGAAAGATTGAAAAGCTTGCTTATCATCTTAGACTGCATTTAGGAGTGTTACTATACATCTCGTGGTGATCCATAAAGGCAAACTGCTAAACAAGATCAACCTTAAAATAAATTGAATTTACATAACAACGCATTGAAACATAACGCAAACACATAGAGGTCTAAGCTAGAGACGTGTTCCGGCGTCGTTAAACCTAATATCTTAGCGTTGAGTGGTTGGGTGATTCCTCCACGGTGAAGCGATAAGTATCAATACGGACTTGTGCTCCCATGTACCGTCGCGTATATATTGGGAGACCCCTATAGGAACAAAGCCTTTATCCATAGGAAGCCGTGTCGGCCGCCCTACTGATCGAAATGCAGTGAACACAGCATTCACGAAGATCGACCACTCGTACCGTAAAACATATTCTGTGGTTTTGCGAAAAGTTTGGCACACCCTCTGCCTAGAACTCCAGAGTAGTTTCTTTTGGCCTTCTTCAAACTCTATAACTGAAAAAGTCCATCCGAGCATTTGTCACTTCGGGCTCGTTAAAACATCGAAGGAGACTAGAGTCATCTTTAGCTTTTTCTCGACTCTTAAAAAGTGAAAAAGCAAGTTGTGTCTAAAGCGTCGTTATAAAATTTATTTTAAACGGAACATAATCACCTCCTATTCCTGCGTTGATCTGTAGGTTGAGAACATGGAACGCCCCAACCAAGGAATTCCACATGATGGAAATCCTAGTCCTTTCTCCTCTTGGGGAGAAGTTGGTGTGCCCCACATGGCCACATTGTCGCTTCCAGGACTGACAATTCGCCTGCCAATTTGGCTATTCTCAACCAATGTAGTTCAGAACACCATGGTTCCTGAACAGTCGAGTCAACAGTTAGATCAGTCTAGAGCTGCCCACCAGCCTTCTACTTCCTATAACTCTTCATCCAATCCTTCATCTTCGCAAGGTAGAGCCGGCAAAAGCCAAGCTCCCATGGAGAAGAAGGAGAAGAAGAAGAGAGAGAAGAAGAAGAAGGAGCCTAAGGCGACTGGGGGCAAGCAAAAGACATCTGACAAAAATCCACACACAGCACAGACCGGGCCTAAATTGCCATGTGTCATATGTAGAGGAGACCACTTCCATAGAGATTGTCCCTGTATTCCCCGGATACTAAGGGACTGGTCCCCTCGGTTGCACAATTCGGGAGCATCAACCTCTGATAGCCATGTTGAATGCTTACCGTCAACCAGCGAAAGTGAAGGTTCAAGACAAAGAGGGGGAGCAAGATTCCCCTGCGGACTGTGTGAAGGCGATCACGCCATCCACCGTTGTCCCTTCTTAGACGAAGCGAAGAGAGTTTTGGAAGATCGTCCGGTTTCACCGTTGAGACTTACTCCTGGATACAAAAAACTCGTGCCAAGTCCTTCGTTGGTTGAAAATACAGCTGGCCCGCTCAAGTGGTCAGCTGAAGCGTCAGTCATTGAAAATGAACCTACTGAATCCAGACCAGACGAAAGTCTAAAGGTCAAAACGGCAGTTGACCCGGTTCTGCCTTCGGAGGTTTCATCTTCAAATGACACCGTCAATGAAGATTCATCTTCAAATGACACCCACACTGAAGAGAATAAGGATGACACCATCCAGATTCTTTTCATCAACACCGACTCTGATGAGCATCATGGCAATGCGCCCATTCCTTTATCGTAGGAAGGAACATCGTTAGGGTCATATCCGGCCGTGTATTCGGTCCCACCACCAAGCAACCTGGTTGTGTCCTTTGATTGGAACCAACTAGGCAGACCCCGGTTGCCAGCCAGTATACCATTCAGAATCATAGTCCAAATTTATAGAATGGTAATGGCCGGCACTATCATTGATGAAGGGGCATCTGTGAGTATCCTTTCCTCTATTGCTTGGAAAGCACTGGGTTCCCCGACGCTTTTGCCTGAGATAAGAAATCTCTCGGGTTTCGATAAAGGAACCAGTCGACCATTAGGGATCCTCCCCAATGTGCCTGTTACATTGAAAGGGAAGACCGTTCAAATGAACGTGATGGTCGTTCAAGGACCCTTGGATTATAACCTACTCCCTGGACGAGACTATATATATTGCATGGAGGCAATAGTCTCCTCACTCTTTAGAGTAATGTGTTTTCCACACGAAGGAAGAATGGTCAAGCTCGTAGACCAACTTTCATTTCCGGGATCACGCATCGCAAATAGTCACATACCAACCCTCAATGGTCTATTCACTGAAGAAATGTCTCCACCCCCAGTCCTCCTTCCCGATGAGTGCGAGTGATTCGGAAAGATGGGACTGGAACCCAGGGGGCATGCATCCTGGTCTACTTCGGGCAGAGGAAACCTTGGGTATAAGGTAGAATTTCCGCGAAAGAATATGACTAGTCCATACCCCGTCCGTGGATGGAAGAGGGGTTGTTCTAGAATAGGATTCTTTTGTTAAGGTTACTTGTTTGACAAAGGTCATTCACCATTGTCTACTTCGGTAGACAGTGCCGAGGAAATGTTTTCGTTTGATGGTGTTAACAAAACAATCTTTGGGTAACCAGAAAGAGGCAAGCCTCACCCTTTAAAACAAATGTTTTAACGGATAAGTAGGGGCAGCCTTGAAATTGTACTTTATACCTGGGGGCATGCAAACCTTTTGGAATGCAAGCAAGGGACGACTATTTATTTTTTTAAATTTTTAGGTCCTCCCTTTAAACCTGTAGGTCTAACCCTTTAAACTCGTAGGATTAGCCGTTTCCAAACTTGCATAAAGAAAGGATGAGAAGGAGCATAGCTTCGTGAGATAAAGCTCCATAAAAAATAGCTATCTCACAGGAGACATTCTTATCTTATGACTGGTATATCGAGCAGTTTTACCGCGGAATTTATGCTCGTTAAAAAATAGAAAAGTGATATCGAGCAGTTTTACCGCGGAATTTATGCTCGTTAAAAAATAGAAAAGCGATATCGAGCAGTTTTACCGTGGAATTTATGCTCGTTAAAAAATAGAAAAGCGAGATTCGAGCAGTTTTAGCACAAAGTTCATGCTCGTTAAAAAATAAATGCATCCTGGTAAATAACCACTGTGATCGTAAATTTATTAGCCATAAAAGCCTTGGTCGTGTTTGCACCTGCCACCTCCATTCCATTTGGCCGATCGTTCACCTCCATATGATTGTTTACCCATTTTGAGGAACAACTGCGAAGAGTGATTTCACCTAGCCATCCTTGTGACACTGCCGTGATTGGAAAATTCCAACCTGTACCTGGAATCTGCTGCTATCCCTGTTTATCACTCGTTCCTCAAAAGACGAGTCTTCTTTGATCTCTTTTCATCTGACTCGTAAAATATGAAAAGTTTGCCGAGTTTTGGCCTTCCAGCTCGTTAAAAGGACCGGAAGAGCTTTCCCTCCTCTAGATTTTAATCTTTTTGGACTTGAGGGATTATTGCACAAAAAGGTTGAGCGCTTGTTTTATTCGGCTCGTTAAAGTTATCGAAAACTCATCCCTTCTGTATTGTTTTATACTTTTTCGGACTTAAGGGATTAGATGACGAAAAAGGAATTTTGGAGTTAACTTTCTGTACCTTTTCAGACTCTCTAAAAATGAAAAGGACCGAGTTTTCTTTGTCGTTAGACTCATTAAAATGATTAAATAGCGACAAACTTGTCTTTAGACGAGAACGAGTTTCCCTATCACTAGGCTCGTTAAAACATAGCGATGGGCTTGCCCGAAGGGCAGGTTATAGAACAAGCATATGTTATCCTCCTCAAGCTTGACAAAAATAAAGAGGTACTGGTCAGAAATGACTGGGGAAAAATTGGGAGAACCTCAAAGCTTTAATGGTAGCAAGTCGCTCTTGAACATGACACTTTTCCTCCGTATCACATCGGGTTGGGTTGTTTCATTCACCGGTCTCATCACCATGGTCTTCGCCAAACCATCCACATCTGCGGTAATGCTACCGATACATCGTATCAGTGTCGTTATATGTTCAAGAGATGTTGTTCGGAAAGAGTCAACCGTGTCCCATCCACTGCCATACATTATCCTTCATCCATCCATGATCGCCACCCTGAATCATATTTCACAGATTGTTCTCACCTCCACTAAAATCATTAGCTCCGTTCCGTGTCACTGATGTGGGATTCATTAAGGCCCTCCTTTGACGGATCGCTTCTTGTCGACTTCAGCTCATTATCCAAGAAGTTGATCTAGGAACACCCCCCTCAGTACTTTGAAGCTTGCATGCCTCAATGGCAAGTTTCTCACTTCCGGCGGCAGGTATACATCAATGACCTTCGACCAGAAGATTTTGCGTGGTGTTCGACGCCAAGTCCTATATTCACACCACGTGAATTGTACTGCAGTACCTTGAGGGTCATTATCATTATCGGTGATTCCTCTCGCGCTTGTTAACGGTTTACATCATTGACCAGTAATCAAGCGATGTCTTTCCATGTTCGACTTCAGCGCAATTCTCACATGGATCGACTTGTACTTAGAGTGAAGATCGAACGAGTTTTGAAGACCCGGGATCTAGTTTCATCCATCCGGGCTGCGATATATATTCAGGAAATATAAAGACATTTGACATGTACATCATTGCAGCAGATGATCATCCTTCTCAAAGGATGATAATTTCAGCAGAGAATTATCAGTCTTCCATCAGACGATCGTCTGTTCTATGTACTAAAATGAATTTATAAAGCTGAGCATGGGAATGCCCGCCTCAGCTAGATCATGAAAGCAGAATGAAAAATAATGTATTGTATTGTATTTTATTACAGGTCACCTCTCAGCGATTGAATGAACTTCGGATCCTCCTGATAAAGCATTTCACCCGATAAACGACCTCATACTTTAGGGGGCAACTGTTATAGAAATTTTTGTGCCTTACAGCATGAAGCATGAAATGTCAATAATCTAAGGGATCCAAAGTCCCTAAACATGTTGTTCCTACCCCTAGAGGAACAAGGTCAGCAAACCACAGCACTAAATATCAGTTCTCCACCTGAAAACACTCAAAAACAAGCTAATTCTGGATCATGTCAACTGCTCCACTGAGCATCTGCGCTGAATGTCAACTGCTCCACTGTGTACCTGCGCTGAATGTCAACTGCAAAGAAGGCTACCTGCGCTGGGCGAGTTTGGACAAGTGGCACAGTCATTCCTCAAGGTGTCAATGCCCAGGAAGCTTCCAAAATGACACTTGGATCAGGGAATTCGACTGGTGATGAGTAAGAGGGTCTAAATCTCCAAGTGGAAGCAAGAACCTCTAAGTGGACTCAAGAACTGAAGAATAACTGAAGTGGGAGAGGACACTAGTCAGCTTCAGGCCAAGCTCAAGCTGACTCATCCTTTCTCCAAAAATCCTATATATAGATCTCTCTCATGAGGTCTAAGGGGGCTGGAATCTTGTGAATGTAAGGAAGTGCTGTTGGTTTGAGTATAGAACTATTGGGTGATTTGCTTGAAGGAGGTGAAGAGGAGATTTCTTTCTGCTGGGAGGTGATGCTGGATTGGGTCTTTTATGGTTGTATCACTTCCTGAACTTTACTTCTTCCATTAATAAAGCATTTGAGGTTCTTCTATATGCATGTGTCTCAATGGTGTATTGTTATACTTGTGTATTTGATTTATTCTAATCCTTGAATCAATTATGAATGTATGCTTCTTGTAGTTTCCCTCTCTTGTTATTTTGCAGGATCTTGGTGTAGCTGGGCCAGTGAAAGAGCAAGGAGCTGGGAGCAAGCAGCAAGGAGAGAAGATTGGATCAATCATTAGCGGAAGACATCGGTTAGTGGATCTCTTCCTCCTCTCTCTTACATCTCATAAAGAAGTAATCTCGAATAGCTTTGCTTTGATTGTTGCTGAGGTACTATCACCCTTAGAGTGGGATAGGGTCATTCCGTATTGGATACTTTTCCCAACAACACACCAAGACCATCGAAGACTCTGCACACATTGCCATGCTGAGGTGAATCTATGATACACCAAGAGGACATCCATCACTCAACAGCACTACAGCTTGACATAGAAAACACCACCAGCATGAACATACCAGCACTGTCGTGTCGAGTCATGTCATGAGTCATCTCGACCACATCACTATTGTGGACCATACTGTTGTAAATCAATTTAATGTAACGTGGAAGTCCAAGAGACCCACATGTAAGATGAACAGTCATGTAAAGTTGAAGAGTCAAATAAGTCAAACAGTCATGAGGGAAGTTGAAAAGTCACAAGGGCCAGTTTTACCCTTAGCTATAAGTACCCTTCATTTGTACATCCAAAAGACTTTTCACCTTGGCTCCTCCCACATAGCCTTGAGAGTCTGTAATATTTCTTTGAGGAATGAGTAGTGGCTCCAATGCCCCTCTCACTGGGTTAGTGATGTATGGTGTACTGATGTGTCTTGGAACTTTCACTTAATTCAGAAGCCTGATAACAGGCTGAACGTTTTCACACATGTATTGTAATTGTTTGTAAGAGTAATCTTGGAACACTTGTCATGCATGTTGCTTTAACCTGTATTAAAATAGTTGAACTCTTTTAGTTGTTCTATTGCATATGTTTATGAAAATGTGTTGTATAAGTTGTTAATGTTGTCTTCCCCATGTGGGTTTCCTCGCTGGACATCAGATAGAACCTTTCCCATAACAAGACCGTCGCACTTGCGCAGACTACTCTGTTGAGTGTTGTACGTGTTAGTCCTTCTTATGTGTTTGACTTCCGCATCCGTTTGGACTACCCTACTGGAAGCTGAAAATGTCTTGTTTTGTTGTGTGTCTCTGACAGAGTTGTGACTTTTACCTTTCGACTGGAAACTCACTTCCACCCTCTCCCTCTACGGTGAAAGAACCTTGACACAAGTAGCACTAGCACTCTCCAGGCATGCGAACCTCGTTGTTCGAAGACAAAGCGAACCATTCACATGAGCTAACAAGCAAGAGTTAAGAAAAAAATTTAAGATAATCGAAACTGGGCCATCATACCATATGGGACTCCTACACCAAACGGTGTAAGGTCTTGTTGAGACTTCACACCAGGGAGATCCCCTTAAAGTTGGCGGGTCCAGTACCATCAACATTTATGGAACTAGAAGGAGGGTCGCATGTTGTCTATGGTTGAATTTCCTCTCACCCCCACTCATCAATAATTTGGTCAAGGTAGTAACTCGCACTCCCTCTCACCTACACATGACTTTGAAGTTGGTTACACCTCACCTCCCAGATGTGAACAAGAAATTTTGTATCAACACCTTCACTTTGTCTATGTAATCACCTGTTAGTTCGCGAAAGCATTCAGATTGATCCCTAGAATACAAGACCTTCCATATGCATCAAGAGAGCCAAAAACCACTCCCACAGGAGTTTTTGTATCATCAGTGGAAGAAGAAATTCTTGCCACACTCAAAGGTCTGGCAGAAGCTATTGTGAATGGAGAGGAACCTTCGGCCTTCCAACAGGGAGAATGAGACACCCTCGTGATCTTGGGCTTAGATTCTAGTATAGGAGGTAGAGGGGAAGGTAGTGGAAGAGGCCGAGGTGGAGACGAACCAATAGACTTAGAGCTAGAACAGTCAGATTCTGAAGAAGAGAAGAGGAGGAGGATGAAGAAGAAGAAGACATGGCTAACCATAATCTAGAATGGATGACTCAGGCACCATTATCTCTCCCGGGTGCTTTACACAAGATTCCAAAGCGTTTAGAGAGAATACTCATGAGGTATGACCCTGACAGAGAAATGAAGGCAGAAGATCACTTCGACAACTTCTACCTATAACCGCAAACACTCGAGGCATGGTACGACGACATTGCATGTAGATTGTTTGTGTGTACCTTGGATGGTCGCACAATAGTATGGTATCACAGCCTTCCTGTCAACTCCATCCATAATTGGGGTACACTCAAATGCATGTTTCTGGAAAATTTGTTGATGACAAGACCTCAGCCATGTTGCTCAAAGAGTTGGGAAGCATGAAGATGGAGGGAAAGAAAAGGTAAAAGATTTCAATTAGAGGTTTTTGTGCATATTGAATAATTTTGCAGTGGACACAAAACCTCATGACTCCATCAGTTTCGATTACTACATGTCTGCACTTCCAACCAACATTACGCAATTCATCAAGCGAGCTGCGAAACCAACATTGTTAGAAAATTACAAAGAGGCAATCGTTGTTGAGGAATACCTATGTGCAATTGGAGTCGTCAAGGATGACGAACCAACAAAGAACTCCATAGACGCAGGCAGGAAGCCCCAGGATACAGTGAACAAGGGTAAAGACAAGGAAGTGAGTGATATTGAAACCCTTACTCGCCTGGTCAAGTAGTTGACAATAGAAGTGTCTGAGCTCAAACAACAAACAGTTGACACATCTGCGAGTAGACGGTTGCCCAGACAAAGACAAGGAAGCATGTCATCTAGAAGCAATCACTTCCCGACTAAATCTACGTAGATCTCCAACTCAGTGTTCCAAGTTGAATAGTGCACGAAGAATGAATTTTTCTCATTTCAAGAAGATGAGCACCTGGAAGGGTCTTGTTCGAACTGGAAACGAGTTGCAAGCTCAGTATGTGATCACATGCCAAACATGATGATCAGTGCGCAGGGATAGCTGGGAGACATGGATGGTAACGAAGATGTTGCACCTAATGAGACCTCAAGCGCTAGGAAGGTGATTAACATGTATCAGTGCTTGCAAGCAGTGTAGAAGACAAACACCGAGAAAAAGCCCCAAAAGCAAAATGGTCATTACAATATCACAAGTTAATGGGCTCCCCTCACACTTAGGGAAATGCAACAAAGGCTCGAACTATTGAGGAAGGTTGAACCATCATCCATCCAAAAGAAAAAAACACAAAGTAAGCGCGAGAAGACAGCGGCAGACAAGAGTATGTCCATGAGCAGCAAACTGCAGAACACTACGTCGGACAGTATGAACACCAGTCTCACCCTACAAATATCAGTGAGTCTGTCAGTTGTAGATTACAACATTATGGAATACATGAAGAAAACTCACGCAAACATAATTTTTTTTTATTTGGCTAAGATTCACAGTCAACGGGACATTTTGTTGCGCGCACTGGGGAAGACATCTACGGATAGCATAGCTTCTACCAGCAAGGGAGCAAGCACACCTCCTGGATCACTTTCAACTATGCTAAATACACTCTAGATGGAAGAAACAAACTATGTTTTCCCTCCATTCTTGCTTTCATTTGAAATCTTTAACTGTAATGTTCACAACTGTTTAGTTGATTCTCACACGGAAGCCAACGTCATGTCACTCTCCATTACCAAAAATATCAACAAGCAATGGAGCAATATATCCACACAGATTATTCAACTTGATCAGACATATGTACTAGTCATTAGTGAACTTTGGGATGTGATCATCCTACTATCTCATGACGTCGAGTTCACCAGTGCATAAACATTGTTTTTGTTTACATACTAGAAGCATATGGCTTACTACTCAGCAGAGACTGGACTAGCAAGTTGAATGGATACTTTGATACAGAATGGTCACACTTATGGCTTCTATACAAGGGAAAAATAAATCAAATCTGGGTTTTATCCAAGAGATACATGAGGCACAATGTCACTCCCTTCAATGGCGAGAATGAACCGTTGGCCTTCACAGAGCTCATGTTCGGAAACTGCCTCTTGGAAACAATGTTGGGGTTTTATTGCGCACAACCATCTACGACCCCACCAGACACACAGTTGGGTCTCCTTCCTTGCCCAACTGATGGAAATGAAACTTGTACAATGCATTGTGACATTAGTAGCAGTAGCAGTAGCAAAAATAGTAGAAGTAGTGCAAGTGCGTCTAATGGTTCATGTACAGATGAGTTGTGGACCATGTACTTCAATGGATCAAAGACATTGGATGGCTCCATTCATATCCGTGGCCCAGTCTATCCCTAACAATGTAGGATACAGGTTACTGTCATCCACAATTTCTATTACCTCAAAATCTGTTTGTGTGCTTGCACCTTCGATGTCTACTGTAACTCCTTTCAGTCTCCTGATGGGCAAGATCTTCTGTTGGTTCACCATCCGTAATTGGATAGGAGACCATTGTAGTGCGGGCCTGCCCATGCACTCCCAAGTTTGTTTAGGTAGCACATTCGCATCTTACCCTAAGTCCAGAATGACCTGATCCATCTCATAGTCACCAATCTGGGAAGTCAACTGCATTTCCTGCCCGGTGTGCAAAGCATGCTTGCCTAGTTTTCAGACCATACGTGGTTCACCCGACCCTGTGCACCTAGTTATCAACTCTTGCAATCCCTTAACTGCTTTAGTGTCTTGTAATAGCTTCATGCATGTCTCTAAAAAGGTAGTTAGCATAGAAGTGTCCAGTTCCTACTCAGTTTGATCCTTGCTTCCGGAAGTAGAAGCCTCCATGAAGCTCTTCTTAGCTTCCATAAACATTTCCTTTGCACGTTCCAAATAAAACTCAGGTTGCTTTGTATGGGCCTTGTGAACCTATGTATCCTCATCAAGTTGCTTCCCCTTATCTTCTCCTGCGTTGCACCACTTCTGAGCACCATGTTCATGTTAGGGTCTTCTTCGAGTCGTTTAGCCTTCATAATTTGGACATTCTGAGTGGGAGTAGACTGAAGCACCCCTTTTGATCTGGATCTTGGAGGGAGGCCCCCAAGATCTAAAAAATTGAAATGGATCTTGGGGCGAGGGACCCCCAAGATCTGAAAGATTGAAATGGATCTTGGGGGAAAGGCCCCCAAGATCTAAAAACTTGAATTGCCATAAGAAAAATAGGAGAATGCCCAATAAACAAAACCACAAAGAAAATTTTTATTAAAACCGATAATAACTGTAAAGGATACATTATGGTGGACAATCTCTCCTTTTACAAAATGTGACTTGTTACTTATAGTATTTTTCAGTTACAATACCACGGGTCAATTCCATGGGTGAATGAATACCATGGGTGGATTTTAGAATACCATGGGCTGATGCCATTTACAATACCATAGGTAAATTCCATGGGTCAATGAATAATATGGGTGGATGAGTACCATGGGTTGATGCCATTTTCCATTCGGATCATTCCTCCCTCCTTAAGAAGCAATGGTCCCCATTGCGTAAAGTTTCCTCCTGCGAAGCCTTTGTTGAATATGAAGAGCCACTGAAGATAGGGGTTTTATGTGGTTAACCCAAAACTCTGATAAACGAAGATCCAAGGATAAAGATACCCTGTAATGCTTGTGACTAACTATGATTCTGACAGTGTGCGGCCTAGAAAATGGACTTCGATGACAAGGATTTTATGCGGTTGACCCATAACCATGATGTTGGTTGCTGATGAAGTAGCAGGTGCCTACATAGCCTCGGGTGGGAGGGCACATCTCCAAATAACCCAAGTCGAATGCTGCTATGTTAAAACTGATGAATGTGAAGCAAGCGCCTACTAAAGTGGGGAGGGAGGGCACCTCGCCAATGGGAACCCACTCCAAATGCTGCTCCAGAATTAAAATGGGCATAACTCAGTCAATATAACTCAGAATATTTATTATAACCTGTTTTTGGAAGTAGAAGGACCATTTTGCATCTTCCCATGTGATGGAAATCCTTATCTGGACACTCTAGAATCTCATATTCATGCTACAACAGTTCTGCCGTCATAAAAGTTCTGAAAAAAATAGTTTATTTTAAATCAATGATATCTCCCACATCCGAACTCTAATTTGACCCATCTTTTTCTGAAATTGGGTGATTTCTCAAGAGGAGCTCAGATATCCAATCCTTTTTATGAAATTCTTCAACAAAAACTTCAAAAAATGATAGGAGAGTCGTCGTCCACCAGTTGTCATCAGAAAAAATTCTACAACATAGTTGATTTTAAATCAACGATATCTCCCTCATCCGGACTCTGATTCAGCTGATTTTTTTTTTTTAATTTTGGTATTTTTTCACAAGGAATCTAGATCTGGTATTTTATTTTGTAAATTTTGTACCAAATTTTTCAGTTATGATCTGCAAACTCGCCACCGAAAAACATTCCTGCAAAAAAAAAAGAAAAAAGAAAAAATCTTCTCGCTTGGCCCAAGAAAATGCTTTGTGGAGGATGTAGCACATGCCTGAAGTTTGTTGAATCTTGCTACAAAATTTGAAACTGAAATATGAATCAAACCCTCATTCCCATGGAATCATAACCTGCTCTTATACCATTGATCTGGATCTTAGAGGGAGGCCCCCAAGATCTAAAAAATTGAAATGGATCTTGGGGGGAGAGACCCCCAAGATCTGAAAGATTGAAATGGATCTTGGGGGAAAGGCCCCCAAGATCTGAAAACTTGAATTGCCATAAGAAAAATAGGAGAATGCCCAATAAAAAAAACCACAAAGAAACCTTTTATTAAAACTGATAATAACTGTAAAGGCTACATTCTAGCTGACAATCTCTCCTTTTACAAAATGTGACTTGTTACATATAGTATTTTTTAGTTACAATACCACAGGTCAATTCCATGGGTGAATGAATACCATGGGTGGATTTTACAATACCATGGGCGGATGCCATTTACAATACCATGGGTAAATTCCATTGGTCAATGAATAATATGAGTGGATGAGTACCATGGGTTGATGCCATTTTCCATTCAGATCATTGAAAACTTGAATTTCCATAAGAAAAAAAAAGAGGAGAATTCCCAATAAACAAAACCACAAAGAAACTTTTTATTAAAACCGATAATAACTGTAAAGGATACATTGTGGCGGACAATCTCTCCTTTTACAAAATGTGACTTGTTACTTATAGTATTTTTCAGTTACAATACCACGGGTCAATTCCTTGGGTGAATGAATACCATGGGTGGATTTTACAATACCACGGACGAATGCCATTTACAATACCATGGGTAAATTCCATGGGTCAATGAATAATATGGGTGTATGAATACCATGGGTTGATGCCATTTTCCATTTGGATCACCTTTTTGCGCATCTGTGCAATTAGTGTGGGGAAATCTACCACTTCATGATCAAATTGGTAACAATACGGGCAACGTGTTCTAGTTGGGTTCGTGCAATCACGCGTGTAGTGCCCATGCCCTCCACAATGGTAGCAAATTAATTTTCCACACCCTCATCCAAGTCCCATTCCTCCTCGTCCCTGTCTGCGTCCCTGGAATCCACCGCACGCTATTGCTGCAACTGGATCTTGACCTTGCGCCTCAATCTACATCCTGTAAGCAGATTTCTGATCCATCAGCAACTCATAACTTTGGAAATTTCATTTGTCATGGCCCATCGATCTACAGAAATTGCAAAATAGTTGTTGGGGGGTTGTATAAGTTTCTGCAATAGATGATAGTTATCCGTGGTGTACTTTCCTCTCACCTGATAGATCACGCACCAAAGTACGGGTGCCGCACTTGGCCCCACTTTTGCCTTTGGTCGCAATGGCATTGGAGCCCCCCCTGCCAGATAATTCACAAATATCAGACAATGATCCTTATCATAGCCCTAGCCTTTACATTTTATGCACCACACCTCTTCACGTGCCTCTGACCAGGGTGACTTATCTTGTTTCAAACTTTGAATTTCTAAGCATAGGTTTTGTAGTTGTGCGTGGATTTGCTAAACTCCCAACCCCGAATCCTGTATTGAAGTTTCATGGAACCTCATCGCTATCTCTAATGGTTCAACATGGGTCGAGATCTTTTGTTGTGACAGTGCCGTCCTCAGATGTGGTGTCAAATATGCCACAAACCACATGTGGTGGTGCGCCTCTGTCAACGTCATGTTAGCCTCACGGATCGTACTCTTCAATCTCTGATGTAGATCCCATGGGGTTTCACCTGGAAGCATCACAATTTATTTGAACCCAGTGATCGACTACATCTCCGATTTTGGTTGGCTAAATTCTTTGTTCAATGCATCCTAGATTTCCGCTATTCCCACATTCGGGTGATCGCTAGAGTACTTTATATACCACGTCAACGTGCGATCCTGCAGCGCACTCACCAGAGTAGCCCTTTTTATTTTATCATCCGTAACATCTTGGGCTTCCCATACTGCCTTTACCATGAACTAGAACTGAGCTAGTTCCTCATTTCCTACGCCTCTAAATATAGGCAACTTGATTGCACTCGCCATTCCAACCCTGGGTAGTGGCAGAGGTGGGGTAGTTGAAGATGGGTTTGATGTAGGTGAAGTGGGAGATGGCGTGGATGGCTATGGTATCAATGGAATGTGTTTCTTTATCGATCGGACTGCGCTTCTTGGAGAGAACCCAGCAAGCTCCTCCTCGCTTTCTTGCGAAGGAGAAATCAGGGGATTGTTCTCCAATACTTCGACCCCTCGGTAGCCTCTTCCGCTCCACGTTACCCCATACATCAATGGATTCGCATAACCCGTTTTTCACATGACAACATTTTATTCCAGGTATTCAACGATTTGATGTACTTACCCCTTGGCCCCTGGAGAAAATGCCCTTTCGCTTCACTATAACTCATGGTCGTGTTTATCGCAAACTCAGTGAGGAACCATCCTATTATCCAATCTAGCCAATGATCTACTGCCCGTGTGATTTTATCTTCAGACGCCTCTAGCTGGCGCACCAACTCTGGAGTCCACACTATTGGTTGATCAAGTCTGCAACTTCCCACACAATTAGCTAGCCTCCTGATCCACTAATACAGTTCTAATGAGAAGGCCGCAAAGAATATCTCATGGATCTCTATATATATGTAGAGATCCAGCCACCTCTCCTCAGATATTTGCAGGTTTTTGTTCTCCTGAACCATGAATTCATGAAATTTCTGATCCAACCAATATTCAATCTCTTTCTTCGTAGGGTTCCAGTGTTCCAACATTAGACATCCCTTAGGAAGATCCCAGTCTCGGCAATGAAACCAATTGTTGGCTTGTTGGGGCTTAACCCAGGTTCGGAAGAGTTATTAGCCAAACAAAACCCGCACTACCGACCCTTTCTGCAACAGTCCGTGGAGCGCAAACTGAAGGCTCACCGGAGGTAGTAGGGGAGGGTGCCAGAACCAGGTTTCCGCACCCTTGGGATGTCTTGATGTGGCCTAGATGGGTCACGAACCGATCTGCGCCATCGCGCCACTCTGCACTACTTTCAGGCTTCCACGTAGGTCCGCACCGCGGCGCTTCTTAATTCTTATGATTACTAAGCGTATTATAGATCAGATCTAATTCTTAAGGCCTTTAAGAAAACATTTAACAGTAATAACTAGTGCACACACACATACGTAAGCATACATTCAGAACATAAAAATATAGATCATAACAAATGCATAAACCAGAGTATAGCAAGATCCACAATATTTTAGAATAAACTTATCTTTATTAATGTCTTTGATTCAGTACAATCCACTCCTTACCCTATGCACACAGATGCAAGGGTCCGTGCACACAGCTGCGGACTCTACTAGGCCTCTATGGACACGCTGCAGAGCCTCTATCCACCTACTAACACCCTCAACTCGGACTTACATATGTAGAGAGAATATTGCCTTCATAAACCCATAACATTCAAGATCCAAAACCCAAAACTTACTTCTACCCTAGAGCCTTACTCTATTTATACCTTCCCATGGCCCACGGACCATGGGCAGGGCAACTTACTATCTATTTTCCTACAAGATTTTCGGGCGGACCACCCTTTGACTTGACTCATTACAATTCGCATTCTGCGTATCTCGCAAAGCCTTTACCATACTGTTACCCAAAATTGTGGGCTTTGAGCCCCAACACCGTTACGAGGGGGATCCGTTGCCCAACAGTTATCCCATGCATATTACAACCCCAACCAAACCAGAAGTATACCTTTGTGGGGACCCCTGCTCATCCTTCCTGGTCTATGCATCTCAATATCATTCCCAACCAACCAGCTAGTCATTTCAATCTTATGTTCCACCACAACCTCAGTGGAATACCCCACTCCAGGGGTGGAGGCCTCAATACAACAATGCTCCAGTTCTATTGCCTCCACAACCTACCCAACCACAAATATTACACTCTGCTCCACCCAAGAAACCCTGGATGCCTACCGAGCCAAATCTGAACACGGACAATAGGAAGGCTCAACAAGTATACAGTGGAGAGACATCATACCCAGCTTATGTTGTACAAATCTAGGAGATCAACCTAAGATCTAGGAGAATTCTTCCAAATAACCAACCTCCCCCTCCACATAGGGAGGTTGAGGAAGAAAGAGAGGAAAGCCACCTTAAAGTAAATCCACCCTTTCCCAAGAGATTAGCCCAACCACTCCAGCCTACCCCATAAGAAACTAAACTTCTAGGAGAGTTGAAAAATATATGTGTAAATATTCTCCTTCTCCAGGCAATAAAAGATGTTCCCATTTACAATAAGTTCATTAAGGAGATATGCTTCAAACATCTAGGAAGAATAAAAAGGGATGCCCCTACCATTAATGTCATTGGGAAATTGTCTGACTTAATGCTGGGGCAGGTAATATGTCTGAAATATTTGGACCGTGGAAGCCTTGTAGTAGATGTGCACATCAATGGCACCATTGTCCCACACACTCTGATCGATCTTGGGGCTACCATTAATGTGATGACCAAGGACACCATGCTCAAGCTCAACTTCCATGGGTCATTAAGGAAGACCACAACAGTTCTGCAACTTGCAAACCATTCCACAGTCACCCCCAAGGGAATTATGGAGGATGTGATGGTCTCCATTGACTCTCAAGAGTACCCTGCATATTTTCTAGTTCTCCAGCCTAAGACTAAGCTTACTGGTTACCCTCTCATCCTTGGGAGGCCATGGTTGGCCACAGCTGATGCTTACATTAGCTGCAGAGCTGGGAATATGACTATCAAGAATGGGAATATGTCTAAACAGTTAGTCCTATACCCTCCTGCTCAACCTTCTCTAGAGCATGATTTACCTTTACGGTTGGAGGAGGGGGAAGAAGATGAGGTTTATTCCACCCAAATTTATGCTTTAGAAGCAACCACGGGAGGAGGACAACAAGATGAGGATGACTTAATTAAACACTTTCTCCAAAGTCCAACTCCTGGTTCATTACCATTAGAAGAAGAAGTAAGGGAAACCCAGAACAATCATCCAATTGACTTATGCATGGCCAATTCCAACCCACTCTGTGTCAAAACCATAGAATTCATCCCAGAGAAAACCTTGAAAATCAATCCATCTATTTTTGCTCTCGAAGAGAAAAAGATATGCAACAAGTTGAGAGAAAACCTAAAATCCTTTGCTTGGAGTTACAAGGAAATGAAGGGAGTACACCCCTCAATGTGTACTCACCACATATACATCAAAGAAGGTTGCAAGCCGGTCCGACAACCACAAAGGAGGATGAATCCAACTCTTAAAGATATAGTCAAAGAATAACTGCAAAATATTCTAGATGGAGGATTCATTTACCCTGTCTCCGAGAGTGAGTGGGTCTCTCCCTTAGTGTTAGTTCCCAAGAAAATTGGTAAGTGGAGGATTTGTGTCGATTACATGGAGTTGAACAACCACAAAGAAGGATCATTTTCCCCTATCCTTCATCAACCAAGTGTTAGATGACTTGGAAAGGAAATTTTTTTTTTCTTTCCTAATGGATTCAATGGGTACAATCAAATCCAAATATGCCTAGAAGACCAGGATAAGACCACATTCACCTATCCTTAGGGTACTTTTGCCTATAGGGTCCTTCTTTTTGGTCTATGCAATGCTCCTGCCACTTTCTAGAGAGCAGTCTTGAATATTTTCGCCGAATTGGTACATGATGCTATGGAAATTTATATGGATGATTTCACACCTTATGGTTGTGATTTTCAAGAAGCCCTGACTAACCTAGGCAAAGTATTGGAAAAATTCATTGAAAGGAATCTGTCTCTCAGTCTGGAGAAATGTGAATTCTTAATGACTGAAGGGACTGTGCTAGGTCATTCAATATCTCAGCAAGGACTGCAGGTGGACCTAAACAAAATAGCAATCAACCAAAGGGTCACACCTCAATAAAAGTAGACAGATGTTAGGAGTTTCTTGGGGTTAGTTGGAAACTACAGAAGGTTCATGAAGGACTTCATCAAGTTGGCCTATCCTTTATTTTGGCTGTTGGCCAAAGATTCTAAGTTTATATGGTCAAGAAGTTGTCAAGAGGCCTTAGACATTCTAAAGGGTAAGTTAACCACTGCACCAATTCTCTGAGGCCCAAACTGGGCCCTCCCTTTTCATATTCATGTTGATGCCTCACAGAAAGCCATAGGAGCAAGAACTTGTCAAAGGTTGAGCTAAATTATACAGTGAATGGAAAGGAACTCTTGGCTATTGTGCATTGATTAAACAAATTTAGGCATTACATTACATGATATCAAACATTTTTTCATATTGACCATGCTGCAATCAAATGTTTAATGAGAAAACCATATGTGAATGCTCGAATTATAAGATTGTTTCTTTTATTATAGCAATTTGATGTAACCATTTTTTATAAGCATAGGAAAGAAAATGTTGTTGCAGACTCTCTATCTAGGGTGAATCTGCCTGCAGGTGAAGAAGGAATGGTCGATGACCAGTTACCATACGATCACTTGTTTGCTCTTTCGGTTCTCTCTCCATGGTTTGTTGATATAGCAAAATATTTGGTATCGACACAGTTCCCACCGAACATTCCCTCCAAATAAAAGAGCAAGATAGTTAGGAAAAGAACCCCCTTCACCTGGATTGGGGGCAATCTTTTCAAACTTGGCCCAGATCAAATCTTGAGAAAGTGTGTAAGGGAAGAGGAAGTTTTTGACATCCTTCTGACCTGTCATGATGGGCCTTGTGGAGGTCACTTTGCAGCAAAGAGGAAAACATTCTAAGTGTTACAAGTAGGCTATTGTTGGCCCACTCTTCATCAGGATGTGAAAAAATACATTAGTCAGTGTGATCGGTGCTAGAGGATGGGGAAGCCTACTCCAAGAGACAAAATTCCCCTATAGCCTCAAGTGACTTTTGAGCCATTTGATAAGTGGGTCATGGACTTCATTGGGCCTATCAACCCTCCTTCAAAGCAAAAACAATACATTATTGTGTGCACTGATTCTTTGACTAAGTGGGATGAAACCAAGGAAATTAAGGCAGCAATAGAAGAGAAGGTGGTTGAGTTCATAAGGGAGAATGTATTCTACAAATTTGGATATCCTAGAGAGCTAGTCATAGACCGAGGCTGCTAGTTTACCTCCAACATGATTGAAGAACTGCTCAACCATCACAAAATAAGCATAGGACCTTGACTCCTTATCATCCACATGCTAATGGGAAAGTGGAGGTGACCAACAAGTCACTCGAGAGCATCTTAACCAAGGTAGTGAGCAGTAGCAAGAAGGATTGGGCAGAGAGACTAGTTGAGGCCACCTAGGCCTATAATACAACATGGAAGACTACCACTAGATTTACACCCTGTGAGATGGTTTATGGGAAAAAAGTCTTTGTTGTCCATTGAGTTTGAATATAACACATTGAGGATGGCAACCCAACTATATTTGGATCTCAGTCATGCACAGAGAGAGAGATTGTTTCATTTGAATGGCTTGGATGAATTCATAATGTAGGCCCTCCTACATACAGAGATAGTTCAGCTTTAGAGGAAGATATGGCATGATAGACATATTAAGGAGAATCAATTTCAAGAGGGTGATTGGGCATTGTTATATGATTCTAGGTATAAATACTTCAAGGGCAAGATAACAACAATATGGCTCAAACCTTATGTGGTGGAGAGGTGCCATGATAATGGTTCGGTGTAAATTAGAACTATTGATGAAGAAGCCATCAATTGCTTGTTAATGGACACCAATTGAAAACGTACAAGAGGCCCTTATCAAAGAAAGAGTTCATTGACAATATCAATAAGACAGTGATGATGGTGGAGCAAGTTCTGACTCCTCCCTCATTAGGTCAATAAAGAAAGAGAAAAAGGAATAAGGATTCATGTGAAAACCTCCATGAGGCACCTGAGTCCAATATTTGGGTTGAAAACCTTGTGAGATGGCCCAATAATGGAAAAAATAATGGAAAGAAGAATAAGAAGATCCCTGGGTGAAAACCTTCCTTGAGGCACCCAAGGCAAACATCTAGGGCAAAAAGCTCTCTGAGGTAGCCTAGGTATTTAAAAAAAAAAGAGAGAAAGAGAAAAGAGATATAATTGTTATTTGCACATGGGTGAGGAAGACAATCAAGGAGCAAAGAGAGTATCCAAAGGGAACCCTGCCTCACATCTATCCATCTCTGCCACTCCTTATCATGCATCCCTCCAAAAATCCCATTGTTTTTTCACTCCATTGCTTCAATTTAGGTGAAGACTGTGCTTTCTACAGGATCCGCTGAAAACCTACAAGATGATCCTGTAGGAATAATAGTGGCCCAAAAAACCTATAAGAAGCAATCTGAGGGTGAATGGTAGGTTGGTTAGGTCCCTAAAATTCATCCTAGACATGATCTAACCCATCACCTCATCCATTACCACCATCCTTGCACTCACCATTCAAAATAAAAAGAGATCAGTTTCTACCAGTTATGAAAAAAAAGAAAAACAAAAGGGAAAACATAGCAGAGTAACAACATTACCTGAATGTCCCTTTCTCCACACACATTACTACTCCCTCTGTCCATTCATTGCACCATCCTCATAGCCCCAGTCAGCAACATGATTAAGTAATTCTAAGGGAGAAGAAACTACATGACATCCTGTAGGAAATCCTGTAGCATCCTATCCCACAGAATGTCAGTCATCAGTTACATGTCTTCACTAGGATGATCAAGGGGCTCCATAGTAGCATCAGTATCAGATATTTAGTCATAGATACCTACAAAAGCCAAGAAACCATCAGTAGACAGGAAGAGGCGAAAGAAGAATGAACATGCAACCAATAAACAATGCATCACCTCTGATCTTTGACGATTGCAGCATGGCAACAAGACCACAGGTATGTATCCCTCTCACTCACTCATTTGCATCATTTGATAAAAAGTTGTAAGGGTTACGAGGTAGTTGGTTTATAAGTGAAAAGGTGGCCAGTTAACTTGGCCACCTTCATTTAGTCATCACATGCAAAACTGGGCGTCCTCTCATACATGGTTGCAGTCAACTCAAAGACAGAGGAGGAATAGGATAAAAAGTGGTTAACTATGGATCTACAAGGTGGGAGATGATTACAAGGAGTAGGAATGATGAGGTGGTAGTGGGGACCAACAGTTCAAAAATGTCAACGTACCTTTGATGCCAGCACACCACCTCACACCGAAACACCATAAAGGGAAACAAAACATCATTTACATGCATTCATGCATTCCACCTCCTCGAAACTCCCTCACTCAAGCCGCTCTCATAAATCTGTCCACCCACCGGAAGCAAGGATCCATCACTCTGCAAGAAAATTTTGACAGGAGCATGCATAGGAATTCCTACAAGAATAGTCTACATGATATAGTCTACAGGAGAAGTCTACAGGATACAAAAAGGCAGTCTACAGGATAGGCAAAGAGGGGTTCAAGAGAGAATATCAGGAGAATTTTCCACTGCCACCATTCTAAAGAGGTAGGCCATAAAAATACATCCCCATTTACAAGCAAATGAACTAGAAATGCTCTAAAATCTAGTGGATTTAGCAATTGTGGGAGGTGAATTACATACACAGTAAACTATGTTTTCCTCTTGAATTTAAAAATTTTGTGTCAAACCTCTAATTTTCACCTCTAGCCTCACAAGCAAGATGACAAGATGGTTTAAAATGAGAGAACCCATAAACACCGTGATGATACAACAACACCCCAAGTGCTTGAAATCTTTATAAGACACAATGGATGGAGTTTTTCGAAAAAATCACAGGGTATGATGATGAGGTGGCTCAAGAATTTTCTCATTCCCTCACTCCACACAACAAAATCCATGCCACTATAATAGTTAGAAGGCTCACTATAGATCTCACCCCAGAGCTCATCAGTCAGGTCACCACACTTCCCCTAGGAATTCCATGGAGAAAAGAAGACAAAGCAGACTGTCAAGTGGCAAAAAGGAAATTCTTTTTAGAAGCTGAAGAACCCACAGAGGATAAAAATGGAGTAAGGAGTGAGGTAGGCTACCAAATCATCAAATATATCTCATGTGAGGGTAGATACAGTGTTGTTTATGGCTACCATTTTAGGATTCTTGAATAATTAAGATTTGGAGTAGAAACACTAGTTCACCAAAGACTCAACATACCCTATATCTTGATGCAATCACTCATAGACTCCAGCAACAAAGTAAAGGAAGGAAATTCCCAACAATTGGCTCACCATGGGTTGATTAGGATCCTCATTGAGGATGCCTTCCAAAATCTTAGAATCCTTATAACATGGTCAGTCTTCAGAGACTTGCCAACAGAGGATGACATCAAAACCCTCACTTATGATGTTAGTCCTTCTGTCAATGAGGAGGAGGAAAAACAGGGAGAAGAAGATACAAAGCTAGATAGGGATGAGATGGATGAAGAAGGGACTAATATAGAGGAACATGATGAGGTAGAAGAATAAGAGTAAGAAGAGAAGGAGAATGATGATGAAACAAAGGAGGAAACTAAAGAAGAAACTAATGGAGATGAGGAAGAACAACAAGAGGAAGAAGATATGAAAAATAGAGAGGAGAAGGCATTGAAACAGAAAGGGAAGAACACAAGGAGGAGTCACCTCGGGTGTGTCCAGAGGCCCCCGAGAGAGAGGTAGTAGTTGTCCTCACTACTCTCAGCACCCTAGTCTAGCAAAAAGGAAAAAGAAGGAGGCAAGCCCCACTATATTTCAGAAGAAGAAAGAGCACAAGAATGAAACAAGGAAAGCCACAAATATCAACAAAAATCTCTATTGAGATTGAAGATTCCCCTACACCAAGAGACAAAATGCCTTCCCCTAAGTAACCAATCACCCATGTAAGGAGGCCTAGTACCATATCAACTTCCTTAAAGGGTAAGGCCATCCTACTGGATCGACATCAAAACCTATAGGAAGCAAAAGTAGTCCAACAGGATACTCTGCAAAAACTATAGGAAGAATAGAAATTGGAAAGCAAGGTAGGGGAGCATCAAAAAACAAAATAGGAAGACCTTGAAACTAAGGAACTAAGCCCCCAACCTAACCTAGACTCCTACTACCGGTTTATTGAAGGAGGCAAGGTAATACCCCAAAAAGTTTCCATCCCATTTTTTTTCGAACTTGAGAAGGAGAGGGCTAGAACCCACTAATGGATGCAAATCGCCAAGTCAAAAGGGGTGGAAGATATTGGGCACATGGAAGAGAAGCTCAAAGAAATGGGAAAAGAGCTAAGTGGCTTAAGGGATAGAGAAGCAATAATGAGAGATCAACTTGAAAGGAAAAATGTATGGCTAAGGGTACAGCTACAGGAAAGAGAGAACCAACTAGCATGTATGGCCATCCTCTCCTTGGAGGCCATCTAGTGTAGGATGCTAGATAAATCCTATTCTCTTTACCTCAGAGAATAATGGCTGCAATTTCATATTAAAACACTAGCACAAAGGGTCACCATGCCATTTCAGGACTACAAACAATTTATTGATCTTTGTGATCAAAGTACACTAGAGGATAGGGCCAAAATGGTTGTGTTTTACTTGCACAACATGGCCCTCACAAACATGAATGTTTGGGTTCCTAATGTTAAGCTAGGAGATATACAATTAATGGATTTGGCATCATGGATGAACCATGAGGAGTCAAGGGCTATAGAGATGAAAATAATATTGGCTAGAGAGCAAAATGAACCTCTTTTCATCAAAGATGAACAATCAAATTGCATGGCCCTAATCAACACCCATAATATGATTGCAAATGATCCTCAGCTGGCACCTAGATATCTTGTTGCCTGAGAGCAAGAAATTTCACATTTTGAGGATATGTTTAGGCTGCTAGGAGATGATAGCATCCATGCCTGCCTAAGGAGATGGAACACACTACCACACAGCTTGAAGATCAGAGAATATCACTCCCCTCAAAGGTTGAGAGAGGCACTCAATAGGACACATATGTATAAGAAATCAATGCAAAGGTTGAAGGTCAATTGGATAGGCCTAAAACTCTGTCCACTACTACTCTTAGGGATGCTAGAAGGGAGAAAATAAGGAGAGGATAGGAGGTAGTGGGAAGAAGTAGAAAGGAAAGCAGGCTTCTATGAACAAGAAGAAGAGACCACAACATAGGCATGGGATGTTAGAGAGGCTACCAGAGCCATGAAGGACATGGAAATTGACTAAGTTGCTTAGAGGATGAGAAACACTTTCAATACGGGGGTGAGGATGAGCCTCATAATTGGGTAATTATATGGCCCTTAATTCACCTCCTAGCTTAGTGTTGGGCATGGGATCCACTGCAGCAGGTTTTGGGGCTTAAAGCCCAAGTTTTGGTCAATTTTATTGTAAGACTCCACAAAGTGCAGGCGCAGAGCCCGAAAGTCTAGGATGAGTCATAGAGTTGTCCGACCTAAGAATTGTAAAATAATGTAAAGTTGTGTCGACCTACCCATGGTCCACGGACCATGGGATTGTATAAATAGAGTGAGGCTCTAAGTGTAAAGATGGTTTTTGGCAAGCGTATAATAGATAGATGTGAAGGCATGGTTAGAGCATAAGAGGAAACATTGAAGTGAATTGGGTCGCAGTAGTAGGAAGAGGCTATGCAACTGAGTGCACAAAGGCCTAGTAGAGTCCGTAGCTGAGTGCGTGGACCCCTGCAACTGAGTGCGCAGGGTGGAGTTGGGTCTGTAAGTGGGATTGTACTTGAAAAAGAATACTAATAAAGGTAAGTTTGATTCAAAATATTATGCATCCATGTTTCTGTTTATCTTTATGCATTTATATTGTTTATGATTACGTGCACTTCCCTGAATGTTGAATGAAGTAATAAGAATATTGGGCCCTCACAAGTTAAGTTAAGCACTACTATAATAGCGTAGTATGAATAGAGATTAGGGTAGTACTTTCTTCGTGCCCTTATAGAAGTGCGGAGAGGTAGTGGCACAGGTCACAAATGATAGACAACAGCGTGGAGTAGCGCAGCTGCACAGGGCCGGACCACGACCCCTTCAGAAACTTCATCAAGACATCCCTAGGGTGTGGAAACCTGGTTCCTGCACCCTCCCATACTACTTCGGGTGAGACCTCATTCCGCACTCCATGGATTGTTGCCGAAAGGGTAGTAGTACCAGGATTTTCTTGGCTAAATCACTTACGAACCTGGGTCAGGCCCTACTAAGCCAACAAATGGTTACGTTTCTGGGATTGAGATATACATAAGGGATGTACGATGACATGGCACTGGAACCCAACAAAGAAGGAAATTGAAGAGTGGTTGGAGAAGAAGATTCACGAGTTCGCAACATAGGAAATAAAACTCCGCAAGTATCTAAGAAAAAGTGGTTGGATCACTATGTGTATACAAAAATCCATGAGATTTTCTTTGCATCCTTTCCTTCTAAATGATATGAGTGGATCGTGAGGTTAGCCGATAGCCAGGGAAGGTGTAGGCTCGACCAACCGACAGTGTGGACTCCGGAATTAGTGCACAGACTGGAAGCCTCAGAAGATAAGATAGCACAAGCTATGTACCACTAGCTCGATCAAATAATAGGAGGATTTATCACTGAGTTCGCAATGGACACAACCGTAAGTTACAGCGAGGCAGAGCAACGTTTTCTCAGGTGACCACGAGGTAAGTATATTAAGTCTTTGAATACTTGGATTAAGATGCTATTGTGTGAAAAAAGGGTCATGCGAATACATTAATGTTTGGGACTATGCAGAGCAAAAAGATCTAGAAAAGCAGCAAAGAATTAGAAAACAGTCCCTTAATTTCACCCTCTTGAGAGAGCGAGGAAGAGCTCGCGAAGGCCTCGCCAAGAAGCACGATCAGTTTGATAAGGCAACGCATTCCAAGGTTACCACTTCCACCCACACTGCCACCCGCTTCACCTCCCTCACCTCCATCGCCACCCATTCCACCTCCATCACCTCAACAGTTCAGTATGGCGAGGGTGATCAAACTACCAGTATTCAGGGGAGTAGGGAATGAGGATCCAGACCAATTTTAGTTCATGGTAAGAGCAGTATGAGAAGCACAAGGTGTCACAGATGACAACATTAAGAGGGCTACATTGGTGATTGCATTGTAGGATCACGCATTGACATGGTACATCAAGCACTCTAACTACCACCCAAACGCAGGGATAACAGAGATCCAGAATGCGTTGAACAGAGAATTTATCAGGCCAAAATCAGAGACACTGTCAATCATTGGGTTTAAAGAAATAGCGATGCTTCTGGACGAGACCCCCTGGGATCTAGACCAAAGGTTGAAGAGTATGATCAACGAGGCTAATATGATGTTAATGGATGTGCAACATCGTGCATGGTTTGTAGCATCTCTGACACCACACTTGAGGACGACGTTGTCACAGCAGAAACTTTCTACCCAGGCCAAAGCATTGGAGATGGTGATGAAATTACATGAGACCCCGATATAGGACCCTGGGTTGGGAGTTCACCAAATCCACGTGCAACTATAGAATCTGTGTTGGGAAATTCAAAACTTGAAGTAGGATAGGGCACCGCGGCCAGAAGCGCGTGAGGAAGTATGGTGCATAAAATGCAAAGGCCAGGGTCATGACAAGGATCACTGTCGAGTTTTCGCGAACTACTTGGCACGAGGAGGACCAATGTTGTTGAGATCAGAGGCGCAGGTAGGGTTGAGCATGACACCCGCTTTATGGTGTGTGATCTGTTATATAGGAGGGAAAAACACGACGGACAATTGTCATTTGCAGCAGAAATATACACAGACACCCCAACAATTGTTTTGTAATTTCTAGATGTCAGTAGGCCACGATGAGTGCACTTATCACAGTTACGAGCTAATGATGGATTGCACCCTAGCCTATAAAATGCAGACCGAAATGTGAGCCCTCAACCTAGATGCAGTGATGGTGCGCGCTGCATTTCAGGGGTAAGGTCGAGGACGAGGTGGAATGGGACCAGGAAGGGGCCGCATAAAATTAATTTGTTACAATTGTAGAGGACCATGGCACTATGCTCATGACTGTACCAACCTGACAAGGATATCCTATGCGTATTGTGCTCAGTTTGATCATGAAACAATAGACTGTCCTATGTTGATTACAAAAATGCACCCAAAAGGGGTATTCCAGCCTCCCCTGACTCAGAATATACAAATGATGAGGTCTGAGCCGCGCGAAGAAGACCCTAATGTGAGCATGATGCTCAGAAGTGGTGCAACAATGGGAGAGGATAAGGGGAAGTAGCCTGAGGAAGATACATGGGTTCACAAGGCTCCTGTGAAGGAACCGGAGTTTGACTTCGAACGTGCAAAGGAGACATTCATGGAAGCTAAGAAGAGCTTCGTGAAGGCCTCCACTTCAGGTAGTAAGGATCTACTAGAGCTAGGAATGGATCCTTCAATGCTTACTACCTTTCTGGAAACATGCATGAAATTTTTGTGCAACAACAAGGTGGTTAAAGGACTATAGGAACTGATCACCAGGTGTGCAGGGTCAGGGGAACTGCGCATCGTTGGAAATTGGGCAAGCATGCATTGCGCACTGGAATAGAAATGAGGTTGACTACATAGATTGGGGAATATGAAATGGATCAGGTAATCCTAGATCTAGGTTTAGAAACGAATGTATTACCAAAGCAAACACGGGAATGTATGGGCAGGCCCACATTATAGTGGTACCCTATTCAATTACGAATGGCGAACCAACAGAAGATTTTTCCCATGGGAAGGTTGCAAGGGGTAATAGTTGATATTGAAGGCACGAGCACACAGACAGATTTTGAAGTGATAGAGATTGTCGATGACAACAATCCATATCCCATGTTGTTAGGAATAGATTGGGCCACTGATATGAACAGAGTCATCAATCTAAAGAAGCACAAAATGATCTTCGAGAAAAAGTCGCTACACGTAGTAGTCCCACTGGACCCAGCTGAAGGAATGCACTACACTGAACCAGTTCGTGACGATGAAAGCAACGATGATCTTAATTGTATTTACAAGATAGCTGCGTGAGACTAGGATTGGGTGAATTCGACTGTAGATGGGAGGATCTCATGGGAGCGTGAAAGTTCCTGCACTTCGGATTCAGATGAAGAAGTAGAGTGTTGGCAGAATCGGTTGCATGAAGTGACAACGCTGAATTGTAACATCATGATTAGATCACTACGTTGCGTGACAACAACGGCACGAGAGTTGCCAACATATGATGGATTGATAATGGTGGATGAATTCTTGAGCAAATTTGAAAGCGCAGTACCGGAAGAGCGACAATTTGATGCATTGGAATGGGCATTGCGCGAAACACCCACACGATGGTGGGATACACATCAAGGAAATTTCGAGGACTGGCACAAATGTAGAAGGATGATGCGCCTACGGTTTTGGAAGCCTCAGCTATGACTAGAAGACAAATACGATGGACAAGATGACCTGTGTATACACCTCGCGAAATGGACCAAGGCCTATAGAGAAGAACCACAGCCCGAATGGGTACACTTATTCTACCATGCCTTGGATGTCATACCCATGAACTGGTATACTGAGATAGAACTCCAACATGGTACGGGCAAATGGGATTTCATGCGCAAGGGATTTTTGTTAACATAAACATTTGAAGACCAGTCGTCGGATACTATTGACAATGCGCTGCAAGAAGTAAAAGCCGCCATCTTTAAAATACCACAGGAGCTGTTGAAAATGCTACAACCAGTATGGGAAACCCAGTTAAGCAGCGCTCTAGAATGTTATAACGTGCAAGTGGAGGAGGATGATGATGACCCCAAAAATATTGATATCGCAGAAACTGAAGGCTATCGCGAGGTTCAAGAACCATCAATTGAGGATCCCGACATCACCGCGCCACTAAAAACAAAGCAGGTAAACATTGGCACAGAAGCGGAGCCGAAGTATGCGATGCTTGGGGACTATTGGGACGATGCTATGGTAGATAAGATCACTGAGTTACTTCGTGAATACTAAGACTTGTTCCTGACCAAAATCACAGACTTAAAAGGAATCATTGGCGACTTAGGGATGATGAAGATCACTTTGAAACTAGGCGCGAAGCTAATTAAGCAGCAACCTTACTGCTTGAACCCAAAGTATAAAGAAAAAGTTCGCAAAGAACTAGATAAAATGCTCGCAGCCAGAATTATCGAACTAGTGGAAGAATCCAATTGGGTGAGTCCTATGCTAGTGGAGGAGAAAAAACATAAAGGCAAAATAAGAATATGAAGTGGACCTCAGGAAGCTTAGCCACGCCTGTGTTTACGATCCATTCCTGACACCATTCACAGATGAAGTATTGGAGAATGTTGGTGGTTAGGAAGCTTACTCATTTACGGATGGCTTCTGAGGGCACCATCAGATTAAGATTGTGCTAGAAGATAGGAGCAAAACAAACTTCACAATAGAATGTGGCTGCTTTTAGTACACCGTTATGCCCTTTGGACTGAAGAACGCACTAGTGATATTCTCGCAAATAGCGGTGGCGGCATTCAAAGAATACATCCACAAGTTATTGGAGATCTATCTGGACGATTGGACTGTCTTTGGATTAGTTAAGCACCATGTAGTGAGCTTACGGTTGATACTGGACACTTGCTGCCAACACCAGATTGCATTGAACCTTAAACAGGGCACCTTCCTCATTCCCTTTGGCAACCTGCTAGGCCATGTGGTCTGCAAACAAAAACTTATGGTGGACCCAACGAAGATTGCTGTTATTCTGAATCTGGAAGCACCGCGTAGTGTCAAATAGTTATGCACTACATTGGGGCACACTGGCTACTATAGGAAGTTTATCAAGAGTTATGCCCAAATAACTACGCCAATGGAAAAGATATTAAAAAAAGATGTGACATACTGCTAGAATGATGATTGCATGAAGAGTTTGGAGGTCCTAAAGGGGAAACTAGCCTTCGTGCCAATTTTGGTCTTCCCGAAATGGGACATGGAATTTCATGTACATGTTGATGCATCATGTATTGTGTTGGGAGTCGTACTCACCCAGGAGAGTGTGGAGGGTGTGCATCACCCGATCGCATTTGTGAGTCGAAGATTTTCCAAATCAGAAAAGAACTACTCTACCACCAAACGTAAGGGGTTGGCAATGGTGTACGCGCTCCAGAAATATGGACACGATTTAGTTGGAGGACATTTTAAGATGTATACTAACCATTCTGCATTGAAATACTTGGTGAACAAGCCTGTGTTGGGGGGCCACATATGCAGATGGCTCTTACTATTTCAAGAATATGATTTTGATGTCATAGTCAAGCCGATACGCTTAAATGCAGGGCCAAACCACTTGTCACGAATTGAGACAGGCGAGGAACCAACAAATTTGGAGGGACTACTGGACACACAACTCTTTGTAGTATGTGTCGCGGATGGACACTTGGAAGATATAATCCATTTTCTAACAACTGGGAATACGCCAAAGGAGTGCTCAATCCAATAGAAGAAGGAATTGGTGGTGCACACGATGACCTTTTCTATCATCGCGAGGCACCTCTACAAGATGGGCAATGATGAGATATTGCGAAGATACATACCTGAATTTGAGCAAGGTCAGATCCTCGCAGAAGCACATGGGGGTGTTGTAGGAGGAAACTATGTAGGATGTGCGACTGCACAAAATATTCTTCGTGTAGGGTTATGGTGGCCAACCCTGCACCAAGATTCGAAAGCGGATTGTAAGGCATGCAATATATGTCAAAGGACGGGAAAACCATCACGAAGGGACGAGATGTTGTTGAAATGCCAAATGACACTACAACCATTTGAGAAATGGGAAATAAAATTTGTAGGTCCAATCAAACCTCAAGGAAAGAGGGGTGTGCGCTACATCATCACTATGACGGAGTACCTGACACGATGGGCAGAAGCACAACCAGTCAAGGACTGCACGGCTACCATGACTGCAAAGTTTTTGTTCAAAAATGTGTTGTCATGATTTAGCTGCCTAAAAATCTTAATAAGTGATCGCGGAACACGTTTCCTGAATGAAACCATTAGCGCGCTCACAGAAGAGTTCCAGGTTTATCACCAAAAAAGCACACCATACCACCCACAGGCTAATGGAAAAGTAGAAGCATTCAATAAAATACTGGAGAATGCGTTGACCAAAATATGTAATGCGCAGCGGAACGACTTGGACCTGCGCGTACCCACTGTGTTATGGGCATATAGGGAAACGTGCAAGAAATTTACGGGACAGACACCATTCCGATTGGTCTATGGTATGGAAGCAGTCATGTCGATGGAATACATCGTACCTAGTCTGTGAATAGCAGCGCTCATAGGCATGACGGACCGTGAAGCTCTAGAAGAAAGGTTCGCACAATTAGAAGAACTCGAGGAAGAACAATTTTTTGCTAGAGTTCACCAACAGGTACAAAAGCAGCGTGAGAAAGCCTGGCATGACTGCCATATCAAGTTGCACACCTTCATGGTAGACAATTTAGTGTTGCTGTATGACAACAAGTTTGAAAAATTTCCTGGAAAATTTAGAATGCACTAGTTGGGACCATATGTGGTAAAATAAGTCATAGATGGAGGCGCGGTCTAGCTAGTCAAACTTAATGGAGAACCCTTCCCAGGAATAGTAAATGACAGTCGCCTGACTATCTGACTACTTTACTAACTGACCAAAGCACAGTCTTCGCGACCCGAGAAGCCGAACACGGGTGCGGGACTATAAACACAAGCACGGGTGGGCATGGGATCCCTCGAAGCAGGTTTTGGGGCTTAAAGCCTGAGTTTTGGTCAATTGTATTGTAAGACTCCGCAAAGTGCAGGCGCAGAGTGCGAATGTCTAGGATGAGTCATAGAGTTGTCCACCCTAAGAATTGTAAAATAATGTAAAGTTGTGTCGGCCTACCCATGATCTGTAGACCATGGGATTGTATAAGTAGAGCCAAGATCTAAGTGTAAAGATAGTTTTTGGCAAGTGGGTAATAGATAGATGCGAAGGCATGGTTAGAGCATAAGAGGAAAGGTTGAAGTGTATTGGGTCGTAGTAGTAGGAAGAGGCTCTGCAGCTGAGTGTGTAGGGTGGAGTTGGGTCTATAAGTGGGATTGTACTTGAAAAAGGATACTAATAAAGGTAAGTTTGATTCAGAATATTGCACATCCATGTTTCTGTTTATCTTTATGCATTTATACTATTTACAATTACGCACACTTACCTGAATGTTGAATGAAGTAATAAGAATATTGGGCCCTCACAAGTTAAGTTAAGCACTAATATAATAGCGCAGTAAGAATAGAGATCAGAGTAGTACTTTCTTTGTGCCCTTACAGAGGTGCATGGAGGTAGTGGCACAGGTCACGAAGGATAGATAGCTGTGTGGAGTAGTGCAAGCGTGCAGGGCCGAACTGTGACCCCCCCAAAAGCTTCATCAAGACATCCCTAGGGTGGGGAAACCTGGTTCCAGCACCCTCCCATACTACTTCAGGTGAGACCTTGATTTGTGCTCCGTAGACTATTGTCGAAAGGGCTAGTTGTACCAAGATTTCCTTGGCTAAATCACTTCCAAACCTGGGTCATGCCCCACTAATCCAACACTTATTCAAATCAACTATTCTCACAACTTATTGCATACTTTTGATTATATTTTGGTTATGAGATGAGTTAGAGTTGGATATTTTTCTTTGTGGTCTAATTTGCATTTAATGCGGGATTAAAGGTTAAAAGCAAGGAATTTTGGCAAAGACCTTGGTCAAAACTCGAATGGGACAAGGGAGAGGAATTATAGGAGGTAAATCCTCCTCATTTAATACCCCTCCATTCGAATATTCCTCCATCAGCTTAGAGTGCAAATGGTGAAATCATGAGGACTAGAAGGTAGCTAAGCAAGTGAAAGACAAAGCACCAGTTTATCTCGAGTTTGGGAGCAGAGCCTCCCTCATTTTAAGGAAGTTGTTGGAGACTTCAGATGTATAAGTAGAGAGGCCTAGGACCTCAGTAGGATTCAGATTTTTTATTGTAAAACTCTACTCTATTTTCGAGCTACAATACTTGTGATAGTTTTAATGTAATCCATTATTTGGATAATAAGAATGAGTTTTGTTTTGAGCCAGCACTGAGTTAACTCAGAGGGCTGAAGCTCTTGGGTTAGGGCCCAACCCTAGAAGCCGAGGCTCCTCTTTATTGTACATGTATGCTAGCATAGATTCATGGTTTAATTGTTCATTTGCTTAAGTAGCTGCATTTCCATTACAACAGTGTAAAGTAGATTGGTTGTATTTTAGTTTGCTTCCATTTGTGCCTTCTTTAAATTAGTAGGTTAGAAAGGAGAAAAATATCACCAAAAGTTTTTCAGCAGTTGTGTTGGCCTCACCTCCTCCTTCCGTGACCATGACTTGAGGAAGAGACCCTTCAACAACCCCAAAAACACAGATTTCTAGTTCTTGCATGAACTTTGGAGTTTGTTGTCTTGATTGAGTACTTAGTTCATTTCATTGTCATATTTTTCCATTACTCTATTTTTGCAATAAGATCTAACTCATGTTCTCATTTACTTCAACACCTTCTTCATGGATAATATGGGAAATTAATTCATGCTTTCTAGTTGATGAAAATATATCTTGTTGCATAAGTTCTTGGAAGACACACATGTTTTAAGCATTGTAGGTACTTCAGGAGGAAGTCTAGACTTCATCACTAGCATCCATATTCCACCTCATCCACCTTAACCATCTCTTGTTCCACCATCACCCTCACTAGTTTTTTTGTCCTTTTTCATTGGAATTCCCCTAGACACATTGAGCAAATCTGGCAATCCCTTCTCTTGGATATTGACTCCCGAGTATTCCTAGACCTTCTAACACCCTATTCCACTCATCACACACCTTTTCCAAGCTTCCCAACACCTCTAACACCTCACAATTATCTCTCAGTTGTATTGTGTAGGTTTCCTGTAATTCCTACATGATCATCCTATAGGTTTCTAGTACATCCTGTAGATTTTCCTAAAATACCCTGTTTTGAGGCTGAATTGATGGGGAACCGCTAGGAAGTCACAAAAAGCCTCCTAGGACCCTTCCACACCATCCAACCACTCCATAAACCTTCTAGCGGTCCTCAACCACCTTCCATGCACCTGTCACATCCACAAGAACAATTAAATTGCATGCTTGATTTTACCAAAAAACCAAAAAAGTGAAAACAGATTTAGTTTAGTTTTCTTTCTTACACATTAGCATGGTTTGATTCTCTTTACTTATGTAACTTAGATAGCAACATTAGGCTAGTGTTGATTTAGCAATTCTGCTTAGCATAACTGTTTAAATGGTTAATTTGGATATGGTGTGATTTAGAATTACATGTTGTTTTCTTTATTACTGTAGTAGAGTAGCTCTCTTACAACAGATTTTCTCTTGTCCCATCAAAGAATCAAGCTTCTTCTGACTCTATAAAATTCTGGCTTGGAACCCCTGGTGTCTCTTGCCAGATGAACAATGACAATAGGTAGGGCCTTCACTTTTACTTGTGCATATAGCACTGTCACCTCCAATTTTGTATGAACCCCAGGTTGATAAATAAAGTTGGTTTCCTAGGAGTTGCAGCATCCTTGTTGCAATACTAGCTCTCATCACATGGGTGGATCTCAAAACCGTCTCAACTTTACATAAACGAGGGTAAAAACCCTTTTTGACTCCTAACTACCTACGCTCTTTGCATCCACAATTCGCGAATACTTTACATTTTTCATCAAAATTTACAACAAAACTTGGGTTTTTATCCCCAAAACTGACCGACGGGACCCCATCCTAACATGGGTCATCCCATCCTAAAGGTGTGGATTTCATTATGCAGTCATGTTTTTATAATTATTTTTCCTATAGCACATTTGGTATGGATTATTGGGTGCCTCAGAAGAACAAAGGGATTTTACTATAATCTTGTTCCCTTACCTTGACTGGGGGGTTAATCCTAAAAAAAAATCCCATGGAATGTCCCCTATCGACTTATAGATTTAGGGTGGGTACTGGTTGGGAAACCCCAATTTTAGTAGTGCAATCCCATTTTCTCGTTTAATATTTTTAGATCCATTTTGCGCATGGCATTCCCTATTTCATCATCTTCCCTCTCTAGGTCCACATGAACACTCGACCCACAATGCTCTGCTACTCCCCTCCACTTTTCCATGTCTCTGGGTCGAACCTAGAAATATTTCCCCAGAGGTTGATGTAGCTAAAAAAAATCAAAGCTTATCATGTCCACTTACAAAAGAAAATAATATCACAAAATGCAAACAATGGTTGGGACGATAAATTAGCACCTGGGAAAAACCAAAACATCACCTCTATGCATTCATTATGGCCATCACCATAGTTCTTAGGGCCCCGTGAGTGCCCCCACATCATTAAGGAAACCATTATTCTCCTATCTCGAGTGGGCGATGAAGTCCCCAATGTTAAGGGGGTAATCATTACTAATATCATACACATCATTCTCTTAAATGTTGGAGCCTTGAGTAGTATAATAAAATAAAAATCACGAAAGGTAAAAGGAAACTAAACAAGGGTGAAAAAACAAAGGTCAGGCTAACTCATGTACCATGGTTAGTACATCCTGCATCTATCCACCCAAATGTGTGAACATCCATCACTGTTACCACCATTGAGCCCGTGGCATTTTGCCTTGATACCTATATGTCCCAATCCCCCTCATCATCATCTACATGACCCCTATCACTTGAAGGATGTAACTTCGACTTGTCTTTCCTTTTAAGGGTTGGGACCACATAATAAGTTTGTTTATTAGTCACTCCTACCTAGATAGGTAACATTATTACATGCTCAAAGCCCCAAATTTGGAAGAGAAGCCAATTATGAAGTCTCATTTATGACCTTTACTAACAATCTTTGTTCACTTAGATGTAATAATGAATTATGATACCTAATGGTGAGGAGACATATTAGATCTTATATGTAATTATTAAGTGGTTTCATCATGGGCTAGGCAGCTTAACTCGGGCCCAATCCCATGAAAGGATCATATTGACACTTGTAGGGGAAGCGTTGGGAGCCATTGGAATCCATCATGTGATAGATCATTATTTCATATCATGGGAATCCTCAACACCTTCAACAACTTTTTCATTACCCCACATTATTTGAGAGATGATGCACTTGGACCAACATTTCCCTAGCCTTATTAGCAGTTTACACATGGTTTGGAAGTTGATCCAAGGCCCAGAGGAGGTTTGTCTCACCCTCGAAATATGGGAGGGAAAGAAACATCATTAGTGCCCTTATTTCAAGCATTCTATGGGCTTATCTTTCACCAGGAGACCCATGAGACTCATATATGTGCTCCAAAGCCACTTTGGAGCACCACATGATGAATTACATGGACATTAAGGGGTTATTCACTTGTGCATAATTTTTGGATACCTCTCTCTCATTTTGGCACTTGGAGGACCTAACATGGCCTTCCAATGACCTCATTTCATAATGACATCATCATTTTGGCCTACTATTAGATGGTCTATTCATAATTTTTGGTGCTACCTGGTGGGCTTTGCACCAAGGACTTATTTTTGCATATTAAAATAATTTTAAGGGATTTAGAATAGAAATTCAATCTCTTAAGGTCTCATATAAATAAAACTAGCTCTCATTGTGGGATAGTGTCATCATCACTTAGATTTCTCTTGTAAAAGACATTCACACCTTTTTTCTTGGATGAATTTGAGCCTCTTTGATGCATTTCAATATCTTTGGAAGCTAAAATTTTGATCTTTATTAGAGCTGCATATTTTTCTATGGTTGGATATATCTCATTGTCATCTTGTAAGTACTTAATGTTGAATATTTTCTCTTGAGTAATGTCTAATGTATGGAATTGTTTGAACTAGTGAATGTTATTGTTCCCTAGTTTATTGAATATCATTTTATAGGCTATATTGGTTGGAAATTGTACATGCTACTCATTGCATGAACATAGCTCAATGGTTCTAGTGGATGAATTTTCTTTCCTTCCACGAAAATCCATAGATCTTTGGTGGGTAAATGTTAAAGCTTAGTTGCTAGGGAATCCATTCTTTAGCCTCCTTGAATATGTTTTTGGAAAATATTGGATCATTTTATACTTCATAGCCAAGGGAAATAGGCACTGGTCTAAGAGCATTAATGATCACCATCTTTTTTCCATCTCTTTTCTTCTCCCAAAACTTTCAACCCTTCTTCATAGAATGGCTAGCTAGAACATCCTACAAATTTTATTGGAGGGAGAATTTTGTAAAGCCATTTGGATGGAACTCTTAATTTTTGTTTTATTTTGAAGATCTCAAATTTTGGTCGAGATCCCATAGTGAATTCTCCATAAATGTGTGTTCCCTAGGTGTTCCCAAGAAGCATAACCTATTTTTTTTTCTTTGGATAAGGTGGTCTACTTGAGGATCATATGAGCCTTGTATTTGGTGGGGTAATTCATTAGAGACCCTCTCTTCTCCCATACCTTGATATAGGGAATATGTTGGAGGAACTTCTCCCATAATTATTCCTAAACCCTAGGTGTAGCATAAGTTCTTTCTATGTATCTCTAGAGGAGAAAAAATCTTATCCAAAGTGTCAAAATCATTTCAAAATATTCCTTTGAGGTCCTATTTCACTCTTGAAGTCTTGATTCTAGGCATACCTATCCTCATTGTAAATTTCAAAGTCTAGGTATTGAATTCCATCCTAGGTATTTCTTGGAGAACCCCTTTACCTCATATAAGTCGTAAGCCTTAATTGAGCCTCTCCCTAAATAGTTCTTGTGAAATCACTCCATGCATAGTCATTGGTATATCCATTATAAGTGATTTCACCCTTACCAAGACTCCTCCCATCGGTGAAAGCCCGTAAAGAGCAGAGGACATTGACTTAGGTGACAATGGGTTTCTCTGCCATTGTTTTTTTTTTATCTAGTTATTGTCCCATATGTTCCCACTCATAGGGCCCTGTTAGATTGTGTGGAAACATGGTGCTCATAAAGTGTTTGATGAAATTTTTCAATGAAGTAGTGGTTTAGTTGATTGGGTGTAACCATGGAAGTCATCTATGGAGAGGAGAGCATGAGGCTTAGAGCATGTCAAAGGGAAAGGATGGAAACATAAATTTTGGAGCAACAAGAAAAAGCTATAATGTAGTTGATTTTTAAATTACATGTAAATAGTAATATTGTTGTGATACCTAATATGACATGCATTCCCTTATGAAATTGCATGCGAAAATTCACTCAATGAACCTCTGACATAGCACGTGTGTTCGTGGAAACTAAAAAATACCCTTAATTTGACTACATATTATAAAATACCTCTAAAAGTCACATTACTTTAACCCCCTACCAATATGAACCCAATACACCTTGCCAATTTAAAAAACTCCTACTTTCACTAGATATTGTAGGTATCTATTTTTTCGTTAACATTTTTAATACCCCTTTATATTTTTCATTAACTTTGAGCTCATGTTTTTATACATGCCAATATAAAAGCCCTTTACCTCCTATAATATGCTCAATATATTATGTGATTATTTACTCAATATATATCCCCCAATATGAGTATACTTAGTATGGTATTTCTCCCCCAGTGAAGCCCCTCTATGAAATTTTCGACAAAGTCTAGTGTTATAACTAGGTGATAGTGGAACGCATGATTAACATATAACCTAGGTATAAAATTTGAGGGGGATAAGGGCTATAGTAAGTAACGTTGAATCACTTAGTGAATTTGGTTGGATTTATTCAAGGAAACACCATGCTAAGGTTCAAAGGGGGAATGTTAGCAAAAATTGACTGAGGGAAAGAGTCGAAGTTGACAGGGTCATTAATGGAGGTTTTGGGGCTCTTGTTTTTTGGTCGCTCATGGTAATTTTCCTGTGAAATTCATGTAATGGAACCTTTAACAGGCTTGAAGGAATTCATTATAATATGGCTAGGGGAGGTGAGGAGTGAAGGCCTACTTGGCTGACTTGGCTAGGGTTTTTGCCAAGGGATCTAATGGAATTCAATTATCGCCATTTTTTCTTTGAGTTAGGGTTTTCCCAAGGTAAAAATTGTGCATATTATGTTTCTATGTTTTCATTTGTTTCATTTTTTTTGGTTTTAAGTTTTCCTCTCAATAAATATTTGCAATATTTTATATCTCTTCAGTCAAATTTGAAGGAAATATATTATATTTCTTTTATTGACCAAAGAAAACAATATACAATTTTACCTATTTGTTTTGATTTTTTTTTGTAAGAAAATATATCTACATTATATTAACAAGAAAAGATTTAGATTCTTTACATCTAAGAGTGAATTCTCTCCCTGTGTGTGAGGAAACCAAAGATGGAAAATGAAAATTAAGAAAACTGACAAACCAAAAGTTGTCTCCTAAGATCTAGCATTACATAGCTATTGCATGAGAAGATAAAACTAGTGTGCATCAAACCATATGGCTCTAAAAGACAGGCCCCCCAACCATCCAAAAGAAGAAAACTAAGGAGGTTTAATGAGACACTAGACTGGAATAAGGGAACCAACCTAAAAGTCACCATACAACTGAGGAGGTAAATTCTGCCACATTAGAATTGCATTGTTATCACGTTGGTGTCAAATTGCACCTATGCGCTTGTGCATGCATGCTTCCAGTGTCTGTCAGAAGCTCCTCTAGAACATAGGATCCATAAGGACCTGGATGAGGAGGGGAGGGGGGTGCATCAATAACCGAGGAGACTGGAGCATGGTAGGGATTGGAATTGGCCACAATAATACATTGAATGGGTGGACAAGAGGAGCTAATATGAGGGGAATGGGAAGGGGATGGAGTAGGGGAGGAGGAGGAGGGTATGTTTGGCACAAAATCAATGCGAAGGACTGCAGAAAGTCACATGAGAAAGGTGAAAGAAAAACTTTGGTGGGCATGTTAGTGTTAGTATCTACATACTTCCATCAGGGATCAACTTTGCTCTTTTCATTTTCATTTTAGGGGTCCCATACTGAAATTTTTACATCATTTCATTAGGTCATGTCAAACTGATCCACTGATGGTTGTCTTCTCTTCAGAAAATCTAATTTCTCCTTGATAGAGTATACTTTCTGACCCTTCTTTAGGTTGTCTTCAGTTATGGTTTCATGGTCAATTTGCAATCATGCTTTCATTAGGTCATAGGGCATGTTTCATTAGGTCTTAGGGTTTCATTTCCAAGGTCAAGAGCATGATTTAAAAGTGTAAATAAAGGGCAGCAAGGGTATGAGGATAATAAATAAGTCAAGCATGATGGCTAGTAAGTCATAGTCACTATATATTTATCTTTTAAATTAATGTAATTTTCACCTCAAAAACATGTTTTTGAGGTGAAAATAGAGTATTTTGAGTTAATTTGTATTTATTATGTATATTTTAAGTCACTTTATGTAATAAATGATCCTGGCTGCACCAATGCATCTCTCCTTTCTACAAGACAAAGAAACACTGCAAAAATTAGTTCAAGTTGAGCATTATCCACCTGAAAAGAAACAAAGACGGAAAGGCATTAAAAACAGTGTTTTGAAAAAAGGTCAAGAAACATTAGAAAGTGGGTTTTTCTAGTGAAAAATCAAAATCTACTCATATATAAGGTGTCACATTTCATTTTGAAGTTCATCATTCTCATTTGGAAAAGGAGTCAAAAATTCAGGAAAAGAGAGGTTGAATGAGTTTTGGGCCAAGGAGAAGTGGTGTTGTGCTTCTCGAGGTTATCACCGCGCGTTTGGAGTAGTGGTGAAGTGTCGTTGTGCTTCTGCAGTTTGGTGCTACACGTTTCAGGTATTGGAGGTGGTTCTACATGTCTAAGCTGGGTGTTGCACGTTGGGAGGTTTCAGCAGTGGAAAATTACATTGTGTTGCACATCTATAGTTAGCACTGCGCGTTGAGTAGCAAAAACCAGAGAGCCTCCAAATTTCATAAAAACTTCCAAAGAACCCTCTCATCTCTCAAACAAGTAAGTGCACTCCCTCTACCTCATCATTGAAATTGAAATTGAAGTGTTTGAAGGAATTTACCATGATAAATGTGAAACCCTAATTTCTCCCTCAATGACCTTCTAGAAACCCTAATCCCCTCTATTTTTCCCACCACCTATCACTAAACCCTAAACCCCTTCCCTACATCACTCCATAAACATCTATACCCCCTCATTCTTCATCCCACAAGTTATATTTTAGAAAGGGCCCAAACCCCTCTCCCTCACTTTCATAATTCATATCCTTCCCTTCATTTTCCAGTCTACCAAAATACCTCACAAGGTCATCTCCCGTTCCCTCACTCCTAAATCACTCTTACTCATTCCCTTCATCCCTTTTCTTGGAGTGTATAGCCTAAAACATTGCAAACATGGACAGAGAAGACTGAGACTATGAGGAGGAGGAAAACATAGGCAATGACAGTTCGACAGATAGACATCAGCATCATAGAAACCCTTTTATGAAACCAGCTCACAAAAAGATAGAAAAGATAGATCAACGCCTTAGAATTCAGCCTCTTCGAGGGGGAAACCTCCTTTACATTACACAAATGAATGATTCTTTGATGATTCAAATGACAAAACCTCCTTTCTATATATAGGAGTCTAAGGAGTCACAATATAACCCAGCCGACCTAACAATAATAATGTAAAGGCACATAAATAACAATAGAGGGATTCTATGGGGCACAGTAATAACAATATGAGGACAATAGGGGCACAAAAATATTAATAAGGTATATAACTACAATAGTAATGGGGTGATCACTAGTATTATAGGGACCTAACAAAACCACACAAGGGAGGCAGAACTATTGGGGAAGAGCCATCAAACCTCAGAGAATTGCAGGCCTCTCAGTTAGCTGTCACTTGTTTCATACATCTAGGGTGTTATGAGTTCTGTGAGCAGGTAGAGAGAGTTCAAAACCATCCTGAGCTCACCGGGCTTTTTATAGCCAATCTTCAAGACAATAGGGTGACTCTTGTTGGGGTGACATTCACAGTCTCACCCTCTATTATTGCAGATGCAACCAAGATTCCGAATGTAGGGGAGAAATGGTACAAGGCACCAGACCTGGATGAACATTATTATGAGACTTATATCAAACCCAGGTACAAAAATGAGGTGAAAAGACTTTTTCCTTTCAGATTTCTTGAGGACAAGTATGCCCCCATGATGAAAATCATCATGAAATATTTTACTTGTGAGGGCAGATTTTCTAGGTTGTACACCTATCACATAAGGGCTCTCATGCATTTTACCAGGGTGAGGACGTTAAACCTCCCGTATTTCTTGTTTAGGAATATTGAGAAGATGGACCATTTTGTGCATAAAAATCCATTCCCTCAGCAGATGAGCAGTCTCTATCATTATTCCCTGATCAAGATGATTATGCTTCATCATCTTAGCCTCCTCAACATCTCTTGGGAGACATTTATTGCTCATGACATCTTCAGGGGTCCTCAAATTCCTCCACCAGTGTCTCAAGAATCAGGAGGACCTTCTAGGGGTGCTCTAGTGAAGACTGATGAGAAGGCCAAAGAGACTAAAGATACTGAGGTGCCCAGGACCTACATGACATACCAGTGGGGCACGAGGAGATTGTTTGCAGCTAATAGGAAAGTGTTTTCTCCATAATATGTGGAAGGGGCCTTGCCTTCTTCATCAACTCATAGGAAAATGCTAGCTCCACAGGATGTGGAAAGGGCTTTGCCTTCTTCATCAACACAACAGGTACAGGTGCAACAGCTGCACAAAGAGAAAGAAAAGATTCAGGAGGAAAGTTTTGATGATGAGGAGAAAGAGAGAGACTTTTATTTGACAGAGCATGATGAGCTGAAGAAGCATTATACTTGTCATGGCATGGAAACAATTGACTTAGAGGCTCAGGATGAAGAAACAATAAAGGACATCATCATATAGGAAAAGGAGGCTCAAGTCCAAGCATTGATGGAAAATTTGGAGAGAGCCAAGTATATCATCACATATTTGGAACAAGAGAACAAGAAATTGGGTGACAAGTAGGTCTTCATGGAGCTAGAACTTCTCAAGGTAAAATGACAAGGTGACAAGGAGGCACTGGTCACTTTGTCTCCTATTAAGAAGGAAATAGAGAATGATAGTGAGATTTGGCTTGAGAGAGTCAATTTTCACCTATAGAAGCTGTTGTAGAAGGCCAATAGGGACAATCATATTATCAGGCACATGGCCTACCATTACAGGACCCGAAACAAAATTTGCCACATGAGGGTCAAAAAGATGAAAGCTAGGCTAAGGTGGGATCTAAAGGGCAAGAAAGAGGAGGATAGGCTTATGTTTATTGCTGAATCTTCCTTGGCTCATAAAGATGCTTGATGGTGGTGCTTCTCACCAATTTTGGTCAAGTTTGGAGGAGATTTTGCATTTTGCAAATTTTGGAAATTGCACACACAGAAAATCTGGATCAACACGCAACGCCACTGGTGCTACTATTTTCCTAGGGGCATCCAATGGAAAAATGTCTTGCATTTTTAAATTCATAGCGATGATTACATGCACCTTATGGATTTGCTAAGTTTTTGGGGTAGAACTAGTCCACCAAAAGGTCAAAAAACACCCTAAAAATGACCTTTTTGCCACTTTTTGGACACACAGAAGCAATCTTGGGAGAATCAAGTTTTGAGGGGCCAAATAAGCTTCAAATTAAGAAATTTTAGGTTTTCTCGAAAGTAGAATTTTATACCTTTCTAATGAGCTATCATGAGATCAATTTGGATGCCGGGAAGGCTTCCAAAAAGGACCTAAAAGTGGCACTGCGCATTGGGCATATGGCGTTGCGCATAGGGCAAATTTTGCACACGATGGCTATTTTCCTATGTTTTACTGTGTTCATGGATTTTATCTCATGGAATATGTTTTAATGATGTAAATTATGACTTGGCTTGTAAATATGATGGATAATTAGTAGTAGAGGGTAGATTCATTACATTAAAAGTCAATTTGAGTTCAAATGAATTAGTTTTTCACTTTTAGAGGCAAGTTGTTAAGATGCCTATATTCCTATTTCTTGTTCAATGTTGGTTATATTAGCTCCTCATCTTAGGGATTCGAACCCTAAGGATGGGAGGATGTTGAAACAATGCCTATATCTTCTTCTTCCTTCTCATTGTAGAGGGTTGGACTCAGTTGGATGCTCATACCTTCATTGTACATCATTTTGGAGCAGTTTAGTAGGAGATTAATAAGAATTGTAGCTATTTTTCTGGGATCCATGTGGTATGGAGTTTTAGTACAGTTTCTTCTCTTGTGATCATATGTTAGTATGTTTTGTGTATTTCGTTAATCATTTCATTGCTTCTAAGTGAATGTTTTCAAGTTGATAGGAAAAATTCATTACATCACTGCTCTGCTTTGGGGAAATATTCACCATTATATGTTTTCTACAGTTTGGGAAGGATCTATGGTAATCACATGCTCTTCCTAGCCTCTCACCAGTCTTAAAACATCTCACCCATCAAGCCCTGGAGTGCTAAACCTTATACCTACCTTTCCCCATTGAAAACCCTCCAATTTTGACCTCATTCCCTAGTCCTAAACTGTCCAGCTCCTCCTGATCCAGCAAAACCCCTTCAAAATCCAAGAAAAACTTTGTGCTACTATACCTAGCCTAAAATCATTTTCTTGATCCAGTCATCTTGGTTGAGATACTTATGGAGAGAGCCCTCTCCCAGCCTAGTAGGGCTAGCTACTTGGCTAAGCGTGGTTTGTGGTTACCCTGGCATTGCCCTCATTTAGCCTGAGGCTTAATCCAGGTGATAACAGGGTAGAGAACTAAACATTAAATTCAAAGGTGAGAAGCCTCAATTAAGCCCTTCCTTGAGCTATCATTATAGGCGGTTGATGAGAGCTGAGAGTGTTGAACATCCTCTATGAATCTTTGCCTCCTCCATTGAAAGTACCTCCCGACGAATGGAATCAGGAACACCATAATCAAACATGACAACAATGGGGGCATCATCAAAGGTGCTGGGGAGATGCCCTTGACCTCTAGATCTACTAATGTGTGGGCCCCTCCCCTTGTCATGGTTCATGGTAAGATGACACGAGAGCATAGTTGCAGCGAAAGCGCTAAGGAGAATGATAGAAGGTGAATAGATAAGAGAGAAAGGAATGTTCATGGTTAAAATATGTTTATTGCTAGGGTTTGGGAGTAGAGGAGACAAGTACGGAGATAACTGGAGCCCGAGAGGAGGTGTAAAGGCTAGTTCTTCTACTTGGTGAGGGATATGAGCCAAATGGAGGCAATTGATGAAGGGCCTTGGGAAGTGTACCATAGGACTCTGGGGCATCAATATGTGGGGAAATGTTACGTATTTTTTTATTATAGGCAAAAATCATTCAAATTCCTCTAATCGTTTTCCCACCAAAAATGGGTTTGACTCATAGGGTCTTCATTGGGGGAGAAATACCATACCATGTGCATTCATATTAGGGGATATATAGTGAGCAAAAAATGACATAATATATTGAGCATATAATAGGGGGTAAAAGGTTTTTATATTGGAGGTATAAAAATGGAGATCAAAGTTAATGAAAACATATGAAGGGGTATTGTCGGCAGGATAAGTCATTCTTGTGGACAAGACCGACCTCCCTAGTATCTAATGATATCTAGCGACAAGCAAACCAAACAAATTCTATCTTTCTCTAAATATGCAATTTATAGATAAAGGCAAACAAGTGTTTTAGGCCTACCTTGGGTCCAGTGCAAGTTTGTAGAAGCCACGCTCCATTGATCCAAATGAGCTTCCTTGTAAAGAATCTGCAAACACAAACAAGCACACACATTAAATAGCACCTGAAAAGCCAATATAATAAAGCATACTTATCATGATGATCAAAGAATTCATGAAACAAATCACATAAGACAATTTGTTGAGAAAAATGAATATGATTGTATTAACTTTAATCAAAGAAGAACTTTACAACCTTAGTGCCTTGATGTTGTACAAGCTCCTCCCAGGGTCCAGCAAGAATCTCCTCTACATTGAAAAGTTTCACTCTCTTCCCAATGAATCCAAAAAGGCATGTAATCTCTCCTCTCAAGATTAACTAGGAAGTCTCAATTCCAACAGCATTTACCCTCAAAAATGTTCAACTTCTAACCTCCCTAGCAACTAGCCCAATGCCTTAATCTATAGTGCAGTGGAGGGAAGTTACTAGGTCCACCTTCAAAGGGATAAAGCCCTCCTTCAAAGGGATAAGCTCCTCTCTGATCCAGGTGGATATTGGTGGCCACCTGCCAAGTCCACCTGGACCCCCACCATTGTTTCTCTCAGCATTTTCAGTTTCCTTAATTGTAGCACAACTTACTATTTTTAGCAGTTTTTCAGGTCCTGAACTTCTGGAGCTGTTTTGAGGCCCTAAACGACGTTTTTTGGGAAATTTGGGGGCAACATTGGTCCATCAACCGATGTTGCCCTTCCCAAAGTGGTAATGCTCGGATAGATCTTTCTAACGAGCTATTGTACCCGTCAAACGGAGATCGTATGCCAAAGTTACGACCCCGGGAAGTTGATGTACCAATTTACCCAATCGGGGCCCACAATTTGGTGTTTCATCTCCTAGGGTTAGGTTTTGGAATGTTAAGGGTTTTCCATTGTTTCTCAACAATAAATAGGCCTTCGAGCCTCATTGTAACACAGTTCAGAGGCATGTAGCCACCACATCTCTTCTCAGAGATAAGCTACCATCGCCCTAGCTGGTTTATTTCTATTTCTGGTTGTAAGCATATTTCAGTATTTTCCATTAATGAAATGAAGTATTATTTCCATTACATATTTGTTTACATGGTTATCTCTGTAATTTGTTGCGTTCCTGTTTAAATCCAGATCAGTGGTATCAGAGCGGTCTGTTTTTCTTTGCATTTCCCCAACAAGGTCGGGATATAAGGAGTTAGGGCTTGAACTGGTCGAACCTTTGCAAGACCAGCCTTGCAAATCCCGACGGCCTCCCATGGCGGATGAGAAGAAAGACGAGGGGGCAGGAGATCCCATCAAAATCTTGCTCGAAGAAGCCCTCGAGCGACAACGGAACGCGATGATGGACAACTTCGCTCAGATCCTTTAGCAGCTACCCACAAGCGACGCATCGACTTCCAGCAGCTACTCTGGAAACGCCACGCCCTTTAAGGTACAAGTTAATTTTGAAATCCCCATATTCGAGGGTCAGATAGATGTAGATGCCGTAGATAAATGGTTAAATCTGCTAGAGGGTTATTTTTCTGTTCATGAATTTTCGAGTCGAGAAAATATTGTTTTCGCTCTTTTCAAAGCAGCCCCCCACGTCAAGGACTGGTGGGAAACCTACTGCGAGCAGAAGGATGAAAGTACTGGCTCACTATTTTCAGCCGCACCCACCTGGAATTCATTTCGGGATGCCATCAAGGAGCAGTACTACCCTGTCGGAAGCTATGAGGATGAATACATAAAGTGGACCACACTGCCGCAGGGAAGGGACCAAGACATGCCGGATTTCACCAATATTTTCCATACCCTTCGCACAAAGTTGGGTATCAAGGATTCGGAGCAACATTTGATACTCAAATACCGTGGCTGCCTACACAAGTACATCCAAGAAGAAATACAATTCCTGAACATCTCCTCGCTCGGCGCAGCATACCGATATGCCGTCAAGGTCGAGCAGAAGTTTAAACAAAAGAAGCGAGACTTTGGATCTGCGAATCCAAAGCAGGGGAAAGGTGCCCCTAAACCATAGAACAAAGGACAAAGCCAAGGCGGGACAACCCAAGACAACCTGCCGAAGCTGCAAGCAAAGAACAGCGCCGCGAAGCCGAAAAAGGACACTGGAAAATGGTGTGAGTTCCATAAGAGCTCCACTCACAACACAAGTGAGTGTCGGGCCAAGCAGTCACTCGTGGCTGAGCTAAAGGTTTCAGAATCAGATGCATGTTCCGACTCTGAGTCAGAACCCGATAAGGGAAATGACAAAGGGAAGCAGATCATTGATGCGGATCCCAACGCCACTGTTGCTACCGTCAAGATCCAGAAAAATGAACCCGAAGATCCAGAGGAGGCGGAGCGTCTCTTCGACTCCCAGATGTGGGTAAAGGGCTCCCCGATACAGTTCATTGTTGATAGCGGGAATCAAAAGAACCTCATTTCGACAGAGGTCGTGAAGCGGTTGGGCTTACCAACCACAACACATCCACAACCATACACCATTGGGTGGCTTCACCAAGGACGAGATCTTCGCGTGAGCCAGCAGTGTCGCCTTCCATACAACATCAAGCCCTTCACGGATGAGGTATTGTGTGACATTGCTCCCCTTGAAGTTTGTGATGTATTATTAGGACAACCATACTTGTGGAAGCGACATGCTGTGTATGAATCAAGGCCTCGTGCTGTTATTATTACATTGGGAAATAAGTTGTACAGGATACCAGAGGTAGCACCACCTACCACCATCTCTTTGATTACTGCAAAACAATGCAGTAAGATCATTTCCAAAACCAGAAAATTTGTTTTCCTGATGATACGCCCTCAAGGAAAGAAGAAGACGGTGGCCACGGCCACCAAACGGGGTCCCTCTGCACGACAACTACAGATGAACAATGTTGTGGATGAGTACGAGGACATCTTCACCTCCCCTGCAGGGGTTCCTTTGCACTGTCAGGTCAAGCACTCCATCGATCTGACCCCAGGTGCGCCGCTACCCAATGGACCAATTTATCGGTGCTCCGTTCTAGAGAACAATGAAATCAAGAGGTAGATTCAGGAGCTCCTATAGAAAGGTCACATCCGTCCGAGTTCATCGCCTTGTGGGAGCCCGATCGTGTTGGTACAGAAGAAGGATGGGATGTGGAGACTCTGTATTGACTATCGGGCACTGAACAAGATCACTGTCCGTAATAGGTACCCGATCCTGTGGATTGATGACCTCCTGGACCAACTAAAGGGGGCGAAATATTTCAGCAAGATCGATCTGAAGTTAGGATATCACCAGGTACCAATCGAACCCTCTGATGTGTGGAATACTGCCTTCAAATCCAAGGAGGGCCTTTTTGAATGGTTGGTTATGCCTTTCGGATTGACGAATGCTCCTGCAACCTTCATGAGGCTAATGGATGACATCTTGCGGCCATTCACCAACTCCTTTGTAGTAGTATACTTGGATGACATTCTGATCTTCAGCCAGAGTTGGGAAGAGCACCTCCACCACATCCGATAAGTTCTCCAAACATTGCGACAACACAAGCTATGTGCTAATTTGGAGAAATGCACTTTTGGCATGACCCAGGTTCAGTATCTGGGATACATCATTGATGAACAGGGGGTGGATGTCGATCCAGCCAAGATCCAAGTCATTCGGGATTGGCCATCTCCAACCACTCTAACAGAGCTCTGCAGCTTTCTAGGTCTTGCCAACTTCTACCGCGGGTTCGTGTTGGGGTTTTCTCATATTACTTGGCCCTTGAGTCAAGTCACCAAGGGAGGGGCGAAAGCAAAATTCTTTTGGTCTGAATCTCAACAAAAGGCATTCATGGAGTTGAAGGATCGCCTCTGCACGACACCAGTGCTCGCGTTACCAGATTTACAACAACCATTTGAGGTCGAGACAGATGCCTCTGACTATGCTATTGGGGCATTCCTTACTCAACATGGACATCCAGTGGCATATCACAGTGAAACACTTTCAGACACAGTCCGGAAGTACCCCACTTATGATAAAGAGATGTATTCCATTGTACAGGCCTGCCGACAATGGAATTACATTTTGGGGAAGGAAACGGTCATCCACACAGACCATCGACCCCTGCAGTTCATACAGACCCAAGGGAAATTGCAGAATGATCGCCATCAGAAGTGGTCTACATACCTGCAACAGTTCCACTTGAATATCAAGTATAAGAAGGGCAGCACCAATAATGTTGCAGATTGCCTCAGTCGACCACCGATCATGGCGTTAACCACCGTGCTCAACTCTTGTGGGCACGAAACTTCTGATTGGCCACTTCTCTACAAAAGCGACCCAGAATTCGGCCACACATACCAGACACTCTTGGAGGGTCGGCATGTTCCATATTTTCACCTCCAGGATGCCCTATTATGCCACCTAGGTCACCTTTGTGTTCCTTCAAGCGAGCGTGCCAAGATGATTTGGGAAGCACACTACAGTCGGGCTGATGGGCATTTCGGGGTCGAGAAAACAATGGCAGTACTGCAAAATTATTTCTATTGGCCGAATCTTCGACAGGATGTTGGGAAGTAAATCAGATCCTGTACTGCCTGTACCATTTCCAAACTGACCATTACGAAGCACGGCCTCTATACCCCGTTGCCTACCCCTAGTCGACCTTGGGAATACATCTCCATGGATTACATGTTAGGCCTTCCTTCTACTAAGCATGGAAATGACTGCGTTTTTGTGGTCGTCGATAGGTTCTCGAAGATGGCCATTATGGCGACCTGCAAGAAGAATATCACAGCAGAAGCCACTGCTAAACTCTTCTTTGAACGAGTGTGGGTGCACTTTGGGATCCCACAGTCTATAATCTCAGATCGGGACAGTTGGTTCCTCAGCACATTTTGGTACAGTCTCTGGTCAATGCTGGACACCAAACTCACGAAGTCCACAGCCTTCCATCCTCAAACTGATGGCCAGACAGAGGTTGTCAATAGGATGATTGTGCACATTCTGCGCATGTAAAACTCAAAGCATCCGCGCACATGGGACGAGAGCCTCCCCTATGTTCAACACAACTACAACCGAGCTCTTCACAGCTCCACTGGCCATAGCCCTTTTCAGGTGGGTTTGGGATTCCAGCCACTATGCCCCATTGATGTGGCCATGCCACTTGCAGCTACTCACATAAATTCAGCTCATGTCTAGTCCGAAACGGATAAGGCCGCCAACTTCATTGAGCGCATCCAACATATTCGCCAGCAGGTCCATGACATTCTTGAGAAATCAAATGCCAAGTATAAGCAGCGACATGATCAACATCGAGTGCCACACAAGTTTTAGGTGGGCGACAAAGTCTGGTTGCATTTGCAAAAGGAATGCCTTACTGGAGCCTATCGGAAATTGAGACCACTCCGATATGGTCCTTACACCATTACTAAGGCTATGGGAGACAATGCATTTGAACTCAACATTCCCCCATTCCTTGGCCTGCACCCAGTGTTCAATGTGGACCGCCTTCGGCCATACTTTCCACCATTGCTAGACACATCCGACATTGCAGAACAACTCAAACCCACATAATTAAATCCAGATTGGATGGAACAAGCTACAACTGATCGGATCATGGACACACAGATCAAGAACACTCACCAACAAAATATCCAACTGTATCGAGTTGTCAAAGCAAGCCAACTCCTTCAGCAGGGCAAGTGGCTCACCAGGGAACAAGTTCAGCAAAAGTTTCCTCATCTCATGGAGGAACTCAACGCAATGAATACCATTGCTTCCTAAGGGGGGAGGAATGATCCAGGTGGATATTGGTGGCCACCTGCCAAGTCCACCTGGACCCCCACCATTGTTTCTCTCAGCATTTTCAGTTTCCTTAATTGTAGCACAACTTACTATTTTTAGCAGTTTTTCGGGTCCTGAACTTCTTGAGCCGTTTTGAGGCCCTAAACGACGTTTTTTGGGAAATCTGGGGCCAACATGGGTCCATGGACCCATGTTTCCCTTCCCAAAGTGGTAGTGCTCGGTTAGATCTTTCTAACGAGCTATTGTACGCGTCAAACAGAGATTGTATGCCAAAGTTATGACCCCGGGAAGTTGATGTACCAATTTACCCAAACGGGGCCCACAGTTTGGTGTTTCATCTCCTAGGGTTAGGTTTTGGAATGTTAAGGGTTTTCCATTGTTTCTCAACAATAAATAGGCCTTCGAGCCTCATTGTAACACAGTTCAGAGGCATGTAGCCACCACATCTCTTCTCAGAGATAAGCTACCATCGCCCTAGCTGGTTTATTTCTATTTCTGGTTGTAAGCATATTTCAGTATTTTCCATTAATGAAATGAAGTATTATTTCCGCTGCATCTTTGTGTACATGGTTATCTCTGTAATTTGTTCCGTTCCTGTTTAAATCTGGATCACTCTCATCAAGGGATTAGCTCCTTTAGTTTTGGGATGCATGAACCACCTAGGAGCGAACCATCCACGTCAAGATTCCTTCTAGAATCATCCAGAATTAACCACAAGTGAGTTTTTAAGAATAAACTTGCGCCTTTTTTACTTTCACAGGGGTCCGCACCCACTCCTTTAGAGACAGAGCGGGTAGGTCCGCAGGTAACATGACCATGGGGTGTGGGACCGCAGGTAACAGTAACAGAAAGTGCGGAGCCAGAGCTTTATTGATTTTTAAGGACTTTCTCTCATTTTTAAAGCTTGACATGAAGAGATGAGGTTTGAGACTTGCTAAGGAGGACAGTATGAATGATGATAGACCCATACTGGCTGCAAATAGTAATGGTGACAATATTTTGTGTAACAGATTGCCCCCTAAAGTGCGAAGTCTGTAGTAGATGAGGATTTAATTTATCATCTAAGAAGAGTGAAGTGCTTTATCATTTCGAGGATCATCTTGTGGAGAGCCCGGTTGGAACCTATAAAAACATTCAATGCAAAATATATATATGAGATCATATCATCGCTGAGGTAGGCATTCCCATACTCAGATCAAAACTGACTAGAAAACTAACTACTGCTCTGATATAGGAATGATCTTGTAATACATCACAAGTATAGACACATGTAGACACAGTATGGACGCAGCCATCTGTTTATGAATAGTCCACTGTATAATGAAAACAAAATTCCTCGTAGCCTGGATGGTGTAAACTAAATCCAGGGTCTTGATTTATACTTCCCGAAATAGTACGATTCTATCCATGTGAATGAATGTGTCGAAGTCGAAGATGGTAGAAACCACTTGATTACTTGTCAATGATGTAAACTATTAACAAGTGCGAGAGAAACCACCAGTAATGTCAATGGCTCTCAAAGTACTCAGTACAATCCATGAGATGTGAATAGATGTGTTGATGTCGAACATGTCACAGAATCCTTTGATCGAAGGCAAATGATGAAACCTATCGTCGAAGGTGAGAAACCTGCCATTGAGGCATGCAGATCCCAAGGTACTGACGATTTCTAGATCATCTTTCTAGATAATGAGTTGAATTCGATAGAAAGTGATCTGTCGTAGGCAAGCCCACAACACGAAATCATAGATCAAGTTTGAAGAAATTTAGTCGCAAGGACTGACTCAGGGATGGTCAAGATCGATGACAGATATTTTGCAGATGAATGGTTTATTTGCACTGACCTCTTGAACACATAACGACACAACACATGGTTTAGTGACAATTGACCCAAAGTTAATACCCAGAAACCGGCTGAAGACTTTCAATATGGTTTGATCAACTTTTAGGCAAAGGATTTCCCAACCCAGGTGAATAAAAAGTGTCGTGTTCAAGAGTGGTTACAAAGTATGACAAACAGGCTCATTTTTCTCTCTTTTCCCCCACCATTTCTGGCAAGTACCTCTTTATTTTTGACAAGCTTGAGGAGGATAACATTTGCTTGATTATAAGCTCATCCTTCGGATTAGTCAAACTTAGTTTAAATTCAAACCCTTAGAAGGAGTGGTCCGTTCTTGTTTGTAATTGAACAGGTCCTTTACTATTAAATTTTAACAAGTCCAGTATAGGAGAAACTCGGCGTTTTTCAATTTTAGAGAGTCTGAAAAACTTAAGAAAACTCCATGGTTGTCCTTTTTCATAAATTTGTGTCTCCCAAGCCCGAAAAATTATAAAATAATACTTGAGAGAACCGCTTGATCATTAGGACCAAGGAGTACTTTTCATAATTAGTGCCTCCAATCCGAAAAAGTAAAAAAGCGATCAATGACACGTCGTTTTATAACCAATATCGAATTTGAAACGACAAAAATCTGGCAATCTTTTCATGTTTTTTAGGGTCAGAAAAGAGCTGTAAGTGGACCATCTTTTTAGGTTTTAACGAGCTTAAAAAGAAAACTCGGCAATCTTTTCATGTTTTAGGAGTCATAAAAGAGCTTAAAGGTGACTCTAATGTTTTTTGTAAAAAATGACCAATTTTGCTTGAAAAATCTGTTATCTTGCACAAAAACTCAAACATTACTCATACCTATTTAAAATAGATAAAAATGTTGCAAAAGTTACCTCTTTAAAGTGAAAAATAAACAAATTAAAAACTCATTTATTCAAAAAAGCTTATAAAAAGGGCTTTTGTAAATTCATTTTTACCATTTGACTTCAGAGTGAGAAAAGAGAGCTTTTGGTCAGAAAATTCCCGTGAAGATTGCGGAAAATCCATCCGTTGGAATCGAATGTCGTCTCCTCCAGGTAATCCACATCATCATACTCTTTCATTTTATCCGTTTAAAAAATTTTTTTAGGGCTTTATTTTGTTTTTTAGGAAATTTTTTAGGTTAAAACCCATGCGCGGGGGTCCGCAGGCATAGCACAGGAAACCTGCGGACCCCGACTTTTTCGTAAAAGGAAAAAAGTCAAGGGTCCGCACCTACCATGAAGGCAAAGTTTGGACCCACGCACTGTCTCTAATACAGAGGGTGTGGTCCCCGCAGCAAAGGTTTTTAAACCTAAATTTTTCAAATTCCACCCAAAAATTTTGATTTTAGATATTCTAATCCACCTTTTTATTTAATTTAGGGTATACATCATGCTTGATTGGTGGGAACGGGAGCATGAGGATGTAGATCTCACCGCGATTAATCATCAACCTTCGATTGATGCATTGAAGGCATGCCGTTTATACAAATTCTGGGCCATACCTGGCATGAGGGCCCAGGTGGACTTTTTGCAATGGCTGGTAGATAGGTGGAACATATAGGACCAGTGTTTCTTTATTGGTGGCCACCAGCTCGAAATGGAGCCAGAAGACATTTACTTTTTGACTGGTTTGCCTAAGAGAGGTGAACATTTGACTCTATTCGAGACTAGGCCAGGTGGCCAGTCTGTCGATAGCCTCTGGATAGAGTTCTGTAACGACCAAACTAGAGACAAAGGGATAGATATCAAAACCATCTCCCTTCCTGAACTCAAAGTGATTGCGTTTACTGTTACCAGGCTCTACGGAAGCACAACACTACATATAGCCACTGGATCCCAAATGCGGATGGCAGTAGATTGCTTTCGAGGCACCATCTTCAACTGGTGCGAGGCTGTGTTGGCTAATATAAAAGGCCAATTGACTAGAGCAAAGAATGAACAACTGAAGACCTTTGGATATGGTGCTTTAGTTGTGAGATTTGGTCTGGAGAGGGTTCCAATGTTGGTCCCACAACATCTCATTGTTGGAGCTGGACTTCCCTGAGAGCCCAAACTGATGCGTTGGGTTGTAGTTATGGCCCGTCATCTTGAGGAGGGAACAGAAGTCGTTCGATTCACTCCTGAGTATTTTCATTGGTTGGAGAACCAAGTTTTTGCTATTCAGGACTTTCCTTATGCTAGGGTATATTATCGTGGTGACCCAGACATGGCTCTTCCACCATGAGAGAAATGGGATGACTCAGGTAAAATAATTTTCAACGTTTTCTAATTTAATTTTTTTTGTTTTGTTTTTATTTCGTCCAAAAATTGATAGTAAAAGTTTCAAATGCAGATGTAGGCCCACAGCGACCAGCCACTCTCCGGCCCTATGAGAGGAAACAGCCAGCTGCAGCAGCACCAGCCCCACAGGACGAATCTATAGAGACCTTGGCCGAATTGGAGAGTCATCTAGAGCGTTTGACAGTAGATGTTCCAGAGACCAGCATAGATGACATTCCTCTTAGGCTACAGCGCTATGTGATTGGGGTCCCAGGACCTTTCAAGAGTTTCCTTGTGGCCCGTACAGTGGTTTCTTATCGTGATCATCACCAGTGATAGGATGATTGCCTGTTGTAGACTCATATGACATTTTTTGCTTTTTGTGCTATCATTTTTGCCGATCATAATGTGTTTTTCAACCTATGATCGAAGACGATGTATATTTGACACACTTCTATGCTATACTATATCACTATTATCGGCTTATCTTGTAAAACATGTTATGGAATGTTTTTAAATTTACTTGTATGATTATTGCAAATGTCTACTTAACATTCGAGAAGAAATCACATCTGCTAATGTATTTAAATATCTTGGAATACGTTGATATTCAATATAGTCAAATTCACGTTCCAAGAGACGAACTCTCAAAAATAATCTCAATAACACTGGATTTATGATGGCATATACTCTATTAAGCTGTAATACAACGAGTTCAGAATCTAACCTCACTATAAAACTATGAATCCCAAATGACATAGATTCAAATAATAACTCAATCACTGCACTATATTCGGAAATGTTGTTTGTTGTTTGACCGAGGCTTACCCCATGCATAGATACCAACTCGTCAGAGGGCGAATAGATAACCCAAGCTACGGAAGAAATGTTCCGTGTATTACGACAAGCACTATCAGCAAACCCAATGTATGTTTGGAGAGACATCGGCAGCTGCAATATCAAGAGTAAAATCAAGATAAGCAGGAATAATGACAAAAACACTCTCTAAGCTAAGCACACTTTTTAATCTAAAACACACCAGCTAGAAAGAAAGCTAACCTAACTAAAAATCTCCACACCCAAATTTAAGCATAATATCTCTTCATGTAAAGACCATTTCTGGGTTTACCTAAAGAAACCCCGTCAAAGTCTACCAGTTCATAGGCCCCTTTTGCCAGCTTTCGCTTAACAACATAAGGACCCTACCACATGGGTACGAATTTTCCAGCACCTAATTTATCATTTGCTTGATTGTACAATAAGACTAGGTCTCCTTCCGAAAAATTACGAGGGGTAACATTTCGATCATACTGAGCTTTAATACGTTTGGCATGAGTTTCGATTTCTAATGCAGCATCACGTCGATTCTCATCTAGTTGAGCCAAGTATAACAAACATTTTTCCTCTTCGAAAGTGGCTGGAAGTAATTCGATGGCCATTTGCAATGATGGGATTTCGCATTCAATGGGTAACACAGCTTCCAGACCATAAACTAGTTGGAAAGGAGTGAAACCGGTTGATGTTTTTACTGAGGTTCGATACGCCCAAAGCACTGAAAATAGCATGTTATGCCAATTCGACCTATGAATCCCAATGATTTGTCGAATCATGATGACTAGAACTTTATTGATGGCTTCAACCAGACCATTAGCCTATGGATAATATGGAGTTGAACTATCGTGATGCAAGCCAAGTTGGTCTGTAAGTTCAGTCATCATAATATTTCGAAAATGATGCCCATGATCAGTGATAATCGCTTGTGGAACACCAAACCTAGCAATTATATGATTGAACACGAAAATCACAGCATTTTTGCTGTCTTCCTCAAATGTAGGCATTGCCTCGACCCACTTGGTAAAATAATCTAACGCAAGGATGATATACGCATGCCCCCCGGCCGAGTGAGGGTTACATGTAATAAAATCGATACCCCATTTCACAAAAAGACCGAAGACAATTATAGGGTGGAGAGGAGCAGGTGGAGTGCGCATCTTTCGATCAAAAATTTGGCAGTTGTGGCATTTTCGGACCGCGTTAATACAATCTTTAAACAAAGACGGCCAGAAATAGCCAGCGCGCAATATCTTTTGGGCTGTGGTAAACCCGGACATATGACTGCCACAGGCTCTAGAGTGATAGTCATTTAGAACCCTTTCAGCTTCCTCATGAGTTAAACAACGTCAGAAAATAGAGTTCGCCCCACGATGATAAAGTGTATCTCCAATAATTTTGAATTGTTGGGACTGGAATCGTATTTTCCGATGTTCTAATCTTGAAATTTCTGGCCGAAAGGATTGGGTTTGGAGATAAACTATGATATCCACATACCATGGATCTAAAGTGCTTATTAGAAACAAGGATTCGTCCGCAATGGGCTCCTCCGCCACAGTTTCCGTGTCAGCACGCAGGAAGTCACACTTCAACTCCGCAAAAACAAATGATTTCTTTGACTTAGACTTTTCAAATTCTAAGTCAAAATCCTGCAGGATCACAATCCATTTGGAGTACTTGCCCCCTAGCAATTGTCTGGTCAAGATATAGATCATAAGGTTGCAATCGGAAATTACTGTAGTTTTGCGTAGTAAAATGTAATGACGAAAACGTTGGACAGCTTGAACAGCTGCCAATGCCAATTTCTCCACATGTGAATATTTTAGCTCAGTTGGATTTAAAGTGCGACTAAGGTAATATATCACATGTTCACTACCGAATTCATCTTCCTGAACTAACACCATTCCAATGGTGGAATGCGAGGCGGTGAGATATAAGAAGTAGTCCTGGTTGTAGTTGGGAGGATGCAGTAACGGTGCATGGGTGAACGCGTGTTTTAGTGCATCAAAAGATTTGTCAGCTATCTCATCCCAAAAGAATGGAGTATTTTGTTTCAACAACCGGGTGAAACCCTTTGTGATCTTGGCGTAGTTAGGAATGAATCGACGTAAAAAGTTTGCTTTCCCTTGCAAAATTTGGAGTTGGTGAAGACTCGAAGGAGGAGGCAATTTGACAATAGCTTCAACCTTCGAGGGATCGACGCGAATGCCAACTTTCGAAACAACAAAGCCCAGTAACCGACCCATTTCTATACAGAAAAAACACTTATGTGGATTCAACCTAATTCGATAATGCCTACACCTCATAAAGATTGCTCGTAAATGGATGAGATGATCAGCTCGATGTAATGAATGAGCAGGTAAATCATCGAGATAGGGTTGTACAATGTGCTTGATATCATGAAACGCGTAAGACATGGCTCTTTGAAAAGTTGCCTCGACGTTCTTGAGCCCAAAAGGTAATTTGCAATAAGCAAATGTCCCCCATGGACAAATGAAAGCCATTTTTGGTTGATCAGCAGGTAGAATATTTATTTGATTGTATCCGGAAAAACCATCGATGAAGGAGAATATTTCACTGCCGGCACAATCATCAATGATTTGATTGATATAGGGAGTTGGGTAATTGTCTTTTGGACATGCTCGATTAATATCCCTATAATCGATACATATTCTTATTGTTCCTTGCTTTTTGTTAACAGGAACAATATTTGATACCCAATACGTTAACGGAATTGGATAAATGAAACCTGCTTTAAGTAATTTTTCAACTTCTACTTTAATGGCAGCAGCTTTTCGTGGGTGGATCTGACGCAAACGTTGCCAGATGGGTTTAGCATCCGGGTAAGTTTTGATTTCATGAAAAACAATTACTGGATCAATTCCTGGCATTTCCTCATATGACCAGGCAAACACATCAAGTAATTCTTGAAATAGGGCCTTATATGTTTGAATTTCATTTCCGTACAAAAGGCACCTATATGAATGTTTTCAACAATTCCAGGTTTAACCGAAATGTCAATAGGAATAGTTCGAGAAATATTTCCCAAATTTAACTCAGAATCAGGATTTTGCATTGGATTATGAGGTTCCTTGACATATTCAGCCGTAAAAATAGATGAAAAATCATTTTCAAAGTGATCAATCTCAGGTAAAAGCGAAGATCTATGATGAAGATCTTCCATCAACACACAGGATTTCACGAATTTGCTCATCAGTGTGAACAAGTTCGGAAAAAATTATTGAATCTGAGTTTGATGTTGAAAGTGATTCTTCATGGACCACATTCATTAAGTCAATTTCGGTTGAAGAAGGGTCGGAAAACGACTGCACGGCCTGATACGCAATTTCATATGGACTCAAAGGCATAACATCACCAAATGAATCTATCTCAGATTCGGAAGGTACGATCCAAGGATCATTATAAACAATAGTGTCTAAAGAAATCATATGAATGGTTGCAATAGAAGACGATGTGTTGATAGGAGGAAAAGGAAAAGTTCCTAGTAAACCAAAATCTTTAACTAGTCCTACTCCAACATCCTTATACGGGATAGTTTTTTTGCCGACATGCTGAATACTTTCATAAGAGGTTGGGTCAGATGAAAAGTAAGTTAGCTGGTCTATAGTTACGATCTTTCCATTATGAGGGAACTTTATAAGCCAAAAGACCGATGAAACAACAGCTGTCATAGCGTAAGACCAACTACGACCCAAGAGAAGGTTGTAATCTAGAGGGGCATCAACCACCTCCACATCTAGATTTACAGTTTTGCCTTCAACCCCTATAGGTAAATCCTGTAGAATGCCAAAAGGATGGAACCCATGACCATCAAAGACCTTTAGAATCGTCGGGGATTGATTAAGTGTAGGAGAACCAAGCGATCTCCAACACTAGATCGACATAATACACGTTGAGGCTCCATCATCAATCACAGTCCTATAACAAGGTCTGTTTTTGACTAACACTGGAATCTGGAAATCCATTTGATGAGGTAAGAGAGGTGTGCTATTTTCTAGGTCGAAAATTATAAGGTTCGAGTCCTAAACGTCAACAGCTCCTATAGCCAACAATAGCAATTTACGTTATGGTGGACATGATTGCAGCACTTCCAAAGCCGACATTGTTGAAGGGGAAATAGCCAAATCTTTAACAATGTTATAGTTCTGAGCCGCTCTCACATGTGTATTGAAAGCTGACTTTCGAAGTATACCCTTGGCGGGTGGTTTGATTACTAAGTCTGGGTTAGGTTTCTCGATCTGTAGTGGATCGGAACCGGGAGTTGAAGTTGATGGGTTCGAATTAGAAGATTCTGTTTCCTTACCACCAACAGGACTTTTACTTCCATAATCTTGTGATCGAGTCACAATCCTAACATGGGACATCATCATTATGGGTTCTTCGGAGGCATTTGAGGAATAACCTATCATCTTACTGTCTTGACTAGGAAAAGGATCCTTCAAAACAGTAGGCATTTGGGAACCTTTGACGATTTTCACAACCTCAGCGCGATGAGGGCAGTCTCTTGTAAAATGCTCTTCGTCACAAATGAGACAACGATAATGAGGTTTGCGTTTCTCATCAATTGATTCCGTTTTTTCTGGTTTCTCTTTCGAATTTTTATCTGTTTTAGTTTTCTTCTTCCCTTTCTTTTTACTACTGGATTTTGACTTGGCTGTAGATGACTCTACAACATGAATATCGGCGGAAATTTCCGTGGAAGAATCTCCTGTTGGGGAATCTGGTAAAGTTATGATAGGAGAAGAATTCTTGGAATATTTCTTTTTACTTTTGGTATTAACTGTACCAATCATACCATCAGCGACATGAGACCCTGAAGGAGCTGCAGTTATTTGATTTTGTTTAGGAAGGTCAGGGATTTTCTCATGTAACATACATGATTGTGTATAAACTAAGTCAAGGTACTGAGCTTGAGCAATTAATTGCTCTTCAGCAACGACTCCTACCTTAGCTACATCCTCAGTGATTTTCGGTAACAAATATTTGACAAACCATTCAGCTAGGATTTGATCGGGGATAAAAACTTTCACTAAACGTCGTCGACGTCTCCATTCATGAATGTGATCTAAAATGTAAGTGGATGTTGACTGTTTTAATGAAGTTAATAATTTCGTGCCATTGTCATATCTGACTGGCAACTGAAAATGAGTTAAAAACAAAGTAGCTAACTGACTAAAGTTATAAAAAGTGGCTCGCAGTAACTCATTGTACCACTTGGTCGCAATACCAATTAGAGTGCGTTGGAAAAGCCTTAAACAGATTGAATCATCTAAAATGGAGTTAGACGCACACCAGAGGTGATAAGTCATCACATGGTTCAACGGGTCCTCTCCTCATTTGCCTTCAAACTTAGGAATATCACTAGGCAACTTATTCGGCATTGGTGGCCAAAACGGAAGATAGTTAATTGGATCATTCGTAAGGCACGACAAGTCAGGAAATTTCAAAGTTGCAATGAACGGTAACTAACGATTAGGGTCCCTGAAACCCTGGGTCATGAGACCAGCCCCAGGAGGAGGATATCTAGGATAACTAGGAATTGGAATTGCATTTGGGATATTATATCCTCCCAGAAAACCAGGATTAACCGGACCGTACTGGGTTGTTGAGGTTGCTAATATGTATATCCAAGGTATGGTTGATACTGATAGACTGGCTGCTGCTCAACAGGACTGAATTGGTACTGTCCCTAGTATGGTTGATAAGTAAATTGAGGTTGACTTGTGACAACCGTACTTGGACCAGGTTGTCCTACAGGCATTTGAACCGAGGTCTGAATTGTGGATCCAGACTGAGGTAAAGATGCTTGAGGAGTTGATATAAGAACCGTAGAAACCGGAGCTGTCGATACTCCAGAAGTAGGTGGGGTAGATTGAACAGATGTTGCAGCAGTTGCAGCAGTCATTTGAGGCAGAGTACGAGGCGTACTAGGCCCAGGCTGAGAAACTACAGAAGGTGCAGAAGTTTGAATAGTAGACTAGACAGGTTGCTGGGGTGAACCAGAAACCAAAGGTTGTCCAATTTGAGATGACAAGTGCACATTCAGTTGCAAGATCTGTTGAGATTGAGATGGATCCCACACTAAATTCATTCCGGGGTATGGACCCATAGTAGGTTGAGAATATTGAGGACCATAACTGGGTTGAGGGTAGGGTTGATAATTCAAAGGTACATTTCTAGCTCCTTGGACAAATGATTGACTGGAAGGTGGTTGGAAACCTTGGGTTGGGTACTGACCTTGAGGTTGATAACCTTGAGGCACGTACTGATACTTGGGTTGACCTTGAGGTACATATTGATATTGGGGTTGACCTTGAGGTACATACTGAGTCTGGGGTTGACCTTGAGGAATGTATTGTCCCGTAGGTATGTACTGTCCTTGAGGTTTCCCCCCAGGCGGTAATTGGGTACCTTGAGGTTGCCCCCCAGGCGATAATTGAGGACCTTGAGGCTGCCCCCCAGGCGGTAACTGGCCACCTTGGGGTTACGGATTAGGAATAGTACCTGACATCATAAGAATATCTTCTACACACAACGGCTTATTTTCGTTATTACCAGTTAATAACCCTTGTTCAATAGGTTGAGGAGATGCTCCCGAAAAAGTACCAGTAAGTGACTGATACCCAGAGGGAATAGAAGGACCGCCATATAAAAAGGTTTCTGGAGATCGAGAAAACATGGACGACTGTCTTAACAAATTTAACGGAGGATAATAACCCCTAGGTGTGGGATGAAAAGGAATGCGATGTGGTGAAAAACTTAGTCCCGAGTTTTCCAAAAAATTGGTCAATGAAAGATACCAAGCGTCCCTCCTAGGTGGACTGTAAAAGATCGATTCATGCTCCCTAAGTTCTATAGCTGGTTGATTTCCAGGGATAGGGATACTTTCATCCAGAGTAACAAGTTCTTCAATAGCAATAAGTCGAGAAGGAAGATTTTGGGTAATGACTCTTTCTACCCTGGGTGAACCAGGACCACTGGAAGTTGGAGAGGCAGATCCTGATGTTGGAGTAGCAACAGGTTCAGTTTCACGTTCAGATATTTCAAGTTCCTCATCTAAATCACTAGTAGATGAAAAACTACCAGTAACTTTGGAAAATGAAATAGATTGTGGATTATAATCTGCCACTAGAGCTTGATAATCATGATGTAGAACCAATGAAGACTCTCCTTCTTCAAGTGACCCAACTCTACTGTCACTAGGAGTTACAAGGGCTCGTAGCCCTTCAAGCTGGCTTGGTGAAAACTCAGGAGGTTGGCCCCGAAGTCTACGGGACTTCCTCGGTAATTCAGCCACGATTAAATATTTTAACTACTTCACACGCAAACAAAGAAAAATATTCAATGAAAACCACCTAAAGCCTCTAAAGAACCAAACAATTTTGTATCACACGCCTAAAGAATCTAGGAGATCAAACCACACACAAACAGTAACTTTCCGTACTGAAAACACTAGTTGGTGATGAAATCCAACGTCGCAGAATTCAATACAGAAATGGCGGTTGGAACAGTTACCCCGGCAACCTACTTAATGAATAGACTCGCACAAGTTTCTCCACTAAACCGTCTCGAGTGAAGAGAACCCCCCAGAAAATCCAAGTGATTCTAGCCAACGTCTGCTCCAGGTACAGTGGGATCTTCCCTCCACCGCCACCTTAGGAAAGAATCCTATAGAATATGGTCACTAAGGTTACCAACGGAAACAAATATACCTGGGGGAACAGTCTACGATCCGACATGCACGCAAGGGTAGAGTAACAAGCTCAATCCCCTTAAAGGCTCCTTGACATAATCCAAGGTTTACCAACAAGTGACCCCAGGCTCCTCAACAATGGTAAATCCGAGGTTTACCGTTTTTAATACGTGAATATCTTCTATCGTTCCCAATGAGGAAGGATTGATTCCCACACTAGTTCAGATATGATCTCGTGCTTCTCATTTAAGAGGAGATTTCCCAGAGCATAGATGTAGCAATTGGAATTTATCTCCTACCGCAAGATACAACTACTTGTTTGTTTTACTATCTTGGAGAGTTAATTACTCCCTACGCCAAGATACTAGCCTAAGCTATGTTGGTGATAAAGAGCCCCAGAAATAAAAAGATTACTAGATAGATTTTACTTTAAGCGTTATTTTTATTGGTTTTTTCTTAACTCAAAAGGTGTGGAGATGAAACTTATGGTGTGAATAATCGACTCTAAGTCACTAAAAATGCACTTAAGATGAAAAACAATCCTTTCCCTTCAATGAATTTCTAGCTAGGAAAGAGTTGAGAATGCAAATTCTTGTAAAAACAAATCTTTTCTTAACAATCAAATCAAAAGAAGAGCTTTTTGTCTTTTCCAATACACTCAAAAATGAGACAACTAGTTATGCTCACGAAAATTTCCTTTTCTTTTCAAACACTCAAATACTTCTAAAACAAACTTTTTCAAAAGAGATTTTTTATTTTTATTTTTATAAAACACTCAAAACTATGGAAAAATCTAATCTTGAGATCTATAAATTCTAAAAATCTAATTGAAGTAAAAGCTTACAAGATTTCTTTTCAAGGATGTTTTACTTAGCTATAAGCAAACTAAGGACTAATTTGTCCAGAATACAAATCAGTCAAAAAACAACCAATTTTTGTTTTCTTTTCTAAAAATGAAATCCAAAACTTTCAACACAAGTCCTTTCGAAGTTTCGCAAAGAGAAAATAAGATGGATTCCTCAAAAAAGGCAGATTTTGCAAACGTTCAGACTCATAATAAGGCCAGCAAAATCCAAGGTGATCTTAGGTTTCTAAGACTTCTAAGCTCTGAGTTACTACAAGACCAAAATGAAAATCAAGTTCGGAAACCAAAACTTCTAGGAATTTCACCTAAAACCCTAATGCTAATGGAATTAACCTAAGAAAAGTTCCTGACAAGTCACGTGCAGATCTGGGCAGAGGCTAAAAACACATTAACGAATCCTAAGCTGACTGAAAGAGAAAATCTTAAGTTTTTCAAAATTTTAACAGGGTCCACAGGCTCCCAGTTTACCCAGGTGCGGTACCGCTCTATGTGTAAAGCAAAAGTGCGGGTATGTCCACACTGTGTTACAAGTAGAGGGTGCGGTCCTCTCCCAAAAGTATGAAAAACAAAAAATAATTCAAGATCTACTAAACCTACCCAATCCCACACACATCAAGCCAAAAACAGAAACAAAGACATAGTTTCTCAAGTCAAAGTAAAAACAAAGGAAAAATAAAAAATTCAAGTCCCCAGCGGAGTCGCCATTTTGTCGGTCGGATAAGTCGTTCTTGCAGACAAGACCGACCTCCCTAGTATCTAGTGATATCCAACGACAAGAAAACCAAACAAATTCTATCTTTCTCTAAATATTCAATTTATAGATAAAGGCAAACAAGTGTTTTAGGCCTACCTTGGGTCCAGTGCAAGTTTGTAGAAGCCACGCTCCATTGATCCAAATGAGCTTCCTTGCAAAGAATCTGCAAACACAAACAAGCACACACATTAAATAGCACCTGAAAATCCAATATAATAAAGCATACTTATCATGATGATCAAGGAATTCATGAAACAAATCACATAGGACAATTTGTTGAGAAAAATGAATCTGATTGTATTAACTTTAATCAAAGAAGAACTTTACAACCTTAGTGCCTTGATGTTGTACAAGCTCCTCCTAGGGTCCAGCAAGAATCTCCTCTACTTTGACAAGTTTCACTCTCTTCCCAATGAAGCAAAAAAGGTATGTAATCTCTCCTCTGAAGCTTAACTAGGAAGTCTCAATTCCAACAGCATTTACCCTAAAAAATGTTCAGCTTCTAACCTCCCTAGCAACTAGCCCAATGCCTTAATTTATAGTGCAATGGAGGGAAGTTACTAGGTCCACCTTCAACGGGATAAAGCCCTCCTTCAAAGGGATAAGCTCCCCTCATCAAGGGATTAGCTCCTTTAGTTTTGGGATGCATGAACCACCTAGGAGCAAACCATCCACGCCAATATTCCTTCTAGAATCATCCAGAATTAACCACAAGTGAGTTTTTAAAAATAAACTTGCGTCTTTTTTACTTTCACAGGGGTCCGCACCCACTCCTTTAGAGACAGAGCGGGCAGGTCCGCAGGTAACATGACCATGGGGTGCGGGACCGCAGGTAACAGTAAGAGAAAGTGCGGAAGCAGAGCTTTATTGATTTTTAAGGACTTTCTATCATTTTCAAAGCTTGACATGAAGAGCTGAGGTTTGAGACTTGCTACGGAGGACAGTATGAATGATGATAGACCCATACTGACTGCAAATAGTCATGGTGACAATATTTTGTGTAACAGGTATAAAAAATATTAATGAGAAAATCGATACCTCTAATATCTAGTGAAAGTAGGGGTTTTTTGAATTGGAAAGGTGTATTGGGTTCATATTTGGAGGGGGTTAGATAATATGATTTTTAGAGGTATTTTCCAATATGTAGTCAGATTGAGGGTATTTTTTAGTATGCTACAAGCCCATGTGATCTATCTAAGTTTCACTGAGTGAAGCCCCCATGCTTTGAATAATAATATGAACAACATCTTGATTAATATCGTGAACATTTAATTTAAATAGATAAATAACATTTTGGTTTGGAGAAATAAAATATAACACAATATATTATTAATTTAGAATCATAGTTAATTGAGAGGTGTGCGCCAACCATTCATATTTATACATTTGAAATCTAAACCAATATTGTTCTCAAAATATGCACCAAATGGTAAATAAACATTGTATTATTACCTAATGTAGGGACTTCTATTGGTTTACTCTACATAAGGAGATATCCAATAACAATAAATTTAACATAACCATAGTAAAGGAATAAGACCACTATATAATTAAAAATAAATAATATAATAATAAAGCATATTTGACATATGTTCAAAAAATATAAATATACTACTTATAAAAAAATACCTCTTATTTATATATTATTTCATTTTAATTATATAATGAAACAATTCTATTATTATGACCCCAATACATTAATTTTCCATTTAAGTATCTCTCTAAACACTCCATATTATTCTCCATAAAAGAATAATATGCAAATTTACCTATTCCTTATGGAATAGATTAATTTATAGACGAAATAAAAATATTCCATAGGAATCAATGATGCAATTTCAAACTTTTGGATGTGAAAATTTCTCTATAGGAATTTGCGATGAAGGTGACCTAATGTTAGTGTTAGTGCTCTTCATGGCCTCCCCTAGCATGACTAGTTAGGTCAACATTGTCCCCCCGCTGTCATGATGGAAGCACATCAGAACCTCCACACCCAATCCTTTAAATACATGGTAACTTGTAGGCCTCTAGAACATGATTCATTTTTCACAAAGTTTGCCTCTAGCTTTGTCTTCTACTCAATAGGAGGAAATGTTGATAAAGAAGGAAAAATCCACTCTCAGAAAAAAGAACCGCCTAAGAGGAATAAAGGAATAGAGAAAGGGAAAAACAAAGATATTAGCAAAACAAATGGAAAGGTCTCGGACATGCCTTCCCTTGCAGACACAAATCTTTCAAAATCTTAGGAGCACATGCAAGAACATAGGAAAAAAACAAAGAACCATTGCAACCCCATAGCAAATAAAATCCTGTAACTAAAAATTCACGACCAAGTAGTAGCAGTACAAAGAATACATGCAAGAACATGTAGTAATATGAAAGTTTATGGGCATGTCGCTAACTGAAAGAGCCCTGAACTTGTGGATACAAAGAAAATGGGCATCCAAGGGGGAGATAAGACTTTATTTGGGATCCAAAGGATTCTTCACAGTCATATTTGACCTCCCACAAGATAGATATAGAATATTTGAAGCTGGACCCTATTTTTACAACTGAGCCGGATTATACATAAGATTTTTGAAGGAAAACTTCACATCGGAAAAAGAGGATTTTACAAGAGTTTGAGTTTGGGTTTGCCTTTACTCCTTACCAACTGATTACAAGGATCCTTCGGTCTTAAAAGGTATAGGGGACCAACTAGGGGAGTATATCAAAATGTCTGAAGGTACAAAAACTCGACACTATGTTTCTTATGCATGTTTCCATGTATACATCAATGTCTTTGGAGCCCTTCTAGAAGAAATAAAATTAATATTCAGGGATGAAGTCTGGCTTCAAAGTATAGACTATGAACATATCCCCTTCATATGTAGGAAGTTCCATGAGAATGGGCATCTGTTCTAAGACTTTCCTCTTAGCAAAACCCCTCAATCTCTAAAGCGGGCAAGCAAAAAGAAAATATAGTGAAGGCTTGACAGAAGTCATCTCTAGGAATAATAACAACAGGAAAAAGGCAATCCCCAAGAAGAATCAATACAAAGAGGCATGTCAAAACCAGTTCGAGGCACTGAACATCACTCAGGAGCAAATGGATCCCAACTACCTAATAGGAGATGAAGTAGGAGAATAAGGATTGAACCAGGTAGACAGAGAATATGAAGATAGAGATACTGTATATACGAATAGCGAGAAGGAGCACTCACAAGAGGATATTGAAATGGAGAAAATAGCGATGAAAGAAACACTAGAGGAAAGTGCCATAAAACAAGATTTGGAAGGGTTGGACTTAGCAACAATTGTAGAGGCATGGAAATTAAATGGAATTAATGCCATACCAAAACACCAGCTACAAAAAATTTAAGGTGCTTATCTCCTATAGGAAAACTCAGAGCACTCCACCCCAATCAAGAAAGCACAACATCAAAGGGAATATTAGCAAATATTCCAGTAGGAGGACTCAACCTCAAAGGCCCAAGCTGGAAAAGAGACAGAAAGACCACCAACCAACTCCTCCAAGAACTAGGAGACAAGCTAATCAATGAAGGAAAGGTAAAAGTTCTTTCCCTCAAACCCTCTCCATGTCAATCAATTGCATTTCTTGAAATATTAGAGGATTGAATGGTCCTGGGAGGAAACGAATCTTGAAAAACAACATTCTATCTAATAATCTTGATATCCTTCTAATTAAAGAAACCAAACTTGAGTCAGTACACCCCCCTCTTCTTCTAAACTGTTGTTTCAAGCCTTACAAATTCCTAGCCAACTCAACAAGAGGTTCAGCACGAGGAATAATGACCCTATGGAAAAGATCCAAGCTCGACGTCCTATCCTCCTTGGCCACTCATCATTCCATGACAGTGTTTCTTAGAATTATTGGCACCAATGATAGTATCAACATAGCAAATTTCTATGCCCCACATAAGGTTATAGACCAAATGAAAATGCTCCAATGCATCTCTAATGTCCTTGATCCTATACACCTTCCTTTCAATATCATAGTGCGTGACTTTAATATGATAGCTAATGTGGCTGAGAAGAGAGATGGTATCCAAAATCTCAATAAGGACTCAAAGGCTTTCCTTACTATTATAGAAAACCTCAACCTCATAGACATACCTACCACTAATGGAATTTTTACGAGGAATAACATAAGAGGAGGATATTGTCAAATTGTATGACGATTAGACCTCTTCCTTTTATTAGAGGAAACTTATCTCACCTCTTGGGAAACTGGAGTGAGATTCCTCCTGCAAGCTCACTTAGATCACTGGCCTATCTCTCTCAAGATTCAAATTTCCAATGGCCAAAAAAATAAGCCTTTTAGATTCGAAGCCTTTTGGTTGGATCACTTGGACTTCATGGAAACAATTAAACAATGGTGGAAAAATCCTCCCACCAGATTAGGAAACAAAATGTACAAATTCCAACAAAAGCTAAAACATATCAAAGAGGAAATCAAAAAATGGAACAAAGAATCATTTGGCAACATCATCACGGAAAAAAAATAAAACAATTGGAGAACAAATTGGAACTTCTCTGACAAAACATAATTGCGGAAGCGCTCATGTAGGGTAGAAAGCAAGAGGAACAAATATTACGACAAAGTTGGGAGAAAAGAGCCATCCAAGAAGAGAAGTTGTAGAAACAAAAATCGAGAATCAATTGGCTGAGATGTGGGGAAAAACATACCGCTTTTTTCCATAAATTAATGACACAACACAGGAGGAACAACAGAATTTTGGCTCTGAAGAATTGAGAGGGTCGTATCATTCACTCTCAAGAGGAGTTGGAAGTAGAGCTCACTCATTACTTTAGCTCTCTTCTCAAAGATCCAAGAAATGACGAAGTTCAGGAAATCAAAAAAATCACCAACCACATCCCAAAAATCCTCACTGAATAGCATAACAAAATGATCCTAAGAAAAGTGTCCCTTGAGGAAGTGGAAGATGTGATAATGGGAATGCCCAATGGAAAAGCCCCTGGTACAAACGGTTTCACCAATGACATCTACAAATCTTGTTGGCCCATCCTCAAACTGGAAGTCCATGCCCTTATGGAAGAGTCTTGTATTCAAAATTATGTCCTAAAAGCCCTTAAATACACTTCCCTAACCTTGATTCCCAAAGGAAAATTCCTTGAATCCCCAGACAAATTTAGGCCCATATCCCTCTGCAATGTCATCTACAAAATTATCTCCAAAGTCTTCACCAATCGGGAAAAATCCATCTTGCCTCTCCTTATCTCCCATCAATGATCTGACTATGTGGAAGGTAGGAAATCATAGACAATAGCATCTTTTCTCATGAGCTCATCCACTCTCTCAAATCTAAAGAAAAACCTCGTATGATGATACAATTGGACATGTCTAAAGCCTTCGAAAAAAATCAATTGGGAGTATATGAGACAAGTTCTAGAAGCATTTGGGTTCCACAAAGAAAACATCAAATGGATCATGGCAATGGTGTCGGGAGAATTTTTCTTTGTCCTTGTGAATGGTTCCCCTTACCAACCCTTCAATCCTACCAGGGTTATGAGACAAGGAGATCCTATCTCTCCCTTCGTCTTTGTCATCATGGCTGAAGGGCTTAACCACTCTATTTATGATGCTTTGCACTCCAACAAGATCTCAATTTTATAACCTTATGCCTCTGCTCCCCCCTCTATGAGCCAAGAATTCATGGATGACACCATTCTTATGGGGCTCCCTACTATCATATAGGATTCCTCCTTTAAGTCCATTATGTCTGACTTCTCTGTGGCCTTTGGCACGAGTATCAACCCTGAAAAATCCAAGTTATTATTCTTTAACACCTCGCTACCGATGCATTGGAACATCGCCAAATGTCTGGACTTCCCCATAATCACCCTCCCCTCCAACTACCTCAGTGTTCCCATGATAGACAGGCTACTCTTAAGGGCTACCTGGGAAGACTTGATCAATAAGTTGGAAAAAATAATTGTCAATTGGACCTTCAGATCCCTCAATCTGGTTGGATGCCTTGTCCTTGTTAAATATTTTCTTCACGCCATCTCGCTCTACTTGTGTTTGGCTTTGGTAGTCCCTAAAGTGATCTCAAACAAAATCAGAAACGTGCAAAGGAATTTATTATGGAGAGGTGCAGAGGTTAAGCAAAAATGGGTTCTCGTTACATGGGAAATAATTTGCAAGCCTAAACAAGATGGAGGCATTGGTCTAAGAGACATAGAACTTTCGAGGAAGGACCTGGGTACCAAAACCTTATGGAGATGGATTGAAAATCCCAACTCCCCTTGGGGAACCCTTTAAAAATATAGGTACATCCCTTCCCTTTTGTAGGAGAAAATCATGAGGCTAAATGGAAATATCAAAGGATAAGTTATCTGGAATCAAGCGTAGGAGAATAGGGATATGATTCAAAATCATAGTTTCTAGGAGATTGGCAACAAAATCAAGGTTCTCTTCTGGGAAGACACTTGGCAACAAAGGCCAAAACTTGATCAAGATCAATACCATCAAATCAATTTTGACATGAAAAAATGAGGGAAGACTAAAGTAAGCTAGTATTGGAAACCAAGTGATGAAAAGGATAGATGGAGAGTCTGGATGGATCGAAAGGACTAGGATCCCCATATTAATCCTCAAGCCTGGTCTGATCTATCATCAAAACTTCAAAAAATACAAATCCTTCTTGACTCCGCTGAGGAAAAAATAAGACAGGTAAAAAACTCAGCGAGTCTTTTAAATTTAAAATAAGCCTATAGATACATTCCAAGCTTGATCAACTACAACCAGACTCGAAATGGAATTCCATCTCGGACACGGAGAATTGGCCAGTAATATCTATATTTCTATGGCTAGTAATGCACAGGAAGAGCTTAACGTGGGACAACCTAAGGAGAAAAGGCTTCATCAATCCCTCCAAATGCCATCTCTGTCAGCAAGAAGAAGAAACCCCCAATCATCATGTGCATGAATGCCCATAGGCATGCAAATTTTGGGACTGGATACTACTCGCCTTCAACAACACACTTCAAGACCCCTCCTCCATATAGAACACCATAGCAAACTCGATATCATCCTTCTCCTCACATCCACTGGTTAACCACACATGGAATTTAATTCCTCGTCTAGTCTGCTAGCCACTTTGGAAGGAGCACAATGCAATAATTTTCTGGGGAATCTCCACAGAGGAGGAAGTTATAATATCCAAGATCAAATGAGAAATCTGGGAAACTATGATTTCTCTTCCCACTCACACTTCGAAAGACCCTACCACCAACTCCGAAGTGAGAATTCACTCAATGTTGGGCCTTCTTCAGATCAATTTTAACGAAGTCGCCTCCTTCTCTAGGCATGACAAACAAAGGGGCATTTGTAGGCCACCAGAGTTGGGCACCTTAAAGCTCAACTCCAATGGCACAACAAAAGGTAATCAAGGATAATCAGGTTTTAAAGGGGTCTTCAGGAACACAAAAGGTGAAATAATTTGGATATATGAAGGCAACTTAGGTTCAACCACAAACCATGTTGTTGAACTTCATGCTCTAGAAAATGGCATTACCATTGTGCACAACTTAAAGCTTAGTCCTTTGATCATGGAAGGAGATTCCATGCTCTCCACCGAGATAGGAAAAAAGATACAACAAGGCATCGACATGGAAAAAGTCTCTGACAACTCGTGACTAAACAAAATTATATAGAGGATCAAACACAGAATAGACAAAATGGTAGGCCTCCACTTTTATACTTTTAGGCCATAAGGAGTGGTAATAGGCTAGCGGATAGACCTGAAAATGAGGATATGACGACTCCATTTGGTTGAACTCCAGAGCATGGAAGGACCTGGAGGACGGTGACCTTCATCAACACTATGCAACCATTAATGAAAAAGTTATCCAATCTACCGGACAATAATTGTTTGCATACCCTTCATCATTTCAAGGTCGATTCCAAGTACTTGAGGAAGGACATCATAGTGGTGCACTCAACGAGACCCATTCTTGGCTCGCTAGATGTCATGGCCCTTACTCCCACCTCCCTTCTCCCCTGTGAGGACACCGCCTCCCTGTCACATCCTTTTTGCTGGCCTCTTCCTTCACCTCCTAACATCCGTTCTTCACATGCTTCCCCTTCTCCCCATCTTCCCTACCCCTTTACCCCCTTCAGCCCCTAGGCCCTATATATATTCCCCTCTAAAATATCCCCACCAGCTTCTCCTCTGCTCTCCTTCTTCCTTACTCATTATTCACTCTCTAGTTCCTCTCGATCCCCATCCCCTCTATTTTTCTCATGGCTCCGAAGCGTAGCTCCATCTCTGGCTCCAATGAGGGAGGAGGGAAGAGTCATGTAACTTCTCGATGACATCCAACGGGTTCACCCCTACTACCCACGAAGAGACCTCTGTCAGGCACGCAGTTGTGTGCTACAAGGAAGTTCTTAATCAGGAAATCCAATAGAGCCTAGAAAATTTGGAATCGCAAGAAAATGTTCTTCGGAGAGAGGTCACGAATGAGGAAGTTAACACGGACTTCGCCTAGATCCATGATCATGCCATGACCAAAGCGCGCGCAACCTCTATGCACGAACCATAGAAACATGGTGGCAAATGAAAACCATCATGGGGCTTGCAATGAAGGAGAAGGAGGAGCACACCAAGGTACTCCGAACAAAGATTGACAGTCTAACTTAGAAGTTCATTATCTATGTCAAAGTTGTGCACCACTATCGGTTCATAACTCGGGGTTCGCCACAATATATGGTTATCAGGAGGGAGTCGACAACGAAGATCCATTCTACAATTGAAGGCTCCCCAAGCATCAAGAAGGAGCCCGTAGGAGCTTCCCGAGTCGTCCAAACACTATTGTGTAGCAAGAGGGAGCACCAAGGAGATTCCCATTAGTGTGGACAATGACCAAGAATGACTTCAACAAACTCCTTTTTGTCTATTTTCCTCCATGGAGGTCTCACTGTTGTGGACTCCTTAGTCTCAGAAATAATATACATAGGCCTAGTCTGTTCCACTTCAGTTATAAGTAATGCTCTCCTTTTTTAGGATGTTGTAAAAGGGTTATCCTCTCTTTCCATGGAAGACCAGGGAACCCATTTTTGCGAGTGCTCCCATGTAAAAAATATATTACCAAGGCCACATCAAACTAATCTGTTGGTCCTTGTGTCGGGCTCTCTCCCCCACACAACCCAAACATTGTAATTTCCACGTTTTTCAATAATATATAATATCTTATTGACAAAAAAAATGATGCAATTTCAAAAAAGATTATAATTTTTTTTGTTTAAAATACATTTTTGAATATATAAATGGATTTAGTTCCCTATAAAACAATAGGCAACTCTAATTCTACTTATTAAACAATATAAACTCAATTTTTAAAATCTATCTTAGATTTTGGTTAAAATTAACAAAAAAAAATCCCTAAAACAAATCATTTCATTTGTTAATTAAACTACTCTACTCCTTAGTGTAGTATTAACTACTTAAAATGATTTTAACTAATTATGAATCACATATTTATGAAAGTTTCAAATATTTATTTAAAATAGAAAAATATTTAATTTCATTTTCATTAAACATAGTGAAAAGTAACGGATTTAATATTGATTGAATACCTTAGTGAATTGAACTCATTGTGCACCTATCATTTATATTTATATATGAAATTTAAATTAATATTATGCTAAAAAAGTATGTAACACACACTAAAAAGATATTGTACTAGTATCCAACATGTGGATTACCATTTACTATCATGTGTATGCTTTACGTAATGTAATGTAGTTAACAAGTTATCCAATAGAATTATAAATTTAATAGGGTTATCATAATGGAATAATATTAATATTTATTCTCATTATACGAGATATTTACTATAACATAAAAAAATATATAAAATATTATATATGAAAAATATGAAAAATATAAATATATTATTTATGAAAAATATTATTTGATTTTAATTGTTTAGTGGACTCATTTTTTTTTGTTAAGTTTGTAAGAACCATTCTCTTTTCTATTAAAAAAAGGTAAATTTACACCACATAGATTGACTAGGTGTCCTCAACTTCCCCAAAGGGGAAACAAGTGAGTTAGCCACGTGTATGCATTGTAAGCCATCCAAAAATAGTAAAGTCTTAACCTCTCTAGCTAGGCTAGATATGCCTCTCTTTCATGTCCATACACTATATATCTATCTAAACTCATATTTGCATGAGAGAAATTAAAATCTATCTCCATAAAACCAAAATATTCATAGGTAAGAGTCTATCCCTTCTGCTCCTCCAAGGCTGAATCAAGAGGTGTGAGATCCTTGGCTGATGCTCAAGGCATCTCATTCAGTTCCAGTATGCAAGGAATGTGGTGGTCAATTTTATCTAGAATAGGATTTTCTCCAAATTGTGGTTGTAACTCGTACACCTCAGAGTGTCACTACAATTACAACAAAAATTTGTTCCATTTATTTTCCTAATAAATTCTTTATCAACCAATAGAGGTAAAGAGTTTGTTTAAACTGCATAATTCTTCCTCTGGTGTTGCCAAGATCTCGGACTAAAGTCCTCCATTTTTCCATGTCTTCCTATGTCTCATTTCCTTATTTTATTTCCTCCTCCAACTCTTCTAACAATTTACATATTCCTTCATCCATCCCCTCACGTAAGCCTCTCTCTCTTCACCCGTATAAGGTGTTCTACATACTTCCTACCCCTTCAAGGTTCCTACATGCTTGGCTCTTTGTCTTTCATTGGTGTGGGGCCTCTCCTTCCACTACCTCGTCCTCTTGCAGGTCAAGCCATGTAGATATTTCTTGAACCCTCATCACAACAACTGTTAAACCAAAAAAAAACACTACAGTTTGGTACCTTTAGTGAATTGTTTTGATAAGACTATGTTCCACCCCTCATTCTCTTCTCCCCTTGCTCTCTAAGCCTCACAGCTAGGGTGGTCCATAGACCAAACCTTGCATTGAGGTTGGTTTGAGATACCCACTATCGCTCCCCTTCTCCTTACTCCATAAATTTCGTTCACATTCAAGTGAGCCTTCCTTTGCCTAGGACATTTGCGTAATCCTCTCCTCCTCCTTACAAATTGTCACGAAGAAATTGGGACCCTTGCCCCGTCTGCCTAGGGAGTAATAGGGTTGCTTCTCACATTCACCCATTTAGTTTTCCAATCGGGTTCTCTGGCCTTGCCATAGTCCGAAGAGGAATTTCGATTAATGGAGTGCTTGCTTTGCATGCAACTATAATGTATGCCTCCCATGCAACTTATCGAGTGCTGCCCCCTTCGCCCTTCTTCCATCTCATTGCCCTAACCCATTTTCCTGCTAGAGTCAGCCTCACAAGCACAGCTTGAGCATGGTATTTCCAAACAAGGTAGCATGAGATTATCCCCACACTGAGCATAGGCACTACCCAACTCGCAAAGGATATAGATGTAGAATGAGGCAATTGTCACTAATTTCCATCCCCATTGCCACTAAGAGTTATCTACCCACGAGGACTTCTTCCTATTTACCCTCCTCTCACCCAAGAAAAACCCCAACCATAACATAATTACAGTGGAGGACAGGAAAAAAAACATACCCAGTTCAATTGGGGGCCCTCTCCGAGCTTTGAGTTGTAGGGTTT